>JBAMNC010001052.1:590000-1211816 GCA_037902135.1 Cetoscarus ocellatus
TAGTTTGCAGGCCGGGCTTCAAATTTTGTAGTTTTTACCAACTGTTGGCATTTTGCTTCACTGTCTAAGTTAAGTTCTCAGGGGAAGAAACCTTTAAGAAATGCATACAAGTGACTCTGATGCTATACCTCAACAATAAATATGTACCAAAATAATAATTTAAAAAAATACAGTAACTATATGTTGATATCAAGACCATTTTCGAAAAGTTTTCACTTGCAATGCGCTAAATGGGACCTTTTCTCCTTGTTGACGCAGCACAAAACAGAAAAAAGCACCACAATTATTTTTTTCGGATAACTGACGTGTTTACAACTGAGATGATCGAACAAGTGGAAATCTTTTACGATGTTTTAAGATGACAAAAGTTTGTGACAAATATGATTCAGTGAAAGTAGAAATTATTATGAATACATCAGTTTCATGCCACATTTCAAGTGTGCTTGCTTTTTGGACACATGATGTGATAGGTTTAATGTACTTTAATTTTAATTTAATCAATTTAAATTAATAGGTTTATGATAGGTTTAATGGGTGTTTTTGAAAACAAAAAAAGCTTTGTTTTGTGATGGGTTTGATTTGCCTTCTGTGCCTCACCAGCAACAGCAAAGGCTGGAGGAATTATATTTTTTCTATAAATTTTGCTAAAATGTCCAAATTAAAGGGTGACCTAAGTACATTTGGTTATAGTGACCTAAAATCTTGTGAACACAGTATTTCCAGAATCCATGGAGGGAATAGCTAAATTTGGCAAAAACTTGCGCTGCGACATGAGAGTAAACTGACTGTTCCTGACCCACCTCAGAAATTTCACTGATAGTTGTGCATCTTGTGGAGGCATGTAACAGCCATAGTTTAGATTAAATGGAAGAAATGAGTTGGAGAAATCTGAATCATATCCGTTTAAAAAGGTCTATCATCAAACCTCCTGACCTTGCTCCTATTAAGAGCCTCTTAAAATCTTTCTTTTTTAATTTCCAAAGCACAGATTTTCATTTGTATAGAAATATTTGTAGTGTTCGCCAGTTGTGCATTTTTTAACTTATTAAAGTGGATTTTGATTTAAAAAGATCTGATCAGGGTTATCGAAAACAGACACAAGGTCTTGTGAGTTTTTATTATTATTATTATGCCTTTCATTTTTCAGGAGTATATTTTGAAAGGAGTGGTGAATGCAGCTCTGGGACAAGAAATAGGATCAGTGAGTATTCCTCTAAAGCAAAAGAAAAGTTTACACCTAAAGAAACTGGATTACAGTCACCCAAAGGTGGATGTGTGTTATTGTGTTAATCTTTCAGGGGGATCTCCTAAAAATTGCTCAGCAGTTCTTTCAGCTGGTCGGAGGATCAGCCAGCGAGTGTGGTATGTGAATAGTAAAATCCCTAATATGAGGCTACAAAGTGAGAATGTGTTTGGATTTACATCCTTTTCACTTTCAGATACTATTCCTGGCAGGCAGTGCATGGCCTCGTGCTTCTTCCTCCTCAGACACTTTGATGATGTTCTCATCTATCTAAACTCAGTCAAGGTGAGTGTTGCCCTTTATAAGCCACACTGAGAGGTTTATTCCTGTGAAGAAACACATTCATATTTTTTTTATTGTGTGAGGGATGGAGTAGAATAAAACCTTCAGTGTGCCGGGTGAAAGATGTCACTTTGCCATGAATGTGGCACATTTATTCAGACGTTAATGTGATTTTCGTTACTTTATTTAATAGACACTCTTTTTACAAATGCTAGACTTCTCAGACCTTTTTGTGCTGTCCTCTTTGCAGGGTTATTTCTTCAATGACGATACATTCAACTTCAACTATGCTCAGGCTAAAGCTGCCCTTGGCAACTTCAAACAGGCAGAGGAGGTAATTTACTTTCATTTTTTACCAACTTTTCTCAGTAAAATATTGAGATAGAATCCAGAAGTCAATACATTATTGATAAATGCTGTATTTCTGTAACGTCAGTGCATTATAATGCATCCATGCATTTCTTCTGCTACCTTTGAGCCTGTGAGGCACTTTGCTAGGACGGTTAAACTCCTGTCCATGAGAAGATTAAATATCCTCAACAGGACACTTGATTCTCGTGTCACACTTTACTTTAGTGAGTGGTGAGAAGAAGCAGTATTATGAGGGTGCAAAGTGAATCTGTCATGTAGGTAAAGATAGTGATAGCTCTGCATGTGCAAACCCTTAAACATCAGTAAGGTTTGAGCGTACAGTGACCCAGCCATGGTCATGTGACTGAACATCATTTGATCATACTGCTGTTGCACAAACACTTATCTGTTCTTGAAGAGGGAACATAGGGTTCAACCACATCTGTATATACTAAGTGGTACATGGACTTGTATTGAGTGTGAGCTTGAATGGTTATCCGTCTCTCTATGAGGCCCTACGATCAGCGAGCCATCAGTCTAGGGTGTACCCTGCCTCTCGCCCAATGTCAGCTTGGATTGGCTCCAGCCCCCCATGACCCTGAAGGGTGTAAGTGGAATGGATAATGGATGTATGGATGATTTTCTCATCTTTCTGACGACTCAAAGTACTTCTACACTGCAGGTCACTCCCACACATTCACACCCATTCACTCTCACATTCATTAACTGAAGGTTGAAGTTTCTACGTAAGTATCACATCAGCACCAACGACCACATCCACACTCTGGAATACCCATTAACACTCCACTGACGCAACAGGTGGAGTTAGATGTCTTGCCCAAGGACACATAGACATTTGATGGCCGGAGCTGGACTTAAGCCCGGATGGTGATGTGACTTTCTAAACCAGAGGCCCCAAGTGCCCAGTACTGTACATCAGATGTTTTACATTTTAACTGCAGGTTTAAAAAAAGGATTAAATGATCATCCACTGAGTTAATTAGTTAAACAACAATCAAAATCTCGGCTAACTCTGCAGCCGACTAAAATATCTGCCTCTGCTGCAGGAAAAGCAGAAGCAGTGCACCTATATTTTGTTGTAAATGCTGCTGGTTTAATACATTAATATACTGACGAGTCCTCATGGGGAAATCAGTGGAATCAGAGCGAATAAAGCTGAAATCTTTTACATTGTAATGTGTTCAGTTCCAGCTCAGAATTTTGGCTAGTAGTTAAATTGAAAAGTTGTTGTAATGATGTGTTCTAATGCAACTTCAAGAAATTTTTTTTTTTTTTTTAAAAACCTACACAGTTAGTTATTTGGAGGTGAAATTAATTCGTTTTACCTGCGATAGAGAAAAGATTCAAGAGCTGCAAGTTGACAAGGTTCTAAAATACTTTGTCTTTTGTTTTATATTTTTTTTATTTATTTGTTTTATTTGTTTTATTTATTTGTTTTATATCATAAAATATACCAGGCATGTTTATAGAAGGGTTTTGTTCAGCTTTACAGTAAAATAGAGAGGTAGTCAGGTTTCAGAATAAGATAAAATCTCCCTCTCCATAGAGAATCTACCCTGTCCCTCATCAGGTTCAAGTCACTGCTAAAATCACATTTCTTCTCAATGGCTTTCAATGAAACTAACCTGCAGCCTCTCTGTTTTATTGTATTTCACATCTTTAAGATTGTTTTATTATAATGTTGGTTTTCATGGTTTTATTCTGTTATCTTGTTTGCTCTCAGCTGTTGGCTTTCTTGTCCTATTTGGCCATTTTAGTTTGTCGATTTTATGCCTCATGGTGGTTCTCATTGCTTTTTTTCATATTGTGTTTGCCTCTTTGTGGTTGCACAGCTCTTTGGTCAACTTTTTTTTTCTTTTTAAATGCGCTATATAAATACATTTTGACTTGAGTTGAAAATAGCCTAAGCTTTCCAATAAGCCTTTGTTTTTTTGTAATTTGGAAAAACACATAAATTGATTTCCCTCCAAATAAATAAACAAATAACACCAAGGCTGTCAGATCTGAACAAAAAGCAGTGACTAAAGTACAGAGGAAATTATTGAACCATGGGTGAATTGTATGATGTCATCCTTACTGTCTGTGTATTTCATTTTAAAAATGTAGATTTACAGGGCACCGGCTAACGGAGAGGCTAATGCCCTCATCATGGTCAGCATGGGTTCAGATGAATAGAACAGCAAAGACAGCACTTAGCACTTGCTGACTTCAGACATCATAATGTTTGACTTGAGTATGATCACTAAAGAAAATGCCCTTTCCACCATGTCTACCCTCAGTTTATGGTCCTATCCACTGTCTCTGCTTCTGTCTCATGAAGGCAAGACAATCCTGAATATATATCTTGGAAAAAAGGAGGTTTTGACTCTAGTGTGTGTTTGAGGTACTCTCATCTCTCTTTATACTGTATTTGTGGCCTGAGTGGTTTTTACCTATGAAATACCAAAGGCTTAAGGCTGACTTTGTTGCATGTTTACACAAAGATTTGAAAATTAAGTTTAAAATTATATTATCTTTCTTAATAAGTTTTTTTTCAAACTATGGCTCAGAAGTGGGCTGTGGAGCTGTTTTTGTGGGGTCATGGATGTGTCCCTTGAAAACAAAAAGTAAAAAGTCTAGGATGTATGTAAACTCTAAGCAGGCACACCATAGCTTTTGCCACTTCGTTTTTGCGTAGAGGACAAGCAAAATGTGGTTGTTCCCTTAAGATCCAGAGACATTTTCTTGTAATATTTAGATGACGAGGCTGCTTTGCCCCAAATAACATGTCAACTTTTGGAGACCTACAGACACATCCCTGATTTACTGTCATCATTTAAATTAAGCAAAATTAGATTTATGCAGGGCCTCTGAAATGATGTGTTTAAGAACACAGGAGACCATTGTTCCATGAAATGTTTTCTTCCATTATAAAGCTGTTTAAGCATTATATCTTATTCATTTGTTTAAAATACTTTTTTCCTTTTCTTTCAGGTTTTCCTGCTCATTCAAAGTGAAAAGATCAAGAATGACTATATTTACCTCAGCTGGCTGGCACGATGCTGTATGTATTTATTGTCCCTTTATACAGCAGTACATGCAGTTCAATTCAGTCAAAAATTACACTAAGAGCACTTTTAGTCGTCTGCCTATATTCACTTTATAGCTGTGCATGGATGTCTCTGTTAAATGTTTTTTTTTTTCATCTTTTTATGGATTAAGCCACATTAAAAAAATCCTGCCCGCAGGCGGCTCATATTTAGCACGTCTGAGTCTATAAAGGTTTTTGAACTGCTCCCATTGATGGATAATTGGATGCTGGTCATGTTCTTGTCAGACATAATGAACCAGAAGGGTCAGCTTGCCTGGGAGCTTTACCTGAAGATGGGCACCTCCTCTGATTCCTTCAGTCTACTGCAGCTCATCGCCAACGACTGCTACAAGGTGACGTCTCCTTCTGTCTGCCTCACTGTCATTCTTAGTGATTGTTTCAGTGGATGAAATGCACATTTTTGAATTATTGCTTTTAAGTCAAATAAGGTAACAGTATACAGAGTTTTGGTGCTCAGTTTTAGCTCCTCTAATATAATATCAAATATCAAATCCAATAAAAGAAGAGACAGAATTAGAATCTGATTGATTCAAGTCAATGTCCTTATTTTTGGCTTGAGTGTAATTACTGCAATGTCTTTCCTGATTTTCGGTTGTTGGGCAGGATAGTGTTTGTATTGGTTAATCTGGAGATTATAATCGTTATTAAATAATTACAGTTTCCCAGAGACCAAATTCATATTAAAATGTTTGTGCCCTCAAACAAACAGCTCATATCAGATGATTTCAAGTTCATCTGATTTTCTCAGTCATCAGTTGATGATTTTATCAGTTTTAGAAAGCAGAATATGCTGAGTGTTGTTATTTCAATACTCTATTGCCTCCCTGCTTATCCTCTAATTTTGGTCTAGTAATGGCCCAATGGCGTAGTTTTAGTCTTACCTTTGAGTACTCTTGCTCTAGTTTTTCTGTTTTGTTTCTTCACTACTGCCAGGTGTTTGGGCACATAGCCCTCTTGACCATGACCCAAGGAAACATGTCCCTGTGATTAAATACTTGACCTGCATTAGTGTTTTAATGCCAATATGATGTCACATCAGGGTTACTCCAGAAAATAAGAGAAAAAAATAATCTGTGAATTTTCAGACCACAGTTTACAGACTACATCCACGCTCTGTAATACCTATTAACACTCCACTGACGCAACAGTTTGGAGTTAAATGTCTTGCCCAAGGACGCATGGGCATCTCTGAGTTTTCAAGATTAAAAATCATTAGGTTTTTTGAGATAATGAAGTTGGTCAATTTGTCAGAGAACAAGTTGCATTTTTTTTTGTTTTAGAAGACATAAATTTATGAGAAATCAAACTCAAAAATGTTGATGTTATGAAGAACTCAATAGCCTATTGCATGGATGAAATCATATCAGATGAAACCATTTGCCGTGTCATACATGCAGATAAGAGCCTGATCAAATTATTCTTGTACAGTGTAGCATAGTAATCCCAGTAGCCCAGACTCATCACATTATTATTAGCATCATGACTTTAGAGATAAATTTTTGTAAATAGGGACTATTCAGTAGAAAACAACACACTGATCTGGAGATAGTATTGTCCATCAAGAACTACAGTGCGCGGATGCAAGATAAAATTCATTAAGTTAATATTTTAGACTTTAAAAACTTAAAAAGTGAAACTTTTTCTGGTCAAAATGAAGAAGTTTGAAACAAAAAAAGACTTTGGTATCTTGTAAATTCATGACTTTATAATCTCAAAAAGTTTTTCATGACAATTAAAGGATCCTTTTTTAAATATTTTTTTAAAGAATGGTCCTAATACATCTTCCTATTGCCACCTCAGTGTTACACCTGAGCATTTCCTTAAGCATCAGTCAATCACAACTTTCATTTGCGCTTTTTAATTCTGGCTCTGGCACAATTGACAGAATTGTTGTTTGTCAATATATCAGAAAATATATATATTTCTGAAGGAAATCTAAAATGTTGCTAATTTGGTAGCAAGGTGATGATTCATTATGTGTCTTTTTAGGCCAAGTGTTGCATCCCAGTGTTCATGATGGAACTTGTTTCTGTTTTAGATGGGACAGTTTTACTATGCAGCCAAAGCGTTTGATGCACTGGAGAAACTGGACCCAAGCTCCAACTATTGGGAGGGGAAGAGAGGAGCATGTGTCGGCGTCTTCCAGCTCATACTGGCAAACAAGGAGCCTAAGTATGTTTCTCTAATCTGTGTGCAATGATGCGGTTCATTATTTTATTATAAACTGACACATCAAGCTTATTTAAACACAAAACAAACTGTCAAAGACTCTCATAATTAACCTGAAGGACTGAACAACAGATGGACTCTTCTGTCAAAACTCTGTGGTCTGTTTGAGTGGGTGTGATGTTCAAAGTCAAGAAAATGAGGGATAACGTGTTCTTGATACTATCTCGTTTCCTCACACATCCTGTTTGTGTTGTAGGGAGACACTTAAAGAGGTGGTGCCCCTGCTGCGAAATTCTGGAAACCCTCAGGTTGAATACATTATCCGAACTCTGAGGAAGTGGGCCAAAGACAACAGAGTCTTCATCTCCTGACAGCCTGCAGCTCTGTACTTCAGCTCACTGCAGGCACACATCCCGAGCAGCTCCATTATGCTTACAGCTGTAGTTGCTGCGGTGCATTTTTTCATTTCATTTCAGTGATTGGATGAATGATATCTATGCCACATGAAGCAAAGACATATGAAGCTTCTATTTCTTATAAACTTTACTGTTTATATTGAAATACGTTAGTTTGGGATTTTAATTCTCTATGTACTTGTATATTTGTATTAAAATGTGAATGTATTTTAAACAACTTTTTACACTGTTAGTAATTGATTTTTATGAGCTTCTGTTCTACAAGTGCCTGAATACAATATCTTCTCTTCTTTATGAGCAAAACATGATTCAAAGAAAATTGCAGAACAGGACTGAACATAAAAATCAGGCACAAGACAACTGTTTTCCACAACATAGAGAAAAGACCCAAGTGAAACAAAAAGAGAATTGTATATGCAACTACCTCCACAACACAGTTTTGCTTAATGCCCTGTTGAATTAACTGAGACGAAAATAATTACATTTTGCAAATCTAAACATAAAATGAATGGGATATTTACCCTGAAAATATAGAGATTGATGGACCATTCAATATGTTTCACTATTTGATCTAGAATGAGCCTATAGAAAGTGTTTGAGAGCAGGCAGAACCTTTCAGAAGCATACCTGGCAGGTGACTGGATGATCGTTCTATCAATCACATTTAGTATGGGCCAATCAGATAACTTATTAGACGGGCACTACTGCGCTACAGAACCTGTGCCACTTCATAACACAAACACTTGTCAAAACATGTCGAAAGTGGAGCAAAAAATATCTTTACCATAGAAAAGTTTGTAGTGTTGATTTTTTTTTTCATTTAATAAAGAAATGTGGTCCAGATCTGATAAAACTACTACTAAAGCTGTTAGCATCTATGCTAATCTCTGTGGGAGCAGACACTTCCTGCTGTCATCCTGCACGTAGCTCACACCTCGTCCTGCTCTAAAGGACTCTGATTGGGCCGTTCACAATCATTGCAGATTGGAGCTTTGCAAGATGGATCTGTCAGATTACAGACATTAAATCAGGCAGATCCAACTGCTGTGCAACTTGCACATAAGCTCATTCACTCACTAACATTTGGAGTCTCGATTTAAGTTAACCATCAGTTCTGACACGCCCTTTCATACCCATTCACACGCTACTGATGCAGCTGTGGGAGCAACTAAGGATTAAGTGTCTTGCTCAAGGACACATTTACATGTGACAATCAGCTGGGCTCCAGCCTGCAACCTTCTAATTACTGGTCAACCAGACTAAACCACTGATGCCCATAAACAACTGAAAAGGCCGCTCACAGCTTTGAAAATACAGGAATTTAATGTTTTCTTTACTGTGGTGGACCCAGAAATATCCTGAGAGGCAAATGTGTGAAAATATGTGGAAACAGAAGTTGTTTTCCTTGTAGAGTGAAGCAAAATTACAAATGAATAGCATCCACTGAAACATGAAAATCTTGTTTCTCTGTGTCACAAATGTGAAGATGCACATATTTAATTTAAGGTTGACAAAGAAATGAGGGGCTACAGAAGAATATGAAGGGCAGGGTTAGGGTTAAAGTGATGACGTTTTTCTAATCATACACTATGAGAAATGACATGTCTAAATGTGTTTCAGGCCAACAAAGTTGAAATGTTGAGGACTGAGTTCAAGTTCAACATTATTTTCAACATTTCGTTTTGACTTTATTTGGAACATTTTATTTTCATAGTCTATTTTTTCCCTTTTTACCAAATATTGTGTCAACACTATTCCCAAAACTTCCTTCAGTCTTCATCCTTGAATTTTTATTTTAACTTTATCTCAAAGCTGAGTGAACGATCATTTTGCTGGATACAAACCTCCTATCTCCAAAATTACAACTGAATAAATGAATATTATATTGTCCTGATATGTTTTTTGACCAATAGCACTGTTTATAACAGAAAACTGGCATTTTTAAAAAAAAAAGGTTTTTGCCTGACAGCAATTATATATTTTACAAGTTTGGTTAAATGATAAATGAGTGTTGTCCTTTAAGATAAGATTATCTTTAGTGATTAGACTCCATCTTTAATGTATTCATTTACTTAAAAGGTAGTGAGGCCGATACAGGACAGGATATCCCCCTTGGAGTCTAGACACTGGTGGTGATGATGAGGAAATTAGGGTGATGAAAAGCAGACATCCAAGGGGCTTGCCCTGGACACTGATGAGATTGGAGGTGCCAGGGGTGGAGGAGGGTTTCCGAGATCACGCTGCAATTAAAGACTGACTTTGGGGAAGATGAGATTGGATTTTCTTAATATGACAGAAGCAGGATGATTGGCCAAAAAAGTTCATGGCAAAATCTGTTTGGTTTTTAGAGAAAAATTACCAAGAAAAGATCTCAATAAACGATTGGATGAATGAATGAATGGTGATCCTGCTTGAACTTACACTTTAAACTTCACTTTTAATATTTCTTAATCTTTTGCCTTTTGCTTTTTGCCTTCCCAAAGGAGGTTATGTTTGAGCTGATGTTAGTTTATTTGTTTGTGAACAGGATAACTTGAAATGTTATGGACAGATTTTAAAGGAATTTTCAACGACTGTTGATCATACAAGGAAGAAGTGTTTAGATTTTTTGATCTGAATCTGGATGCAGATCCAGGATTTTTTTCAAGGACTTGTAAATACATTAAGATGGGGCAAATAGTGTCAGTAATGCCTTGTTGGAGGCTTGTTCCCAAGGACCACTTGTGGTTTTTAAGTGCTTCGCAGTCACAATCAAAACAACTTCAGTCCTCAGTCGGAACGAAGATTAAAACATTTGTGTTAAGACACCCTCTGAACACCAAACAAGCAAGACAAAATTTATGTTGTGCTTTATTGTCTGCCATTTTAAACACCAAACACTGAGAGGGCAAATTTGACCAAATTGTGTTGTCTGCCATTACAGTGAATTCCAAGCATTCACTTCAATTATAAGTCAATTCATAAATCATATAAAAAAAAATCTTAATTTTATGTATTAGCTTATTTCAGTATTTCTGTTCTGACATAACTATTAGGTTTCTCTGTTTAATCAGGTTGTGTTTGTGTTTTAACACCATCCAAAATTACTGGAAATATGAGAACACACTATATGGACAAAATATTGTATTTTACTTTGGGTACACCATCATACATTTCAATAGATAATTGACATCTGAAATATATTTTAAATTCAAAATGTTTATATTTACATTGTATATCAAAATCAGACTTCAGCGTGTAACTGACTTTCTTTTTGGGGTTACCTTTTGGTTTGGTCCTGCCACACCCTTTCAGGTGGTGTAACAAAAAAAATCTGCATGTACATTTCTAAAGTAAATTCTTAACACCAGTTTCTTGGACCTGTGCTTTTCACGGCAGAAATTCTGTGCTGTTTTCTCAAGAAGTCCCAAATTCACCCCTAAATGAGAATTTAAGAGACAATCTATGGCCTTAATCTAAATAAAAAATCTAATTTCCTGCAGAACTGTTATAACAACTGAACTTATCCTTATATTTAAAACAGGGATGGGCAACTTGCAGCCTAGGGGC
Organism: Cetoscarus ocellatus; assembly: GCA_037902135.1. Classification (NCBI taxonomy): domain Eukaryota; kingdom Metazoa; phylum Chordata; class Actinopteri; order Labriformes; family Labridae; genus Cetoscarus; species Cetoscarus ocellatus. Next base: position 601,123 of record JBAMNC010001052.1, read on the forward strand.
CACATGCGTCCCTCCACCTCTCTTAATGGGGCCACTGTGTCAGTTTCAATAATATCTGAATAAAAGTCAACATGAAGAAAAATGTATAAATCTGTTTTGAGGGTTTTGAACTGAATTTTCACAGTAACACCATCTTTAAAAAAAATAAATGCATTAACTGCAAGAAACAAAAAATATTCTTTGTTTCTGGTATCTCCTGCAATTTTTTTTAGTAATTACCTTCAAATATTTTATTTTACAGTGAATTCATAAACATTGCTGTCTGTAATCATTCCTGCAACAGTCTTTTCTTAAGACTTTCTAAGTGCTTTTCAAAACTGAAAGTATAGCTGCTAAATATTGTGTACATTGCACTACAAACAGGCATTAATTTTGTTTAGCTTTTTGAACTGAACATCAGTCTTTGCAGTTATGTCTTAAACTACATTATATTTCATCTCTGTCTGGCATGAGCCTCCTATTTTCAAAAATAGCTTCTTTTAAGGAAATGAGTTAAAAAAAAATACTCTACTAATGAATGAATACTGTATTTTCCTGATTAAAATATTTTTTGTTAAAAATGTATAAAACCAACATTAAAAGTAACCAATAGCACTGATTTATTAAAAAAAAAGTAAATCATAAAACATGGAGATGAGGTTTTTTGCCAGACAATGATGATATTGGTATTTTATGTCCCAAAGAGAATCTATAATCTCTCTTTTTGTTAAATCATGAACAATTTAAATATGTTGTTAAATGTTTACTTAAGTTAAAAAAGGCCCTGGCAGTTTGAATAGTATTAATGGTCCTCTTTGTAACCAAAGTAACTTATCTCTACTTCGAAATCTTGATGTTTTGGCACTTTGCATAATTCACAAGTTGCACTGAGAGTGGTTGGTGGGGGATTTAAAGAGGCGCTGTACAGGAAGAGTTTACCTCGGGGGGTCTTTTAACAGGTTTACCCAGTCCTGATTTCTATCACAGAAACTCAAGACAATCTTTATTTAGTTTATGTTAAGAAAAAAAAGTTAGAGGAAAAAAATGAGGAACTGAGATTCAAATCTGAATCTGAGTAAAAAAAAATTAAGATTAAATCTGAATTCTGAGATTAAATTCAAAATTCTGAGGACAAAAAATCAGATTTAAGATTAAAGCCAGAATTGGTATTATTTTTCATAATACTGAGTTTTTAAAGCCAGATAGTCAAAATTCCTGAAATAAAATCAGAATGTGAAATTAAATTCAGAATTCTTATATTCAAATCATGATTCTGGAATTAAAGCCAGATTAAAATTCTGATTTAAAAGCTGGAATATGATCTAAATTCTGATATTAATGCCAGAATTGTATACTTAAGTCAGAATTATGATAATAAAACCTGATCAATATTCAATTTCTGATATCAAATTTGGAATGAAATCATAATTCTGATTTAATACCAGGCTAAATTTAAAATTCTGAAAAAAAAAAAAAAAAATCATAGTTCTTAGATTAAAGTCAGAATTCTGAAATTAGAGTAAAAATCTTAGACTAAATTAGAATTCTGATATTAAGCTGGAATAACAATCTGAATTCTGGTATTAGAGCCAGTTTAAAGTCTGAATTATGATATTAAAGTTTGTTAAAGTCAGAATTCTGTAGAATTCTGCTAGTAATTTCAGATTAAATTCTGAATTCTTAGAGTAAAGTCAGAATTCTAAAATTAAATTCTGAATCTTAGATTTAGGTCAGAACTCTGATATTAAAGTCAGAAAAAAACAGGATTTTGTCTTTAAAGTCAGAATTTTAGATTTGAATCAGAATTGTGAATTAAAATTCAGAAACTTAGATTTAAGTCAGAACTCTGATATTAAAGTCAGTCAGAAAAAAACAGGATTCTGTCTTTAAAGTCAGAATTTTAGATTTGAATCAGAATTGTGAATTAAAATTCAGAAACTTAGATTTAAGTCAGAACTCTGAAATAATCTTAATTTTTCAGATTTAATTCAAAATTCTGATGTTAAATTCAGAAGCAAGTCAGAATTCTGAAGGGAAAATCTAATCCTGATTTTAATCTAAAAATTCTGCCTTTTTCCCACAGACCTAATGAAAAAATCAGTGGCCCTAATTCTTTTCTGTTCATTTTAATTTCACGAGGAGCATTTAAATATATTTTCTTCAAATCAACAGGTGGTCGTCATACTGGTGCCTGAATGTGCTGCGGTGGTTGTTGTATGGGCAATAATCTGACGAGCCTTCTTCCGCTCGGGGTTTGATGTTTCAGTGTGAGCTGGTGCCATTGTGGAAAAATGCGCATTTCAGCATTTTCCTGAAAAGACCGAGACACAGACAGAAACGAGAGCACAGGACACCGTAAAGGCAGGACGGGGCTGTGTGCAGACCCTCCGTACATGTGTGGTGTGGGTCCCTCCGGCTGTCCTTCACTCACTCTCTTATAAAGGTCATTATAGTGCTGATACTGTTGTTATTATCGCCTGTTGTGACAGAGGCGGGTTTAGGATCGGGGCACGCGCTGATTGGACGTGATGACCCCCCTGTGTCACGATGCTTCCGTTTTGTGCGTACGCGCATGCGCAGCGACCCCTCTCTTCTGATATTTTATTTACTCCCGAAACCCAAGATGGCTCCTGTGAATGTCTCGGTCCCATAGCAGATTGAGGATGCGAGTAGCTGCCGAAAAAACAACTTTTCCCCGACCGACGCGTCCCCTGGAGTTCACTTCGTATGGTGCGGAAGAGGCCCTGACGGTCGTCTAGGCACCGAGCAGCCGCCGGAGCTCCGCGAAACCCTCCTCAAGCCTCCCAATTTGGAGTAGTTTCGCGAAGTAGCTCCTCTCCTCGCTGTCGCTGTCTGTCCGGAGCGAGGTTCAGACAGGCAGGCAGCTCATCCAAATGGCCGAACCGAGAAAAGTGCAGTTTGTCACCCTCTCGGCCTTCGCAGCTGGAGCGGCCGCGGAGTCGAAGAAGCGCCGACTGGACGAGGAGGAGGCCGACTACAACTTCGGGAGAGCCGGGGAGGTCGAGGCAGCGACCGGGGCAGGAGGAGGAGGTGCTGCCACCGATGAACGGCTCGGCAAACCCGGCGACAGGGACAGGGCTGGAGGCGAGAGGAGGGCGACGGTGCGGCTCAGCCTGTCCCTCACCGAGCCCGACGACCGCTCCTCCGTCGAGTTTAATTACGGAGAACTGATCCAGAACCTGCAGGTAGGATCTCAGAGTCTAACCAACACCGCGAGGCCGGCGGAGACTGGCGCTGGAGTTGATTTGATCGCTCTGGAAAGTGTTTCAGCGGACTTGTCAGTGCTAAGTAATGGGGTGGGGGAGTGCACCTTGTCCTTTGGTGGACTAGCGAGGCTGAAAGTGACCATTAGTGCGCACACAAAAGACAGCAGCAGCTCTTTTTTGGCCAGTCCTCTCACACAGCTCTCCAACTTCAGCCGCTGCGCTCCAACACGTTTTAACCAGGGACCTCCTCTTTTTGCACATGTCCTGATGAAGCTTATCTGGTGCTGCTACCTGTGTCCTTTTCAATCTGACTTGCCCAGCAACAGCACAGCCACACAGCCATTACAGCAGAGGGAAATGCCACATGCAGTTTGGCCCTCTGGCTGCGGGTGATAGATAGATGAGAGAGCATTGCTGATGGAAGAAGTACCAGGATGTAGCATGGGAGCGAGGCAAATGTCAGAGCTGAGGGATCAGAGACATGCGCCCTCAGTTTCGACTCTGCCGTTTGATACCATCATGTCATTGCTTATTGTAATTATTACGTCTGTGGGGATATGTGGAAAAGTTTGAAAACAGTACAATATGTGCATCTGCGTTAAATTGTGTTAATAATAGTAGAATGTTTGACATCTTCTGGCAACCAGATTTAAACTTTTGTGACATTTCTATCATTATCACATACCTGCAGAAAATTGCCAATATTGAAAAGCTTATTCAGACTAATATTGGTGTAAATATGGGTCCGTTTTTTTCAGTAAAACAAGGTTTACATGCCATTTTAGAGCTACAAACAGCACCTTATAGTCTATAAGATCTGTGTGAGCCAAAATAAAAGGTGGCTTTTTATATAAAGCTTATACCTTCAAGTTGAAGTTGAACCTCCTATTTCCCAGCAGGTATTAAAGTTTACTCCTCAATTTCACTCCTAAAAAGTTCAGTTTTTCAACCCACCTTACAGTTTAAACAAGTGGTTCTCAAATAGTGGGGCAAGGCACACTGGGGGGAACCTCTAATACCATAACTTACACATATATGAACTATTGCAAGTTAGGGCTGGGGTATATGGACTAAAATTCACATCTCAATATTGTCAAGTCAAATGGTGATATTAAATAAAGTCCTCATTGTTTTTCCAGATAAATAATTTATGAAAACACAGATGATGTTCCCAAAGCAAGGATTGTTTCAATGCCAGGGCTAAACGTCTTGAGTTTTAGGGCTGCAGCTCGCCATTTTTTAGTTATCATATTGCACTCTGTGTTGCTGATGCAAAACAGGGACAAGAATCATCATCATGCTCAAACTTTTTTTGCCACCTGTTCTGGCATTTTAACAAAAACCATCATTCTGCTTCTAGTCTGAGATCTCAAACTCACTGGGCCACTAATTTACATTTTACCACCCAGTCTCATTTTAGTGCAACAGCTAAATCAATACAAATGATAATTATGTGATAAAATGTCTAAAGTTATGTAAAGTTGATGCAGATCCCAGTCCAATCGTGTGTTTTATTTCTTCTATCATCTAATTTGGTATGTATTGAATATATATATGTATATTTCCTTATTTAACTTTTAATTCCTTGACTGAACAAAATCCTCAAAGGTCTTGCAGTTCATTGAAATACAGCAGGTGATGAGTGTTATTATTTATTCATAACTCCCTTTTATTTGTTCACCTCATCTTATATTTGTGACCTGTCATGTTTAAATATAGGTCACTGGATTGATTAAATATGGTAGAAATTTAAAATGAATTCTTTCTTTTATAAATATATGCAGCTGTTGGCTATATTTATTATGTATGGGTAAATAGTGATAGACATGGACAGACTGCTCACGTGCTCTAACATGGCTCATGAGGATAAATAGGTGTGCCTTGAGATGTTAGCATGATCTGAGGTGTTTTTGAGTAAAATTACGTTTGAAAACCACTGGTTGAAATGACAAAAAAGAAAATCAAAGAAATACATTTCAGCTGACATAGATCAGTTGATGTTGATATTTATGTCTTAAAATATTTCTGCCAGTATAGGTAACTAACGTTTTGAATTTATGTCTGTTGATACTGATAAGGACTTTCCACAAGCACCAGGTGCCAGCGTAACAGCAGATGACTCTCTCAGTTACAGCTGGCTAATTTTTTTCTAATATCTTGACTGTTAAATGGTTTTGCATGTATAAATATTATGGAATGAATAAATTCATTTATATTTATATATCTAAATATTCATCTACCAGAAGTGTATTGGCAAGACTCTTACAATATGATAAATATTGCCAGTGTTTTTAAACCAGTTAGTCTATTTTTTAAACTTTGTTGTAGTATCAAGCACACACATGTTAAATGCATAGTCTGTCCTAGTGATGGGAATTGTGAAAAAAATGTAGCATAGACTGAGAGTGGAAATGTTTAAAGTCTTTTGTTAACTGCTGGTCAGACGCTGACATCTACAATGATGAATTGATCAGCTTAACATAATTGGTTTCATGGGAGACCACTGGACCTTCTGGCAGCTACTTTTTTCCTCTGGACAACTACTTCATATATCTATGGAAACACCTAAAACTTATACCACACCAACACCATTTATCCAGAATTACTGTTACATGTTTCTGATTGTCATTTCTCATTTTGATAGATTTATTGATTGGTGTTGTTTCGAAAATGTCAATAAAATTTAAAAAAGATTTAAAAAACAAACAACAAACAATAATGTCCTGAACCAATACAGAACTAATATCTAAGATATTTAAACATACAAGTTCTACAAGCAGTATGATAAAGTAACCCCCAGCCTTATTTATTTATACACAGTATGTATTTAATACAGTTACCAACTCTATCAATACCCAAGAAGTAATAATCATACAAGTCAGTATTTATATATATATATGTATATATAACAAGTTGGCACAATTCCCCCCCTTTGTTATACCTTTTGTAAATACTCTTTGTACAAAATCTTGAACATAATCCATTTTTTTACACAGAACTAGTTCATGTATCACACAGGCATGTTTTTTGCTCAGAGATCTTTATAGTAATTGACAAAGATAAAGAACCAGCTGATTGTCTCTGAAATCTATCTTTGTAATTTTTAATATGTCATTTTAATTATTTCTTCCAGGCAAAGAATAATCCCTCAAGTCTGACCTCAGATCCCAATCCCAATGACCCCTTCAACGACGATGAGAGAGAGCGGCTCCAGGTCGAGGCTTTGGCAAAGAAGTTTGAGAATAAATATGTAAGTGCATCAGATTATCCTTTTTTCAATTTAAATACATGCAAGTTGAAATGTTTGTAATCCAGCAGGATCCTATCAAGACTAGGGATGGCTATTGAAATGGGTAACATCATATGCAATACCTACTGTACCGAAGCACAACACAGAGTTTTATGCTTATTTTTGTACTTTTTACTTGAGTTTTAGAGCCAAAGATGACAAACCCTCTCTGCCCTCTCTGCTCAGTGAGCTGTCTAGCATTGCCCTCCAAGAGAAATGGACATCACAGGTGACAAGCATCACCACATGGACAGCTAGAGTGATCAGTATCAATTTTTCCTTTTTTAAGAACGTAACAAGAACCTGCTTGGCCGCCTGATTTCAATGCATTTATAAGTTTTAACTGACACTCAAGAAAATGAGATATCATTCTGACTAAAAAGCCAATGCTTTTGCTAATAAATAAACTTAAAAAAATCTCTCTTGAGCTCAGATGACCCAGCTGGTAAAGCTTTTTTCCTAAAATGATATAAATCTTTGAATTTTATTTGCAGTCAGTGATTTCTTACACAATTATCCAACTGTCTGTCATATGCTGGAATTGAGTGATTTTATTGGTAAAAATGCCTACTCTTTGTTTAATTTCTATAATTTTATGCTATGTAAAATTGTTTATAAAACCCCAACATAATTATTTGAAAAAAACAGTCTCAGAGGGGTTTACAGTCTGCACAAGAGGTAACAGCACCCTTTTTCTTCTGCTTATATTTAGACAAAACCACCAAGAGAGTGGTGCAGGGATGATGTATTTTCTGAGGCCAATTCGAAAGTTAGCATCGTGTTGGTTCCCTCGACTGCAAGATCACTAAAAGCCTCTGGGATTTTTCACTGTTTTGGGTCATGGCTGATAAGAAGCTCTGTCAGGAACAAAAAAAATATGAAACTTACATGTTCTGTTCTCCAGTGTGGATGGCCACCCATAGGTGGCTTCTCCTCACCTCAGTGCCAGGCCATGTTACTAGTCTATTTACTGTATGTGTGAGTGTGAGCGTGTGTGCGAGTCTGGGCGTATGTGTGTGTATGGGGTGGGGGGGTCTATATATTGTTGTATGTTTTTGTTATTTCATTCCGTTTTATTTTGTTAAGCACTTTGGGTTGCATTTTCTGATGTATGAAAAGTGCTATATAAATAAAGCTTCTTCTTCTTATTCTTCTTCCATAAAAATCTTAACAAACAAACCCACCTTCACACATTTTTAAGCTTAAACATAATCAGCTTGAGTAAAAAACTTTGAGTATGCAACTATCAAACTACGACATGGCGGTTCAACTTATTTCAATGTATGACATCTTGCTGTACCCTCTTCTTTAGGAGTTTCATCTTAATTGAGTGACCTTATCAAGTTGTTTCTCAAGGGTGTGGCAATAGTGCATGAATAACTGATTATTAATAACAATCAGAAATGCTTGCTGTTTGGTCCCAGCTTTTTTGTCCTTGATGGCAGTAGGTTAGCAATCGTTGTTTTAAATACACAACAACAGTTTAAGATTCAAAAGCAGCATCAGATGCATTTTATTATTGCCCAATAAACATTGACATCTTGTGTGTGTTCACCTCAAACCTTATTTCAAGCACTCATCCGAAACCGGTGTTCTAAATTTTGGGAACCAGGAGGTGCTACGTGCTAACTCACTTTTGTGTTTTTGGACTCATTCCTGCACCGCTCTATGCCCGTGAAATCCCTTATCAAACTAAAAAGGAAAACTTTTGAAGGAACACAACTAGTGAAACCTGTTTTGATACATTTTTTCTCACTTTTCAGTTGTTTAAAAGCTAGTCTGGTTACCTGTATTGGTGTTGCAGAATATTATAATTGTTTCATAATCACTTTATCTTCGACATTAATTTTTTTACATTTAGGTAAACTTAATTATTCTCTCTTCCTTTTAAGGAACTTGTGACTAGTTTATGTGGTGGGGATATATTTAGTGAATAAGTCAATGTGATTATTTGCTGTTTGGCAGGCAGTGTGTGGTGAATTAACTCTTAAACTTTTCCACTTGCTTATCTTTACTTCGAGTCTGTAAGCTAACAGCTGACATAGATGGGAATCATTTTATCTAGTGAATTAATTTTTCAGGTTTTAGGAATTTAATGTGTATTTATGCTTTCAAGTGGCGTGAATGCCCTTGCAAACATCCACCTGTAAATATGAAGCCATTGAGTCAAAGGGGCTGAAGGACTGAAGGAAAAATTGTGATTAGTTTTCATGTGAATCAAATTATTGATTTTTTTTTTACTCTCTTTAAAGGGCAACACTGGAAAGAAGAAGAGGAAGGACAGAATGCAGGATCTGATTGACATTGGTTTTGGCTATGATGAGACGGACCCCTTCATAGACAACTCAGAAGCTGTGAGTACCCCCAGCTAAACAATAATGAGGTCATTTACCGCATGTGCAGGGTTTTCCACAAGCGGCAGCTACCAGCCAAACAGCCAACTACTCCCTCAGTTACGGCTAACTACTTAAGTCATTATTTGTCGTTCCACTGGCATACATGTACAAATATTTTAGACAAGTCATTAGCTAATTCTGATAGCATCTAGGCTGAGAAAACACACTTTATTTTATTGTATATTTTTCACAACTTTAAATTTATTGCCTATGTAATGTCTGTATCTTCCAGAATACGGTGCCCTTCAAGGGCATAGATTTTTTCCATTTCATCTGTCTTTCATAGCTATGTGCCAGTTTTAAGAACAATTTATGTAAAATTCTTTGGCTTATTTCATTCATGTTTTGTATTAAAGTTTTGAAAATTAACATGACTAATCCAAACAGGCTTTTAATTGAAGAAAAACAACCTAACAACTATTTAAAAAAAACAAAAATATAATCCCTTTGGTGACCATTCAAGGCAAGGCAAGGGAATGCAGTACAACAATACATTGTTCTCTACAGACTTCAAAACGAAGACACTTTGACATCAAGAGCATTAAAGACATAAGATGTATATAATTGTATTTATAAGCATTTAGGGCATCGGTGGCCTAGTCTGGTAGTTTGCTCTACCAGTCGGAAGGTTGAGGGTTTGATCCCCACTCCTGCTGTCCATGTATTCTTGGGCAAGACACTTAACTCCCACTGCTGCACCAGTAGTCTGTCAGAGGTTATGAAAAGGTGTGGATATGTTAGCTAAAACTAATGGACATCTTACATAAACACTAACAGTGAGAGGCTGTGGGAGTGAATAGGTGTGAAAGGTTAGATGTGACCTGCTGTTAAAGTGCTTTGAGGAGTCAGAAAGACTAGAGAACTGCTGTATAAGCTCAATAAGCTCATTTACCATTTTGCCAACATTTTGACTAACAATGAAAAGCCTCAGTTTGCACTTCAGATGAGTGACCATCAAACATTTGATTATGAAGTGAACAACTCGAGCTTTAATGTTTAATTGGGGTGGGATGGGGTAAGGACCCCCTGGCTGATCAATCCCTGTGTCTGCAGAAAGCCAAGCACTGCGTCCTGTTTTTTCAAGAAAGTTACTTTTATTTATTCACATGTCTATTTTTGCCCCCCTCACATCCCTGGATTGTTGTTCTCTTTTCTTGTTGTATTGAGGAGGGCATTATTCCACGCTTGTTAAATATTTAGTTCTTGTCTTAAAGTTTTAATACTGTGCATTCAGCGGCACTTCTAAAGATAGATACACGTCCCTCCTCATAACCAACCTGAGACTGCCGTCTAAAATCATCCTCATGACTCATGAATGTATACGTGCCCCTTGTGTCCTTGCAGGGATATGTGATTGTTGTTGAGTGTTTATTGTTCAGTATTCAAAGGATTTCTAGCTCCATCTGACTAATAGCTTGAATTATGTTCCCTGTATGTCTTCTCTGCCATTATAAGATAATTGTTCTGTTGTTTTGATGCCTTTCTGCCCTTCACTCACATATTTGCAGTGCCAGTTTGACCCTTTTTTCTGTTTTGATATGCTCAGTAATGGAAAAATATTTCATCTGTGCCCTTAGGGGATTGAGATTCTTTTTAGTGATTTATTTATTTTGGCGCACAAAAAGTCATCCATTCCCACCGGCCAACAGAGGAGCCCGAGCTGCCTTCTGAAATGTTTACAAAAACATTATTAGTTACTCAGTTCTGAAATCCAGAGACAGCATCAGCTTTTGATGCATAGGAAGAGTTATTGTTTTCTAGATTCTTGTGATCTTATACCAAAAACTGTCTTTTGTTGTTATTCACTCAGTACGATGAGCTGGTGCCTGCGTCTTTGACCACAAAGCTGGGGGGATTTTACATCAACACTGGGACGCTGCAGTTCAGAGCGGCCTCTGACTCAGAGGGGGAGGAAGACAAGGTGAGACTTCCCCAACACATTTACAGCTGTGTTTTAAGAAATGTGGTTTTACAGAGATTTAGACTCACATTGCCAGGCCAGAAAGGGATATGAAAAATCATCTTAGTTTCATAGTTTGATTTATTTGCTAGTTTTGGAAAAATCCACTGAGAGATGGTTCAACATCCAAGACTTTTATCAGTTTTTATCTTGTCAGAAATACAAGTTTCCAGGTAACAATACAATGTCAGGTGACCTTTTTTTCTTCACGTGCAACAACAAAATCTTTTTTGGGGAATAAGTGTATTACCATTTTACATGCATATGGTTAGTTATTCAAACTATTTCCACCATGTAATAAAAACAGGACTAACAAATAAAAGGGAAATTTGAAATGGCTGTAAGGAATGAACAGGTTGTTTACCTTCTGCCTTAATTGTTTGTAGACTCAGTCAGTAGGAAACTTCATGACATTACACCAAAATTTAACCACATGAACATCCGATACATCCTGTTTATGCACACATACCATGTTACCCAGCCAGCACACTCGCAAGTTATCTGTTAAAAACACTTTTTCACTCATAAACTGTAGAGATTGTTATTCTTATTTTTTTAACCTTTATTTAACCAGGAAAATAAACTCATTGAGATTAAAAATCTCTTTTTCAAGAGTGTCCTGGCCAAGATAGGCAGCATGGGTGCTATCAGAGAACTCAGGAAAGTTTGGATGGACATTCTAGGGATGCACAATGCTGGATTTTTGCTGATTTCCAATGTGCTGATATTTCTGAATTTAACCTAATAGCTATTCCTGACCACTTGCAGACACATGACTACTATGACGTCACTCACTACAGTGGATGATGGAAAGACTGTTGTTGTCAACAGACCACTTTGAATTTTAGCTGTTCTTTGAACAAATACAAGAGGTCAATACAGTATACCCCTTACTTAAAATAACTAATTTTGACTGAGTGCACATAATATATAAAATGTATGTTTAACAGCAGTAGTAAATCCAAGCTTCATCTGCCTTTTTTAGAGCTAAAAATAGCAGTATAACACCCAACTGACAGATGGTAAGCTGTGCTGTACTCAGAAAAAAACTAAGGCTCTTCTTAAAAAGGCCACGAACAACTGAAGGTAATTGTCATAGTTTAACAATGGGTGTGAACAGCAGTGTCTTGAGACAACTGAGAAGTTTCTAAAAAATAAAACATAAAAAAACATGTTTTTAAGTGGAGTCTTAGTATAGTCCAGACCTAAAACTTAAGTCCTTATTACATATTTTCAAATATAAGAATGAGTATGAGAAAGAAACTTAAGCTGACATTTATCTGTTGGTTTTGCTTAAAACTTCAAAAACTTAATGCTTTATCCTGTAAACTGAAGCACTACGGCACATTATTGCAGCCTATATAAAAAAAGAACTGTTTAATCTTATTTCCTGATATCCATGTTATTCTGTCAATATGGTGTATCTTAGGATATTCATGCATCAATTACTTATGTAATGCATCTTAATGACTTTGGTCCCTTTTTATTTTGTGCTAAAAATCTTGATCATGTGCTAAAATAAGCACATTTGTTGTTCTTTTGCAAAACTGAGACAAAGTTAAGATATTTATTCTGTCTGATGAACTTCAGCCTGTTGTTCAGCACTGAATAAAAAGGAGGTCTTTATGAAACCGTGCCAAGCTCCTGGAACATATTAACACATCTGACACAGCTAGTGGAAAAGAATAAGAAATTATAACGTATCATAAAAATCTTTCACTTTTTTCTAATGTTGAGCATTCTGTGGATTAATTCTAAACCGTGCTTTCCTGTGAGTTGAAGAAAGTGCTGTTATGTAGAATATTAGTATGATTTTATTTTACCAAACAGTAGTTACAAACTGGCGTGATCATAGCAGTCTTTATAAAGAGTGGTGCTCAATCATAGGTGTAAGAGTTGTAATGCAGAAGCAATCTTTGGCAACGCTACGAGATATCTCTGAAGAACAAACTGGTTTATACTAACTGAGACACAAAGAGCACTACATCTGTTCTTCCAACTGAAATTGATTTTCTGTCACTTTGTTCCATTGTCACCTGATTATTTGAGCTCAGGGGTGCATGTTCTTATGTTTCAGACAAAGAATGACAACAAAGAGCAGGTAATAAAGAAGAGGAAGAAAAAGGAGGTGAACAATCTGGATGAGAAGAACTTGAAGAAGAACAGTGGACCCAAACAAGGGTGAGAATCATTTTGGCTTTATATCCTCCCCTGACAACCAGCTTTGTGGTTGTCAGGTGAGGATAGCAGGAGGTAGATAAATATACCTAATAATTGGTTGATATTTACTCTCGCTCTCGTCAGGAGGCCTTAAATTCTGCCTTTATAATTTGGCTCTGGACCACCCCTGGATTTGTGGGCCACAACGAAAATTTGACAACACGTTTTTACCACCTATCCTTTGCTAATAATCCACCCCATGGCAGAATAATATTATGATCCTACCCTTTTGTGTGTGTCCTCTCATACATCTATCCATGAGGTGGGGGTGCTGGCTATGACTCGCTCTTAGTCGCTTTGACACATCCACCACTTTCTAGAAGTCTCTCCAGTATCCATGCTCAGATAGGACCAGCACTCCTGCCACCATTCTGAGCACAACAACCAAAAATAGCTGCAGCTCTTGCAGTTGCGCCTTTATGACACAGATGACGTTCTTTTTGTGTGTTTGCATGATATTTTGGATCAGAATGCAGGTTAATCCCTCTGAATCTTCACAGCTTCAGCATTTCATAGTTGTCCTTGTTTATACCTCAGTTTGCGAGAGGAAGCATTTTTTACTATATGAGTGTGATTCCTTCTCCTCATGCATGTTTTAACTATGCTATAGACTTTCTGCACCTCTCAGTGTGATTGAGATGTACTGTGTTGCTTTGCTTTGTCTGACTCAGATTTATCCAGCAAATCAAATAAGACCCAAAATGTATGTCCAATTTTGGCCATTGACCAGATATTCCAATCAGAGCTTAGTAAGCAGGATTAAGAAAGCAGACGTCTTTCATCAGGTCAAGACACAATCACAGTGACAACTACAAGTCAGTTTGAATAAACAAGTGCCATTTATTTGACATATTTAATAAGATAAGATTTTAGTGCCATTAATGATTCAGTTTATTGATCCAACTCTTTAACGATTCCCTTATCAAATCCTGCTGATTTTCTGCGTTGACAAAAGTCAGTCGTCATAGGTTTTCAGCGTCAAAGACACTCCAGATATTCCATGCTGTGCTGCATAGAGAAATGCCTCTGCAAGTTGCTGGTGTTTCCACTTGGAGTAAGATGTGCAGAAAGATTTCTGTTAAAAATTAAGCTATAATTTGACCACATCTACTCCCTGTCTGCCATGATTACATTTTTGACCTCTCTATATAACTTCAGATGACAACCTCTGATGAAAACACGGCGCTTCTGAATTTTTCAGCAGAAATTGACAGGAATTGAAAAGACTAATGATATCAATTCCTTGAGGGAATTAGTATCGATTCTCAACTGGGATTGTTTTTCAATCCCCATCCCGTCTTACAACCACTGTTTAAGCACTTCTACATTTTCTCAGCCTGACCATTATTTTTGTATCAGTTTTTGTAGTGTCTTTGTTGTGTATGTACACACAGTTTTTAAAGTTAACACCACATTCTGGTGTCAGAAACCTGTTCTTCTGTCAATGGGCACATGGAAATTGAGACACAGTGGCATGTAAGTATTTTGTCAAAGTTTGTGGTTTAAGAGTCACCAGTGATAATTTTTACAGTAGAGTCTGGTAGAGAATTGATAAAAAATGGCTGAGGGAATCAGTATCAATTGTCTTTATGGTAAACAATTCCCTTATCAATTCTTTGCAAGGCATGCAGATCAAATTTAAAGGAATTGGGCATTCAGTAGAAACCATTACAAAGCCGTGATCGTGGCAGACAGGAGGCAAAAGTGGTCAAAATTGTGGCTTAATTTACACAGTATGGCGCTAACTGCACAATATCCAGTCTCTTTTTCTGTGTGATTTCAATAAGGGTAGAAATACCAGTAACTTGCAAAAGAATTCTTCTTTGCAGCATGACATTAAATATCAGAAGTGTTGTTTGTTTGACAGTGTTGTCAGTGAAAACCTTTAGGTCAGCTTTTTTTCCACACAGAAATTGATAAGGGAATCAAAAAAAGAATTTGGTCAATAAGCAGGAAAGATTATGGCATTGTTATCAATAAAGTTGTATTATTTTTCATCCCTAGTGGTAATAACGAGGTTAATCACAGTATGATACAGTACACATCCTTTGTCTCTTAGTCTATTAATCAAATTACTCGAGTCTAAGTACAAGGTACATAATGCAGAAAAGGCACTGATGTGGGTGTGGTTTAGGCCTAAAAGCAGCTTATTTGAAAAACACACCCAGAGAACACAAAAGTGGTTAAAAACTTAAACTAGATATCAGAAATCTCAGATATGGTTAAGGAATTTACTTTAGACAATTTAAGAAATAGGTTAAAGTTTTTAGGAAACAAAAAATTATTTACAATTTCTTATTAGCGATGATCACTCTTCCAGTTAATGTTTTAGTAATGTTTTAAAAATTCATTGTACTGTAGTGATACCAAAGGTAAAGTGGGTACTTTTTGACAGTGTTCATCAGCAGCATGTTTTATAATTCTTTTAAGTAACATTGCATACATTTTAACATGCTTTATTTGACATCCAAAGTAAGCTGCGATTGTGGGGCCTAAATGTTGCTGTGGTAACATATCTTAACATCAGTCATAGAGTGCTGGAGTACAGGATAACATCAGCAACAAGCAGTGAAAGAAAACCGTTAAAGGTGGAACAAGACGCTTTAATTCATAATCTTAAATAAGACAAAGCACTGCAGTTGGTGCATTAATAGAGTGAAGTATTACTGATGGACCTCATCATTGTGGCTGGTAGGTGTTTATATGAGTTTTCATTTTCATTTGTTTTTTTGTTTTTTATTCTAAGAAAATTGGTTGAAAAATATACTTGGTGCTCAGGGGGTGGAGTGTTTTTTACCTGGGGGGCCAGCAAAGTACCATCTGTGCATAGAAATCTTGATAAAAATAATGATAAAGAAATTGTGTGAAACTGATTTACTGTATGACAATTATACTTACTTACATCACAATACGTGACTGACAAAAAAAAAGCCACATCACTCGCAAAATGCAGGGTTAATGTATTTTTTCACCTCAATTTGTTGTTTTCTACCTCTAATTATGCTGTATTTCTTTACTTTTTCAAGGCTGTCCAACACAATCTTGCCCTCATCTTCTTTATTCTCCTTTTATTGTCATTTTTTGCCAGTTAACTTTTGTTAACATACCCTCTTTCAGATCATAATCTGGACCAAGAAGAGTCATGTTGTATTGATGCAAATTATCTGGGGAATTTGTGGAGATCGCTGTATATTTTAAAACTCAAATATCAATATTTGGCACCTGTGTTTTTAAAACTGTATCATAAAAGTCAGGGTGACCTCACACGTCAATATTTCTCCCATCCCAATACAACCTTGCACTATCTTGCTAATGTTAACACCACACAAACAAGGGTAGTGTCATGACTTTTGTGCTTGACGGTCTTTATGACTGAAAACAGACTAAAAACGAACCAGCTGAATTGATCAGACTGTTTGCCACTGTATCCGTTAAAATGAGGCTTTGCTGCATTTCCTTTGACAGAGTGACGGCCCTGAACCTCCACCGACCTGAGAAGAAGAAGAGGAAGAAGCTAATGAAGGACTCTCTGTACCTGGCGGCAATGCTCCGCCGCTTTACCCGAGAGAAAGAGGACATGAAGAAGAGAAACCCCAACATGGCTCACCTCGCCATGGTGGGAAGTGTGGGGAACAAACCCCACTCTACGAACGCAACAAACCACTTGTTAGCTTCCAACTCCGCCCACTTGCAAGGCAGCAC
Source organism: Cetoscarus ocellatus (assembly GCA_037902135.1). NCBI lineage: Eukaryota > Metazoa > Chordata > Actinopteri > Labriformes > Labridae > Cetoscarus > Cetoscarus ocellatus. Next base: position 617,896 of record JBAMNC010001052.1, read on the forward strand.
AGCTGGCAACGACCTCTCACTGGCAGACCTCACCTCAGATCCCGCCGTGATGTCGCTGCTGGGTTCAGCCAATGAAAAGGAGCTGCAGGATCTCCTTGGCGACCTGGACTTCGGCTTGTTGGACACTGACCAGCAGCACACCATGGTGGCTGCAAGGGAGAACGGTGTTTTGGGCGTTGGTGTTCCAGCCCATAAAGGAGCAGGAGGAGGATCTGGAGGCCCGGGGCGGGGTGCAGGGTCTTCTAGTGGACTGTATTCTCCACCCCCGCTGCCTAGTGGACTGCCTGCTCCTCTCATCAAACGCATCGAGGACCTGCGGGCGGTGAGTCAGTTTCAGCTTGTCTGTGGGCAGCTGCAATTACCTGTGAAACCTCTTTACTGAGGATAAACACAAACGCCTGTCAGCTTAGAAAGTGGCACAAAATGTTTATTGTTATTGTTCAGTCCAACTAGAAAAGGCTCCTCAGAAGAAGAAACACAACTCCAGGCTGAACCCTGAGGGGGTTTATATAACTACAACAGCCGAGTTTACATCACAGCCTCTGAACAAGTTCTTATTTCTTTTTCTCCTATCTTAGCACCACTGAGTCAAACTGAACCAGTGAGTTGTTTCGAGGTGTTTGTAAAAATTTAAAAAGTCTGAGTTGAAAGGGATGATGCAAGGTAAGGCTACACTCAGGTGAAGGGGAGACGAGTGAAGAGGAGGGAGAGAATGGAAATAGAAATGTTGTTCTTTACACAATGTTACCTGCAAAGATAACTTACAAAAAAGTAGAATTCAAAACAAGTCATCGTATCTTGTTAAAATATAAAGTGTCGCTTTGTTCGCCTGACCTGCAATTTTTTACAAATGCCTTTTAATTTGGTTTGTTTTGCAGACGTCAGTTCTCTTTAAAGACAGCAGATCATGTTGCCTTTTCTGAATCATTCATAAACCTTTTAGATTTGGATTTAAATGACATAGATGTTCAGCTCTGTGGTTGGTCTTCTTGGTAGCATCAGGTGGCAGCAAGTCTCTTGAGTAATGTCTACAGACACATCCTGTGTACAGTATTTAGTGTTATGAAATTGCTGAAAAAGACAAACCAATTTTTTAATGCAATTCCTGAGGTATTGAATGTGTAATTCCCCTCCATGTCTCTTATGCTTAAGTTAGACTTCACATCTTTTTCATCTGTTACAATGCTAATAATGTCAGATTAAGCAGTCACAGACTGTCAGACGGGGCAGATGACATAGTGGAACCAGTCTATACCGAACCACCAACGTGATGATGTTGGAAAAATGAGCAGCAAAACTGAGGAGAGCTAACAAACACTCTGTATTTACAATACTCTGTTAGTCTTTTTAAATGTTAAATGCGTGGGCTTTATGCTAAATGCTAGAAGTTACTCTCCAAGGTGCAATCATATCTCTTAATTTCTCCTCAACATTTCTTGTTTCTCATTCTGTCAAGGTAGTCCCAATGCGATACATCACAAAGGCAAACATAATGTTTCAGAGCTTAACATATTTTTGCTCTGTTTCATCCTTCCGTCTCAGAAATGTAGTGTAAATAATAAATGTAGTATAAATTTTATGGTACACTGCAAAAACTCAGATCTTAGCAAGCTGATTTCTCTAATTTCAAGTCAAAAAATATACAAAATACTAACTAAAATTTCAAATTCATATGATGAGTCCAGATGGATATCTTATTACAAGCAATAAAAAAAAAAAAAAAAGCACTGAATTACTTATAATTATCAGAAAATATCTGGCAGTGATAAAAGCTAAATTTTACCCCTTGGGGGACTTAAATTAGGTATAGAAACTACTGAAGATAGCAGATCTTACTTCTAAGACATTTCACAAGTAAAATTTGTCTTGCCACATTAGCATATTTCAACTCATTACAAGCAATTCAGGATTTATTTTTTTGTTTTTAAATATTGAAATAAGATGAGTAGCCAGACATGTCAGGCAATTTTGGCTTACAGTAAGTCTTGTGAGATTTTTTAGAATTGAAATTGGATGAATAAACTTCCTTAGATTTGAATTTTGCAGTGTGATAAAATATTGAATAATATTACGGCAGCTTGAATGGGGCATACGACACTTGACACAAAATGAATGGACTGATTTTTGCTGCTTAGTGGTTCAGTTCCACTGCAGCCATCGAGTTGGGCAATATCTGTAAACCGTGTTTAAATCATGTAGTTTAACTTTAGCAGTAGTGCCTGGAAAAGGTAAAGAATTCCCCTGTCCTCTGCTTCAGCTCATTCAGTGGCATTGCATACCATCTCCTCTCATATCTCCTCTGTTCTTTCAATAATTGCATTATAAACAACTCTTTTTCAATTTTTATCAGTTTTAGCACCAACACGATCTGATCAGTTTCCTCCCATGGAAACAGAAGAACAAAATGATTGCCACATGACTTGACATTAATGATGTTTTATAAGATGAAGTAAGGTTTTAGATGTTTAATACTTTGACACTGAGAAATACTGCATGTTCTGATATAATTTAATCTCTATTGTTCTAATGTTGGTTAAAAAGGTTTGGAAAGAAAAGCTCCTTCATAGGACAGATGCATAGGGGAGAGGAGAGAGAAATGAGCACCAAAAATTACAGCCAAGCAGTCTAAATTGGAGAAAAAAGTTCATCGCTCACCTGCATTTCTGTGTATCTTTTTGTAGAGTCAAAGATCCCCTTGAATGTACAAAAAGTTTGTACATACAGGTAGGGATTTATCTGAAATTTTTATAGGTAATAAAAACAAAACTATACAGTACTCCAAGCGTGGAAAACATTAACAAATCCTGTCAACAATCTTTTGATCCACATTGGAGAACTTTTTGGGTTATCTTGCCTAGAGATAAACAGAAAGACAGACAAAGAAAAATGCAAATGCCACCAAAATGTAATCACTTCCCCTGAAGCTCTGAACATCATACCTTAGAAATTTCTTCAAAATCAGTTCAGAAATTTTGGGGTTGTTACTGAAAATGTTGAGTAGTGTCCTTTCTCGCATCATAAAGTAATCTGTTTAAAAAAAAATCCTGGATCTGCATAAGGACTTGGATCACCACTAAAATCTAATCACTTCTTCCTTGTGCCATAACCAACATTTCCTGACAGTGCTTTCAAAATCCATCAAGAACCTTTGAGTTGTTTTGCTCACAGACAAACAAACTAACAAAATAACAAACCAACACACAGAGAAACGTTGATTAAAACACATACCTCTGTGGGGGAGTTAAAAATGAACCCAGTAAAAGCTGCCAGAAGAACTTCTGTAGTTGATGCTGTGGCACTGAAAAGAATATCATCCTCATTTGATTGTTACTTCCAGTTCTCGACAATCAAATGATGAAGATGTGTGACAGTGTCAGTGGCTACCAGATAAGCAGGAGCTTGATTTCCAAAGTAATGTATTTACCTTGTCTCAAAAATTCAGAATCATCTTATTGTTAAGTCTGTAAAAGGGTTTGACTTAAAAACGCTCTTCAAACTTTCCAAAAGGCTCTGAATCAGATTGACAAACAACCAAAACAGGCAGGTGTGGTTTAATTCTTAAGAGTTAACAGTTTAAATGAGTAAGTGTCATAAGTTTCAACAATTTAAGGAGAAATAAATGTGTCAGTCACTGCTCAGTGTTCCAGATATACCATGTTGATGTATTTGTGTGATATGGAAGAGCTCTGTGATGCTGACTCAACTTTTTCTCCTACAGGCCTCACGGCAGTTTGATCAAGAGGGCAGGAAGAAATTTTTCACCTTGGACATGAATAACATTCTCCTGGAGTGAGTAGGACAGCTTTTAAATCACCGTCAGCCAAATCCCTCCTCTTTTCTCTGCAGATTTCCCTCGCCACCTCTCCTGCTGTCTAAGTGTTCAGTCACCCCCTCATCTCTCATTGCCTCTGTTAATGACATGCTCCACATTTTCAGTCCCTCCTCTGTACATATCTCCTTCTGTGCCAACAAGCTTTAATTTAAAATCTGAACATTTCCTCCCTCTGTCCTTTCTTACTCTCAGTATTGAGCTGCAAGTCCAGGAGCAGCCTCCTGGTGTGCGTTCAGACATCTACTCCCACATGGAGGCGTTTGTGCCGTGCAACAAAGAAGCTCTCCTCAAGCGCATGAAGAAGCTTAGTCTCAACATCCAGGTGAGTTTCTTACAGAGATCTTAACTTTCAGAAAATCTGAAATCAAAAACATTCTTCTCTGCAGTGGTGGGAATGATAGTGGGTGTTTGTGGACTCTTATTAGCCATCTGCCATGTCTTTATAAGAGTCATTTTAAGGACAGGACAGTAGATGTTTAGGGAATCAGGGAAAGAAACGAGGCTGTGATATGAGGGAAAGGGGCCACAGGCTGGACTAAAACACGGAAGGCAAACTTCTGTGCATGGAGTGCAACCTTAGCGAGGTAATCAGTAACAATGCATATCAAGTTCTTATACACTTAAATACTTGCAAACAAACTCAAACATGCTGTCTAATTTGTTCAAAATGTTGGCAGCTTTTCTGTATATCGTTTGCTTAAGCTCTTTTACTCTTTAACACCATGTGCTGCAAAATTATATAATCTCATTTGTTTAAATAATCAAAGGTATCAGAAAGTTAAGAGTAGTGATGATCTTCTGCACCAGAATCTGAAGTGCACAGAGACATGCACAATATTATCACTATGATTTTGTTATTGTCCTAAAAAATTAAATATTGGTATCAGCCCATATTGAAATTTTTGCCAATATTTACTGCTGATATATCGGCCTACATACTGGCCAAACAAATGTCATGTATCTGCTGTTATATTGGGGCATAGGTGCCTCAGTCTGATGGCGTGCTCTGCCGGAAATCAGAAGGTTGCAGGTTTAAGCCCAGGCTTGGCAAGACACCTAACCTCAAGGTGCTCCCACTGCTGCATCAGTGGCGTGTAAATGGGTGTAAAAGGGTGCAAATGTAATACTGATGGACTATGTACATAGAAACTCTGAACCATCCGTTAGTGAATGGGTAAATGTGACCTGCGGTGTAAAGCTGCTTTGAGAAGTCAAAGAGACTAAAAAAGTGGTGTATAAGCCCAAAAGAACCACAATGCTTCATCATCACTGCGTGGGTACACTCAAAAATCAAGAGGCTCATTTTTGTCAAGATCTGAATTTGTTTCTCGTTTTAAAATGGTTCCTTATACAAATAGACTGTCGCATTAAAAAACATCAAGTACATTTTCTCTAAGTAAAGACTTTTTTTTTTTATATAATTTTGTGCCTTTATTGATAGCAGAGAGAGTGACAGTGGATAGGCTTGTGAAGGGGGGTGAGGGAGAGTAGGGGAAGACACTCTGCAAACTGGCCACAGGCTGGATTTGAACCAGGGCCGGCAGAAGTATGTATATGGGTTGTGCCTGGTTGCTTACCACTCCGCCAAACCAGCACCCCATAAGTAAAGACTTTTTGCTCTTGAAAAATAATTTTGGTAGCTTTCCTCCTAAGTTTTTTCAGTTTACTGACCTGATCATCACTGCAACAAGATTTCTTCTGTATTTCTTTCACTTCCTCCTTCCTGTTTATTTATATCTGTTGCATCCTGCCAAATGTCTTTGTTTAATTCTATTTATGAAGCTTTAAATCTGCAGCTGTTTCTTTTACTGCCTCATTTTCTCATGTGTGGGCTGAACAATGCAGTGAGGGCTCACCCATGTCTTTTGTCATCGAACATTTAAGTAGCATTGTTGACAATGTACATTAGCATATTTCCCCTCTCTCTCTCTCTCTCTCTTTGACAATCCCCACTTCTTCTCTTCAGTCATTTCCTTTGTTTACCATCTCCATCTTTCCTTACTTCTTCTTTTCTTACTTTTCCTTACTTTTCCTCTATCCCTAAATGCTCCTCAACTTTGTCTGCCCTCCCTTTCCTTCCTGTTGTCCTCAGCCTTTAATCTCTGTGTTCCCCTATTTGCAGCACGCTCACCGCTCCCTTTTTTTCTTTCCTTCTCCCTCAGGACGATCGACTCCGGACACCTTTGTTGAAGCTGAAGCTGGCAGTGTGCAGTGTGATGCCAGAGCAGATAGCCAGATACAACATGGACTGCATGGCCAAGGTTGCAAAGTAAGTTAATCTTTTATTGCTTATAGATGATAGAAGATAAAGAAACCAACCATTTTTTATGTTAGCTTCTCCTGAACTTAGTAGGTCTGACTTATTCCTTGTATATGAAGCTCACCATCTTTCACCTTTTGATGGACATCCAGTGCAGAAATCACAACAGGAGAGATGATTAACTGGAGATACACCCCACATACGCATACACTCTAGAATTATATTTGAGATGAAGTACTAGCTGAGATTCCAGTGAGTTAATCCTAAAACTAAAAAACAGAGCAACATAAATATAATCAATGTGGGAGAAGTGGTGGAGGGGGCAAGGGGTGGTCACCGGTAGGCAGCACAACATCAAGCCACACGGTGGAAGTCAGTGTTCATAATATGATAGCGGACAAACAATTTATATCACAATTTATATCCTTACCTCAGTGTTACATGTTAAAAAAGAGTATTTGTAGCATTGATCAAAGAGTCGAAAGGAGCATGGTAGCACACAGAAGTGAATATGAAGCAGCGCTGCCACGTGCACGACAATCACACCGGACAAAGAAAGCTGCAGAGTTTCACCTCCGTAACCAACAGCAGCTCTTTGGATGCGCCAGAGACCCTGTGGTGATTGTTTTAGAGCAGATGTACTACAGAACTTTGATGTGCAGTGGAAACAACACTTCCAGTTTCCAGACCCACATTTGAGTTTGTGTTAATCCCCTTACAATCAGACGAACTTCTCCCACAGCAGTGGTTGTTTTTATCCATCCTGTCAAGTCTCCCTTTTCCTGGTTTGCACCAGTTGCACAGGATGATGTCGTCAGCCCTCTCCACTTGCCTCAGCTCACACGTGGCTGTTTGTGTTCACACATATTGCTCACCTGGGTCATGTCAGGATAAATTCAAGGTTTTTTGCAAGTGTGAAGGAGGCTTTTCTGATATCATGTGTGTCTCTGTGTGTGCAGGCAGCAATCGGAGGAGGGTGATAAGAACGGCTCAGAGGAGGAGGATGAGGAGAAGCCTGGAAAAAGGGTGATGGGCCCTCGGAAGAAGTTTATCTGGGATGACAAGCTCAGGTAATGATCTTGGGTTTGCCCAAGTTGAGGACTTGATGATGTTGTACTTGATAATTTATTCTCACACATTGTTCAAAGGATTTCTTATTTGTTTGTTTTGGGGCTAGTGTGAAGATAACACAAAAAACACTCTCTATTAGACTGAGACACACAGATGGGCCTTTAAAATCACAGAAATAAACATACACTAAAGGCACTGCTAAACACAATTTTAATCAGTGTCAACTTATCCGGTTCACATTTCCATGCCACTGATGCAGCAGTTGGAGCAATTTGGAGTTCATTTGAGGTTAAATGAAACTGCAGGAGGTGGAAATTAAACTCCTTGTAGTTTGTAAGAAAATCAACTCTACCACTGATCCACAATCACTTTGTTTCCTTAAAGGTCCTATGTCCAAGAGTGTTTACCTTTCACATCATGTCTTGAATGTCTGTTAAGCAAGGATTTCATTTGTCTCTGTAGAGGATCAGATGTAGCTACAGTTTTTGGTACTTCTGCATGGGCCTCCATTTTCAGCCCCTGAGGATGGCGCCAGGTTGTGGCCTAACCAAAAGCCTTGACTGACTAACTGGTGGTACCTGATCATCACAACCTAAGTGATGCCATCAGAACAAGGAGGCTTACTCTGCATTACCAATCGTATTGTATTTTTGTCTGTCCAAGTATGATGACTGATGTGAAAGCCTGATTCTGTAGCTGAAAGAAGTGACTCAGAGCTGCTGAAGTTTTCTCAATATTTTTTTTGCCAGCTTGCCATAGTTGTTCTTAACAACACATCATAGAGGCGGGGACATTGCGGCCAGAGCTCAGCAAACTTGTCCTTTGTGTCACGAGTCTATCAAGCAGCAACACCTCTCTAGTTCTTCTTTTGCTTTGCCAAAGAGTTAAACGCTTATAACTGATGGACTTGTATGGCACTCTGCTCTCTCACTAATCAGTGTCACTGATGTGTGGGGTTGGGGGATTAATCAAATTTTAATTGAAGATTCAGATTCAGCTTTTTACATTTATGAAAAAGATAGTCCAGGAAAAAAACAATTTGTGGTAATCCATTTTGTGTCCATTTTGTCTTTTTGCCTGAGCAGTGTGCACCAGATAGAGATGAGGAACTGTTATAACAGTCTGGTCACTTTTTTTGCCCCATACCTTTAGGATTTTATTCTTTTACTTTTTTGCATTCATACCTAGCACATATTGCTTCAGGTTACATCAGGGCATAAATCAGACTTTGCTCAGCTTCCTCTGGAGCTGTAAAAGGTTTCTTTCTGCCTTCACTAGTTTTACATTTTTGGAAATCTCCATAGAACCTGAACAGGCATTTAGATTTACTGTGAAGGGTTAGTTAAATGCCTGCATGGATGTAGAAATCCTGAATGAAGAATCGGAAATTTAATGAAATGAGAGAAACCTTAAGACTTACTTGCAGTTGCTTTTCAACCATCATTCATGTTCATAACACCTTTCACATTTTAAAGGTCTTTTTAACTGTCACCATCACCTGAACATCCCTGAAGACTAACAGTCTATTCAGCCATTACCAGCTCAACACCTGCTGCTCATTTTTAGATTTTAGTACTGACTGACTTCTGTTAAATTGTTCATTTGTGTGTATGTGTGTGTTCAGGACCCTGCTGTGCAGTTTGGTGCGAGTGAAGCTGAGCTGCTATGAGATGGAGAACCAGTGCAATCTGTCTGTGGAGGACTACCTCAAGGCCTTCTTAGAGAATGAGGTCAAACCACTGTGGCCCAAAGGCTGGATGCAGGCCAGGTCTGTGTTTTTGTCTTTGTGTTTACATGTGTGTGCTGACATCTTCTTTGTATAAATAACAGCTGAACAAATTCCTTGAGGGTGATGAGCAGACTGATGAATAGTCTGAACCCTTTTACAGTCTGGTCTGTTTGAAAATCACTTTTCAGAATGATTTTTTATTAACTGGGTAATGCATGAACATTTTTCATCAAACAGCCAACAGATATTTTTATATTTCTACAGAATTTATGAGCTCTAATCTTCTTTTTTTTTTAGTCAGTGGGTTCAAGTTATAGGACTCCTTGCAGGTCCTAAAATTGTCTTAAATTTGATTTTTTTTCTCAATTGTATGTCCATAAAAGTCTGTGTGAGTTATGAAATTTTAGATGTAATTTTGACTAAAAGTCTTTATAAAATGCATTTTAGGCTATTCTAAATGCTGCTTTTGGAAAACACTGAAAAAAGTAAAAGCAGTGTGACGTCTGTACAGCTAACTACATGACAGCGTCGCTTTCACATCTTGAGAGAAAGCATTGGGCTTTGATATCCTAGTGTGAAATGATTTTTTACCATCAGGCTTGTTGTGCGGTTTAAAGGGTCATTTAAAAAGCCTTGAATGAGATGATAGTGTGTTTTAGGAACCTTAATTTAAAACATTGAAACTTTAATTACAGAACTTTTCAGCCCAGCTCCAGCCATAGACTATAATAACATGGACAACATGACTTCATGTTTCTTTTTCCAAAAATTAAGTCAAATACCCCACAAGAGGTGCTGATTAATGACGAGCCATGGCAGAGGTTCTGGTGGTGAGCTTCCAAACTGACGCTGCGCTCCTCTCTTTGCACAACATCAACTGAAAAGAGTTTAATGCTTTACAGTAGCGGATAAAACTGCAAATCTCTCTCAGGTTGGTGTTATTGTTTGTATGGAGGAATATTTCTGAAATTGATTAGAGGCAGGTACAGAGTAAATAGGGTTTGAAAGTGAGCTTTTTGGCCCACGTGCTAATATGTTTGGTACGTTAAAACATCTACCAACTTTATTTAACAGGCAGTACTGTACAATAACATAATTTAACAATAATTGCTTGAATGGTATTCAGATAATGGGCTTCTTTATTGTGGCACTGAGGTGCTCTTCTTTTAACCTTGCAAAGCATCTGGATCTGCCTGATTCAACATCTGTAATCAGACAGATCCATCTTGCCAAGCTCCAATCTACAAAGTGAGACTGCCCAAGCGTCATTCAGAGCAGGAAGAGGTGGGAGATATGACTGAGGAAGACAGCAGGAAGTGACTTCACATACAGAGATTAGCATAGATGCTAACATCTTCGTTAGTAGTTTCATCAGATCTTGAACACATTTTTATTATATGAAAGGCAAATAACAACACGACAAACTTCTCTGTAGTAAGAATATTGACGCTTCACGTTTGACATGTTTTGATGAGAATTTGTTTTACGAAGTTGGACACTTTATGTAGCGCAGTAGCACCCGCCTACTACATTATCTGATTGGCCTGTGATTGACAGATCTATTGTCCAGTCATCTGACGGATATGCTTTGAAAGGCTCTGCCCTCCCCAGACACTTTCTATGGGCTCTTTCCCAGATGGACTCATGAAATAAGTTAAACAATCCATCTGGTGTGTCAGGTTAGCTCTTTATCTCACTCACAAAGTTTTAGTAATGTTGGTTCATTTCTTTAGGCTTGTTTGGGTCTTTGTTTCAGCTACAGTATATCATCAGAGGGTTAAAGCTAAAGCTGTTTACCTGAGAAGAGACAAGCATATAGGTTTCTACCATAAAATTTGTTTTGTTTTTTGAACGAACATCATCTTATGTTGAAAAGAGCCCAAGCCTGTGCACTATTCGGCTTATATTGTGAAGTACTAAACATCATTGTATCTATTTCTCTTCTTTTGTTCTCCTCCACTGTGTCTCTCATCACGGTTTTTCATCCACTCAGAATTCTGTTGAAGGAGAGTCTCTCTGTTCACTGTCACCTTACTGGAAACCTGTGAGTATAATCCATCTACACACTAGATTTTTGTGGGCAGTGTTAATGTGTGAAAATGTAAAAGGGAAAAACTAAATAAGAGATATGCCTTTATGTTTTTAAACAGAGTCAAGAGGAGAGTGGTGCCCGGGCCGAAGGCCAAAGCCAAGGTGAGTCAAAGCATAAATTAATGTACTTCATGGTATGGATGAGTTTCTGCTTAGGTTTCTTTATTGGTTTATATGGGGGGGGGGTTTGTGACCCAATGTCAACCGTCATTATACTGAAGGTTAATGTTTTGGAAAAATCTAAAGCTACATTGTGATTTTTTTAAATTGTAAAAACACCATTTATATGGTAAAATAGACGCGGGTAAGCATAGCTACTTTTATTTGCCAACAGAAGGGGTACATAGAGATGTTAAATGCACACAAAGCTCACATAAACAGTGTACCTTTATTCTGCAAACATAAATGTTGGCAGCTGTCATTCCTTTCATAATTGTGTTAGCAAACTGACTAGTGTCTTGATGCTAACTTTAGATGATTTCTAACAACATTATATGATAGTCTTACCAATGATGTTTCCACATTCCCTTGGATGGGTATATTGCCATAAACCTCTGCTTATTATCAGTTGGTGTTTTTTTTAGTGACTGATCAGCTCAGGTAAAGAAATAATCATTCTTATTTTTAAATGATGAAGGTAATATACATTTGTACGTATTTCAACCTTGAGCTCATTTATGCAACAATGTGACAGCATGTGAGGTCCATGCCTGGCATTATATCAGAAGAAAATGTGTGCCCCAGAGGGCACATTCACCACGAGCCATCCTGTGTCGTGCATAAGCCTGGTCCCCCCTGAAAGTCCGGCTTGTTTGTGTGGTGTGAGTTCTCCATGCCACACTTAAGCCGGTTCAGTTTCCTGGCCCAAGAGGAGGTGGGCTTCAGTTACAGCACACTTGTTCATGACTGGACATGACTGGACCTGACTGGACCATGTCTGAAACATAACAAGTAAAAATAATTCAGAAAAAAACACATATCCATGACACACAAAGAGGTCCTCTGATAAAAGAAATCTAGTCCTATTGGCCACTCAATTATTTGGGACGTTTTTTTTTTTTCTGTTCCCATTTTACTTCTTTTTGCCTGAGGATACTGTGCTGCCTTCTGTTGCCTTTTTGTACCTGGCTCTGATCAACTGTTAATATTGTTAAGCTTTACATGTTTTGATCCACACGAACATTACAACTTTGGTTTTGAGAAGTGTGCCATGAAATATTCAATTATCACATCTGATGATCCGTGTGTGGATGAGGATTACTGTCGATGTGTAAAAACGCAACCATACACAAACAGAGAAATGAACAACTCCACTAGCATCAGCTGCAGAAAACTATGAATGACAACTTTAAGGGTTCATATTTAATAAAAGAAATCAATTCTTTCAAATAAATTAATAAATTAACAGGAGGAGATCAGCCGATTTCTTTGTCTTTTATGTCTCTGCTTACAGCTGTTAAGGTGAGGTTCATCTAAGTGGCTTCTCCTTGATTATCTTACATTTTTACGAGTGTTGGAGGGCTGTGTGTAATCAAAATGACATAAAATATGCCACAAAAATGATTAAGTTTTATCCATGTTTTTGTGTTGATCTCTGTTCTGCCAGCTGTAAGTGTGTGTGTTGTAGTCTGCTTGCGTGACATAAGCGTGTTCAAGCGCTATTCAGAACAAGACAATGAGTGCAGGCTAGAAGGGGACGGTGATGCTTCGTGACTAAGCATGGCACGTCTATTTGCCCTGATGTGAGGGTGCCCTAAATGTCCCTCATTGATTTTTTGATTTTGTGTCTTTTGTTTCAGGAGGCTCTCTGGATCCACAAAACACCTCTCTCCATGACCTCCACCCCGTCTCTGCCCACCTTCTCATCCACTCTGACCTCAAACCGCCAGCCGGGCTCATCCTCGTCCCCCACAGAACCTATCTGTCTGTCAGACTCCCTGGACGAGGATCTGACAGCTCCATCTCTGGACTCCATCTCTCACGCCCTGGCTCTCCTAAGTAACGCATCCAAGGGCCTGGGACCGACAGACAGCCCCTTGTCCCCTCCACCCCTGCAGATCCCCACCTCCTCTCCTCCCCCTGTCACCCCTCACTACCCATCAGCCTCTCAGCTCTCTGCCTCAGGCTCATCGACGATGCAGCAACATTCCCTGCCGAAGGTGGAGACGACTCAGCAGGCTGCTACATCTGCTGGGATTTTTTCCACAACATCAACGCTACAAACCTCCTCTTCTACCTCCTTGTCCCCTGCTGTCTCCTCTGCAGCTCGCGCTCAGGCAGCAGGCCTGTCGCCGGCTTCCAGGACTGCAAACGGTCCCTACGGCCCGATCAAAGGGTCTGGCACTGTTGGCCAATCCCAGACTCAGAGACTGGTTACCATGGCATCACCCAATCACAGGACGAGCTCAGTGGTAGCCGGGAGTGGGAAGTTGCACCCACTCCCCTCTCCATCGCCACCAAAGCAGAGGCCTCCTCCCACAGCTTCCCCTCTGCTGCCCCCACATCAGAAGGGCTTTGTCAGCCCGGTGGGCATGCTGGGTACTATGGGAGCCCCTCAAGGACTCGCTAAGAGCAACGCCAAAGCTGGCAGCATCAGCCTCAACGGCAGCACAGTGAGCAGCAGCCTCACACCTTCCTCCTCCCCCTCCTCACTGTCTCGCTCCAACTCCTCCACCCACCTGCAGTCCTTCTGCCCCCCCTCTCCTATAGCCTCCTCTCCATCCTCCACCTCACACACCTCGCACTCCTCTCAGAATAAATCGCACACACATCATCCACAGCCTAACTTCATCACACCCATGCAGGCCACCCTCACCAAGTCCTCCCACAGCAGCAACTCCTCCCCCATCATCAAGCTCACCCCCCGGCCGCCCGCACCCACTCCACCTCCCTCTTCCACCCCTTCCCCATCATCTTCACCCTCACACTCTCTCTCCCATCAGATGGTCCCCACACAACAGCAACAACAGCAGTACTCTCCTAAAACTCCCAAAACTTTCCGGCCCCCCTTCAGCGTATCGAGCCTCACAGGAGGCCAGAAAACTCAGTCTGCGACAACAAGCATCAGTAGCATCAACAACTCCAACAACAACAACAAGGGAGGTGCAGCTTCTGTCTGCAGCCTTCCAGACAAAACTCCCCTGTCTCCTGCACCTTCGGTTCCAGCCAATCACGGGCAGAGGCAAAGGATGGTGGGTGGGGCTAACCAGAGCTCAACAGGAAACGGATGGTCGGCTCCTGGATCTTTGGCCACACCCCCAACAACGTCACACCTCTCACAGGTAAACTTAACTTGGATGAGGTAAAACATTTCATTTAGAGCCTCAAAGTAGTGGAAAAGACTGCGGATCAATAGACAAACTTTGACCTCCTGTCATGGCATCTTGTTTCTGCAGGTATCAACAGCAGGCACTTCTCTCCTGGGCGGCCCCTCTGCTCTTCCGCTGGGTTTTGGCATGTTGGGCGGTCTGGTGCCTGTCTCACTGCCCTTTCAGTTCCCACAGCTGCTCAATTTCAGCCCTCCAGGAGCTCCAGGGGCAGCTGGCTTGGGTTCGGGCCCCAGCTCAAACTCAGGATACCCCCTAGCACAGAGTGACCTGATGGGTGAGGACTATAATTTCTCCTTAAAAAGGGTTAACAATGCCTGATTTTGTTCTGATATCCCTTATCCCAATTTTCCCGAACTCCCCTCGGCTAAAAGAAAGCGTGCACATTACATCAGTGTAAGCATAAGTGAATGAAACGACGAGCACAGACTGACAACAGTAATCAGAGGGAAGTAAACAGTCAAATACATTAATCCAACTGAAAAGTTGCATGTTTTTTTGCTGTTAGTATTTAATCATGTTCACCACGGGCAGTGTAGATCCTCAGCTGATGTTGTTGAAACATTTTGAGTTGTAATAACAGGTATATAACAAATCACCCAGCATACACAAATCCAGATAATGATAAATATGAACCCAATCTCCCTGTCCTCTGGTTTTATTTTTAGTGCTAATTTTTTCATAAAACCAAACATCAGTATCTTAAATGATGAGGCACTTGTGACATAAGATCATGTTTTCATGCTTTTAGCCGACATAAAGCCCAGAGAAGTCTGATTACAACGGCTGGTTTGGCAATAAACAAGCTTTAAAACATTAAGTCCATAGATTTAAAATAAATTGATGAAATTATTACATTGATAAGACTTCCATTTGGCCATTTATTGATACCAGTTTAATGAAATTAAAGTAACTGGACCCACTTGTATGTCGCATTTAAAAAAAATAGAGGAAACAACGTTTAAAGAGATATTAATACCGTATGCTTAATCTCACTTTGTTAGAAACACAAACTTACACAGATACAGAGTTTGGGAGTCATTTCACTTCATCCTATGACTCTGGCTAATTAATACTGCATTTTAAACAAAATTTTATGGCTCCAACAGTTTTATTTCATCATCTTTAATTGTAAATCGGACTAAAATCTACATTTTTCGTAATGAACATAATCAAACATAAGTAGGCCTACTGAAAATAAATACTGAGCACTTCTGAGATGAATGAAAGTGTTTCACTGTTTCCTATCACTGATATAATATTTTTTAATTCACCAATAAGTGCATACAAACAAATATATGTGAACAGACAAATATGTGCATAGCAAGTTATGGTGTTGATTTAAAAAATTCTGTACATACAATAAAAATTACAAAGACAAAAACTGACAATGAACAACACAAAAACAAATAAATGAACAAACAAATGAACAAAAACAAACACAAAAAACAAAGGGTGTAGAGAAAGAGGAGAGAAAGCAAATAAAAAATGGCACAAGAGCAGAAAGACAAAGAAAAGAGAGAAACAAGGCAAAACTGTGTGGCTACCAGTTAATTTTAAATAAAACAGAGTGATAAATTTGGCAGGAGTTTCATGATGAGATAGTTATTGTCATTTTCCTTTGAGATTCAGTTTTTTCTGATATCAATTCCTTAACGCAGTTCTCTGTCACTCAGTGAGTGGAACAGCCAGTCTGTCACAAAGATTGTGATGTTAATGCATACCTTCTTTGGTGGTATTTATATATTTTTAAATTGCAGTCTCTCTGCTAGAATTTACCCGTTTCTTTGCAGCTGCAGATATAAAACACATCAAACATTAGTTAATCTGCTATTGATTATACAGCATTTTTTTTAAACACAAACACTAAAGTGAACCTCTTTACTCAATTTCACCTTTAGTCAAGTAAGTCAGAGACGCCAAAAATATCAAATGCAGAACGTTATTCGTAAATTAACATAAATAAATGAAGAATTTAATATTTGATGTATTTTGAAACTTTGTAAAGTGTTGTTCCTGACATCATGCTTGAACACCACATCCCCAGTAAGATGTTTAAGGGAACAGGGAGGCACTCTAAAGGTTTACAGAGACAAAACTCTATTTCATGTTTTGACACTTGGCTGAGGTTTATTATAGACTTCCAATAATTTCACACTTGTCTATGTATTAAAGTAAGGATCAGCATAATAGGTCTGTTTTAAGTACTTTATTAGATCATGTGTATGTGATATGCAAATTACTTTGACAGTAATAGAAAAATTAAGCTTCATACATAACATAAAACTTAAGTCTTGTATTACTCTTTGAATCAGTGGTTATTCAGCTGGTTTAGCTTCAGCTTCCCACCACTTCCATACTGAGAAATCCTGTCTCAAATTTTTGAAGTTTTAATCTCCCAAATTTATTTAATCCTAAATATTGCTGTTTGGGCCTGGGATGGAACAAAACACATGTGACTAAAGAAAGAGAATGGACGATAATTATAGAAAACTAAAAGTGCTCAGGGAAAGCTCCAAACTCCACCAAGGCATTCCTGACATTCTTAGCCAAGTTATTATCAAGAATGTGGAAAATTGCCCTTTCTCGCAGTGTTGACAAATCCTTTGAAAAATTCCTGGCTCCTTGGCCTCGGGATTCAAATGACCACCAAAATGTAATCACTTTTTCCTTACGCCATGACCAACTTTCCCTTGAAATTCAAAATCTATTACATTTTTTGAGCTATCTTGTTCACAAACAGACTGACACACAAATAAACAAATAGACTGACACAAATAAACAAAAAATTGACAAATCTTCATACAGTAAACTGGCATAAGCATAACCTTGTTGGCAGAGGTTAAAATGTCAGGGAATACATGCCTTCTTATATCTTCTACTTTAAGATATTGTTTTATAAAGAGAAAAGAGGACATTAACATAAGAAAATCATCTTTATGTTTCCAAGAACATGAGATAAGTAGTTTGAGATCTTGAGAAAACAACAATAAAGTAAATGTGCAGAAGTTAAATGTAATGAAGCGGGCGTACATTTCAGCAGGATTACTTCTGCAACAACACATCACCAGTAGGTTAAAACTAGCCTGTCTCATGACGGTCTAAACCCAGCTCACGTTCCTTTTGCCATTTTTTTCCTGACCACCAAATTACTTTGGTGCCCACTTTTGTGTCCCAATCTCCCAATTGAGAACCCCTGTTTTAAATAATAAGGAATAAGGATGGAAGAAACACTTCAGCTGAGGAAGGACATCTGGTTTTGCCTAAAACGTCACAAAGATTTTTCTTTGCACATTCTGACAATTTTTAGTGACAACTAAAAGGACTGTAAATATTGATGGAAATTTCCATAACTACTGATTCAGGAAATTAACTTTTCAAGCTGTTTCCTGTTGGTATTGAAACAGTATTGCCAATAATACTGTAACTCCTCACTGTTAGATTGATCATTAAGTAGCAGAGGGTCACATCTTTATTTTAGTGCTTTGTGTTGGGCTCAGTTTAATCACACCAGTGCCTTTTTTTTCTTAATATGATCTGAAGTTCAGCACAAACCTAGCCTAAGGTACTTGGATTGAGTTCACAGTGTTTTTAAGATATTCTCTCTCTGTCAGTCATCTCTGTTTAAAAGCAGATTTACTGCTTGGAGATGTTGTAAATGAATCAGGATGGATGTAAGAAAGAAAGACAGAAAAGCTGGAATAAACCAAGAAAAGCAGCTAGAAGTGAAAAATGTAGAAAAAAAAGACATATTCATAGCCAAAGTATTTTAACTTTATCCTCCTCATATCACATAAGTTGCTCTCACTCTGAAGTGCCCCAGCAGTGCGTCCACTGTGTCGGCTTTTCCTCTCCTCAGTGTGACACCTCATAACCCTGCATCCATTTTCTGAACCGTTGGCGCCCCTCTTTGTTCTCTCTGTCTCTGTGCCTGACTTTGTCATCCCGACCTTTTGTACTCGTCTGTCTTTTCTTTGATCAGCTCCTCTCTGTTGTCGCTGGTCTCCCATTTTAACTCTGCGTCATCTTCTCCATATTTCCTCTTTTGTTGTTGTTGTTGGCTTCGTCCCTCTCACCCTCCCTCCATCTCTCCTCAGATCTGTATAAGAGTCTCCAGTCAGGGTCGCAGGCTGCACTACCTCCTCACTTGCAGCTTGCTTTCTCAGGTAATCTGCATTTTTCCTCCTCGTCCTCCGCCTCCTCTCTGTCCTTCATCCGTCTGTCACATTGACCTGCTGTCCTCTGCTCGGCTGCTGTGTTGTTTTCTCTTTGACTCTCTGCTTGCTTCACTGTGTGTGTGTGTGTGTGTGGGTGTGTGTGTGTGGTATACCTTGCATGCCTTTGTAGATTTAGAACAGTAGATGCACGATGTAAAGCATGTTAAGGTAATGAGTTTCTATAAAGGTTTGTATTATGTGCAGTCAGGACTAAGCTGTGCAGATGGTTCTTTGATCTGAAAATCCAAAAATCAACTTAACAGTGAAACTACAGAGTGTGATTTAGCTGATTTAATTATTCTGCTTACTATTAAATGTTAGAGATGTCTTTCTGGCCTAGATTGTTAGTTTTAACAGCTGGATAAAAACAGCCGTTTTCAGTTCATGGTCAAGAAGCTCCTGATTATTAAAGTCTATCAGGTCAAAGAACTGTCTGAACATTTACAGTAGGAGACGCAAAAACAGCTCACTTTGTTTTTCAGTGTTACCTGTAGCTGCTAGGACTTTTCCAGCATGCCATGAGCCTCCAGAGTTTCACCAAATATTCCGATCTGTTTATCACCCTTTGTGGTAAAAATGTGCCTCTGTGATTACAGTTTAAGGCAGGTGAGAAAATGCTGTAAAGCAGAAATGCTTTTACAAATTGAAGTGTTTATGGTGCATTCCAGTTGTACTGGGAAGTCTCGATTTCCAAGTTCCAAGTGGGAAATTTCAACTGGAACGCCCCCCGAGGTCAGAATTTCCTAATGGGAAGTTGGGAGATCCTCACCACCCCTGAGTTGACAATCAAAGATGGCTGACCCCGGTGTAAACAGTTAATAATTTCCTGTAATATTCCATTCATTAGCACTTCTGACTCGTGTTTGTCGCACTAAATCAGCCTTATACATCGTATTGTTTGACGTATATATTTAGAAATGCTGCTGTAGTGTTATTTACATTCTTCATGTGGTTTGTGTGAACTACAATGCAGAGCGTGCTAACAACGGCTAACACAACGGCTAACAATAGCCTGGTAGATCGGCGAGTCTTTTCCGACTTTGTAACTGTAACGCTGATAACTCGGAGATGACGTCATTCCCACTTCCCTCTTCCCAGTTCCGATGCAACTGGAACGCAGCACGAGAGTCTTTTGTTTTTAAATTTACAACATGTGAAGTGAGTGAAAAGACACAAAGGCTAAATTAAATCAATTTTGGGTGGGAGCACTCTTTGCCTTTACCTGCAGCATCACTTCTTATGGGCACACTGGCGTAAAGTCTGGGATTTTGTATGATGATAGCCAGGTATCTGATAAACTAGTTTAATCAACAAGTGCTAATGAGAATCATTTCCATATGAAGCTTCAAACACTATATTAACTGAAACAGAACCAGCTTTGAAGGAGGCTTAAAGGGATGCTTCAGGTTTTTTAAAGTGTGGTTGCTCGAAGTCTATGGTGCTAGTAAATATAATTGCCAGTGAAGCAACCGTCTCTCCCCCGAAGAGAAGATAGCAGGTATGGATGCTAACCAATTTATAGCAGTAAATGGTGCCACCAAAAGCCTCATAATTACCCCACTTTTAGGGTAAAACTACACAAAAAACTACATTGGTGTGACTAGATGGTACTGTAAGACTCTTTACAGTGTTTAACTTTTCCTGAAAAGCCTCTGTGTTTGGAACTATTTTATGATACTACAAACAAGCTATTTAATCCTTTCGCTAGCTGCATACTGCGCGGCACCAGTCAGCTGTTTAGGTCATCGGTCTCCACAAGAAACAACAAACACTAACTTCAGTAAAACTGAACTAAAAATGAGTTATTTTGACTAGAGTGGTGAAATGCTGGTAGTTATGGATACAGGAGGATATCTGTGAAATGGAGTTCACAGAGGAAAACCCTAACAGATGGAGTCATGGATAGGAAGAGGGTGGGAGAAACTGTTGTGGAAACTGAGGAGTGGGACAGATCACGTTACCTGATGGTGCAGATGCTTTGAGCCCATTTCCACGAACTCGGAGGCCAATTTTTGTCACGAGTGGGACTTAGTAACAACACTCCTCCAGGACCTCTCTGATTGGTAAACTGGGTGCTGAAAACTGTTCTGATGCTGCAGAGAGGGGGATCCTGATGCTCATGTACAAAACAAGCCAGATTGGAAAAGGCCTCGTTTTTTTCCCCCTTGTTTTTGCATATGGGATAAATACAGGAGCGACCCATCTTCTTAATATTTAGTTGAGCTAGATTTACATCAGTTTGTGCACAAATGACAGCTACCTGAACCCACTCCAGCCCTCTGACCAGCATGTGTCTGGCGGAAGGATACATAGCCCGTTTGTTGTATCATGAAATAGTTCCAAACTCAGCGGCGGCTTGCTTCATTGAAAAAGTATAATTTTGGAAATAAGATTAAATCTACACTATTGGTTTAAGTCAGCACACTTTCATACATCAGTTATAATGTAATAACTCATTAAAACTATCAACATGAATTTTATTAAAGGTTCTGCTCAATCAATTTTCTTTGCTTATAAAGTTGTTAGAAGGGGCTTGTGGAGCAGAGGCACCTTTGACTCGACTTTGAGTTCTCAGGGGAGCCTCTTTAAAGAAAATGCCCATACAACGCTCCTGGGGTTTATGATGTAATAGCTATATTGCCTCCACCCATTTTTCACAGGCAGACGCCAAGACCATTTTGAAATCCACTCTTAGGCCTGTAACCCCTCCTCCCCCCTCCAATCAGCCAATACGGGCAGCCAGTCAGCGAAAAGCTCATTATCATAGCCTCACCGCTCCCTCAGAGTCAAGTGTTTCCAGAGGGGAGGGAAAAAGAGCTGCATCTCATCCTCTTTAGAGATAAAATTTTTAACTTTTAATCAACTGAAATCAAATTCTTACTTAACAGACAACCAAGACATGATTTAAACAGTCAAACACACCAGGACATGGCTGCAATCCTGAACATAGGAAGACAAATAATACATACAGATGAAATGATTAAAACACTAAACACTACTGGCAGCAGCATAACTATGGTGCAACAGTGTGGGGTGGATGTCAGGCAAATAAAGGGTTAAAATGCTTAATGGGTAGTTAAACTCTTCATCTCCTCTCCATATAGATGCCAACCAAAGCCAGGGTGGAGACATGAAGAGAAAATCCCACTGACCATCAACAGGGCAGGACGTCACAGCCTCCTGGACACGTGCACCAATAGGAATCTTCACTTTTATTGACTGACAGTCGTGCGGCATGAGGGGGCTGGGCTCCACTACCCCTCAAGAAAATGGACCTAAAGGAGAATAGGTTTTCCCCCGATACAAGTGGCAATGATAAATTAATTTAACTGCATTTTCTAATGAACCGGGTATAAGAACAAGACGGAGTGAATGATGAGAGAACTTTATTTGTTTGGCTTATTTTTATTTTGTCAACATGTTTACATATGACCGACCTTGATCACTGTGGAATGAGTGTGAGCGAGGTGGTGGTGGTGGTACAGATGAGAGTAGTGGTACGCTACGTAATATAATTTGTATTTAAGCATATGTGGAAAAACAGGATATTTGCTTTAGCAGTACAACGAAGACTGAGTTATTATTTTTCTTTTGTCTCAGATGTGGGAATCTTTGTGTCCGTAGAAATGTTATTGTTGGTCACCTCTGCTCCCACAAATGACTGTTAAGTAGTAGCTTAAATTAATATGATAAATTATTTGTAATTTACACAGGGACAAACACGCTTATTAAATGTGTGTGTGAGCTTGATTTGAATGTGTGTGTATGTACATAAAGAAAACAATATACTGTTCATTTCTTTCCAGATTATTCTGAATGAATGAGTAAGGACGTGTTTTCCCCTCTTCACATTAATGAAAGCGTGTAAGTTTGGCGCCCCTCTCTTGCTCAGTGTGTTTTTGGTGCTGTTTCATCACACTGGACCTTTTCTGGAAAAAAGACTTGAATTGAAATCGTTTTGGACTCCTCTTCTGGAGAGAGGAGTCGCCTGTGAGAGAGGGGAGAAACGTCAAGATTGTAGCCTACTTGAATTGTTTTATTTTTATGAGTTTAGGATTTTTTTAATTTACTTTCTCTGCTTAATGACTCAAACCAACTTAATATAACACAACGCCTTAGTTTATATTGAAAAAGTATGAAAAAGATCTATGCAGGACTGTAAAACGCTCAATGCAAAAGTGCAAGTCGTTGCTTGGCTTTCAACCTCTACTCAACTTGTCAGTGCATTTCTGGAGTTGTGAATGTTTGTAGATGTTATAATGTCGGTTGAGACTCCTTTTTATTTCTGGTGTGTTCAGACAGCGTGCAAAGAAATTTCATTATCAGTGCATTTGGTAATAAAAAAAGAGCAGAGAGGAAATGTTGCAGGCCACAGTCAGACAAACAGGCAATTCAGTGAACATGGATTGTTGGGAAGGAAACACACACATAAACAGACAATACCTAAAAAAGTTAATTATCTGTAATGACAGATATCAAAGTTTCTCCTGATACATTCAGCCAGTTCTTGACATATAGACCATATATCTCCCATATTGGCTACAAGATCAGCAGAATGTGCTTCACTTTATGTCACTGATGGGTATCATGTAAAATCAATCCAGGATCATTTATTACAGAGCCAAACGTATTTTTATGTCACATTTATTAGGAACACAAAAGATGTTTATGTTTCGGCATCAGCAAAAATGAGTTTGTAAAATCCAATAATGTGCATTGTGACAAAAATAAACTTGACTGGCTTGCAATTTCTTTGTGGTTAACAGCAAACACTTAACAGTTCACCACATTTAACCATCCATCCATCGACATACACCCTGACCAGGTCGCCTGCCAATCACAGGGCCTCATAGAGAGACAGACAACCATTCAAGCTCACACTTGGGGGCAATTTTAGAGTAACAAATTAATTTAATGAGAATGTTTTTTGTCCGTGGGAGGAAACCAATGCAGGCATGGGGAGAACATACAAACTCCACACAGAAAGGCCCGGGTCAGCACGGCGATGAACCAGCAACCTTCTAGCCGTTTGGCACACGCACTAAACTGCTTCGCCACCGTGCTGCCCGCATTTCACCACAATCTTTCAAATTTGTCTTCTTTTTTTTATTTGTTCCCTCCTTATGTGAAGTAAGAGCAGATTATTTTCTCTAATGTTATGTCTCATTGCCTAGAACTTGAGCGTATACAAAAATGAGTGCATTTTCTTTCGTTTCACATTATTTAATTATAATTACAAACAGCAGTCTTGAGGAAAAAAACGATTTAATCTAGAACAAATACCTTTAAAGTTCAGTTACAAACTGATGATAAGGGCTACAGTTACACTCCTGCTGACTTTTGCATTCAAATTAAAAAACACCTTTGATTAAGCTAGTTTAAAAGGAGCTACATGTTTTTTTACTTTATAAAAATACTGAAAAAAAATTAACAACAAAAAAGATCATACAAACAGAAAAATAGCAACCAAAATACTTAAATACAAAAACATGAACTGACATGTAATGCTTTTAATTTAGGCCCTTTTCTCTGGCACAGCTACAATGTTAGCATGTTGGCTAAACTTCATTAATTCTATGTTAAAATAAAAGTAGCTTCCTTAGCTTAATGAATTTGCTTCAAAAGGTGATAAATAAAATATGAAACAAATTTGATTAAATCAAGTTTGCTAGCCAGTATTAAATTCCGCGGATTTTACGTATAACTTAGATGCTCCAGCATAGAAACAGCTCATCTGTCGCTAGCCAGTGTACAGCTAACGTCTATACGTCTGTCTTTTTTTGTCAAATGTACCGTCAGTTATGTTAAATAAACGTGCCGCCTGTCTGAGCACACCTGTAGAGACACCTGCCCTGTATTGAATACCTCCTTTGACAAATACCGTTCTTCCTTCCCGAGTCTCTCACTGTCCTCCCCCGTCTTCCCCCTCCGTGTGTGTGTGCGTGTGTGTGTGTGTGGTTTACCGGCTGCACCAAGAACGGCGCCAAAGATTGTTTATGTAGCTCACAAATGTTAGATGGGGTGCAGCCAGTCAGTGTTTGAGAGTATGTCTGATTGTTTTTACATTTCTCCCCCCAAAAATACTGTTCAAATAACCCATGAGTGTCGACCTGTGGTTCATCAGGATGTCATTGTAAAGTCATGTATCAGGAGCAGTGGGTGACATCTTATAATTTGTGCTTTCTTTGGGGTGGGGGAGGATAAAAAAGACATTTCGTGATTAACTGGTTGCTTAATTTGGTCTTTTGTAGATTATTTTTGTGTGTCAAATATGAAATTAAACAAAACAGGTGGTTTTCATGAAGACTTTTGTTGACTTCTTCTCCTCTAACCAATCGTTTCTTTCTCTCCAAGTGTTGAATTTGAGAGGAGGATGGAACGAGAGATCGACAGATGGATCGGTGCGGCTTCGGCAGTGATGCGGACTCTGCACCGGTCCGTCATGGTAAAGGGAGCTGAGCTGAAAGATGAAGCTCTGGATTTACCGCTTGATCTTCGTTCCTACCCCCCTCTATGGTCACGAGCTGTGGGTAGTGACTGAAAGAACAAGATCACGGGTACGAGCAGCCGAAATGAGTTTCCTCCACAGGTTGTACGGGCTGTCCCTTAGAGATAGGGTGAGAAGCTCAGGAGGGGCTTGGAGTAGAGCTGCTGCTCCTCCGTGTTGAGAGGAGCCAGATGAGGTGGCTTGGGCACCTAATCAGGATGCCTCCCGGACGCCTCCCAGGTGAGGTGTTCCCGGCACATTCCACCGGTAGGAGACCTCCGGGGAGACCCAGGACACGCTGGAGGGACTATGTCTCTCAGCTGGCCTGGAAGCACCTCGGGATCCTCCTGGACTAAGTAGCCGGGGAGAGAGAAGTCAGGGCTTCCCTGCTTAGGCTGCTGCCCCTGCGACCCGACCACAGATAAGCGGAGGAAGATGGATGGATATAATTCAAAACATATTTTGTCCAATACTTTCATTGATACTGATATGTAGAAATTACTAAAAGTAGGTTATTTTAGCCCAGGTTAAATCCAAAATATATCTTTAAACAGCACCAGTAAAATAATGTTTTTTTTCCAGTTTAAGGGCCAAAACACTAAGTTACTTATCTCTTGGCATAAAATCAGCCCTTTTTTTGGGGAGCTTATTCTTTTTACTTTATAATTCACATGCAAAAATTATCAAACGTTATCCAAATATATGACACGAATATCTGCAGTAAATTTTGGTAAAAAATTTAATACCTGCTGATACTGATATTCAGCTTTTGAAGCAAATATCTGCTAATTACAATATCATACCGATAATATAGTGCAACCCTAATAGTAAACTAGAAGAGCACTCAGAGAGCGCAGACCTCTGCCAAGATACAATTCTGGATCACCATGTGCTCTGGGGGGACCCTCAGACCACCTGAGGAGAAATGAATGGGATTTGCCACTATAAACTTCAATGTTTTTTTGTGATGTCAACGTGGATCAGATCCAGATGAAATTGACCATGATGATAGAGTCATATTATATATATTATCCTCTAAATTTTGAAGTGAATCCATCAAGTGATGTTAGAGATTTGATTGTTTAAAATATGGCCCAATGTTAACTTATGCGATTTTTTGCATCCAGACATAAAAGTGGATCACCACCAACATATAAAAGGTTCTTCCTTGAACAAAACCACACCTCTGGTAAATTTTCATGTAAATCTATCCAGTAGTTTTTGTGTTATCTTGCTACAGACAAACAGACAAACAAGCAAACAGACAGACCCTGGTGAAAACATAACCTCCTTGGCAGAGGTAAAGAAGAACTGGTGTTAATATTACAGTAAAAGGTAGGTGAACTGTCTGTATGTGAGTATTTTACATGTTTACAAAAGCCCATATCTTTAAAAGCTGTGTCCTGTTAAATGGTGACTTTCAGATGAGCAGCAAATGTTGAAGATGAACACAACAGACTCATTCAACTGAAAGTCAGCAGGTAGCACACAAACTTTTTAAACCATCACACTTTGCGTAACTTCAGTTCTTATTACACAAGAATATTTGATAAATCTCAGTATCTAATGTGGACAGGTCAGCAAAGTACAAGAGAATGCTTCAATAAGTGTGTACCTTCAGATTTTCTCTGTTTTCTTTGGGGCTCACGCACTACAAACGACATGAAGATGTCTGTCCCTGTTACTTTGTCTGTTCAGTCGATGGTTGATCCACAGAGCTAACAGTAAAAACTCTTACCACATGGCTAAAGGTTAGCTTGTCACTGTGAGACAATTTACTTGCTGACTAACTACATAACATGGGAAGCGTCCAGCGAGTCCAGATCTATGATTGAACTCGAGCTATTGCTTGTGAACTTCATGCCACCGCTAGGTTCTGACCACAAAATATGTCATCTTTTTGTGCCAACACCACCTCAAAGGTCTATAGCAACACCTAACATGGACCACATGAGAGAAATGATTTAATGCTAACACACTGTGATGCTTGCTCTGTCACAGATCCAAACCGCACCAGTTTTAACTAGAAAGCACCCAGAGAGCGCAAACCTCCGCCAAGATAGCTCACATATTGCTGTTACATGTATAAGCAGTAGTTCAATGATAAAGTTACTATCATAATGTGATTGAGCTGAGGTGTTTTTTCCCAATCCCACACTCTGCCCCTCTTCTGGAGCTGAGTTTGGAGTTGGACTTTTTTTTCACTCTTCCACCCTCCTGTTCTCCCTTTTCTCATCTTAGAAAAATGGGGCACTGCTCTTGCTGGCGACTCGACAGTCTTCCTGTTCCTGTCCCCCCTGTATGTGTCCCCCCTGTATGTGTCACTCTCTTTGTATGCTCTTGGACAGGTTGAACTGTCATGAAAAATTTTGTTGCTCTGTACTTGTGACATGTGCAATGACAATAAAGTCAGATTCTTCTTCTTCTGATTCTTTGACCCTGAAAACCCACACCTAGCACTCAGAGTCATGTTGATATTGTTACTACTTAGACAGTTATTGAGCAAAAATGATTGTTCGCTAATGGGGGTCATCTGGATCACCACCAAAATCTAATAATTTTTAAGTTGGGCCATTACTAACATCTCCTGAAAATTTCAGCAAAATCCATCCAATAGTTTTTGTGTAATCTTGCTAACAAACAAACAAACAGACAAACAAACATATGCCAGCAAAGACATAACCTCCTTGGCAGAGGTAGTAGTCATATTTTAGAGTTTGAACCGTGTCAGAAGTTGGGTCAGGGATTGCAATAAAGTTCGTCCTGGTGGGTCCTGGGTCTGGAAAAGTCTAGAAACACTGACAATTTGTATCATAGTGGAGTAAAGACTGGACTGCAGGACTACAGAGTGAAACCATCACAGGTTTTCTGCTTTTGTGCTCTTATGGTTTCATTGTTGTCTGTGGTCTCAACTATTCTGCTGAGTGGACTCGTAAATATTCAACAACTTAACAGAGATACATTTTGTTTGGCCAAAGTCATTAACAGGAATCAACAAAAACCAGGAAACACCACATCACACGTCATTTGTTTGGTCAACTTTAACAGAGGGATTGGCACATTAGATTGAGGGCCAGAGTGAAGTTATTCTCACTTGTAAAGGGCCATGTTCATAAACACTGAAGGATAAAAGCTATGAGACAGACATGTGATCCAAAAGATTCAATGCAGGTAGCTTTGATCAGAATTTATGACGTAAACGTATATTTTTATGCTCCAAAGCAAACAGTAAAGTTAATTTTAATGTAATAACATGGAATCATAGAGCTTTAAGGGACAGTTCAGTATTTTTGAAGTGGGGTTATATGAGCTCCAAATGTCCACTAAGTACATTAGATGCAGTAGAAAGTTCTCTCCTCTCCCTCAGTGAGACACAGTCTGGAAGGGTCCGTTACGCAGAACCAGCCGCAAACAGGGAAGTAATGTACCAAGTACAAAGGGTATTTTCTCCGCCTACAAGAACTCCCATCAAAAAATAATACCACAGTTTAAGAGTACGCTACCTATACATGTTTATAAGTGCATTAACTTTTCGGAAATATAAAGCTTATCTGGAACTAACCGACTCACGTCACATATTCCTCTGCGCAGCCGCAAGCCGCACAATGCTAATACACAACAGTAATGGTTGTGTGTGTATGTGTGAGAGAGAGACACACACACACAGGTAGTCTGCAATGTTATGGTAAACAAATCATCATCGCTGTCATAATCACTTGTTTGTAATCTCCTACGTTGTCTCTTCCTCTATGATGGCGTATTAGGGCCACTTAAAGAAATAAAAATAATAATGAAAACTCAAAATTTTCAAGAAAAAAATAGAATTTTTCAAGTTTATAAAGTCGCAAATTTACTACTTTATAAACTCATATTTCAGGTCAATGACTCATCAATAAAACAACGTAGTTACAAACCCGACCCCTCTTTTTAATCACTGTCATAAAGATTGTGAGCTACAACCTTGTTTTCCTCCAAACGAGCCGTCCTCCGAGCCAGACAACGTCAATCGGTCTCGATACGCTGCCGGTGATGGCTCGGCGGCTTAGGGACCATCGGCAAGTTACCAATTGTCAGCCCAAATGATCACACATCTCCTCCAGTTTATACTCCAGCTCCTATTTAAGAGAGATAGGTCTTAATGTTATATATATATATATATATATATATATATATATATATACACACACACACACACACACACACACATATATATATATATATATATATATATATATTTTTTTTTTTTTTTTTTAATTTTTTTTTTTTTAATATTGACGTATATTCATTAATGAAAACTGTATTAACTGTACTGTTGACTGTAGTGACACCAAAGTCAGCCTGATGATCAAACATCTGGATATTGGTAACAGCCCAACTTAAAAATTATTAGTTATTTTTGGTGATCCAGATAACCAAAATTAGGGAACATTTGATCAATAACTGTCTATGTAATAATGATATCAACATGATTCTGAGTGCTAGCTGTGGGTTTTCAGGGTCAGGGAATCAAATTATGGTGGTAACTTTATCATGGAAATTTTGCTTATACGTAACAGCAATATGTGAGCTACCTTGGTGGAGGTTTGCGCTCTCAGAGAGCTTTCTTGTTTTTGTTATGTTCTTGTCCTTATTAGTTGTATGTTAATGTATGAAGACATTGACCTTGGAATATTGTGACAAAGTCAAGTGCAGGTTAGGGATAATTTCCTTTGTACACAAGTGAAATATTCATGGTCACTTTTGACCAGGAACACAACAGGTGCTACTTTTTGTGATTGTATAAAAAATTAAATGGTTTCAAAGCAAATGTCCTGATAACTTTGACCCAAAGTACTCTGTAATAAACAGTATAACATGTGTCCTCTGACTATTTCTTACACTCAAAATAATCCAAAAATTATGTTTTTTAGAACTTGCGTTCAAGTGTATCAGAACAGATAAAAGAGGAAAACAGGCCACTAATAACACATAGAAACTCAAAACTTGTAATATTCGCTAGTACTTCAGTTAATTAAACAATCTAACACAACAAGTTGTAATAATGGGTATTAATACAGTTTTTTTATGGTGAGTCTTAGTGGAACGGTCATTTCTGACCGGGAACACCGCATTGTATAACATGAAATGAACATAACATGAGGGTTAACAGTGCTACTATAATGACTTTTTATGGATACCATTACAGAAATGCATATCTGCTTGTTTCTTATTAAGAAAAAAACATTCACCAGTAAAGAAAGGTGATCAGAAATACCTCTGTTTTTCATGTTGTGAAGCATTTTGGATTTGCTTCTGGTGACAGAGTGGCAAACTGGTATTATAATACTGGTATAAGCAGATTTTGACCCATTCATGTCTACAACTTTAAGAAATTTGACTGATGGGAGTGAGGGGGGCCATATGTGGCCCTAGGACTGCTATTTAACCATTCCTGATCAAACATGACTTTTCTTGCATACTGCACAGTGAGAAAGTTTGGGTATTGAGCCAAGGACAGTAAATCAGCCCCTAATGATTTCCTCCCACGTTCCAACAGTGATTTTGGCACTCATGCCCAAGTCTATGAGCTCTTACTGGAAAGTCTTTAAGCCTTTTACAGATTAGAGATTATTCACTTAAATAAGTCGAGTCATTTCCTTGAACCACAGGCACCACAGTGACTTTCTTGAGTAACAGTTGTGATCAACTGGATATTTTGGTGATTTTGAATGTTTGCTGTTCTCTTTAGTACTGAGACAGCAGTGAAGCAGGGTATAAAATATTTACTCAAACAGACAAACCAATGTTATTGTTCCAAAGGTTTGTGTCAACAGCATGACCTGTTTCTGGAAAGCTTGGTTAAATCACTTAATTGCTGTTTTATCTTATTTACTGGAGGAGTTCACGAGGGTACTTCTAAGCTACTACACTAATTCCAGCTGAAGAGTTCAGCCTAAATCGAGGCCACAGTTTGTTTTCTTAAGCTCCGTCTTACATGATATATTAAACCTCAAAATGTTACCTAAGCTTTCCTGCATAAGTGCAAAGCTCTCCTGTCAGAGGGGATTTGATTGACTCAGCACTTTCATGTAGTCTCATCCATGCCATAATCAGTGAGGTCTCCCACAGACCGATGGGGGTGACTGTTCCTGGCCAGGATTCTCTCGACTGTTGGATACATACATAAACACATAACTTACTAATATGATGAAATAACTCAATAAAGTTAACTCAGTCTCTTATTGTCTCCAGTGTCTTGACATTTCCCTTGTTGAGGCTTTGCCCTGCACACCACTGCTCTCCAACATAGAGCGCAATGTTCACAGAAGTATACAAGCTTCAAGCCTGATGCTAGTTTCTCAGCCTGCTTCTTTCAATGCAACAACCATGCCTCACACTAAATGAATGTCGTCAAACATTACCACAGCAGTACATACAGTGAAAACATCAGAAGTCATTTATTAATCTTAAAAAGGTTTGAACTGTTATGGTCATCAATGATGTACATAAACCACAGGGCTCATGCACCTTTTTAAGATAGAGTTCGAGTAATCTGAGGTGCATGTTACAGTAAGTAACGCATGCATACTAATACATGTAGTTTAAAGGGATAGGTCAGTGTTTTCTGAGTTGTATGAGATTCATGTTAATAGTAAATGTATTGTCCACTGTGAAGGTCAGTTTTGCTAAAATCCAGCAACTGGCTCAAGGTCATTGTTTTTTAAGCCAAATTCCGAGTCTTGACACTGGGGGTCAATTTTTGCTCAAATTCAGCAACAGCCACTGGGTAGTCATTTTCAGGCCAAATTCTTAATTTGCCATTGGTTGATTGCTAAAATTTGGGGATGGCCCAAGGTCATCATTTCTGGACAAAGTTTTGAGCCATAGTGCCAATAACTGTTTTTGCTGTTATCAAGCAACAAATCTGGTGTCATGTTTGGGCCAAATTTGAGTAGAGATGACAAGGGTTGATGTTTTTTTTCTGAAAGTTGATAACCAAGACTGATGCATCATTTTATAGGCCAAATCTAAAAAAGTGGATGTCAATTTGATTTTGGCTCAAATTTGACAGCAGGTCCAGGGTCATCATTTTTGGACCAAACTTTGAGTCTTCATGCCAATGGTCCAGTTTTGCTCAAATTTGGCACCTGGTGCAGGGTCATTGTTTTATGGACCAAATTTAGAGTCATTACACTGATGGAGGGTATTTTGGAAAATTTTGTGACAGGCATGAGGGGTCATTGTGTGTTGGGCTAAGTTTTAAGTCAATGTTCCAGGGGTGGATTTTTGGTAAATAAAATGGTGACAGGCTCATAGGTTTTTGGGCGAGACTTTGAGTCAAGACCCTGAAGGCAAATTTTTGGTCAACAATGGTGAGAAGACACAGGGTCATAATTTTTGGGGGGGGCCAAATTTTGAGTCATTACCCCTATCTGGCATAATTTTGTGACAGGTGAGTGAGGTCATTGCTTGTTGGACCAAATTTTGAGTAAATGCTGACGGTGGATTTCTAGGAAAAAATGGTAACGGGCTCAGTTTTTTTTTTTTTGGAAATTTTGAGCCCTGACTTTGATGGTAAATTTTGGTCAAGAATAGCAACAGGCTTGAGGTCATTCTTTTGTGGGCCAAATCGTGATTATTGAAACTTGCTGAAACTTGGTAACAGGCGCTTGGTCCACCAAGCACCATTCTTTAATTCTCATTATCATAACTAATAAATTTTATCAAATATCAGTCCTCCCCATGTAATCACTATAGGTGTAAATATCAGAATAATCGCTTCTCCATAGCTACTATTGCTAATACTACCTGAACAAATATCTTTAAAACCAAAAAAGGAGAAGTATGATGAGGACATATTAAATTACTTAGCAGCCATAATTAATCATTATCATATATCTTACATTGTGGTACCTTTCCTTTCCACCTCTCTCTCTTTTTTTCTGCATCGCTCTCTATCCTCTCAAACCCAAAACAGATTTGGCGGATGGCTGTTCAGCATGAGTCTGGTTCTGCTTAAGATTTCCTGCCTGCTTAACAGAACATTTTTTTTCTTGCTGTTTTTACTTTCGCTGAATGCTGAAGTGTTGTACTTGCGCTAAATTCATGCTGTGTCTTAATTAATAAAATAATATTAAAAGTAAATAAATGAAGTATGGTCTGGACCTTCTGTTTTAAGTGTTGCAAGACATTTTTATGATTTAATGCTTTACAAGGAAAGATGGATCACTTAATTGATTGATAAATGACAGTGCTGTGCCACTGCAATGAACCTTAAAAGCAAGACAATGAATCCAAGCTAAAGTTCTCCAGCCCTGAACAATCAAACCAAGAGAGCACCACAGCTACAATGAATATGCTTTATTTTCCTTTTACAAAAACAAACAAAACAAAAAAAATTACTGTCTAGAAATACAGGTATACAGGAAATAATATGATAGGAGTATTTTCAGTTGAATGCCTGGTTGTCAACAGCCAGCTGGATAATAATAATAACATAAAAATGAGTTAACTACTCTTGGATGATAAAGCTTCCAACCACATGAAATCCTGCACGATACTTCATTTCTCACAATTCTGTCAGTGCTAAAACACTTTAGTACGAACAGAATTTTGGGAAATGCAGGTACCAAGTTCTCCACCTCACTTTGATTAAATCTGTTTGAGTCTAAATCAGTATTCCAGTTTATTATGAGCACAGAGGTACACAGCGATTATGATATGAAGCACAGCAAAACATACAAAAGAATGAAAGATTAACATCTCCTTGATGTACCTTTTTCATCTCATTAGGGTTTTTTTTGTCACATCTGTCATGAAATCCTTTCTCTGTTCTTATTTAGTGTCTAAGGCACTAAGACAAACTGTTAACATTTGAGGAGAAGGGCAGAGAAGACAACTGTCCAAACCTTCACATCCAGAACAAAAGACTAAACTAAAGTCAAACTGACGGGTGGATATAGGTGCCCCTCAGAGGCAGATTTCACTCTGGAGTGGTTTCACTGTGGAGCCTTACTTCACCTGCTAAAAATGCTATTAAAGGAACTAAAACACAGGAGGAAAAGAGAGAAAACTTCTGGTGAGAAAGCCTGTCTGATGAATACTAAATGTCAGACCAGTTAGGCTTCAAATCACAAATTCATCACCACAGTTTGTTCATCAGAGTTTGCTTCAGACATTTGAGTTAGAGAGGCTCTGTGAGGTTTCTCAACATCCCGGATCTCAACATCTGGACGAAAAAAATACCACTATTACTTTTTTCTCTAACAAGCAGAAATAAAAATCTTGAGTCAATCGCTGCTTACAAAAAAGCCTTGAATGGACAAAAACTGATAGAGCAGAAACTGCAGCGAGTCCATAAAGGGTATGCACGGGTGCCATGAGGTTCTAGCCCCTGTATGACAGGAACAAGTGTCAAGAAAGAAGGAAACGCTTCAATTCAACTGAAAAGTCATGTCTTCTTAGGAATTTTTTCAGAAAAATGTCAGTCAATGTCTAAAATAGAGTGGTGCAGGAATGAGTCCAAAAAGTGCTAAAGTGAGTTAGCACTCTAGTGTTCATATACTGTGTACCCCTGATTAAGCTGTATCCTCTGTCCCTTTAAAGATCCCATGTCCTTTTGTGTTTGACCCTTTGCATCATGTCTCGGGTGTCTATTAAGCAAATATTTGATTTAAGTTGAACACAAATACGAAGCAGAAAACACACATGTAGGTGGAGCCTGTACAACTATTACATCATTCAAGGTGCGTTTTCTTTAGAGAGGTATGGCACAGTCCTTGGTGAACTGAGAGTTTAGTAAAAGTTGTTCTTCTACTTACCAAGCCTCTTCGTACAACATTGAAATTGATTTTGCAGGACATGGGACCTTTACGGCTCAGATTGGCGTACAGGTCAACTCTGTGAAACTTGGTCAGTTCAGTGTTGCTCAGTGCCATATTGTGAACAACTCTGCATTCATTCTAATAGTGTGCTCTGCAATGGGCTTGCTACTGTGAACCAATGGGCTCATCTGATGAAACTATGGCCTGATGCCACAGGCTTGTTCTTGTTCATAGAAGTGGTCCATCATGCAGAGATGTCATGTTAAAAACACAAGAGAGCAGAATATGGACTCTTTAAAGTGAGCTGTCAGCTAGTTTTCAGTCTGAACTTTAACTTACAAAAATATTTACCTGCCTCTACACCAAGCTGTTTGGTTAAAGAAAGGCATTAAAAATGTCTATACCAATATCAGCTCAAATAAGTTTGGACATATTGGCATTATCAGATATTTGATTTCATGAATCCTCCTTCTAATGTGAACTTATTTCTTTGGAAAGACTGTTAGGAATACATTTTTATCACCGCTGGAAATCAAATTTGTTCAAGCATATAAAACCTTTTGAGTATATTTTTCATCCAGATGTCATGTTGACAGCTTTGCTTTTTTTTCAGAGGTCATTATTTTTTAAAAAACCTGTTTCTTGAGCTCTGTGACTCAAATGTAACAAACCACAAACTGGGTCTACAGTAATACTTTCAATTCCGAGTTCATGTTTTTGTATTGCATGTCCCGAGGTGTTAGTGTCTCCCGCAGTGCTGTAGTGTAGAAGCTGATCAGTTTCAGAGACTCATGCAACACAAGCAGCCTGTGCGCTCGTACCAAGGCCACAGTGACCTTCACTTTAGGGCTTCATGTTTCTCAAGGACAGTCAGTCTGGAGACGGGGAGGAGAGTGTTGGGGTGTATGGGATGGCTTTTACACGACTAGTGAGCATGAACACTTACTACAACACCAGAGTGAAACACGCTTCCTTGTAGTCCTGCATTTCCTCAATGGAGTGCACTCACGTGGGTTTTATCACTGTGCGTGCACGCCTCACAGCCTCTGCTGACTACACACACACGCATAGTTTTACATGTAGAAAAAGCACTTTGCACCTATGCAGACTTTCTCAATAAGCAGATAACTTCTTGCCTGATGGGAGGGGAGGTTTGTGTCAGGATGTTGAGATGAATGAGTGCTGAGCCAGGATGAGCAGCGTGCCTGAGGAGAGTGGGGGGGAAAGGCGTAGTTGTCTCTTTTGCCTCTGTGGCTCTCAGGAGTGGAGGCTTCACCTCAGAGGAGGGCGGTGGACTTTCCCTGCAGTGTTAACTGATAGAAAAAGGACTGAGGCGTGCAGCCAGGAGCGCTCGGCTCGTTCCTCCTGATTCTGTCCAGTCAGTGGTTGAAAATGAAAAAGGGCGACGTGGGTCTTTTATTTGAGGGGAAACACGTGGTGGAGGTGTGGAGAAGAGAGGAGAAGGGGAGGGCGAGGAATGTGAGAGTCTCTGTGTTTTCACTCGGCATTGGCAGTCTGCGTCTCGTTGAAATCTCCAGAACGGCTGTCGGCATCGTCGTCAGACATGTCGACCGAGGCACCGTCCAGGTTGAGGTTGCGGCGGCCTGAACGGCTGGAGGAGAAGCTGCTGACCTGACCACCACGCCTAATCAGAACAAAAATGACAAATAAAGTTAGATGTTACAATATTCAGGCTCATTCACATCTTTGATTTCCTGATGAGATTAAATGAGAGGATGCAGGGCACTATTTTGACAGCATGAAGTGCGTTGTCTAAAAGCGCATGGCACACAGCAACTTGGGGTGTGTCAGTCTAATTTTTTTTTTTTTTCACAACTTTATTGATCATTTTTCCATATCAAAAACATTGACATCATTACTTGAGCATTTCTTGTACGTGTCAGTCTAAATTTGACAACACAAACTGTTGGTGCAAAGCTGAGCACAGGGCTCAAAGAGGATGGCTGTGTGCCTTGGCTATACATGGGTGTGTTTTTAGCTGAACATAAATCAAACCTATCAGACTGTCAGATCTCATTGCATTTAAGGCAGTGCACACCAGGCAGCCGACATCCTGCAATTTACACAGTGGGTTTAGTTGTTTGTTTGGAATTTCAGGTGGATAATTTAATTCTCCCTTTATTGATCCACTATACTTGATCACTGTATGAAATATGTTCAAACTCAGATTAAAGTGCTTTTATTCAATGAAGCATCCTGAACAAGAAAAAAATCAAGCACAGCTTCATTAGTTATTAAAATCTATAGTTAAAATTGACATACCTGCTTACTGAACATCAAATTACCTGTTGGCTTTAAGCAATTTATTCTCTATTTTTCCTGCAGGAATCAGTGGCTCTGTTCTTTTCTGTATGTGTAAAACACACTGGACCACCTGTTTTATTATCTGTGAGCATAATTATCAGTGAGATTAATTCATTTTGATCACTCCTCATTTTCAGACAAACACACCCTGGGCCCAAACAGGAGCACATTATCAAGGAGCAATTTAAAGAGCATGAGCACTGGGCATAAAAATGACACCTGAGTCAGGCTGATATTATAGAAGACACCTGCACTTTATGCCAAAATGCATTGCTCCATGCATATGATAGGATCCATACTCTGCTTAAGTGAGGTAGGAGATGACACTTAAAACAGAGTACTTACAGAGAATTTTACTTTCTGCTTTGAAAACAACTTGCCTAAAATTTGGAGAAAAAAAAAAAAAAAAAAAAAAAAAAAAAAAAGAAACTTCTGGTATGTTTGTTTTATATGTAAAATTTGATAAACCAAAGAAAATAATTAGAAAAGCAAATAAAAGGCTGAAACCTTTGACATCACTTGGTGCAGATCACTTTCTTGGGGTCTTATTTTTTTATAGAGACATGTATCACTCAAAGGAGGAACAGAGTCCTTATTTCCCATCAGTGAGAATGCAGGGAGAAGCCACGGGGAGCTGCATCCTGCTCAGCTACAATAGCTTGACTACAGTCAGGCTAAAATGGTAGATAGCATAAAATAAATGAGTTAAAAAGAGATGTGTAATTTCCAGACCTTCGTCTCATTGTGATTGATATATTGCAGCTGACAGCCCTAAACGTGTCTCAGGATTTCCTATGGGGATTTTAGCGCCACTTCACTGGCCAATATGCACAACTGTGGGCTGCGTCAAAACTTTTGGTGGCACTATAAACTATTATTTGTGTTATAACTTCTTGGTTTTACTTTGCTTCTTTTAATGAACGTATTCTTGTGAAAAAGTAGAGGGCATCTGAGTCAGTCCCAAACAAAGGTCAGTAGAGTCCTCCACATACCTGAGGCGGTTCTTAAGGGAGGTAACCTCCCGAGTGAGACCCTCACTGGCCTCGGTGGCATCGTCTAGCTCCCTCTGCAGCTTCCTGCGGGTGGCATTGGCCCTGGTGGCATCCTCCTCCGCCTCCTCCAGCTGGCGTTTCAGCTGCTTCATTCGAGCGTTGGCTTTCTCCATCTGCCAGGAGAACAGACACATGGAGAGACAGACGGAGACAGGGAGAGGTCGTGGGTGTTTGGCTGAAAACCATCTTCAAAAAGAATCAATCTTTTCATGTTTGTTACTTTGTGCTTCTTCTGACTAACCTGCTCCTTGTACTGTTCACAATGACGGTGCTCATCCTCCACCTGCATCATCACCTCCTTCAATTTCTTCTCCGTACGGCGGACAATTTTGTTGGCTGCTGCTCTCTCCCTGGAAGTGTAAAGCAGGGCTCATTATCATCTGTTTTTGTTCAGTCTAACTTCATTTAATGAGAAAAGTTGCCAAATATCTATCACACAGTGTTCAGTCTCTTACTTAGCTTCCTGCTCCAGCTGCTCCTCCAGCTGCAGGATCTTTGCCTCCAGGGTGGAGATAGATGCCTTAAACTTTGACTTGACAGCTCCCTCCAGCTCTGCCAGCTTTGCTTTCAATTCCTGTGTTTATTATTTCAAGTTGTTGAGAGAATAAGCTTTAAAAACAGCATTTATTTTAGTCCCATGTCAAAGTACTTGCTCTTTAGTGATGAACTTTAAACCTCTGGTTTCATTTTTTTTCCTTTTAAGGAGATAAAAATCCTTTCCCTTGATTTACCTAACCCTTTTCTGCAAAAGAAAAAACAACACGATTATCTCTGCTAATTTATTCAACAAACTAAACAAGACCTTGTTCTGCCGCTCCATCTGTTGTCGAGCGTTCTCACTCTTCTGAGCCGTGCTGCGCTCTGTGGCCAACTCAGCGTTCAGGCTGTCAACCTGAGAAAGAGGACGTAATGAGTGAGGGATGGAAGATAGAGAGGAAGAACAGTGGGACAAATGATACGAGGGGCAGGTGGAGGTTTTTTCATATAGTGACCTCAAGCAAGATTTTTAGCAGTGACTGTGGATACTGCAGCAGAAGTGCTCATTTTACAAATACACTCCCGATCAAAATCTTAAGACCAGTAGAAAATTTGCAAGAAGTTGCATTTTGCACTGTTGGATCTTAAGAAGGTTCTAAGTAGAGCTTCAAAATGCAAGAAAAGGAAATATGCTCACAGTATTGAGTATTTTAGTACTTTTTTTGGTGTTGTGCATAAAGATAAGAGGTAGAGTGAGATGATTTAACATTCATTTTATTTAGTAAATAATAGTACAGTAAACCTTAACACTGGACCTAATTAAAATTACATAACCACAGAAAAGCAATTTGCTCTGACGTAAAAAAAAAATGGTGTTAAGACTCTAATGAAAATACATTTTGTATATTCTGAACGTCACAGTTTTGATCGACTTACTTTGGACAAAATAAACACAGAATGCCAAATATGCCTTGGTAAACATTAAATGACTAAAACTTGTTAGTAAATGATTATTTCTACTGAAGTTATTAATTACGGTTAAGCCCAAAATTTGACCGACCCCCTAGGGAATCCTGTTTCTGATCCATGAGGTGTTGAGCATCAAAACGGTCTAAAAATATCATGATACTAAAACCTGGTGTTGGTCTTAAAGTTAGAATTTATTTGTCTTGACATCACTTGTAGATGAAAATCTTTCCATCAGTTTTCATTTATTTTTCTGGAATAACACTCAAATACAATGTAATACATAAGTGCAGTATTTCACAGACACATTACCCAAGTAACAATAAAATTACTGATTCAAAAAATCATTCAAAAAACTGTAACTACAATTTAAAAAAAGAAATGTTCAATGACAGGTACATAAAAATGGTATTAATAGGTCACATATACACATTACAAACTAGGTTAATAACATTTATTCTTGTTAGTATGTGACTGATTGTGTTTTTACCTGCATGGTGGTCTTTCTGAAGCGGTCGTTGAGCAGCTCCATGTTGCCCTGCTCCTCCTCCAGCTCCTCCTCCAACTGAGAGATTCGAGCCTCCAGTCTCCTCTTCTCCTCCAGGAGTGACGACCTAATACACACACAAACACAAACTCTAATAAATACACTGTTCCAACAAATTTGATTCATTTTTTTTTTGTTTCAAAGAAACCCTAAACACAGACAGCTTCTCAAACACAGCATAATACTTTTCCAGCATTCACAGAAACTGCTGACTTTTGTAATGGAACTTGTCTAGCCCCAACTTTTTCTACATCCATACATATATAATATATAACGAAAGACGATTTAGAAGGACAAAGTTTATTCTGAGCCAAATACTTATGCAAACAATTGACACTGACTTTCCAGAAGCACTGTTGGAGATCTCATCAGCCAGCTCATCTCTCTCCTGCTCAGCATGTCGACGGGCTCTCTCTGACGCTGCATGATCCTAAACAAACAAATTACACAAACATCAAAATTAAACATCAGGCAGGAGAAGATCTGACATAGTAGCATTACCAATTTTAACCTAAGGAATCAATTGATCCTGGAAAATATTGGATATTCACTCTGAGCCTCAAACTTCTTAATAAACAATAAATATTCCAAAATAAGTTGATCCAATCACACAGCTTTTAAATATAAGGAAATGTTGGACCTCCTGTAGCTGCAGGATCTCAGCTTCGAGGCTCTTGAGTTTCTTCTCG
Organism: Cetoscarus ocellatus; assembly: GCA_037902135.1. Lineage (NCBI taxonomy): Eukaryota > Metazoa > Chordata > Actinopteri > Labriformes > Labridae > Cetoscarus > Cetoscarus ocellatus. Next base: position 658,768 of record JBAMNC010001052.1, read on the forward strand.
TTCTCCTTGGACTGGGTGAAGATTTCGTCCCTGGAGGCTCTGGCCTCCTCCAGCTCCCTCTGATAGTCCTTCATCTGAGCCTGCATAAAGGAAACAATGAGGGTCCGGTCAAAGGCTGACACAGCACAAAAGAGAACGCTTAGACAGGAGGATGTCAAACTGTGAGGCCGGCCACAGCGACAACACAAAGTGATTATAGTTTGGCTTATTTTTCATCATGGGGGGCTGCTACGACTGACACATTGGGGCTCTTTAAAAGCTGTTAAACTCATAAATGCGCCTGTGAGCCAGTTTAGGATGAAAGCTTGACCTGCACCGATTTCATGCTTGACATGCACAGTTAAATAACAATTTCTGAGAGCATCAAACTTCCTTAGGAATCAATAAAGTTTCTTCTTTCTATCAATCAATCAATAAATAAGTCTGTCTAGCTGTTATTCACACAACTTCCTAGTGATAAGTTGAGACATTATCTTCCACTCTCTGCACTTCTCATTCTGTATAAATCTTTGTTTGAACCTCACTTACAATACTGCAATATCATATGGTGTAACACATTTCATACTCATTTAAAAAAGCTTGAGATTCTCCAAAAAAAAGTTTTTACGCGCCTTAACATGGTCTGAGTTTAATGCTCCCACTAAAAAGACTTTCCACCGTTATAACCTTCTGAGGCTGAGTGAGTACAACTACTTTCAGAATGCTTGTGTAATGTACCAGACTGTCCACAAACTAAACCATAAACTATGTGATCTCATCCCAATCTATGCTCCCTGGCACACCTATACCACCAGGAACAAAAATCTAATCACTGGAAAAAAACGAAGGCTAAAATGTACAAGCTTTAGCATTGTGTGAAGAGGACCACAGATTTGGAACGAGCTTGATGAAATACTAATAATGTCACATTCCATCTCCCCCATCAAGAAAAAATTAAAAACTCAACATCTAGCAAAGTATGTTTAATGTGCTGATTAATAATTATATGAATACCTGTATCTTATTACATCTATTAATTTCTCTTGGTTAACATTGCTACTGTACTTCGTATCAAATCCAATGTAACTAGAATACTGAGAATGTTTATTGTTTATTGTGTGTCTATTATCTATTTGTATGTCGTCCATATTATAAGGGTATCTGGCCAATATCCTATATTCATGGAAAACCGGGCCCCCTATTAAAAGCTTTAAATAGCTTCCTTGGAGTGACCCTTTTCACACATCCGATTGTGAAATAAAATGAGTAAAAAAATAAATAAAAAAGTATAAGTGGTCTACCTCTGCCAGCTCTGCCCTCCATCAGGGCTGCGCTTTTGCTACAACCCTTCACGAGCCCTGCATCCACCTGTAGGCTCTTAACAGGGATTTTATTTTATACATAGGGGTGTATTGCTGAGAATTTGGCAATATGATACATACAGACGTGGACAAAATTGTTGGTACCCTTCCATCAAAGAAAGAAAAAGCCCACAATGGTCACTGAAATGACTTGAAACTGACAAAAGTTTTAATAAATAAAAATTTCCTGAAAAGTAACTAATAAAAATCAGACATTGCTTGTGAATTGTGGTTCAACAGAATTATTTTAAAAAACAAACTAATGAAACTGGCCTTAACAAAAATGATGGTACCCTGAACTCAATGTTTTGTTGCACAACCTTTTGAGGTAATCACTGCAATCAGGCGATTTCTGTAACTCTCAATGAGACTTCTTATGTCTACTCCTCGTGAGCAAACTGCTCCAGCTGTCTCAGGTTTGAAGGGTGTCTTCTCCAGACTGCATGTTTCAGCTCCTTCCACAAATGTTCAACAGGATTTAGATCAGAGCTCATAGAAGGCCACTTCAGAATAGTCCAATGTTTTGTTCTTAGCCATTCTCGGGTGTTTTTAGCTGTGTGTTTGGGTCATTATCCTGTTGGAGGACCCATGACCTGCGGCTGAGACCAAGCTTTCTGACACTGGGCAGTACATTTCGCTCCAGAATGCCTTGATAGTCTTGAGATTTCATTGGACCGTGCACAGATTCAAGACACCCTGTGCCAGATGCAGCAAAGCAGCCCCAGAACATAACTGAGCCTCCTCCATGTTTCACAGTAGGTACAGTGTTCTTTTCTTTGTATTCATTCTTGCGTCTGTGAACACAGAGCTGATGTGACTTGCCAAGAAGCTCCAGTTTTGTCTCATCTGTCCAAAGGACATTCTCCCAGAAGCTTTGTGGCTTGTCAATATGGATTTTGGCAAATTCCAGTCTCGCTTTTTTATGATTTGCTTTCAACAGTGATGTCCTCCATTAAGTCCACTTTGGCTCAAACAGTGACGGATGGTGCGATCTGATACTGATGTACCTTGACCTTGGAGTTCACCTCTAATCTCTTTGGAAGTTGTTCTGGGCTCTTTGGTTACCATTCGTATTATCTGTACATTCAATTTGTCGTCAATTTTCCTCTTGCGGCCACGTCCAGGGAGGTTGGCGACAGTCCTGTGGACCTTAAACTTCTGAATAATATGTGCAGCTGTAGTCACAGGAACATCAAGCTGCTTGGAGATGGTCTTATAGCCTTTGATTTTCAGTAAATCTTTATTTATCATTACTTTTGTTAGTTTCTAGTTATTTCAGTGACCACTGTGGGTTTTTCTTTCTTTAACTGAAGTGTAACAACAATTTTGTCCATGTCTGTATCTCTATACTGAGGAGACGATACTTCACATTATATTGCAATAATATAAATAGGAAGATATATGACATGGTCCCTTCAACATAGATAAACTTTATTGTCTGTCCTAGAGACAGGAATAAAAACATTAAGTGTAACTGGGAGATGGAGCGTCAAATAACTAAAACAAATGCCATTGTCAAATGACAACCAATTAGCAAAATACTGATTCATTATCACGTTGCAAAATATTACACATATTGGTGTATCAGTATTTTTGTACACCCTGAATCCTGGGTGTAAGAATGTGTAAGGCATTACGAGGTCAGCACATTATAAAATGTTAATAAATGTTTCAAACAAATACAAATGTGAGCCTTTTTTTGGCTGCTAACTCAGAGCAAAACTAAGATCACAATTATTTTGAATGATATAAAGAAATAGACTACTGTACAGTCCACTCTAAGCATGAATCTATATGATAATATCATGTTGCCTTGAGGAAGAACAAGAACTGTGTAAGAGATACTGAAATTATTTTGCATTGAGGTCATTTATATCTTTTTTTCATATCAGAACCGTACACTGAGTTTGAGATTTACTCAAGAGTCATAGTTGTCCAATAATATTTCTCTATACATCCATGAGTACAGCGCAAACAAGACACCCAAGTGGCCAATAATGCATTCTTTTACTGTTCAATCTTGCTTAAGTGTGAGTTGTGTTAAGCAAAGGTCTGTGACCCTGTTAAATGATATATTTATTTTTCCCAACGCACAATGTGAGCTGTAGTTTCAAACGTAAATATGACTATTTCCTAACACAGTGAAAAAATCAAATCCTTGAGTTTTAATTTGTATTGATATTTTGTTGACAGTCCTCAGACTCCAAACTTTTAGCCAGGTAATAAACAGATATTTGCCCCTGGCTGGGAACCAGTAAATGATGTGTGCACTTCTTTTTTTTATTTAAGAGAGGCCCCAGGACCTTAAGGGGCCACAACTCAGGCTTAACTGTGATAGCAAAAGATAAAAAAAGAAACACAGCGGAAGTTTCAGGATAACAGGTGTGAGTGTTTTTATTTTGTGACTAAATATTAGTTGAGCTTGTACCTGTAGTTTTCTGAGCTGTTTGATCGCCTCATCTCTTCCTTTGTTGGCAGCTTCAATCTGTCCCTCCACCTCGTTCAGGTCCATCTCCAGTTTCTTTTTGGCGGCAACAGAAAGAGTTCTCTGCTTCCTCTCATCCTCAAGCTCTGCCTCCATCTCTCGTACCTACAGGTGTTAAACAACACACAGTGCCATGGATTAAACAAGAAGTCCCTAGTATACTGTCGAACAATGAATGTGTGTCAGCATGGGCAGTACAAATGAATTTCTCCAGTCAACCAACTGCTCTTTAAAACACTCTACAGTCACTTTATCACTCTACTCTGGTGTCCTGTGTACCTGTTTGACAAGCGCTCTCTTCTTCTCCTCTCCCTGTTCGTCTCTGGCCTGCAGGTCTCTGTCAAACTGAGCCTTCATGGCCTGCATGTTGACCTCCAGGCGCAGCTTGGCATCCTCTGTTGCCTGCAGCTCGTCCTCCAGCTCCTCCAGCTGAGTCCTCATCTCCTCCACCTGTTGCTCCAGTGTTCGCTTTGACTTCTCTAGTTCGTGAACCTGTGTGCAGAATCATAAAAACCAGAAATATTGTCAGCTAAAGAAAGACTGAAAAAACAAACTTACACATCCCAAGTAGATTTATTATCAACATCCTTCTGCTGAATGTGGGGTTAAAAAGTCAGTGTTGTGTTCTTAACCTCCACCTAAGACAGAACGGAGAGATGCTGAGTCACTTACATTCTTTCCAACATCATCTTTGGAGCTCATCAGATCCTCCATTTCAGCACGGAGCTGCTTGTTAAACCTCTCCAGTTCCTCCTTGGCCTCCAGCGCCTCCTCCAGAGCTCTGGCCATAGACAAAGCTTTGGTCTCCTTCTCTCTGGCCTCGGCCTCCGCTCTGTCTCGCTCCTCAGCATACCGAGCTGAGATGGTCTTTTCTTCTGCCAATAGCTAAAGCAGACAAAAAATAGTTTTTACCAAGACATTTATCCTGCTATACTTTTTTTTTTTTTTAAATCATGGCAGCTTAGTGTACCTGGTCAAACTTCTTCTGTTTCTTCTCAAGGTTAGAGACAATCTGTCTCTGGTGGTCCAAGTCCACCATCAGGTCGTCCAGCTCCTGCTGTAGCCGGTTCTTGGTCTTCTCCATCTTGTCCATGGCCATAGTCTTCTCCTCCAGACGCTGACTCGTCAGCTCCATGTCCTTCTGGAGTTTTCGTTTTGATTCCTCCAGGCCCTCCATCACTCCCACATCCTCATCAAGCTTCTTCTTTGTCTCAAACAGCTGCAGAAGAAATAATTAGTTAAATAAGAAACAACATTTTGGATTTCTCATAGTTATTGCAGCAGTATCACTGTGTACAAAAAGTTCTTAAAATAACTTGATAGATCACTTGTCCCTTTACCAGAATCTCGACCAGAATCTTATATTGGCCATATCAGTACTTAACAGATTTATTAGTCCACTTGTTATACAAATGAGAGAACATACTTGATATGTTTTGGAAATCTTTTACAAAATTGTTTAAAACAAAGTATATTATTGTTATTGGACATACAATTTGATAAGGAATTAGGAATTTCAAACTGAATTCAACTTTTTGTACGCAAATTCAAGCCGGCTCACTGGGCTTCACAGAGAAGTCAGAAGTTGATCAGGCATAACATTTTTTCTGTTCAGGAATGAAAGTTAATAAAAATAATTTGACATCTTAATCAAGAAATAATGAAATGCTTTACAATGTTTTCTTTTTTTTTGTAAAACAGTACATTTGAAAATTCATGGATAAAATAATAATTATACCTTAGCATTAAAAAAAAGAAAGCTTCTACATACTGGTGTATCAACATTACATAAACATAAAAATGATTTTGGTAATTACCAATGCTGTTAATTTAGTGGCATAAACCTTGCATTGGTTGGTGTCTAATAAAAAATATAACTACTGTATACCCAATATAATGGCTGCAATATTGGCAGAAAGTACAAATGTCCCACAATGGTTAACCTCATCATTACTGAATGCCAATTTTTACGAATCAAAAGCCTAAATAATTAAAGAATAAATCATCTTTCTTGTTTTACATCTGTAACACAAATTACTGTCACATAAAAGAAACAGGTCAGTTTCACTAAATTGTGCTCTTGACCCAAAATATTGACCCGATATCAGCGATAATGAGTTTGGAAGTATCAGCATTTTGGAAATCTGCAGATATCTAATATCCTGCATCCCTAGCTTTTAGCTTTTAGTTCCTAATATATGCAGTATGTAAAGTAATGCTGTTCTTTTATTGTCACTGTATGTGCAGTTTGAAATACAACTACCATCATGCACTCCTGTTTGTGCAGCTTTTTACCCTTTAGCACATCCTCAGCTAAGGTCACATTATGGGGTCTGTAATTTACGTGTTCTGCACACTAACATGTGTTTGCAGCTGTAAATGTTTCTGCCTCTTGGGCACTCCATCATAAATCAGCAAGATATCTCTGAATGTAAATGTCTGCACCTGAGCTTGCACTGTCTGCAGTTGCTTCTCCAGGTTGCGTCTGGCCTCCTCATCCTCCTCCTGCTGCTCCAGCAGCGTGTTCTTGTCCACCTCTAGCTGGCGAATTTGGCCACTCAGGTTGAGTTTCTGACGGGTTTCCTCCTGCCTTAACTCCTGCAAACAGACATCACATACAAAAGAATAATAATGAACTCTTAAAACAATATGTAAAACATTGATTGAACATTGATTTTATATTTATGTCAATGAAAAAAACACATCTTTTAAAAAAAAGGATCATGTTTTGTTCAAAACATCTTAACAACTTAAGACTTCTCACAAGTAAAATTAAGACTTAATTCATTTTATGTCCCTATAGTTCAGAAGTCAAATTTCAGGCCACTGAATACTTTAGGATCCTCAGTGGCCATGTTTTATTTATGTATCTTCTTTTCTTTGTTTCTGAAAATGGACTTTTTTGGTCCATAATTCTGCACTTATTGGACTTGTCAGTGTATTTTTTCCATATTACAAAACTTGTTTATTACATAAGTGTTGAAAATAGAGGACGATTGATGAATAAGACATACAAAGAGCCTTTCAGTCAAACACTCTGCAGGAAACATGTAGAGTAAGTAGCTGAGGTTAAAAACAGGACGTGTTTGGTCCTTGTTTGGGCTCTTTAACAGGTGAACACTAAACCTTCAGGAAAAGCATCCTGCAACATTTAGCTATTAAAGACTTAAATATAACATTTCTATGTTATTTTATCTATGCCTGTATCCCATAATTCAAATGTTTCCATTGACATGTTTAACTTTTATGATGAGTGACAAATGCTTGAGGCCTTTACAAAGATAAGTGACCAATAACATTTCATGACCCTTTAAAATGATTTGATCGTGAGTCTGTTGGTGATGCTGTCTTTCATACCTCTAAATCTTGAAGTCTGCTGTTCAGTTTTTCCACCTCTTTGGCCATTTTGACACCCTTCTTCTCTGATTCCTCCAGTAATGCTGACACATTATCCAGCTCCGCCTGGAGAAAAGATGAGTGGTGTTATGAATAAGCCAAATAAACAAAATCCAAAACAAAATGAAAGACGTTTGCTTTACAAAAATAAAAATCATACAAAATGTTGTTGTGTCTCTAGAGTGTGGACATACTCTCTCAGTCTTTAATAAAAGCCTCTCAAATTGAACTCTTGAATACATTCACCTGGAGTTTGTGCGAGCGGTCGGCCAGCTCTCCTTTGGCCCGTTCGACCTCTGTGGCCCTGGCCATGAACTCCTGCAGCTGGGACTCTAGTTTCTTCCTCTTGTGTTCAGACTCTGTCCTGGCCTGCTGCAGACTCTTCACCTCACAGGCCATCTCCTTGTTGTCACTCTCCAAACTCTGCTTGTTCTTCTCCAGGTTAGCTTTAAACTACACACAAAACAATTCAAGCGCTATTTGGTTTATACGAGTACATTTTAGAGGTTTGGACAAATGCACGCCCTGAGTGCATGACCCACTCACCCTTTTGGCCTGGTCCAGCTGCTCGGACAGTTCCTCCAGCGCTGCAGCATGCCTCTGTCTCATGTCCTGAATCTGAGCCTCGTGATTTTTGGTTTCCTCGTCTATGGCCTTCTTCAACTCTGCCACCTCCTGCTCTCGCTTGGACCTTAGGATTGGGCAGGAGGAAGAAGGTTAGAGAGGAAGGAAAACTCACTGAAACAGGATTATAAACAATAACAACCAAGACAGGGTGTCATGCTGCCTTCATGCAATTAATCATATTTTATCTGCCTATTGGTGGATTTTCTGTCCCCAACATAAACCTCAACCTTAGCTGCCCACTTTTACCTGAGAAAATATTAAATATATATACTGTACTGATCAAAGCTTGTGGTAAAGAGATTTTCTAAAAACTTAACTGCAAAAACACCTGTTTTTTTAAGATCTCTTCAATGCATTTCTCTACTATCAAGGAAAAACATTTGCAACACAATAAGAAATAAATTAGGAATGGTTTTCTATGATAGACAATAATTGCAAATCTGTGTAATTATTTGGGTTTTTTTTTTTTTTCAATACTGAATTGTGATTGTAAGAGAAAATAACTATTTTTGCTCCTTCCTCTCTCTTTTATGAAAACTATATTAAATTGATGGATGAAATATTATTACACATTATTGATAAGTCTAACTTTTTCTGCAATTTCTGCACCAAATATTTTTTTCATCTGTGTAAGACATGTAGATCAGAGCACCTCCGCTACAAATAACCTCAATTTAAATAGCATTTTGACACATACTTGACTTTGAAGAAATATTTCAATTGACAATATTGCAATTGTTTTGAAATTATGATATATTTAGTCAGCTCTAGGAATTATGCATAGTGACTAAATTACTTTTCTAATAATATCTGCGTAGGATAAATCATGTTCTGTACTGCTAAAGTCAGTTTTTGCTATTAGAAAACTCACACATTTCCAATAAATCAACATCTAAGAGGTGACATCATATTTTTTAAGAAACTCTAAGGAGCAAAGACGATCGAATCTACTTTTTATTTTCTTAAAGAAGATTTAATGCCTAAAATAAGTTGAGACCAGACTTGACCATATTTTCTTTTTGAAGTATTACCTACCTGTGTAAAACTAGCTAAAATAAGCCTGTTGTCTGACAGAGCAATGGCGTATCAAATTTTAAATATTCCCCTCTGTTTTTTCACCCTGTTGGATGAAGAATTTGAAAACAAAACTCTTATGCTCAAACAGTTCAAATTTCTGATTGCTAAACACGTCATTGGCATAATTTGGTCCTAAAGACATTCATTGTAACAGCAACACTTGGGGGCACTGAAAATTCGCCAAAAGCCATGAACGACCTTTATATTTCTGATGGATAAGTTAAGCCTTGTTCGGGGTGGTCAGCTGAAAACAGAACGATTCATAAATAAAATAAAATATTCACAATGAACTGAGTTGGTGACTGAATTTAAGGGTTTACTCTCAATCATCACTGACGTTACAAAAACTCACCTGAGCTCCTGCTGGGCAGCAGTGGTATCCAGCGTGTCCTCCAGCTCTGTCTTCAGGGCCTCGAGCTCTTCACTCAGGTCTCTTTTGAGTTTTTCGGCTTTAGTTCGACACATTTTCTCTGACTCCAGGTCCTCCTGAAGCTCCGCCAGCTGTGCCTGTAGCTCACGAACCTGCTTCAACGCGTTGTTCTTCTGGACCGTTTCCTCATCACTCCTGTACAACACAAAAGAGGACAGGTTTTCAAGTTTTCAAGCAAATGTGGGATGAACAGACATTAATGTCACATGTTTATTTGATGTGTCATAGCAATGTTGTGCTGACATTGGCACACCTAACAGCTGATCTGGAGAATATTTATTCTAATAGATGTAAAAATGAAAGTTTGGAAAAACTTTGATCTGTTTTTATGATCAAACATAAAAATATTAGCAGTGACAGAGAATAACGCCAAAAGAGGTAACAAGAAAAACAGCTATTGTCATCTGTATTGTATTGGCTAAATTGTCATTTTGATCATTGCTATCTGCACCAGCCCTGCTTTTCACAATTACTGCATCACTACTATTTTGCTCTACTTTTTTGGCAATAATGACGGAAGTGGAGGAGTCATCTTGTTAGCGTGGCTGCTTGAAGCGTGTGGGGAACACTCAGATTTCTACAGTTCATGACATAAGGCTGTGTTGCTGATGGTACCATTGTGGATGTATTTTGGTAGGCCAACGTGGAAGTCAGTTCTCTTGACTGAAAGCCTCTGAGATTTTTCATTGTGTTCTTGGATCATTGCTGATAATAAGCTCAATGGCAAACAAAAAAATTATGGAACGTGTTCTGTTTATCAGCTTCAATGTAATCGACACAGAGTCTATTATGAGGCTACCGTGGGAAGACAACAGAGCGTTTTGACTTAGAAACCATTCCAATATTTCAAAAGTGTATCTCCATGTTGTGGCCTCTTGTTTGAGAATTTCATCTTAATCAAATGTCCTGATCAAGATGGTCTTCATGGTTGTGGCTATGGTGTATGAATTATTGATGATTAAGAAATGATCAGAAGGGCTTAGTCCTTGTTAGGAGGTTGTTAGCAACTGTCCTTTTAGACATACAACATTTTAATATTTTAAAAGGTGGGCAATAACAGAAGCCCTTTATTATTTTAGATGAAGAGTTAAAATCTCGTATTTGTATGTTAATTAAAAACCTTATTTCAGGTATTTCTCCAAAAAGGGTATTTTAAGACCTGATATTCTTTCAGTCTTAGGGACCAGGAAGGGCTAATTTGTACCGCCACTTTTATAGACTCAGTCCTGCACCACTTGATGGTAACTAGCATAGACATCTTTGTTGGATCCATTTTAAAACTACTATTTTCAGGCAGATAGTTGATTTTTGTATCTTTGCTTTCATAAAAAAATATTATCCTATAACCAATATGTATTAAAGGAAATTTTCTGGTCTTCAGCTCCCAAACGTTCATATTAGCTTTCTAATTTACTTTACTTTAAACTTTCAAATGACTCCCTAACTAACTTTACAAGCAAATGCTCATAATCTCAACTTTAATGCAGCCACACTGGAACTCAGTTTTAGAATGATTTCATAAATGTTTACACTCAGTACATTAAGCAGTGATCATACATATAATTCTAGGGTTTATTTTTTCATTTGTTTTGTTATTATTTTAAGAAGATATATTAGCAAGAATTTAATGTTGATTTTTTTTTTTTTAAACTGCAGTATGACCACCGGTGCACACAGGGTGGCAGTATGGTTATCTGTTCACCGCTGAGCCTCACCGCTGGGTAAATGTGTGTGTGTGCGCTCTGTTACAAGATGAACACTGTAATGCCTGCTTTATTTGCTGCTGGAGGTAAAAACTCATGAGGGCTGTATCACTCCTGTAACATTCCCCGCTAAAGAGCATCAGATTAAACACTCTGAATGTCATTTTAATGCAGTTATGCCACAGTCTTGATTAAAAGCACTAATGACTCCCTTATAAAAATAATTCCCTTTTCCAAACAGAGATAATACAACTGTTCTCAGAATAGCAGCTGGTCCCAAAATGAGCCTCATCAAGTTTAATGAGAGCTTAATGATCTGAGGCCGTGACTAAACTGATGAGTTCTGACTGTGAAATGAAGTAAGACAGACTTTACAGTGTGGACACTTGGCCTGCTCTAAGGATGGAGCTGCAAAGAAACCATGTTAAAACCATCTGAGCTGACCTTCAGGGCAACAACCTCCACAGATGTTTACCTCATCAGCATGCAGTGAAAATTATTAAATAAGTCACCAAATGTGATGCTGAGGATTTTTCCCCACTGTCTGGAAAATCTGGATAAATGTAGAACTGACATAAGTAAGGAGAGTTTGTTGCAGGAAAAAGTAGTGCGACATCCTGCTAATGTAATTATAGGGCTGGACAAAATATTAAGTTTTTAAAAATACATGAATTGATAAAGCTCATTGATAAAGCTTATGTTGGTATTGATTAAAAAGGATGATGCCAGACCTAATTCTTAGAGACTGAGAGAAAGAGATTGTTTACAGTAGTATTCAAGGAGTTACATGCTCACTGATCACAGCTAAAATGTTTGGTCCAAATAGGTTTTTATAATTTAAATGTTTCATTAAAGGAGCATTTTACTTTAAGTAAAAACCAAATGATACTGATACCAATTTGATACAAGGGCAACAAAAACAGAAATGCATAACTCCAAATACAGGGTGCTTCTTTGTTTTTAATAAGCAAAATTTGCAGGTAATCTAAAGATAATTTTAAAGGCACTAATATGCGGATAACATGTAATCAGAACAATGGAGATTATATTACATAAAATATTGATATATGGCCAATGTTCTTAAACAATTGATGAAGTGATGTGGCTATAATCCCATGCATTTACATGTAAATGTTCATTAATGCATACCGTCCCATTTTTAAAAGGCATCAGCCTTCCCTTCTGTAAAGTGTCTTGAGGTAACATTTGGTACGAATTGGCACGACATAAACACTGACTGATTGATTGAAACTTCCTGATGTGAGGGGAGACAATGCAGAGGTCAGAGCCAAAAAAATCATCATTGTTATTCAATATAAACATCAGATGACCAATGAGAGAAGCGCTATCTTGCTGTTGAGCAGCTGATGGAAACAAAGTTAGTCCTTATTAATGTCTCCTTGTTTTAGTTTAGAACAAGCCCATGGTTACCTCTGATCCTGCCTTGTGGTGAAGTGAATTATGCATCACATGAGTGTTTGTTTGCTCCCACCCCCACGACAACCGGCCCTCGACGATATTGTCTTACATACAGTCAGGTCTTGGTATTAAAAGGTTGGGTATTACTGGCCTATTGCCATTCAACTGTAAAAATCAAGAAATCATTTTCGATCCATACCACCCAGCCCTACACCCAATTTTTTCACATCAGAACTTAAAGACAACAATCCTCTGACGATAAAAATTGACTGTGAAATGACGGCCTATTTCTGCCCAGTTCTCCTTTTCTTTATGTGGAGAAAACAACTGCAAAGCCTCCAGACTGAGAGCATCAATCAACAACAATTTTCCTGTAATCAGACACGGCTGCCTGCAGATGAAAGGTTTGAGCGAGTGTCACTGGAGGAAAACACTGCAGCTGTGAGCAGCGAGCACAGGAGAGAAGAAAACAGTGACTGCAGAGTGTCAGAGTGGACTCTGCTCGTCTGTGGGTTGTAACGTCTATTTTAGGTTTTCCTATTGACTTGCTTGCTCCACAGTGGAGTGCAGTTGTCATGGAGATGGTGTTCACTGAATGAGTGAATTCACAAGAGTGAAGTTAAACAATAGTGCCCGAAATGAGCAAAAAACCTGACAGTGATGTTTAATCATTTCAGTTCAAATCTCTAGTCCTGTAACATATTCTAGTGAAAAAAAGATTTCAGATTAAACATCACTTTGACGAGGTCAGGTCTGAATCACTATTAATGCAAAGGTTTTGTTGACACTTAATGTGATGATGGTACTCTTACTACAGTCTGATCCTCTCCAAAAAGCCCTCAAATATAATCCTTACTTTGTCTTCTTTCCACCTTTAATGGCCAGCAAAGTCAAAATCTAAAGGTGTAACATTTGTCCAATTTTAAGTAAGATTTTGGCTAATGCATAAGAGTTTCATGTACAAAAAAAATAAGATGATTTGGGTATTTGTTGTTGTGTTTCTTAAAAGAGGCATGTACTAGTTTGCACGTAGACAGGGTCCTTTAATACTGATCATTGACTGATTTTTGATAACCAGCATATTCTTAGAATTGTCTTCTTATTTCTTCTTTTTCTTGCTTTTTCATTATTGTGTTCAGATAAAGCTGACTGAAACTGTTTTTGCCATTATATTTGCACCATGGAAGTAGGGTCTTTACATAGAGTATAAGAATTAAAGGTGAAAAAGAGCCTTTGAGTAGGGAGGTTTAGACACACAGGTACTCATTTATCATATGTGCATACAGCCCAAAAGATTGCTGTACAGCCATCTCCACGCACAGGTCGGCATTGAACAGTTTGAGAATGGGTGTAGGAAATCCCACACCAGGTCTACGCTTGAGTATGAACGTTTTCATTAAGTGTGGACTTGTGCTGCAGAATTATTTTTTATCATACTCGCTGTGCCTTTTTAGACCGGCAAGTTCAAAGATTAAAAGCTGTATAATTACAGAATATGTGTATTTCATATTGCACTCCTGAATATAAAACTTTTTTAAATAATGAAGAGCAAAACAAGCTATAAGCTTATTTCTTTTAATTTCATGAACAAGTGTCCTCTCTGTCTACTTCTTTTTGAACATTAGAGGTTGCTTAAAGTTGAAGCAAACCTTGCTTTCAAATCAGTAGAATCTCTGCAGAAAACATTGAGGCTGATTTACAAACAACTTAACTTTAACTGAAGTTCAAACTAAATTTGTGACACGTTCCTTGGCTCAGAAGTGTGTAAATAAGGAGTCTGTTCAATAAAACCTGTGCTGTTTATCGTTAATCTATGAAACAATATAACACTTTTCTTTAAATGCCTGCTTTTTGAAATACGAGGAAGCAACTCTTTCAAAAAGTAGCTCAGCAGCTTGATGCATGTAGTAAGGACAGAGGCACAAGTGAGAGGACAGCAAGAGTGAGGACACACTAAATAACGCACAGAGGTGGAGGGGCTAAAAACTTCAGCTGATTGTCTGTTGAAATGTAACTCCATTTGTTAATTGCTTCACAACACTGTAGTCTGTTGTTCCAGTCTGTGAAATGAATTCTTTAGGAACAGCTCTGTGTGACATGTGAGTACAGAGTTCATAATGTCTGTGTGTAATCCTTCCTGCTCTGATCATTTTAAGGTATAAACCCCTCATACAGAACACGTCTTTCACTGTGAGGTTTGCTTTCTGTAATACTGTAGATCGTCATGTCCAGTTGTAACAAGAAAATTAAAGTCTACTCTAGCTTTGAACTCTATTAGAAGTATTTAAGGTGATTTAAGTGCTGAACTAAAAATATAAGACATAGGTTAAGTCATTTTTAAAAATGAATTGAGACAGCTTGGCAGAAAATGACAAGAAATGTAGCACTAATATCTAATATGAAAAGACAGCTGTAGTTGTGCTCTGTTACTGATGTTAAGACTGACTGAAACTATCAACAAAAGGGACAGAAAAAGTGTTTTACTGTAAATATGAGATGTAGGAAAAAAATAATCCTCTCCATTCTCCGGACTTGTGATGACTGTTTTCACCGACCTTGCCAGAGAAGCCTGCAGCTCCTCCTCCTTTTTGGTCAGCTGAATCTTTAGCTCCTCAACTTGAGCCTGAAGCTCAACAATTTGGTCCTGCAGGTCGGTTGTCTCGGCCTCTAGTTTACGCTTGGCTTTCTCCAGCTCCTGCCGCGTTTTCTCCTCCTTTTTTAGGCGCTCTACAGGGGGCACAATCACAAAGATCATCAACAAAATGCAAAATCAAACATTACTAATTATTAGACAAACATGTAAACAAAAACTCCCCCTAAAGCTGTTACTGAGGTGGATGGACTAATTCTCTAGATAAGTTCTTTGGATCACAAAGAAGTCAAATAAAGTACCAAACCACCAACAGCGAACTGCAGTCTGTAACAATTGTGCTCAGATAAGCTGCTTTACAGCTCATTGACTCTGAAGTGTTGTGATGTGTTTTCCAAACTTTTCAAAAGAAAAAAACATTTTATTATCATTAACTGACAAATTGATGTCTGTCTGTAAGTAAAGCGCTTTAACACCCCAAATCTATAAATCCAACAGCTCTGCCAAGATGTGGAAGCGACACAATCAATGCTTAAGAGTACTCACAGTGCTCAGCCTTTATCTGACCTGTTTACTCTACTTGGATTTGGTTTAAACTAGTTTGAGGAAGTGAAACATTTTGCCTTTTTGCTTAACAATTCAATTCCTACTACTAAGTTCTTAAAACAAGAATAGTATGCTCTTACAAGAGGGAGTCAGCGCCAATGACGACAAAGGAGTTGAAATAATAACAGCAGACAAGAGACAGAAGTTTTGCTTTTTTTTTTTTACAATATGATGCCAACATAATGTCCAATGCCTGTTGCTGCTGATCTGAAGAAACAGTGGAAACAGTAGCAACATACTGAAGCAGTTCTCAAGGTAGCACAACATTAAATATCAGTGCCATGTGTTTGACTCAATATAGAATCAATAATGGCATTGGTATCAAAACAGCATCAACTGGCATTCGTTCTAAACACCCCCAAATTTGGTAATTTATTGTTTTTTATCACCAAAAACTGGAGGCAACCTCCAACAAACTGTCTAAATTGCACAAGACACTGGCAACATATCCAATTTATTTAGGTTCAATGTATCTCAAATTGACAAAATCTCCACTGCTATCTAAATAATTAGCAATTTTGTTAAAAATACTAGAACTTTATAATCTATCGCTACTTAGTTGTAAGTACAGTTTTAGAAGAATTTAGTGATACAAAGACTGTGAAAATCAGTGCTAACACCAATGTCTGAAAAAACAATTCACACTACTGACCTATTGCTTACATTTTTGTATTTAGCTTTTTGATGTAATTCTCCAACAATGCCAACATTGTCAGTCATATTTGATCATAAAAACAACAGAACATGTCAACTATTTTCATTTTTCTGACAATAAAAACACCTGCTCTCTGATTTGGAAGTTAGGTGTGCTTGGACACAATAGATAAACATTTCAAATGGCATTGGTTTGACCAACATCACTTGCTAATGACTTATGGTGACGAAATAAAGGGCTAAAATCAGCTGTTACACACATTAAACCGATGCATCTTTGTAACAATTGCAACAATTGAAAAATTGGGTGGAATGGTGAGGGGCTAAGGAAAACCATGTTCCTTCTCAGTTCCATCCTCTTTTTGAAGCAATATCTGATTAAAAACAATAAACTACTCGATATTAGGTGTTAAGGACTTTGATTTTTGCTGCCATGGTATTGATCAGAAATCAATACTGTTTGATTTCCACTTGACCTTACATACTCCTTGAATAAAATGAGATCAATAAAATGATGGTTCCTCATATAGACTGAAATGTTTCATATTCATTATATTGTGCTCAATAAGCATGTAACTATCAGTACTCTCACTGTGCATTAAGTCCGGGATCGTTTTATATTCTGAATCAATATTGACATGAAAAATCAATATGAACAATACTTAATGTACTTCTCTGATAAAAAAAAAAATACTTATTCATTTTCAGGTGCAGTCTGCACTTTCCATTACTCTGAACAGTCTCGTGTTAAGTGTTTCCTGTTCTTGTAGTCAGTAGCATTTTCTCACCCTCCAGGTCGACCATCATCATCTCCTGCTTGTTCTTGACCTTGCCGAGGTTCTTTGCTTTCTCTTCCTCCTCTGTCAGCTGGGAGGTCATCTCGCTGATCCTGTCCTCAAGCAGCTTTTTCTCCTGTTGGGTGAAAATCACATAGTACACTGGATGTTGCGAGACATCATGAATTAGAAAGAGGTGAATGAGTATTAATCATCGCTCAGCTGAACTCACTAAGTGCATCACCTGCAGCCTGTTCCTTGCTCTATAAAGAACAGTGATAGGTCTAAATAATTTGTGACAAATTGCCAGAGGAAGCATTGGGGAACACCTGATGGAAATAAAACAAACTTTCTAAATAATTCTAAGAACTGTATTGGTGCTACTAAATATTCATACTCATACTCAGTATCAGTGAATACTCATATGTAAGTACTTGTGCTTGTGAATTGTCTGATGAAAAGAAGTGGAATGGGTGCATCCCTATTTCAAAATAATGGACTATGACAACCACATTTTATGAAGGACTTTACACCAGCTAAGAGGTAGGTATGAGATACAAGTTGTAACTCAGGCCTACAATGGAACGATCTCAGCTGGTGCAACACCTAAAACGTTAAGAGTGCATAAGCTCTGTTATAAAACCTTGAGTTCAAACTAGGCCATCATTTAGCCTTTGCACGGCTGGTGCAATCCCAGGCAGATTTTAATGATTGTAATTTTAAAGCCCATCTGTGCCTTATGACTTGAAGGTATAATCCTCTCACCTTTAGGAACTTTGAGTTCTGGTCCTCAAGCAGAAGAATGTCCTCCTCCATTTTTTTGATCTTTGCCTCAGCTGTTACTTTGTCCAGCTGAAGTTTTTGTCTTGCTGCTTCCTCTTCGTCAAGCTGCTCCTCCAGGTCCTAAAGACAAGAAAAGAAGCACAAATTGAAAGAGTCACGAAAACCACATGGGACACAGGGGTTAACTGTAAACACAAATATGAGTTAAGGGCAGAAACTGGACAATAAAAACTCTTTGAAGTCTCTGAACACCCAAAGTATTTATAATTTGTTCATGTAAAAGTTTTCTTTTCTAATATCATACTTCCTGTCTTGCATATCAAATGATATGTAACCATGAAAAATCCTAACTGGTGCACAGAATAATTCACCACAACATGTTTCCCCCCCAGCCCCCTCAACCTCATGCAAATAACTTGACAAATACTTGAAGAAAAGGTCTCAAAAACTATAAATTTAATCTCACATTTTGATATTCAGCTCTTGAAATGGTAAATAATTATTACCGAGTAACAAACAATCCCAGCAACAACAACCGTATTTATTTCTTAAATGATAAATGATATAACCTGGATGTGTGCCTGCATCTTCTTCTTCTCGTTTTGCATGCTCTGGTTTCTCTCCTCCTCCTCCTCCACCCTCGACTCTAAGTCATGAAGGATCTCTTCCAGTTCTTGCTTCCTGGACAGCAGACGGACTCTCATCTCTTCAGCTTCTGCAAAAAGCTCAGTCTCTGCATGGAGCTGCTCTGCAAGAATGTTCTTCTCCTCCAGGAGCTGTGTGGACACAACATTTTGAAAAAATGTGGCATAAGAACAATTAATGGATTTATGGTAATAACAGAACACATATCAAAAATCCAATCCATCTATCAATCTTTTAAGGATTTTCACAAACAATTGACTTCATCAGAACTCTGTAAGCTCACCTGTTGGTGTTTCCTCTGCATCTCCACTAGCTCATTCTCCACCTTTACTTGTCTCTCCTTCACCTTTATCAGCTCCTCATCTTTGGCTTGCATCTCCTCCTCCTGCCTCGTGACCTGCAGCAAAGGCTTCACCTGAGGGACAAAGAACAATGGATCAAACACTGCAGGTTTCTCAAACTAAAGGATACTTTTGCCAGACGTTCTTGTCAAGTTTAAACAATTTATGACTTTACAAAACCTGACTTTAAAAGCAGTAAGCTAAACAGTGGGTGAAGAAATGAAAAATACTCACTGGAAATAAAAAGGATTCACCTAATTTAAGACATGCTATTAATGATTCTGAAGGCTCCATGTCCTAGTGTGTTTGATTGTGTCTTGAGTGTCTATTAGGAAAGGATTCTAATTAAGCTGAATTAAAAAACAGAAAAATTGACTCTGTAGAGGATCAGATGCAGCTCTTTGTCCCTCCTCTTTGGAAACGCCCGGATCTGATGAGGCGGGAAGGTTACGGGAGGCTACAATAGTGAACTTTGAGCTGACTGTCCTCCCAGACGATGTCTAATGGGAGGAGGGAGGAGGGATTACAGGCTGTAGAGTGGACTTGCAAAACAGTTATGGCATCTGCCTGTGACAAGCAGAAAACACTCATGCAGATGAAGGCTGTGTAACTATTGCGTAATAAACCCAAGGAAGTAAAAAACCGAGCATTTTAGGGTCATTGAGAGAAAATGCTGCATTGCAGGTGCAAACTGTCATCTGTGTAAAGATGTTGAACCTGATTATCTTTGTAACTTCAGCCTCATTCACACACTGACATTTTGGCCAACTTTTGCCAATGCAGAGGGAAACATCGAGCCTTGTTGAGCCAAGTCAGGCCAGTTATAGCATAGTTAACGACAGTTGGGCAATGCTGATGTTTGTCGGGTACGTTTGATCCAACAGGCATTGACCTCTGCTTACTTTTGCTTCCCTCAGTTAAAGCTGCGTTACTCTCTGTTGGTGAACATTGTGGCCTGCCCGCCCATATTTCAATGCACATCAGCTTTGTCGGCTCTAGCTGCTTCCTTCTCAGGACTGAAATCCTGACGTATATAACTTGAGGTAACCTTTAGGGGACAGCACTCTGTCATCCTCTAGACAAAGTGTCAGAATACAGAGTCCAGCCTCAGCTGCGTGGGGTTAAGTGGCCTATGAGTCCACTTCATGTAACGTTCGTTGAGTAACGTCATAATATGTTTGTAAAACATTCAGCAGTGTCAAGCTACATTAGGCCAAAGTTCCTCTAGGTTGAGCATACTACCCGTGCGTTACATCTACGGTGGCAAATGTTCAAAATCTGTCTACAATTAGTCAGGGGACCATCAGCAAATGTCATACTCCACCAGTACAGTGTTTCTCTCAGCTTTAGATACGCTGACCTGTATTGAACATAGTAAAATTGACCCCGGCAGAGTACTTACACTGAAACTGCTGATTTCTTAACACTGGTCAACATCAGCTACCATACACTGATGTGTGGGCCTTTACATGAGCTACTCTATCTGAGGAAGTCGCTGTTAGGGTTCTCACCTTGGTGAAGAGTCTCCACCACTGCCAGTGTCTCAGCTTCAGGTAGGCAGCACAGTTCCTCTGAAGGACCTTCAGGGCACTCAGTTGCTGCTGCTTCTTAGCAAACGCCCTTGAGGAGGTAAAATGTTAAAATGAGACCATCAGAAGGAGCCAAAAAAATGTAAGGATAAATAAAAAAACTTCATTTTTAAAAATGTTGACCTTGTGCAAATGTCTGACTGTTAAAGCCCTCCAATATATCTGAAGAATCCAAACTCAGATACATAAATTAATGATTAGTTCAAAGTACAGAGATGAGACACTTACTTGCGTGCCAGGTATCCTCTGCACACAGACTGGAAGTAGATGATGATGTCAGTGATCTTCAGGTCTCTCTCCTCCTCCAGGTGAGCCAAGACTCCAGTTCTGAAGAAGATCTTACTCTGACCGATACGGAACAGGTTCAGGTCCAGCTCCAATGCTTGGATCTATGAAGGAATGGGGGGGTTTGAGAAAGTTAGCTGTGTGTTAAATTTACCTTTCGTATAATTTGTAGATTGAGGCAATGTTTCTTCTCTGAAACAGAAAGTTTCAAAGGTAAATTCATAGCTGTATGAAGTACTAAACCTGCATTTCAATCAGAGGAATCAGCGAATAAATTTAGCTTCTCTTAGAAAATTCCTCTCTTAAAAATAGCCCCTGAAATAGACGGTAGACTCTTCCTTGATCAAATACAGACACAGTGGCTTTTTCAACTCAAATGCTGCTCAACTTTGAAAACAGAGCACTCTTACATCAATACAAGGTGGATAAGAGAGTTTGGTGTTTCTAATAGATAATTCACATCGATATGAAAGAAACTGTTTTAAGATTTAACTGTCTATGCTCAGCAGAATCCTTCATGTAAGTACTTAAATTTAAAAAGGACAAATATCACATACCATTCTTTCACAGGCCTGTTTCCCATCCATGAATCCTTTTGGAATAGCGTTTGGAGTCAGGATCTCATACCTACAAACAGAGGAGGAAATAAAAACAAAACAAGCTTTAGTCATCAAGTCTTTGGTCTAAACTGCTGTTGGGTAATTAAAGTAGATGTCTTAGTAGTTTCTTACCTCTGTCTAAACTCCTGGAAGACAATGCGGTTGGGGAAGCCCTGTCTGCAAATGCGAATCCCCTCAAGGACTCCATTACACCTCAGTTGATCCAGAACCAGGTGAGGCTCCAGTTTCCCCGCCTTAAGGGAATGACAATATTACCACTTGGAAAAGTACGATTTTTATTCTAATTCTCTCGTACTATTTATGTTCTATCAAAATAGTACAAAAAATCCACTGTGAGGTTTAAGTCAAAATTGGAGTTGATTTAGTTTAG
The DNA here is from genome assembly GCA_037902135.1 of Cetoscarus ocellatus. Lineage (NCBI taxonomy): Eukaryota > Metazoa > Chordata > Actinopteri > Labriformes > Labridae > Cetoscarus > Cetoscarus ocellatus. The sequence goes on from JBAMNC010001052.1 coordinate 680,504, forward strand.
ATGATGTGTTTACCCTTTTTTCATGGTTAGGGATGATGCAGCGGACAAAGTTAGGGTTTGTGTTCCTCAGAGTGGCCATGAGTTTGGTGAGAGACTCTTTATAAAGCTGTCCCACTGTTCGAAACATGCCCTTTTTCGTCTTGTAGGTGGCACCAAATGCGGTCTCGTTCATCCCTGCTACCTGGTCCAGGCCTACGATGCGGTCCACTAAAGGATGTAAAATGGGGAGAACTTGTAAGAGGGAGCAGACTTTATTGGTAGAGACACACTGTGGTGACAGCACAGGCAATGTAACATAACATAGCAACATGACAAAGTGCAGATGGATGAGAAAGACGATACAACAGATTAAAATATATAAATTTAAACTCTATCTCGACCAGAGTTTGGATAAATCTAGAGCATGTAGCTTAGCTTCTCCTTAGCCTACAGACAAATACAGAGTTCTGTTTCTTGTGTTGCCTTTTAATGAGGCACCATCTTTTAAACAATTTGCTTGCAGAGAATAATTAAAGAGTAAATGCAACAATTAAGCACACTTCCCTGATCAAAGTGGATGCGAGATGATGCTTGGTGGCAGCCGCATTAAAACATCTCATCATGAATTTGGCTAAACAACAGCACAGACTGGACACAAGCACCCATTACCATCCTTGATTACTCATGCTGAAGCAGCAACCCACATATTCACTATGAACATCTGTCACTGAATCACAATAATCATCTTTGACGACGTACTGTTTTTTTCAGCTTAGATCAGTTGTATGATTGGGGAAGTGCAACAGATACAAACAAAAAGTAACATCGATTTTTAAGGCAAAACTCCTGAATACGAAGTGGTTCCAACATCTAAAGTGTAAGCTCTTTTTGCTTTTTCTGTCTTTGTTTTCAAGTTGGTTACTTGGGTTTTTGGAATGTGAGCTAAATAAAACTGTAGTTGAAGGTCATTTGCTAATAATCCTAACAGTCATTTTTTATGATTTATTGCTAAAATGGTCTGCAAAGTGGCACACATTAAAAAAAACAACATTATTAGAGGTCTTTTCAGATGTGAAAAAATACATGTTACTTTTGAGTTCCTAGAAGTAAATAAAACACAAAACAAACCAAGAATCAAAATCAGTTAATTCAGCCGGTGCTATCCTAACTTGCACAATCCGTTGATGTCTTGAGTTCGACATAAAACAAGATTTTAGACCACCGACTCAGCTTTTAATTGAAAAGGAACAATTAAATAATAATCTTCTTCCTGCTTGAAACCTTGTCAAAAACACAGAAGGATTATTTTGGTATAAGCTTGTAAAGGTGCTGTGGTGTTTCTTCTACAATGTTAAAATGTAAGAAAAAATGTAGTTGAAAGCAAAATTACACTAAAGTGACACAGGATATGTTACCATGAGTGCAGATGGAGCAGCCTGATTTAATGTCATTAATCAGGCTGATCCATCTTGCCAAGCTCCAATCAATTGTGAGTGGCAACAATATTTTCATTCATCAAAAACAACCAAAAAAGTCAAACAAGTATTGTTTTTACCACTAAATTAACAAACATGAATCCAGGAGTAGCTGATTGCTGGCTACAGCAAGTATGTAAAATATACAAATGTTGCAAGAGAAGGCATTACATATTTGCCCAAACTGATCTGATTCATTATGATACATTCAGACTATTGCTCATTTTGCATGATATAATAGCAATACAATGCTCAGTCCAAGTGCTGTGTTCAGCCTTTTTTTAAAAACATTTTGATGTGAGCAGTAACATCATTGACATAATATAATAGTAACAGAATTGTGCATCTTTATAAAATACTAGTGACTGTTAGGTGTTGCAACTTAATTTAATTTAATGTGTATGTACATTAAGACCCACAGACCATCAAAGTTTTAACACCTAAGCTGCAGTGATTTACGTACAGCTGTCTGGTCTCTCTTTAAGTCTGACGCTCAGAGCCAAACAAAACACCAACATCTGGTTTCACTTTCCTGCTACTGTGACCCTATCCAGGAAGGAGGAAGGCGGGAAATTAATGTCATCAAATTTTCTTTGGTCGAGCTTCAAATCCTTAATTTTCTTGTGAATGTATCACATCACAGAGGACAGACAAAGACAGACAAAAGCTATGAGGACTGCACACAGCTGTGCTGGTTCAGAATGTTTGCTTCAGGGCCATTTGACCACACAGACATCAGAAGAACGTCAGCCTACAAAAATACTTAAAGGAATTCAGGCAAGTTACTTCAACCAGGGGGAGCAGATGACTGCTTTAGGTTTTTACTTTTATTCAAGAGATCAGGTAGTGATTCAGACACTGCTGCCTTGGCTGAGACAAAGGAGCTAGGGCTGGGGAATATAGAAAAAGCTATGTCAGATTTTGTTTTGTTCTGACACAAAAACTAGGATTATAAGCAATGATATGATTCTGTAAAAAAAAATAAAAACACTGATGTGTTTGATACTACAGTAACAAATACTGAAGTCCTCGACAGACACCCAATTTTTTTAAATTTATTTTTAAATGTTTTGGGGTTCTACAACAAATTACTTATTATGTAAATAGAGAGCAGTTTAAATGCCTAATGAATGTTTTGATGGATAGGTACATTTATCAGATGTGTCACAACAATGATATGAGAATTAACAAACTCTGCACAAACAAGAGGGGCCAACAGCTGTCAGTGTCAACAGCTAGCACAATAACTGTTCATGCTGTAACGCTTGGAGCAGCTTCAGCTGAGAAAATCTGACACTAATACGTAAAATCAGGCACAAGTTTTGGAAAAGATGAGGTTCAAATGATAAAAAGAATAAGTTTACCTCGGTTAACAAGCACTAACTAATTTTATGATCTATATAACTTGTTGAACAAGTTCATGGTGCTGTTTCCTCTGCTGACGAGACTGAGAGTAATACAGGGCCCTTCACTATTTTCATGCTTTTTAGTGCCTAAAGTAATAAAAAAAACAACAAGCAAATAACTTGAAACCCATTTTTATCCTCCTTAATACCAGTTGTAATCAAGTGGCTATAACTATTACTGCAGCCAGTTATTGACTTCAACTGAAGTGCACTGAGTTTATTTATTAGCCTGTTTGTTCCGGTCACTAAGTCGATTGCTTTCTTACAGCAAACAGACACTCAAGGGGTCTACTGCAAGCAATCTAAGACCACCTATCCTTGACTTGGTTATTTGATTGCTTTGTTCATTTATGTCCAAAAGCAAACCAGGCCAAAAGGAGGAAGACCAACTCGTTTCACCATGGCTCTCTTAAACGGTCCAAAAATCACAGACAAACTTCATCATACTGTTTAATACTGTTTAATTGTGAAAAAAAAGAATTAATAAATAAATAAAATGCAACATTTCCATATACTGAGGTTATCAGATTTTTGGATACTCTCAAACACTGTGTTGTAAAATGAAAATAATAATATCTATAAATTATAAATATAGTTTAGTAATCTGTGATATCTTAAAGTATGCATATTTACAATCATCATGTCATGTTTTGAAGCAAAAAATAATAAAGAACACTTCTACTTTAGGAGGGGTGGGTGAAACTGGACCCACTTTCCAGAAGTTGCCAGGATGTTTTTACATTTAAGATTTTATTGTTGTACCCTGCATACTTTGTTTGAAATTATACTGATATTTCTAAAACAGTTGATATATTTCCCAGCCCTAAAAGTAGCCATGCAGCCTGGAAGCAAATGGGAGCCACAGTGGCTATGACAGACACAGCATCGGCTGAAGCATGACACGAACAGCCAGATCTGGGCAAAAATACACCAGAGCACTTTAAAAAATTCCACTGATTTAAAGTTAGCCTTGAAAATATTTACTAAAGTTTTATTTATGCCCAGGTCTGCCAAAGCACGACCCAGTCATTCACCTGCTGGCTCATCCAGACTAGTGACATTGTCATAGAATGAAGCCCTTTGAATGGTCTGAATCTCTATGACACAGAGAGAGAGACAGGGAGGGGAGGGGGTGTTACATTCAGTCAGGCCTGGCTCAAAAAGGCACACAGCTATTGTTAGTATGCTGCATTAAGAGACAACGTAATGTGCTGTTAAGGAAATAAGATGAAAGGCGCTGATTAAAATCATTTTTAGGTATAAACTGTTAAATGCTCTGTGTGCTCAAGGTCATGTGGCAACTTACCATCTTTCCAAAGTTCAGCCACAAATTTGTCTGTTGACTGATGTAGGAGTGTGGCCACGTTGTCATTCAGAGGGTCCATATTTTTCATCAGCCACTCATCTGCCTTATAGTCCACCTGTGAGTCAAAGAGGTAAAACTCAGCTATCTGACAAATCAAAAACAACAAGTGTAGGCAACTACTAGTGCTGTAAATGGGGGGGGGTCCTAATGGTGCAGACTTTTTGTCTTGTGCACAGAACTACGGCATTATATGGAGAGGACATGGAAAACACACTGAAGAGCACATAAAAGTGAAAAAAAGCATAATATGGGTTCAAAAATACTTTCATTGATCTTTTATGAATTTTGAGACCTCATTGCATTCACTATTTCTGTCCAGTAACATAAAACTAAAAAAGTCATATGTGTTGATCATTTTTTGGTACAACTGAACAGCTTCAGTTTGTGATAAATACTTGTCATGGCAGTGTAATTCAGATTTCTGAGTCGGAAAAAAGTCAGTTAAGATCAGTAAAAAGCCTGATAAAAGATTTGGGAAAAAACAACTTTAGGTGCCAACAAACCCGGAATAAACAAAACAAAACAAGCATCACATATTTTTAAAATGCTATATTTTGAACATTATCATTTGCCCCAAATGACTATTTGTATTACAAAGATAAACAGAATTAATGTTGTCAAAAAACTGAAAACAAGATGTAAAATCTAATACCTCATTCTTCTATAAATTAAAAACTTTTTACAACCTCTGAAGGGCCATAACTTTGCTAATTTAATAACTGTGATTTTCTTTTAAGACCTTACAGACACCCCGATGAGTTTTTAAATGAGAATGATATGGGGGCGGGGTTATGGGGGTGGACTCATAGCTACCCGAGGGCAGTTTCACACCAGTATGCCTTTAACTTCTATTGTATTTAATAAACCTGGCAATGTCAAATATCACTACAATATAGAGCATGTAGCTTTTGAGAATTCTTGCCAACTCATATCTGATCTAAGGACACAGAAAACAAATGTAGTATGAGCCCACTTTGTCCAGTGTTCCACTTTGTCAGAATTCTGACACAATGATCCACTGACTTACAACGTGCTTACAATTATCCTTTCTGTTGTTTTTATTATTATTTATCGACATTAAAAATCCTTTCCAATTACTTAGGGGTTTCTTGATACAAATTGAGCTTACAATCTGAGACTTTACAGGACAAGGTGAAGCCCACTTCACAAACTAAACAAAGTGAAACCATATTTTTCTGCACACCTCTGCTGCTGACAAGATCTGGCTTAGAGTGCTGCAGATTTTCACCACAGTAGAGAACTAGTCCCTGAGTGTCCTGAGATTTTAGTGTAAAACCATGTGCTGCTCAGCAGGTCTCCTTAGAGGACAAATGTTGACTTCTGTTACATAAAAACCTGTGACAATGTACAAATCAACTTTTATACAATGTAACTAAGAATGAATAGGCACAGTATTCCCCTGAAATACCACCAAGAAAGAAGATTACATTGTAGTGTGATTCAATCCAGCACCATTCAGGAGCTTTTGATTATTTTATACTTTCAGGTGAAAATCAGAGATGAGGAGCAGGACATCAGAGATGCTATGGAAAAAGAGATAATGAAAAAACTGAAAGTGTTTTCCTATAAGGAAGAATGGTTATATGAAAGAAAAAAGGACTAACAAAATTTATATACATTTCTTAGTCACAGTGAAGCAAAGCAGAGCACTTTTCCATTAGGTGCTTGTCAAAAAAGTTGAGATAGTATTTGTACTACTTAAATAAATGTGTAAAGTACAAGTTTGTGTAATAAGAATAAAACATTAAAATGGTGGTAGTCTGTTTTAGTCATAACAACTTTGAGTATAAAAATGTTTATGTCTGCCTTTTTGAGAGCTTTCAGAGCAGGGCCTGACCACTAACCTAAAAACAAAGCCCACATACTGTGACATATATCCTTCAATAAACTGTAATTTCCAAGCAAAGACCCAATTTAGTTTTTCCTTGAAAGGGCAGACAGGGGCTGACTCCCAGCTGCACACTCGCAGTGTGTTTTCAGTAAAGCAGAGGCTGAAATCTGCTGAGAGAGATTTGAAGAGATAAATTGAGGCGTACCCTGCCAGCGTAGTGGATGATGCAGAAGTCCGCCTTATCTTTGAGCTGCCGAGGTTTCTGAAACTTGGTATGTGTGCCCTGCTCCTGGATCAGCTTATCTACAAAGGTCTTGTCCGTGGCCTTGGGGAACCAGCATTCTTCATCCAGCAGAGCCAAAACTCCTGGAGGGTTTGCCTGAAGCAATTATTGATACAGGACAGAACATAAGACTTCAAAGACAGAAACATTAGACACCACATTACCTCGACCAGCAAGGAAACAACTTGTTCCTTTGCCTGCTGAGAGTTTTAAAACCATTTTTGCAGCATTTTTTGTCTGAATAGGTGTCAGTGTTGTGGGCAGCATACTAAACCCTTTTTGACCACAGTGTTATTTCCTCTTAAGAACAATGGAAGACTTCAATAATGTTTTATTACTAATACTTGAGGACCTTAGAGAAGAGAGAGATACAAACAGTGGATTAGGAATGCACAATGTTGCTGGTATGGCACCGGTATAGGCAGATAGCCAAATATTAGTATTAGTAAGTATAGTAAGTATATAGTAAGTTCATTCATTTGACTCCCAAACAGCATTATTGATTCAAAATCAAAATGGATGTAGCCGTTCATATTTTGAAGAGTTATCCTGGCAATGGTGTAAGGAGAAGTATTCTCCACTATTACATTATGCAAATATTGCAAAAGTGACATTCTGGTAAGGACTTTTGCTATTTCTGGCAATTAAAATAGCACCCCAATGCTATGTAACTGTCCAAAAAAACCAATAACTTCAGTTAAAACTGATATCCTTTTTTCTGTTGTGGTCATGGGCTAAAAACATGTGCTACTTTAAAAAGATGGAAAATTAGAAAAGCTGGTGCTGCAGCTACACATGTTGTCACTTCTACTCATGCACTCTTTTAACCCTCCGGGTCTCTGACAACTACCAATTAATACAGTCGGCTCAAAGGCACTTGTCAACACGGTCCCTTCTTTAAGCTGCAGTACTTGAACAGTTACATCAGCGTGCAGAGGCACATGCTGTAAGACAGAGAGCACACATGCTAATGATGTGCTCTGTCTCCTGCTCATTAGTCGCCTACTGTTATCCTCTTATAACATGGATTACTGAAGTGCATTTTGTCAGTTTAAATCCCAGAATTACAATTTTTGTAACCACTTTTGCAGTTCACTTCTCACACAACATGTAGTTCCCTCCAGTCTGAGCTCTTAGGTTTGCCCTCTAGTGTCATTCTCTGATAACACAGAAGTAGGCAAGTATATATACAGCAGCCTTTATGATGCAGACACAAACACAAATGCAAGGTCAAACAGCAACTATAACTTCAACTTTATGAAATAATCATGTTAGATAGCTAAATCAGGTATGAATGATTCAGATTTTTTTTCCAAGAAGATGATTAGTAACTTGTTATACTGACCGGTCTCTCAATGAGGTCGATGCAGGGCTGCAGGTCGAGGCCAAAGTCGATGAAGCTCCACTCGATGCCCTCTCTCTGGTACTCCTCCTGCTCCAGGATGAACATTGTGTGGTTGAAGAGCTGCTGCAGCTTCTCATTGGTGTAGTTAATACACATTTGTTCAAATGAGTTCAGCTGCAGTAGGAAAGAAAAACAAGAATGGATAATACACTCAGTTAAAATATGGGAAGATGACAGACAAGAGCAACAGCAGCAATATAAATCAGAAAACAAACAAACACATAAAAATCCTCAACATCAGACAAAACTGTCTTATCAATATAGTGAAACATAAAGAGCTGAATGCAAACCTGGAAAATTTCAAAACCAGCGATGTCCAGGATGCCAATGAAGGAGGCACCCTGACGTTTGGTTCTGTCCAGAGCTTTGTTTATGCGATGGACAAGCCAGCGAAATAGACGCTCGTATGTAGCTTTAGCCAGAGCTTCCACAGCAAAGTCAGCCTGAAGGGAAGGAAGAAGAGAAAATATGGGGCACATAATGCTTCTTTCTGTACCTAAACAATATTTTCTTGTGCAAATCTCATGCAAACTCAAAATATATTATTTGACATCATAATACAGACAGTAGCTTGTACTTAGAAGCTCTTGCATTCAATACATCATTTTATAATAGAGGATTAGCAAGAGTTACATATGATTTTAGCAGATATCAAAAGAGGATACACATCGGTAAGCATGATTAATACGCAAGTTCACATACCTGCTCTTTTGTCTGAGCTTTCTGAACATAGTCCCTTCCCACTTTGATCCTGGGGGACAGGATGGCTCTGGTGAACTCCATTACATTCATTCCCAACAGATGACACAACTTCTGAGCAGCTAGGAAACAGACATGGACAAAAACACAAATCTAATTAACAAATGGATGGAGGCAACAGATGCAGACTCCAAACAGAACTTCACTTTCCTTATCAAATATTTAGATATTTTGGGTTATCATTTATGTTTTAAGAGTGACTTGATTGAACTGTTTGAGAACAAGATGATCAAATCAATATCATTTCAAACCACTCAAAAAGCCCGAGAGCATAACGGGGGTATCATTTTCATAGATGTTTTCCTAAAAAATGAAGCTGTGGGTATGTCATATTTTACATGGCTGGAGCTTGTGGAAACATTAAAAAAAGCAACTTGGGTCTTGAAAAAACAAGTCTCATTTCTTAAAAAAAACCCCATCTGCTTCAGTCCTCAGTTCTGCTGCTCACATCGAAAAAAAGTCTATTGGAGCTGTGTTGCTGGCATAAGACCCTTCTCTCTCCCTGTCTACCTCCTCCGAGTGCCAAATATTCAGTGCTACATGTGGAGGAACTGGAACGCTGTGCCCCATTTCCTTCAGGAGTAAATCCTCATAATGATTCGGCTTGATGGCAGAGTGACACGGCTTGGGGAGAGAAAAGACATAAATCACTGGTTCCTCTGTGGTGGGGATGAGGTCCACAGCGTGAGGGAGGCAGGAAGAGAGCAGGAGAGCAGCTGAAGTATATATGTACAGAGGAAAAGGAGGAGGGCTATGACTTGACCTGTGAGCACCCAGCTACAAGGTTATAAAGCAGATGTAAAAGGACGGCAGTGTGTGCGTAAGAGTGCAGGCCTGTGTGTTACTTACCAGTATTGTCAGGCATAGAGGCCTGGTCAGTGTTCCTCTCCTTCTTAAAGACAATGTTTCCAAACTGGAGCACTGAGGACACCACCTTTAACATGGCTTTAGAAAAACACAAAAAATAAAATTACTTTAATGAAAATTAAGGCCAGGATAATCAAACTTTATGATTTTGATAACAAGATAAAGGGAGAAGACCTTTACCTTCTACAATATAATTTGTTAAAAATATACAGTTCTGACAAAAGAAAAGGGGAAAGGAAGGTAAAAATATTTTCAATTATCTTATAACAATTTGTCATTTTTAAACAAAAGCTGTAGAACAAAAACATGACCCTCTTACTGCACAATATGTCAAACAAAAACTCATCCAATCAGCAGACCTTTGGTGGGTATGCTGACCCACCATTCAGAAAGCCCCATCTCAAAGCAGCTTTTGCTGATATACTTGGTCAGACAAACTTTTGCCTGGTACAAGTCTGAAAGTGTAATGCAATCAAATTATGACCTAAGTTTGTTTCTTTCACTTGTTTTAAAGGCGTGCTTGGGGTCTCATCTCAAATGTTGATGTTGCTGTTTTGACACCTTTGCTAACTAGCTTTCACACCAACGTGCAACTTAACATTGATACATGTCTGTTAAGGCAGATCAGACTGATTAACATGTCTTTTTTCTCTTTCTGTAAAACAAGGTCTCTGTAGATGTGCACTGGGGGGACAGCTAACGTAACCTGATAGCAATAGCATCAGACATATGACTTCTAATATCACATATAATTCCAAGGCTTTCTGCAAGCACTAGCTGCCAGCCTGACAGCTGACCTCTCACATAGTTACAGCTAGCTTATTTTTCCTGCTGACGACTGAACCCTTGAACTGATCTTTTGGAAAATAATTTCCACTGCTATCTTTAATGGTCTGAAGCAGACAAAACACAGTTCTGAGATGTATTTTCCATTTACAGTCTGTACCTTCCTAGACCTTTTACCAGTTTAGGGTACATATATTTGTATTTTCATCATTCTTATAATAATTCTGTAGCAACATGAAAACATTTTATGCTTAACTTCATTTACTTAAGGTTATAAAGTGAAGTAACTTTGCATCAGTTATTACAATGTGCATCAAACTCAAGAAAAATTCAACAAAACAAGAAGAAAAATAACTTATCAATCATTAAAGCCAATATATATTCCTGCTTTTAATGCAGTCATGCCTGTTGTGACCTTATACTTACATTTTGCTCACAATTTAACCTGTCACAATGCAAGCCTCAGTTAGCATTCCTTATGAATAAAGAAACTCTGTCCATCAAACATCAACTGAAAAGGTCAATTAATCAGCTTGATCTGTTTAGTTTCACGGGGGAGACCTCTCGATCCTTGCTTCACTTCTCCATACGTCTGTGGAAAGCCCTGAATTCGTACAAGTTTTCAGATATTTCCAATTATCCTAACAATACTACTGTATCTGTGTCTCCCTTACTGAGGCCATGTTTACAAAAGAATTGAATCAACTGAATTTAAACAACAGTCAAAGTCATGGGGTATTTACAGTTGTTATGCTTGGGAAGGAGCCTGATCACAAGAGTTTTTGTCATACATAAGTGCAATACCTTAGGAGGGTTAGGCTTGACGATGGGTCAACAGTGACTGAAGAAGCTATGGTAAAATTATGCTAGAAGTGGTATGAGGAACAATAATATTGATGAATATGCATTTGATTTAATGTTTAATTAAAGAGAGTCAGGCAAAGTGTTTCATACATGAGGCTGTTATTATAATACAGACAACATGTAAAGGCCTTCAAACAATCAAAAGTAGCAAAATTGACCTTTCTGATAAACATGTTGTGTTCATTAAGCATTAGATTTGTGTGGTGTAAAACATACACAGTATCTCATCATGGCCAAAGCTCATGATGTGCATTGCCTCCATGGTCTCCTGGAAGTTGTCTTTGTCCTGCTGGCCTGGGATGGGGATGTTACCGTTGGACAGGAAGCGATAGTTGTTGAATCCTTCCAAAAGCAGGTCAGCTATGGAGAGAAAAACAGAAAATAATTGGAGGCATGGCAAGAAAAATATCTTATTTTCCCCACATAATAAAATTACCAAAGAACTAACCAAGGAGCAGATTTCTAAGCTGTCTAAATCAACTTTGGTGCACTGGTAAGGCAAATAACAAATATCTTGGATAAATAAAACTTCAATTTACTTACATTTGAGGTGTTCTCCAGCTCCAGCCAAAAGCTGGTAAAAAATGTGGAAGGTGCGCTCATCTTTGGCTTGACGAATAGCTCTGGATTTCTCCAGTAGGTCTGACAAAATACAGTCAAAGAAAATATCTAAAGGTTGAATCACTTTGCTGTTTTAGTAACTATTTGAGTGACACCGATCTGTAGCTTGGTTGTTACAACAGATCTTTGAAGCATTCAGTGACAGAAAAATTCCTATGTTAATGCTCCTTTTCCACAACGAACTTTAAATGAAAACCTCTGCTTCTCAATTTAAAAGTGTCCACTCCTCTGACCGAACAGAATTTATCACATTTATCATATTTTACCTAACGGCTTTGTTTTGTTCACACACACTCACAATGAGGTAAAATTATTTACTTGATTTTTAAAGGGTAGTACTTTTCCACGTTTTTTTGGAGGAGCTTTTGAATGCAAATGTCCATGAACATGCACAAGCCTTGTGGGTTAGCTGAAATGGGATTTATCAACACTGATTACCTCCCAATGTGTACAAGAAATTGGCCGTGCTTGAAAAAATATATTTTTCTTTTGTTATAGAGCATGTTCAAAATTCTACTTGTAAGACGGCATTGATGACATTTTCTGCACCCTGGACATCAACTTAAATCAGTTGTAACAGTCGTTTCTGCTATTTGTTTGAAAAAGGATACAGGTTTCAATATTGGCTCCAACGATGTAACCAGTCACATCAAAGTTGATCCGGATGAATTTCCCCTGCAGAGATAATCATAAGAGAGATTTACATTTGACATAGCCTGCAAGTTAGTAATCTAGAAAATATTCTGTGGAGTCACTGCAGTAATTTCTTTCTTTTTCTCTTGTCCCCCACATCACTATTGAGAAGTCTGGATTTAATCTAGCTTGAGTTGATCCATCACATCAAAGTTGTAGTAATGTCCAAGCAGGCGCCTGTGTCTGGCTTTATGGCCCTTGTAACAGCTTACATGAAAAGTTGGAAAATCAAATTAGTTCCTCTACAATAAAATGCTTATAAAGTTACAAGCATATCAGCTATATCAGATTCAGTTACTAAATGAAGGTCAGCCAGGATGGAGCTGTGACAGGACATTGTTTCAATAAAAGCTGAAGTATATCTTGTGACATAGACATTGAGCGCACTACCCCTCTATTTTTCTGAGAAATATTTTGATACTTACGAAACGTGATGAATTGTCATTTTTTACTGTCTTGGCATTCCCAAATGATTCAAGGATGGGGTTGGCTTGTAAAAGCTGACGCTCCAATTCCCCCTGTGAAAAAACAACACAGTTATCATGGCAGTTGTGAGACACAGCATAAAAATGAAGACCAGCTATGATCAGAAAAGAACAATGAACCACTGGCTCCAGTGAAACAACAACATAAACGTGCAAAACAGGACAGCTGACATCTGAAGATTTAACATGTGTTTAAACAGATAAGACAGTATAGTACACACATATAATCACATATGATAAAACTTAAAGCCAAGAAAAGGATGACATCCAGAGTGTCAGTCACTTATACTTTTTAATCAAATCATTTGATATTAAACTATTTTGGAGTCATGTTTTTTCTCCAATTTGCCCAAGAAAAAAATGCCAACTCAAACTGCCATTGTATTTAAAGATTTCTAAGAAAAAACTGCATTTAAACATGAAGATAGACTCCTGCACACTGTCTAACTTGCAAGAAATTCATTTATCTGCAACGTTTCGGTCTCAGACCTTAATCAATTTTGCCTCATCAAGTTTGCTTCAGGATAACATCCTGGACATGTCGGCTATGGCATGTAGAGAAGTAGTACCAAAACATAGGGGCTTTTTAGGGGGAAAATAAGCCATTGTAAATGTTCTGTTAATAGCATGTAATTACCCTATGCTGTGTGTGAGGCTTGTTTTCACCTACACTTATTTAAAGTTCTTTAAATGAGGATTCATTGGCACCATCTGTAACAATGCATAGCCCTAGCTTCCAAGCTGACAGTTTTTATACAGATGCAGAGCTGAGCTGTTACACTGTGTCTTATGTTCAGGCTGTTGTCATGTACCTCATACAACCCCACTTCAAAAAATCCTCAACTCTATCCCTTGAAGATTTAAGTCTGTCAACAGACTTTTGAAAAGTTATACATTATATTCAATTTCAACAAGTTAACAGTGGTCCCAGACCTCCCTGGAACATATTTTTGGTTTTTAGCCTGAGGAGCCACTCATATACCGGCCTCTGGCATGCCCATAAACCCCTCTGTGTTAGTGACTGATGCTTTTAATCCTCATGAAGTGTGTCTGGCTACAACAAGTGGATGTGGCATCTACATTTCGCACTGTGCTCAAATGTTTGCTGTGGCGTATATAAAAACAATGATTTTTGTAGCTTTGCATTCAATGTGAACGTTAAGATCAACACAAACGGAGGGCTCTGGACTATACAACATGTATTTTAAAACATGTCAATCAATAAACATTCCACAGAGCAGTACAACAACATTTATTGTTAGTTTTATCTTTTAAAACATCAAAAATGACAAGAGTGGACACTGCACTGAGGACTATAATATACACTTGTTTGTGCATACTTGGAGAGTGTCTTAATTGTCTTAAGTCTCTTAATCATCAGAAAATCACAACAGCTCCTCTATCATGTCAGGAAAAAAAGAATAAATAGAAACACTTCAGCTTTCCTCCGTCAGACAGGGACACTTTAAGAGGCTGAATAAATAAATAAGGGATTATGCAGATGTTTGGACAGGTGGCCTGCTGTGTTTCCATCAGAACCATACAGTGGGTTTTGTCATGACCAGAGAATCCAAAATGTCTCAGAAAAAAAATCCTCTGCAGTTTCACTTTTCTCCTTGCGGCTGGATAAAATATTTCCCCATGACGTCAAAAATAGCTGCACACGCTGAAGGTTTAAGGAGGCCATTTTCCACCAAAGGGAACTCAGAAGATGAGGAATCAGCATTACACTCAGGATGTGAGAGGAGTAATACGATCTTTGGCCAGAGAGCAGGATGGGCTGCTTTTAATTGAGTTTTTGAGTGACTGGAATGAAGCAGGGCTGAACCGGATTGACCTGGTCCCAATCCAGCTGTCAGAGCAGTGGCAGAGCCTACAGAGGATTCAAACCAAAAAGCCTTTGTTTCTGTATAAACTCACAGGCCGAGGTGCAAGCTGGTAGTTAAAAATGTTCATTGGCAACCACAATCCATCTGTGTGGTCTGCTGTGCACACATAAAAACAAAGAGCAGATTACAAACAGCAGCAGGGGGGCAATTTAGCAGCATTACAAGCTGACCCACATTCCTGTTACAAAGTGAGCATATCAGACATCTAACAGCTAACAGAGATGCCTCCTCTGCCTGAGATGGCCAATTTTTGTAAGCTGTGATCGTGTTAGCAAAATAAGATGTCAACAACAAGAAGACCAAACCCATTCAAGAAGTAATTGTAAAGCTACAAAATCTCTTACTTTTTTTTGAAAGCTAATTTTTACCTAAAAAATTCAGACGAAACAGGGTCAGGTCATGGTTGTTAGTTTACTTTTATCAATATGGAGCAGTGTTTAGAGAACAGACTGAGTGGACTCAAATAGGATCACATTTGTTTCACTAAAGCTTAGGAGGCCAAGGTCAGAGGTTTTGGATGTGTGCTCACTGTTAAACATCTGCTCCAAAAGCTCTAAAGGACGGACAAATCTTACAAGTAACTCTTTTTGTGCGAAAAGAAAAGGAGGACGCTACACTGGAAATGGAACAAAGTTAAAATCTGGATGGGAACAAGCCAGTAAAGAGAACTTGTCTGGGCCAGAGTCTTGAATAAAGGCTGGATTTAAGTGTATGAAAAGTTCAAGAGAGGTTTTGTTGAAATGAGCAGACTTAAATTACCATAGGACCACTAAATAAGACAACAACAACAATAATAATAATAATAATAACAGTAATAATAATAATAATAATAATAATAATAATAATTATTATTATTATTATTATTATTATTATTATTATACTGATAAAACGTTATTGGTCTAGCACATTCAAAAACAGGTTCACAAAATACTTTGGCATTCAAGCAAAAGCAAATAGAACATCATAGAAAATATAACTAATGTTATGGTTTAATATCTTTACTATGATCTTACAAACCCACTTCTAATGTATCTGAAATATCTGTATAGTAGATATAAAGGTATGTATCATTTGGAAAATAGAAGGTTTATTGTTAAGGCATGCAAGGTCAGCTGGCTAAATGGTACAGGCCAGATAACTAAATACAACATCAGATTTACAATAGGTTACGCTAATTCTTTCTTTTTTAAATATAGGCTCCAAATCTTGATCTAAATTAACTGTCAAGTAATGTAGCACCACTCAATTGCTCCTGCCTTGCTGGCAAATTGCCCAAAAACCTGGATGTAAAAAAAGGACATCAAATGAACTCTATGGAACTACCAGATTACAATAGTAATGTCTTGGAGGAATGACACAATTTGGCAGTATTTTGATCTAAAAGACTGAGATTGAGATTGAGTTGTACTTAGGCTGTTATGTTTCATCTACAATTAGTCACTCTACCAATGCAGCAAGCAACCTCATTCAAAACAGTACTATCCATGTTAAACTGACAGAAGGACCAAAAAGTAGCAGTGCTAGCATTACTAACATTAGCCACATTCCACTCATCAAACTATCTTAACATCGTTTACCTGCCATTGCTGTGATGTTGTATCAAAGAAAAAATGTGCAATTTTAAATTAATTTGCAAGTGTTTTTTTCTTACTTAAGACAAGTCACCAACAGTACTTTAATTTACATCTTGCTGTGTTTTAAAATATCCTCTCATAGACATCTCTGATTGGTAGCATTTAAGATGTGTACATGCACAGATAAGTCAAGCCCTTGTTACACCTTCATAAGAATGTTGAACTGGACTATTGACCTTGTCCCTATTTAAAGCACCAGGGTGGAATGAATATTTTAAGGAGGTATGTCTCGCAATGGCAGCCCCCATCTTAACAAATTAGCAAGCGGCAAACTGATTGCATATCAAAAATTATGAGACGTTGTCATTTACACAGCTTTGTGTATTTTGTACACGTCATACAATTTTCTTTTTGTACGACTTCACACCTGTTATCCCCTGAGCTTAAGGTGATATCTTACGGCAGACAACATGTAACGACAGACTACATGTAACATCTGCTATTTTTAGCATTTGCTGCAAACTGTCTGATTTTCAATGTGTCTCATCGATGCCTTCCATTTAATTCACTCTCTCATGAGAGGCAGTTATCACCAACAACAAATGAGTTTAGGAAGTAATCATGGTGAACAGGAGACAGAATTCTACACCGAATGATGCCGACTTTGCAGCATAAAAGGTCTATGGCTCTTAAATTTCAAACAAGGGGGAAACAGTGCTGAAACATTTGTCAACATTAAATATCGGGAGCCTCTTGTGTTTGTCATTGTTTACAGAGGCTCGAGGAGGCCTTCTTTTACCACACAGTAAATTTACATTGATAAAGAACTAACTCAATTAAGAACGTGACTGATAAACAAAACTGATGCTGGCAATGGTTTTAATGATTTTTTTTCAACTCTCAGTCCTTTGACTTCTAGGTCAAAGCCTGTTGCAGAGACTGAGAATTGTTCACTTGCTGCGTGGGACAGTTTGGGTTCAATTAAAGTGTAAACATGCAGTTGTAAATTGATCTCAGACTACATATTTTGTGCTGATTGGACTTGAAGAAAAATTATCAAGTAAAACTTCATTAAAAAAAATGTTTTTACATGTGTTTCAAAAGTCATGTTTGAACCAGATGTATACAACGTTAAATCTTTCTTTATCCATGTAACTGTACTGGCTAATTCTAAATCCTTTTTATGTTTTTGTGCTTTGCCTTCAACAGATCACAAGACAGAAAAGTCCTGAATAATCTTATTCTAAAAAATTAAAATCAAAATACCTGCAACTAATGGCCAATTAACTTTATATCACATAAAACAACCAAACAGAGTGCATCCAAAAGTAAATGTCTTTAGTAATTCAGAGATATATTAAAATTCGTTGGCTAAAAACGGTCTTCATATAGAGAAGATTTTTCCTTTTCTTTTTAAAATTTAGAGACATTGAAGAGATTGTGGTGTTTTTGCTGCTTGTCGGACCATATCAGACCTACTACCGAGGTGATGCTATGGTACATATCTGCTTGCTAGACTTTAATTCAAAATATTTTTTTAGGTGAGCTAGTGAAACATTAAACAGTGGGTGAAATGCTAATAACACTTTATTTTACAGTCAAATAAAAAACAAGGAATCTTAGCCTCTAGTAGTGCTTTTTTTAGTATAGAAGGATTAAAGCAATGGTTAATTCAACAAAGTGAGATGTCCCACAATTAATGTTAAAAGTGTTAAAAAGCAGTAAGTAGCAGTAAAAGCAGTAAGTAATAACTTATTGAGGAAAGAATCATGCAATGCAAAAGCTTAAGCACATCAGCAGCAGGAGGGTTAATGTGAATGAAAACATCCACTGCTGACCTCCAAGCAAAATGAAAGAGTTAATAGCGAATTATTTTAGGGTGTTAATAAGTAAGAGCTAACAGAGTGGGTACAGCACCCCTTTATTCTGTAAGTGAGGTGAGAGAGGTGAGAAACTACATGCTACTCACATAAAACAGGGGTCCACTCTGTAGGATATGGGGAGATTCAATTGTTATTATGCAAAATGGTAAAGTCTATTAATGTCATATATACAAATGAATAAACTAAACAGTATGTAAAAGATCCCAAACCACTTGTGTTATTTTACTCCTTAGCATTCTGTAATACGACGCTCTTGACCAAAGATATTGTACATAAAACAACAATTCATTTTTTGAACCCTGCATCTCAGAGTCCTGATTACCACAAGGAAGACTTTCTAAAAGGCCTGCTTTTAAAAATATTTTTTTTCTTCAGGAAAAGTTTTGCATGAAAAATAAGAGTTCACTTCTTGCTCAACTAAACTGATGAAATATTGAGTTTGATATCATACAAATGTTATAACCTTGTGTACTTCTGTTGCAGTAGGAAATAAGTTTTGTAATTTACAAGATGGGAGAACTCTAACAAATAAAAACAACATGCATGTGACTATGTTTCACTGAGAGTAAATCACAACAATGGCGAATACATTTACAGCACGACACATCTTAACAAAATAAATAAATAAAAAGTCAATCACATGAAACACAGCCATCATGCCAGGTTTAAAATGTACTTACAACTGTATTCTGTGCCTGACAAAGAGAAACAATAATTTTGCTAAGTACATCGCTTACAAAGTTGAACCATGTATTTTACTACATAGTAGGGATGCAGCAACTCTCAATAAAGTACTACACTGCTCATGACTCCATTCATGGTTCAATATGTGTTTGTGATCTTTTGTGTAAAACTTCCACAAATTGTAGGGGTGTAGCAGTGTGTGTATTCATACTGAACCCTTTCAGCCATTATGATGTGTTCAAATGTAATACAAGAAAGTTTTTGTCTGAAACATGAATAATTACATTTCATGTAATTGAATGTTGCTTGTTCATCGAAATGTGTAATAAAGTATTCACAGTTTGAAGCTGAAAAAATTGTGAATAACTAATGTACATATTGAACTTTGAGCAGGGAGTGTTGTTACATCCTTACTAAATCTACTATACTGATGTATTAAGAATCAACCTCTGCTGTGTTTAATTCTTAACTTTGCCTCACAGACACTTCAAGTGTCAGTCTCAGATGAAGTAAGTTTGTATAAAAAGAAAGTATTAGTAAGGCATGCATGATGTATAAATAAAGCATAAAGACTTGCCTGTAATTTCACTGGTTTGGGGGATTCTGGCTGTTTGTTACAAATAAACAAATGCAAATTGTTAGATTATGTGCACGCAGACCGAGTGCACAAAGCCATGTCACCCACACAGGTTTCTGTATCTCTGTTATTCTTTGTTATCTTTTGTACTATTTACATCAACCAGCATATCTTAATGACCTGAAGCTCAGAGAAGCCAAACACACATCCATTCAGCAATTTCTTCTGATAAATTTTAGTCCAGCGCAACAACTACAAAGTATAAACAAGTTTTCAAGGTCTTTGGCTGAAAACATTAACATGACAGAATTAGTTAGTTTTCAGAATTAAAGCAAATCCAACATGTATGGTATGGTTTCAACAGGCTCTTATGAGAAGAGTTCATTTCAGTTTACGGGGAGGAGTCGTTGTAAACATATATTTGGGTCATGAAAAAGAAGTATACTCACAGGAATGTTGTGGTCTTTCCTTCCTTTGTGGGAGGAGGCAACATGTGCCAGGTACTGAATGACCTTTTTTGTGTTTTCTGTCTTGCCCGCTCCTGATTCACCTCTGTGACACAAAAAGGACAATGGAAACAAAACAGACCACTTCAGATCTCACGAAGAGTGAAACTCCACTGTCGTATTCAGCATAAACTAGGGCTGGGGCATTTAGCAAAATGTTAAGATACATCAGGATATTTTCAAGCAATCAATCCAGAGACGACACAAACAATCAGAGAGGGGAGTTTTTTTGAGGAAATGCCAAACGGGGGTTTTACTTTGAAATGCACAAACAGGAAGTGTGTCAGTATTCTGTTTATCTTATCTGTAAAAAAACAAACTTGGTAAATACAACTTTCTATGTTTTATTTTCTCATGTCTCTCTCTGTGAGGGAGACATGATGCTTTTTATGGCAGTCCTAAACAGTCTGACTTGTTAACATGCTCAAGATAATGAAAATTCTTTAAAGATTCAACTACGAGGTGCTCTGAGGAATAACAGAGCATGTCTGTGAGTCGTAAGGTTGAATGACAAGGAGGATAAACCCTTCGTCCACTTCCCTACAAAGAGATTTACATCTGTTATCTCAAGACTTAACCAAGACACAGCTGGCGATCTGTGTCTTATGTATCTGTCAATGTTTATATTTTAAGCGTCAGCCCATTATAGGCTTGTGGTCCCTGGCAGTTACTCTAGATGTGCATCCTGCCTGTCTTTGCTGCTCCGTCATACACTGGTCCAGGCATTGAGAAAAAAGAAAAGAAAAACAAGGATAAAAAACTTCTTGCGTCCTTTGAACCACTCAAAATCTCTAAGGAGAGCAGTTTAGATTTAGAGCATACTTGAGGTTTTACACTAAGTGCAAATTTTCATGGACCAAGTATGCACAAAATATTGTTTTGCTTTCAGGTCAAGTGAGCGTGATGTGGCCGGGAGTAAGGACAGGGAAAGTGTTGTGTCAGTGTTATAAATCTCATTGGTTGGTGCGAATAGCAGGTAATCACAGAGGGATAATGTAAACATCTGTTGTTGGCCTTGGACTTTTGGGTATTGGATTCCCCAGCCTCTCTATTTAAGACAAAGTATCTTAAAAATAGGGAAGGCTCTCAAAATCAATCAAATCTAATTCATGAAACACATTCAGGCATGGGTGCAGTTAGTTTTTTTTTTATCTCTGTGCCACACATATACTTTAGAAACACTTGTGGCCTGTTTGTATTGTGTTTGTACTCATGTACTGTATATGGCAGATGTATTATTCATTGAAAGTCAATGATAACATTTTTTCTATTTTTGTTTTAAAAGGTTGTGAATTGAAAAGCAATAAAAACTAAAACAATCACTGTTCATAGAACTTCCAATGCTTCACCAAATAAAACAGGTGGTATGCGGTTCTCCAAAGGAAGATGTCATACAAATTAAAACCAATTTATTAATCTTTTCTTCTTAGTTTTTCTAGACCAGTGACTCTAAAATGGTGTGGCCTTGAGACAGGTCTAGCTGTGCCCTGGGATAATGTACAACCACAAGTTATTATCCCTGCTTTACTAAAGTGGTGAACAAGTTTTTAATTAACTCATACTGTGTCTGCATCAATTCCCAAACAGTACTAAAAGTACTGTGCCTTAAAAAAAAGTCCCAGGAAAAATCAAGGGACCACCATCCTTACCTCACAGAGTCAGTCAGTGGAAGGAATATTACCTTGTTTCTTCTATTTATAAGTTGATCTAATATTAAAGATTGTGACCTAAGCAGTTTAAAGGGATAGTTCAGTTTTTTTGACGTGGGGTTGTATGAGCTCCATAAAGCCACGAAGTACATTAGATGCAGTAGAAAGTTCTCTCCTCTCCCTCAGTAAGCCACAATTTGTAAAAGTTTGTGAAACAGAACCAGCCGAAAACAGGAAAGTATTGTATCAAATACAAAGGGTATTTTCTCCACCTACAAGAACTCCCATCAAAAAATAATACCACAGTTTAAGAGTACGCTACTTAGAATTTTTTTTAGTGCATTTACTTTTCGGAAAGACAAAGTTGATCTGGCATTGCGGCAGCGCTGCGCAGAGGCGTGATGTGAGTCAGTTAGTTCCAGATAAACTTTATTTTTCTAAAGAGTTAATGCACTCAAAAAAATTTCTAGGTAGTGTACTCTTAAAGTGTGCTATTATTTTTTGATGGGAGTTCTTGTAGGCGGAGAAAATACCCTTTGTATTTGGTACAATACTTCCCTGTTTGCGGCTGGTTCTGGATCACAAACTTTTACAAATTGTGGCTTACTGAGGGTGCAGAGAGAACTTTTTACTGCATCAAATGTACTTAATGGCCATATGGAGCTCATACAACCCCACTTCAAAAAAACTAAACTATCCCTTTAAGCAGTCATTTGTCAAATTTAAATGGCATTGATAATAATATACAATAACGCAAGTCTACTAAGATATTGAAATCTATGTTGAGACTGTCTTGTGTGGATATGAACTAGGTGTGCATTGAAATTTCTTTTTGATTTTTCGGTGTGCCTTGAGCAAAAAAAACAAGTTTAAACCCACTGTTTAAGACTATGGCTGTCTTCTTTTGGCCCAAATGTAAACTCCTTGTATTGCTAAACATGTTCTAATGGCAAACAAAAAAATCACAAAGAAGAAAAATTGGAATTTTCACTGAAAATAAAATGAAACTATTAATAAGCTTAAGACTTAAAAGATACAGCTTTGTTTGTGGCAGCTCTGAAACAGTGAAAATGCTTCATATTATTTATTTGCACTTCAATATAAGGCACAGATCCACATGGACATTTCCCCCACCAACAAGCTCAGAGGCATTAACTGTTGCTTTGTTTATGTTTTGATAGCCTCTCTGGCATTTTTCTATGCTGGCATTCCTGTCATCTGTAGACACTTGTCACTGAGAAGACGCCAAAGGACTGAGTGGAAGAAATGTCACACATTTCTCAGACACACATTTCTCACTTTTCTCTTTGAGGAGTGACAGCCTGGTCAGTGTCACTGACATGCACATTTTGAAATATCAGACAAAGCCCCGGGGCAGCTGGTTTACTTTCACTGCAACTGAATAATAGTGTAATTACAGGTCAATTTTGCACCGTCACTTTCAATTTGATTTAAGTCACATACAATGGAATAAAACTAAATTAAATAAACTATTATGACATTAGTACTGATAATTTAAGGAAGGAAAGACAGCACATAGGTGTAACAGCACAAAACAAAAAAAATCATGTCTTTATAAAACTTGAAAATGTTTAAAATAACCACATTTGCACTGATAGACAAAAGCATCTGTGAATACAATTTTATGCAGAAGTGGACTCACGTGCAAAGAATGGATTGGTCCTCTCGATCTGTGGGACACAAGCAGAAAGAAGAGAAGAAAATAAGAGAAAGTCAGCAGTCTGTCTTGATTCAGTCTGCTGTGCTAGAATATTTCTGATTGACAACCTCATCATCAACACTGAGCTTTAAGTGCAGCCTTATCAGCAGACTGAAGATTTAGGGTTCAAAGATGAGCTTGTTGTGTTCATATGAGCTTCACTTAAAATGTTAAAGTATGTTTTTTTAACCAC
Organism: Cetoscarus ocellatus; assembly: GCA_037902135.1. NCBI lineage: Eukaryota > Metazoa > Chordata > Actinopteri > Labriformes > Labridae > Cetoscarus > Cetoscarus ocellatus. The sequence continues at coordinate 704,020 of JBAMNC010001052.1, forward strand.
AAACTTGATTCTTATCATAATATATTATTTCCTTTAGTAAGGGGGCTTTTTTTCAATTTAACAGCATTTCTAACAGTGGTATTTCCAGAAATGCAATACATATATATTTTTCAAATGTCAGAAAAGCAGACCAGTGAAGTCAACTCACTGCAGGGAGAGATAAGGCCACTGTAATGTCAAGCTAATGTCTGTAATGCTGTAAACTATATTAAACTTTGTTGGAGGCTTAGAGGCATCATACGCATGTTCTAAAGAAAATTTCTAAGCCAAATAACGATAGGTGGGAATATGAAAATGCTCTTTCATTGTAACTATCGATTGATCAAGTAACAGACTAAAAGGTGACGTATTGGTGGGTCTTTAGCCTCCTGGTAAACACATAATATGATTACACCAGGGATAAACCTAAGCCAATAATTAGGGATGCACGATATTGGATTGTTGCCAATATCCAACATGCAGACATTTCCAGACTCATTGGCCCTCATTTATCTAAGGTGTGTAAGATCAAAAAAGTGAGGGAGCGGTTACACACAAAAATGGAGAGAAAAGAAGCAAAGACTTCAATCAATCATCTAAAGCAATGCACATTAGTTCATTAAAAAGCTGTTGCACAACACTATAGTCTTTTATTTTGGTCTGATCGCAGATCCTTTCTCTTTAAACAGCCAAAACGTGCCACTAGGCATGACTTTCCATGTGCCAATGTTCCAGCTCTGATGACTGTAAACTATGAATCCCTCATATAAACCAGTTACTTCACAGTGAGGAATTTGAAAAATGTTCTTAAAAGCTGCCAATGGGAGTTTCTTTGAACACTTATATCCCTGGACAATTGAAATAGTTGATAAAATGTGTTCATTTGGGCTGCAGAAAGTGTTACTTTTTCACTTAAGATGATCTCTCTTCAAACTTAAACAGATTTCCAGCCTCTATTTGCAGACACGAAGGTTTAAATTAAATCTCACTGTTCAGGCTGCACTATGCCCCTCCATGTCAAAAAATCTGGGCAGATATAGGCATGGTTTACCAAATAGTTGTTTCATAATCCACTTTTATATTTTCGGTGTGTTTTATGCCAGATTGATAAATTACGGCCATAATCACCAATTATGATAATGACAATATATGACAAAATACACATCTTTTTTGTCAAAAGCAAAAAGTCCCCTCTATACTAGAATTGACCTTTTCCATTCGTTATGGCACTGTGTTTTTGTCAACAGATGTGAAAAAAGTACAATAAAGGATACTGTATTGTTTTCTTTTTCTTCTAAATGATGCAGTGTATCTAATGTATAGCCAATATGCATTACCTATACATTTACTGCTATTGATACTACAAAATCCATTTACACTAAAAAAATGAACTTCTTTAACCCTCTGAGGTCTAAGCTAGTTTTCCCTGTTTTTGGGGCCCCTGGACTTTTTGTGTTATAATGTATGTAAAACCTCAACCCTATGATGCATAATCATGTATTAGACCTTGTTTTTTTTCAAGCTGGGCTATCTGAATATGTATGCTGCAGGAGTGTCACTTGAATTTGTAAATAGTAATATGACCATTAAGACAAAAGAAAAAAAAATGGAAATTGAATCAAACACAATTCATCACAAAAAAATCAAGCAGAGTATGGATGAACACTTTTGACCACAGAAAAATGTTTTTTCAAGTCTTCCTTATAAGTTAGAACCAAGAAATAAACACTATTACACACAGCAAACTATTTACAATCATATTTACAAAAAAAAGTCACTCGTTTTTTGCAGGTTCCAATGTGCCAAAACAACCTATTTTTTGCTTGCAACAATATGTTTACCTGTGTGTCTCTGATACTGTGTGTCTCCAGGGGAGACAGAGCGCTTGTTCATCCGACAGGCTAACCCTCCTGACATCCTATTCGGTCATAACATGTGTAAAAATGAAACAATGTTTATAAATCCATAAGAATTATCTGTGCGTACTAGGCGCACAATTTGGAATAAAACCCAAATGGGCATAGGTAAATATATAACGTTTTTTATTATACTTTTGTCAGAAGACACAGGAAATAGTAGATGAACTGCATCCGAGTGACAACAAGATGGAGACTATCTACTGTGCTAACGTGTTTTGATACAGAAATTGGATTAAATAATTGAGCCTGAATTGTTAAAAAAATACTGAGAATCTTTATTAACTGATTTGTAATTTTGCTGTAGACTACTGAGAGAACCTGTGATGGGTACTAAAAAATGGTAAAGATGTGGTACCATAACAACATATTTGACACCAACTGATTAAAATGAGTGGCCTGACACAAGGCTATAAACCTTCTTCTACTGGTTAAAAGTCTGAAGTCTGCGGTGCAGAGTGTTTCTGCTATTTTGAGGACACATTAGCAAAGAGCAAACATGGCCTGACTTGAATGAAGTCACAGAAATCTTAACAACATATTTAGTATCTGTTTGTAATAAATTGTAAGCCTTTTGTAATAAAATCTTAATAAAATGATGAGCTCAATAAGTAGGCTGAAATGTTTAATTAGACATAAAGTCTACCACTGCAGCACATTGACAAAAAATATGATTCATTTCTTTTCAGTTCTAAAAATGTTAATGTGTACTGTGCTGAAGGCAATTTGCACTGTGGTCATGAGGCAATAAAAAATAATGTCTAATGTGTCTCTATTGCCCTTCAGGGTATTCTAGTTATGAGGGTCTTGTGAGCTTAGAGTGAGGCAGACTGGAGTCATGTAGTGGCCCCTAAGGGGGAAGTAATGGTGATGGTGATGTCATGGGAAAAGTCTTTTGTCTTCCCATCAATGCCCCCCGCTGGGAGAGGGCCCCCTGTTCAGTCACATGCCCGTCTGAGCAACAAGAAGTCAAAAGATTAGATAAAAGTTGTCAGACTCTTTTCTTTGGCCTCAACACTCAACGTGTTAATATCTATGAGAACTCCATGATTTGTTTGGCAAGAAAAAAGCAGTGCTTCTCATTCAGTTAAACAGCTACTTGCAATTAAACAACAAATTGCTGGCTTTTGTCTAAATATCATGTGAATATCAGAATAAAAATATCCTTAATTAAAAATGTCATATCAACAATACTGTAAATAAATTTATCCTTGCCACAGCAATAAAGACAAATAAATGAAGATTTATACAAAAAGCAGGCACGTTATACTTGCAGACTGTTAGAAGGAGTGAGATTATTTATACATGGAGCTAATTTCTGTCAGACTGACAGAGTTTTCTGTACCTCTGTTTGATGAGTAAGAGCCTGTTCACCACTGGGCCAGATCCCTAAGGACATTATTAATGCTCCTGTATAGCAGACTCTACAAGTTTGTTAATTGAGGGAGTTTCCACTGATTGGTGATTGACAAGCTGGAGCATTAGAGGATTGACTTTGTGAGGATTGCATGGCTCAGGAAAAAGGAATTATAACAATGCTGTGTGGCTAAACAACCATCAGTTGCAGGGCAAGAAAAGCTTGAAAAGACTTGAGTTTTGATGTAAAGTGTTGCAACCACTGTGAAATAAGAAACACTGAAAGCATACCATCTCTTTGAAACAGTGGGTGCCCCCTGCACCATGTCAGAATGATCAGCTATTAAATTCTGTTGAATTTATATCATAGCTCAGCATAAAAGTAAGTCTGTTAGCAAAAAAAAAAACAGTCAGTGGTTATCTGAAAGACTGCTGGAGGATTCATCATAAATTCTTGAGTGACATGATTAAAATCACAGAAGTAGAGGTGCTTGGAGGACAGAGATGATTATTCAACCATCAGGAGCAGCTAAGGTCTCTAAACCTTTTCACCTGGAGATCTTCAATGATGGTAACAAAGAAAGCCTATTCTACCAGCCCAAATTTGCAGGGAGAAAAAAAAACCAAATATAGATTTTTTTTCATTTGATTTCAATTCCTCTTTTAGATAAAGTTTTTAATTTATCAGTGATAAAAGGAAATACATGAACACATAATTGACAATTATTTCTAATGCTGTTTCTGCCAAATGTTTTCAGTCAAACTTAAGAATTTCTGTGAATAATGAGCACAGTGTTAACTCCCTAAGATTAAGTGTTAGGGGCAACGGTTGGAAAAAAATCAGGTTTAGATGTAATGAACATTCTATGGTTACAAGAATCCCCATGAAAATGTCTCAAAGATCTTGTTGAGGGTCATGATCTACAGGCTGGAAACTCCTGTTGTAAGTTTAGTTCTTTACAGCATGTACACTTTTTCATCAGGGTTAACTGGATTACTTCCTGAAAACACTATTTGTAGTACAAAATTTCACTTTCTTAAGTGTAGCACAATGACCATACAGGTAAGAGGACTGCGGTGGGTCTAAAAAAAGATTGACCACATTAATCTGTTCCAGTTAAATTGCATAAAACAGTCTCTTACATCGAAGGCCTCAAATTGTGATAAGTGGTTGATAATAGTTAAATAACACTGTTCATATTTAATTGTTTAGAATCCAAAAAACAATTGGACTCATTGCTCTTCATCCTGCTGACAATATTGTAAACTCAATCTGTACATAGAGACCTCAGGTTGGACCGATCTGCCGGAGGTGAAGGTTTCCTGAACAGAAGCGCTGACAGTCGGGTAAAATGATGGAAGGTTATCTGACTGAGGACACAGCTGGATGGCTCATCAGGGAGGACCTGGGTTTCCTGGCTTGACCAGAAACTTCCTACAGTTAAGCACCATAACAAGGGGACCTGGCGCGCACACACAACAGCTTCTCCTTCAGGATCACTATCACATCATCCTCTGCTCTGTGCATGACAGCACACATGCAAACATGCTCCCCCTAAGCCCCACCTCTCCACTCATCCCTCTTTACATTCACATCCCTATCTGAGCCAGACACAATCGCTGTGCCGCTCAGAAAGCTCAGCTCTCTTTTATCTGGCTGACTGCAGACACAGAGAAAAGATATGATCCAGCCAGTCACTTCTATTCAACAATTTGCCTGAGCTGCTGCAACCTTAACAACATCTCCAGACTGCAGAGCGCTGATTATGAACAGAGGACTGAGTGTCTGTGCAAAAACTGCCCAAACAGGGGCTGTTATTTCTGTAACACTACTTCAAGGTCATAAGAGCTGTTTTGTGGGTTTTGCATGGTTGATGATGTTCTTGCCAGTTTCACATGACTCCATTGTGTTAGGAAGGCAGTGAAGATTCCTCCAAGTAAATCTAATAACATCAATCCAATGAAAAGCTTAAATTCCTCATATAATTTTTGTACTTGATCCAGACCTCTGTGGGGTTAAAGAAAGCCTGATCATAAAATATCAACATATTATAGTTTTATTTGAACAGATACTTCTTAAAGGGTTTCAGACATTCATCATTTAAATGTACTGTGAGTTGTCACATTAAAGTATTCATCTCATACTAGTAGTAAATGATTGTGTCAGTGGTCTTAGACACTGCTGACAGTGAAAGATTTGAGGATGTCTTGAGGCTTTGACACAAACACAGCAGCTCTACATGTGGTATTTCTCCCAGAGAGGAGATAGGACAAGGGGATTGAGGTGGGGGGGGGCTGATCTCAGTCTCACGACAGTGAGCTCATTGTGAGTCTGTGGCACGCTGAGCCTGAGCCAGTGTCTGCCACTGATGGGCTAATGCCTGTATTTAGAAGTAGCAATGAAGTGCAAACACTCACCTCAAATACTAGTCCTGCATGCTGAACTTGGGATGATGATTAAGTGTCACAGTGGGACAACAAGCTCCACAAAACCACAAAGAAAACATGAGCCTTTAACACTGAAGGTTCACATTCATAAAGACACATAAACACTATACTACTGTATTATTTTTGGAAAGAAACTGAACTTGTTCTTGTCGCTGTGAGTGAAGAAAATAAGAGCTGAAATATTCTGAAGCGTGGCCCAGGTACAAACAGTACAGTAAACTAATAATCTGTGTCATCAAACAGCATTTCTACCATGACAAGGGTTATAATTTGTTTTTGTTTTCTTTTTGCCTACCTGATACTACTGTGGCAGGTTTATTTAGAAACCTACCAGGCAGACATTTAAGTTACTGTCTACTAAAACTTTTAACAAAATGGAATGATGTGTAATATTATGACATGAATATATGAACAGTGTACACCTGTGAAGCTTTTTCAGTGTTGCACACTTTATTCAAAATCTAAAATTATTGTGGTTTTTACATAATTTAATAATTGAAATAATAAAAAAAAATAAATGCATTCCTGCCTGTCTTGCATGACATACTACCATGATGCAACAACAGCTAAAGGCTGCACTGGCTGTCCTCCCTTGCATAATAAAATGACTTTTTCTGGGCGACCGCATATATTTGACTTTCTAACTAAAATAAAGCAGTGGTTAAGTGTTCCATGTGGCAATTATGGGATTTGCTCCTAAAGCACCCTTGGATGGGGAAAAAAACTTTGGCACGGAACTAAAATAAAATAACAGACAAGAAATCCTGTTAAAGGATTATTAAAGATTCTTGGTGTAGGTAGTGTCCCTTTTGGCACACAAGAGCTGTCTCATATCCAAATAGTAACTCTTGACAGTTTATTAATTCAACACCCAAGAGCAGCTATACCTATGACGGGATGCCAGAGAGATTTAATTCTCTGTAAGGAAGGGCAAATGTTATATGTTTGAATTGGCTGCAATCAAGTTTTCCCTCCCATCTTCCAGTACCATACATGGATCAGAAAGCTCTTTATTTATTGGTCAAAAGGGACTGGAAACAGCCAAAGAGGTTTGTGTCAAAAACATTTTAAAGTCAAAGCAGTCAGTCATTCTAACCATCCATTTTAGGGCTTCTGCTGTGGGCATTAATAAAGCTGAGGCTTCAGCCAAAGACCAAGAGATGGAAACAAATGCTGTAAAGATCTGGATATTTGGTTTCAAATGTGGAGCATTCGAGAAAGGAAGGTTTAGTACTGCAAACCTAAGGAGAAGGACTGCACGATATGACCTCAGTACAGTTTCACTGATGTGTTTTGCATTTTGTTTGTTTGCTTGTTTGTTTGTTACAGTACAGTAGTGGTATTATAACACCCAAAAAACACATTAAAAGGGACCACGCATTTTGTTGCATTTTCAAGGGCTAAAGCCCTCGTCTTCCACTATAAAAGCAAGAGAGATAATACTAGACTCAATTCTGTGCATAAAATACAAAAGATGTTTTAATATGTTTTATTTATGAATGTGTCCATTTTTCACTGTTGTGTCAAGCTGCTACTGAAAGCACCAAATTTCTTGCTTTGGCTTTACAAAATAAAGCTGTTAACATTATTTAAAACCAAGTTTTTACTGAAAAAAAGGTATGAAAGGGCAAGAATATGGCAATAAGATCGGTGCTGTGAACTGGGATGACGATACAATATATCACAATATATATATTGCTATACAACTGACAGGGCAACACTTGACGATTTTTTTCACTAGAAAGTCTTTTAAAATTGTTTTTATGGTATTAAGAGCCAACAATATTAAATGCACAAAAGAGACACAGTTTCTTATCAGTGTTGTTTTTATAAAGCATGGTCCCTGTTATGTTTTTAAACTTTGTCCCAGTGACAGAATAAATATCAATAAATGTAACAGAGACTGAGTGTAAAATCATTGAATATCTGCTGCAAGACTGAGGTTGACTTATAATACACAGTAAATGTCACAAAATGCCTTTAAATTACTGAATGATTAAAAAATAACAATACTGCACTAAAATACTGCAACATCTCACACATCTTTTGACAGTTGGCTAAGCAGCTATAGTGGAGACTAAAAGGGATGCAGTGCTGTGAATTGAGTTGAACCTTGTTGACCGATTTTTGTCTGTACAGCCCTTCAAACAGCTTAATTCTGCAACAGAGATGCAAGATATCTTCTGCATGGTATTGGTTTCAGAAGGTAACTGCTTAAAAAAGTAATGATTTTGTATCAGTAGAAGTCAAGATGTTTACAACCGATATCATGTATACATAATGGTCATATGTCTCATATCTCTGCTGAATATATAAATGTACCATAATGGTTTATTTTATCACTACTAAATGTCAACATTTAATATCCAGAGTATTGTTCATTGGAGAATTAAACATTGTTTTCTTCTTTCACATCTGTGAAAATCAAATACACTGTCACACTGTAACAGACAAGTCAGCTTTGGTTAAGACGAGATTTTGTCCTCTTGACAAAAAATGTTATTGGTATCGGCAATAGAGATTGTAAATATCAACATAATGGATATTAACAAAAATCCAGTATTGTGCCTCCTTACTCTGTAGCTGCTTTTGTTTTCCTGTTACCATGGCTGATAGTGTTAGGTTGGAATTTATTAATGATGGTGTTAACACCTGTCTACTATCCAGAACTATGAGGGACTCAAACTGTTTGACCAACAGTGATAACAGGATTTACATTATAATTCTACATTTTTCTGCCAGCTGAGGACAAGACAGTCATCTAAAAAATCAATAAATAAATTATTATTATTTATTTAAATATGGCAAGTGCATAATAAATCTATTCTGACAGGCAGTGTGGTAGCCAATGGAAACTCATTGAGCCTCAAAAGGAAAATAAGACATACCAAAGTTGATGTATTTAGGAGAGAAAGTGTAACAAGAGAGACAGAGGCAACATAAATCTTCTCACTCTAATAATATTGTAAAATATTTCTCCATCTTTTTCCAAGTTCCTGATGAAAAGAAAAACAACCAGCAGAAGAAGTTTGGACATATCTCAGACTTTTTGACAGAGACTCCTATAAACTTAAGTTTTTCAGGCATCATTTCATGCTAGGCAACAATAACAAGAAGGTATTTCCATTCTTAATCCACATTTGACTATTTCAAAAGGGGGAGTAATAAGCAGCTGAAGTGGATTGTTGGAATTGTAATTTAAGAAACTGTCAGTCACAAAAGCTTTTGGGAATAGCGGCCACGCTTACTGGATGTTAAGTACACTTGAAAATTTTGCTCACTGAAAAACTGGCTTTGTGTCTTTGGTCGTTGCTTTTTTGGAGACTTTCAACCATTTCTTAAGCCACTGTTCAAAAAATAACAAAAAAAAACAATGTACATTGCACAAGGAAAATAAAGCACAATATTACTTTTTCCCAACATTGCTTATGCACCAAATTTACTCTAAAACTCTGTCCCTGATAAAAAAAAATACATATAACAATATGTTTTAAATCAAAAATAAATCTTAAATCTTATTTTTTAGCCACTTAACTGACACTTAATCTGGGGGTAACCTATAGTTATCTTAAACATCATAATGACTTAATCAAAATAACAAATACTGAATGAGAAAGCATGGCTTGCTTCCACAAAATAATTTTCCTTTTTTATTGGGATAAATCCAGACTCTAGGATGTCCTTACTTTGAATAGTCATACTACAGGGACCATATGTAAGGAATTTATTGTAAATTTTTTAGGCCATACTTATACCTATACTGTATACAATTCAGGGCAAACCTTCAAGTTTTATTAAAACCAAATGAAACACTTTGAAAATTGAGCAGTCTCATATTTTTATTTGGTTTTGGTGGAGTGAAGAATTATCCTTTAAATTAACAACCGTTTTAGTGATTGGGACTTGGTCCCCCTCTACAGCACTTCAAGGAGTCTTCACAGAGAGTAATGTTTTGTCTGCTGAAAGGTTATTTAATTTCCTGAGTGCTTAACACAATCGCAGTGCCCTGGAGGGGGTTCGGGTTTGAGTGCAAAAGGGCATCAGAGCCATTACTGATTGCTGGGGGATTCACTGGTGCCAGGTGGGCCAGAGTTTGGTGAGACTGTTCGCTGTGCCACTCTAAACATTCCTGAGCTTATATTATCACATTTTCTGACAGAACAGATAACACTGCACCACAAACAGAAAACCTGAGCACTTCAAAGTGGTCATTTAATCTTTTATCAAAAGTGCTAATGCTGCTGACGCGTGAGGTGAGCTGCTTTGTTCATTGTTGATAAAAATGGATCTGGATAGAGCTCTGGGACTCTCCCACTTAGATGAGATGGATCGAGCTGGACTTGACCTAACACCCTGATTAAACACCAGGGAGAGACTAAAGAAAGAGGGCTCTCAACATCTCCAGTGGAACAAAGACCCCCTGTTTCATAACCTCACCTTGGGACACTTTCAGTGCAGCTGATCCTTGACCAGTGTTGGCCTCCATCACAACAGCTGAAATGGCCGATCCTTTTACAGATGTTTTCTTTCAGCAAGCATCAGCATTTGTTAAAGACACATTTCCAGATCCGATAAAATTGGCTTCTTGTACGTCAGTGAGTTCACACTGGCTACACAGTGAGGGCAATTATGTAAAATATCTGGAGCAATAATCAATGACAGATGTGCAGTGAGTTCTCGAGGTCTGTTACACACCCTGTCTTTGTTTGGTAACACCTCATTTAACCTCCCATCTGAGCAGTGACTGGCTTCACAGCAAGGCTGAGGTAATTAACACATCCCTGCCAGGTTTGGATGCCCCTTAGCTGTAATATGATTTGCCGATGTTCAGCTGCAAAGGTCATAAATTAGAGGCAACACATTTTCTGCCCCAAGTGTACTCCACTGACTGTATGTCAACTGACATTACAAAGTGCAAATATGAAGTGTGAGAAGTCTCACTACCATCACTGGAATTTGATAAAAAAATAGAGATGTCTTGATCAGTTTTTAGGGCTCCTGATCCTGATCCAATTTTTAGATGAGTATTCTCTGGTACAGGTCCGGTTTACACGAAAATGTTTTCACCAGAAGCGGAACGGTTTTTCCTTTGCGTTTTCACAGTGCTCCGTGTTCACACGAGGACGCTGTGAAAACGATCTGCGTTCACACGGATCCGCGAGAACCACTGAAAACGCTGTAGCGTCCATGCCAGGCCAGTAGTTGCCGATGTGGATTTGTAGTGAAACAGCGGTGTTCAAACACGTGTCTGTGCACTAATGCTTTCCAGTGAAGACAAAGTTTTCACAAACAACAATAGTGAGTGGATGCACAAAGACGCAGGAGTTTCTTGTCTGGACAACAAATCTGTCTGGATATTTTTGTCTGGATAACAAACCGGGCAAGGTAAGCAGCACACATGTTGCTCAGCAGACTGCCGAAGCTGTTGTTGTTGTTCCTGGGATGCGCATGCAGCCTTCATGTGAAAGAGTACTGCACATGCGGTGACGTCAGTGTTTCAGGGTAAAGCGCTAAATCTCAATCTTGTCTACACAAAAACAGACAAGAAAACATTTTCAAAACTTTCCACTCTGGAACCTGGTTTTAAACGTTTGCGGATTCAGGCACTCTGGGCACCGTTCTCGTGTAAACGGGAGGTAAAAATGCAATGAAAACTCTCCATTTTCGTTCGTTTTCATTCTTGTGTAAACAGGGTCACAGGGTCCTGACCTGATTTTTACATTTACCTAGACAATATAGCTTCACACTGTTGTTTGTTTGTTTTGTTATTTCTTTTTTAACCAAATTAAGTAACCGAAGCAACAACATAACCTAATTCAATTCATTTTAACAAAGTCCTTATAGCATTATTGTTAAACTCATAATAAAAAATAAATACTCTCCTCAGAATGAGATATGGTATACACTGTGATATATCTTCAGTCAGTCCTGTACCCCAATATGTATCACATCACCAGATTCTTGTCAATACACAGACCTTTTTGGCACCAGATATACATTAATTTCACAAGTAAGTAGGACTGAACAACTATTTGCAATTTTCATCAAATCATAATATGGTCCACTGCAATTTTCAAATCCAAGGAGGTGCTATATTTTCAAGGTCAAATATTGGGGACGTACAAAACTATCGGTATGATATCAGTATCAGCAGATAAGAGCTTCAAAAGATAAATACTGTAATCAGCAGATAGGAAAATACCTGCTGATATTTGCAGCCGATATTTGGCAGTAGATATAAGGCATATAAATTTTTCCCTTCCTTCATTTGTTTCTAACACTACTAGACTGTCACCATGGAAAGTCAAATTTTAGTTAAGAGGAGGTTTTGTGCTCTTGACAAAAATATTTGTGATTATGAGCTCAGAAATATCAGCATTTCGGATATCAGCAAAAATCCAATATTATGCCTCTCTATCAAATATGTGAAAAAATACTCTCTAACTTGAAATATTTTGCAACAGAAGTGTTCTGGTCTATATACCACACACAGATGAAAAAATAAATCATAATTTTTTGGTTTAGAAGTTGTAAAAGTATCATACTCATCAATCATATCAATAATATTTCAATGCTTATTATTGAATTATTTAGACTAAAGAGAGAATATGTATTAAACTCCAAATTAAGATCAACATGGTTGTAACCCCTTTTTTCTTCAAATTGATCAGACCTTCAAATAAATACAGCAACATTTCACTGTATCAATATATTGTCCTATTTGTAATTTGAAAACATCTGATATTATTTTCTTTATCCTTATCAACAAAACACTGATGAAGGATTTGACTTTGGTCCTCATGGCACCACTTAAATAACTACTGAAAGAATTCCAACAACAACTGACATCAACCTATTTTACTATAATGGAGATAAAAAAGGTGGTTTTTTTTTCAATTTTATATTTTAAGATTTGTTTTAAAAATGTGCAACATCATGTTGTTTATCATTACAGCAGATTGTATAAGTATGTATGGTATATGTGGTTAATATTTCAAAATAACAGTAAACACATTGGCAGATTCTTTTCATATGAATATCTCAGAAAAATCACGCACCTGTCATTGTGTTTATATTTCAGTGACTTAAAATTAAAGTGAGAGAGAAAAAACACACCACTGCTAATCTTAACGGCTGGAACTCACTTCTATTAACCAGGTTGCTGAAATGCTCAGGACCACAGCTGAACAGCAGCTGGCCTTCACTAATCTCCAACCTACAAACCTCCTTTTCCACCACAACACTCTTAATTCTGATACCACCATGACTAAAAATGGGTTGGAGTGGCAGTGCATTATAAATCACTGGCCATGCTTGGCACACACAGAGACATACATCAATGTAGCACCTTGAACAGCTGGAGGGCAGAGGTCACGAAATATTACAAACACAGACATATGTTGGAATTAACACAAGACTCATAGACAGGTCTGCTGCCCTGCCCCCCATGCATTTATGTCCACTCATGTAGAAACACAGAGTGCAGTTAACAGACGGAGTGAAGGACAACAAAAACTAACTAAATGGCAAGTGTGCATATAAATATATATATATATATATATATATATGTATATATATATATATATATATAAAACCATATAATTGCTGTCTAAACATGCATATTTGAACTACAGCTCAAAGAGAAGTAGAATAAGATATGGAGAATTAAATTTAGGAAGTCATGCAGTTTTGATTTCTGACTGCAATTTTGATTTAAGACAATAAAGGGATCATCAAGCTTCTTGCTGACACATCCTCAACTTCCCTCTGTGTACCAACATGTGGAGAGCAGAGGCTAAAAGGACTGACAGGACTGTCCAGTTTGTCACCACCCCCACTGGTCGGCCCTCGCAATAACATAAAGGACCTATTGTTGTGCACAATGGGGTCACCCTCTCTGTTCTCGCTGGTCTGATCCCAGTAAGTCACTGCTCAGAAAACCTGGATGCTAGCCATCAACCAGGAGAGGATCTTTGAAGACATCATACTGCTGAACTGCCCTGGCTTGAAATCTTATGTACAAAGGTGAATTCAAAACAATATAATGGAGGTTTTATCTAAAAAAGGAGCACTTGTGGCTAAAGAACTAAAGAACTGTGATGTAGGAGACTCTTAAAAGTCACTTGCCATGTTTGGTTAGTTTGAATGCTCTTACATTTGGGTAATCAGAGCTACTTAAACTGCAGGAAATTCTGAAGGGCATTCATGTTGTGTGCTGTAGAAAAATGAGGAACTTTGTTTGGGCATTTCCTGAAGTGTATTCCTTTCAAACCTTTACAGCTCTGCAGTCACATGGCAACAGAGTGGGCCAGAAATAAGTGGAAAAAAGGGGAGGTGAGTTTGCTCTTTAGCAGAAATGGTTCCCTCGTCTCGAAGTCTATTGGATTTTAGAATATGCTTTTGCATAAATGCCAAAAAAAATGTCTGTGGTGAACCCAAGCATGAGGCATTTTGACTTTCTGTCTATAACATAACACATCTGGAAGTTCCCCACTTGATGAATTTTTTTTTTTGTTATGAAACTTTGTATTTATTTATTTAAAAGAGCAGGATATACATGTTGCACTTTTGTGTATGTACTGTATCTAAATGAAAATCCAGAAAATGTGAAGAGAAACAAAATATCAAAAAAGGAAATATTTACATCTACTGTACATGATTTATACAGGGGTCAGAGTAAAGGATAGATAAATAAATGAAAGAAATTACATTTTGTCATTTATAATATATTCTCACTGTCATAATACTCCGGGCCTATCAAGAAAATGATAAATGATGAGTTAAGTGTAAACTAAAACAATGAAAATATAAAAATATGAAAAATTTCAACCGATACCGATAACCAATAATTTCCTGCTTCTCATGGCCGATACTGATAACCAATAATTTCTTGCTTCTCATGGTCGATACCGATAACCAATAAGTTAATATTTTTATATTTAATATAATCTTTTTGCGTGTTGAAATCTTGATCCAACCACTGAGCCATTAAGCTAAGCTTGCTGACCGGACTAACGTCAGATGTCCATATGTCTGTGGTAAAACTTACGTGTAGTCTGTTCTTGTTATGTGCTATGTTATCAAGCTATGGATGTGTGTGGCAACGATAACTTAGAGGGCATGGAGGGATACATCCAAGAAGAAGCAACAGCTTGGGAGGGTGTAACAGGGCTCCAAATGTGCTATTAACTTGTGAAAACCTGGGCTCTCAACGACAGAAAAGGGCTGGCTGTCGAGCGCTATGAACTCCATCACTTTATCTTTAATGGCTTTAGCCTTTTCACTGTCTCTTAAAACGTTTTTACAGTTTTCAAACACCTGTTGAATGGGGACATCCACGCTCTAGGTTGTTGTTTTTAGCTTAGCACCGTTGGCTGCTACCGCGGCTGCTTCGTCTTCTTTCAATACCGCTTCGCCGCAATGGCGACTTTTAAGGTGAGCTATAAGATCTGTTGTGTTGAAACTTGAAGTCCTCTTTCCTCCTCTTGGAATTCTCGCTGAACAGGTTGTGCAAACAGCAATGCTGTTGTTGTCTTCTGCCACTGAGAAGAACAACCACACTGGTGAAGCCATGTTCACTTTTGGTCTGGCAGAGAGACAGGGGCAGGCTTGGGTCCTTCTATTAAGGCGCAATAGACGACGTAACCAGTGCGACTTGGTTTGTTTTGGGGCTACACAACCTGCAAACAGTTTCCCCAATTTAAGTAATTTATCCAATCTTTTTATAGGGTAAAATGTACGTATCGGGTTGATAAAAAATGACGTCATTTTCCCCCAAATCGGCCGATATTATATCAGTCCAATAAATATCATGCATCCCTAATAGCATCAAGCAACAAAGGTACAGATAACGGTATCAAATAAATGAAAAACATTTTGTGCACACGTATAAATTTCAGTTAGAATTGTATACTGAAACAAAGAAAGAAATGAAAAATAAATACAAATATATATATATAAATAAAACAAAATACAAACTGAACCAGATGAGTGGAGTCAGAACACGGAGGTTTTTATCATTTACCCAATATGCTGTCTATAAGTTGCTATGTAATTTACCCAGATATTCCATAAACTCTCAAACTTATCTTTTTCCAGTCTAAGAATGATTGTTAGCTCTCCATTTCAAAAATATCTTAGACTTCTTTGATCCAGTCCTTGACTAAAGGAGGATCGCGAGTAGAAGGATATTGTACATGTATTTAAACCCCTTCATGGTATCTGGTCTTAATCCCAGACATAAGGGGCTCTAATTTCCTGGTGCAACTAAAGGTGGCGCAGCCTGGTGCACCCCGCGCAGCGGTATTTTTGTCCAGCACACTGCCGTGCGCAGCCAAATTGGTAATTTGGTAGACGGGCTGCGCCGAGATTGGTTTGACAGCGAACCAGGGGGAGGTGTCGACAGATTCAGCTTGGCGCAGTGACAATTTCGTGCCAAAAAAACGCGCGGAAGGTGCGCTGAAAGCTCGCCAGCTCCAACCTGGTCTATTCTCGGCGCAGGCGAGGCGCATCCTGTGCAGTGGTAATTTGGCTGACAGGCGCACAGTGCGCACACGTCACCAAAACCTCACAGGCAGGTATCCAGAGTGTCAGGCACATTTCAATGCAATAAACAATCACAGCAACCACTATTTAATGTAACCGTCTGAACCAGCACGTACATTTGTATCTATATTAATTGTCCCGTCACATCTGATGTCAGATCAGAGACGTCTGTCATAATGGAAACTTAACCTGACGGCAGCTGGAAGAGTGACGCAAACAAATGAGTTCACATCTCTCAGCCAACCACAAACAGCCACATCATCCGATACAGAGTATCCGGCTTCTCTCGTCTCATGAAATTCAAAAGAAAAGAAAAAAGAGAGAGAGGCTTGCAGAATAAATGTAAGTCACTCGGTGTCTTAAAGATTTACCTGTGATTGTCTTACAGAAGTTTCCTACACAAGCAGACTATTAAAATGAGGGGCACAGGTGAATATGTATGCGTTGGTATCTGGGATAATGGGTTTGGAATTATCAGCAAAGTATATATGGGTGAAAATACAACATTATGCATCCCTTCCAAAATCTCATTTTTGTCCTCGGATGGAAGCAGCACAATGCTAACTTTCTGGTAACTCTATAAAAGTACATCGCCCCTGCACTCATTTATGCCTGAGTGGAAAAATGAAGCAATCATTCATGGCAGTTCTGACACCTCATTTTAGGTGGCAGTAGAGATCATAGTTGTTTTTTAGACATAATCTAACATCAAGAAAGTAGCAGGAACAACAAACAATAGAAAGATGTTATATGCAGTAGAGGAGCAAAGCTATGGTATACAATGAAAACAATATTTGTCCAGGCACATGCGAAAGGACCAACAAGTTTTTGGTTTAAAAAATAAAATAAAATATGCATCAACCACAGAAACATCCAGGCGGCACAGTGGTGCAGCTGGTAGTGCATGTGCCTCATGGCAAAAAGGTCACCAGTTCAATCGCTGGGTCAGTCAGGGCCTTTCTGTGTGAAGTTTGAATATTCTTCCCGTGCATGCAAGGTTTCTTTTTGGGCACTCTAGCTTCCTCCCACAGACCAAAAGCATGCTCATTAGGTTGACTGGTGACCCCAAATTGCCCTTAGGTATGAGTGTGAGTGTGAGTGATTGTCCGTCTCTCTATGTGGCCTTGTAATCAGCTGGTGACCAGTTCAGTGTGTGACTCGCCTCTTACCCTATGTCAGCTGGGACAGGCTCCAGCCCCCCGTGACCCCGAAAGGGATAAGCGGTATAGATAATGGATGGATGGACATAAACATCCACGAAGCCAAAGGATCCAAGTAATAATTTTTGCTGTATAGAAAGTTTTAAGCTTTACTGCAGCTCAGTTATAATGTATCCTAAGTTAGTTTAGCAGTTTTTTTAATTGAATAACTTTTCTGAAACACACTTTAAGATTGTCTGATCCATCCCTTGCCATCCCTGGGCAGACTCATATAACTTTTACTCTTTCTGCCTCCACACAGGCAAGTGACAAAAAGGCTGAATTAACAGATTCATCACAGACAGAGTGATCATCTGTTTTATTGGATTTCATGAGAATGTGGTGGTGAGGTTCTTTTCAGTGTTACAAAAAAAAAAAATGTCTGTAAAGCAAGAGCCACCCCTGGTCAAAGTAGGGCCCTCTGCTATATTTGTTTATTAGACCTTTTGTCCCCCCCCAAGGGGAAATAAAACCATTGCAAAGTAGCATTGTATAGTGTCTTGAGATAACACTTCTTATGAACTGGCGCTATACAAACAAAGATTGATTGAGATTTATTGATAGCTTATGAATTACTTAATTGCATATTTTCACATGAAGCTCACACAAACACACTGGAGTAGATTTGTCGTTTTCAAGGTAAAAAATCCATCTTTATGTAAAAATCTTAAGTAGGGATGCATGTTATTGGATTTTTGCAGATATTAAATATATTTCAAAACTCAATTTGCCACCTTATAAATATACAGAGTAGAAATGACTGATTTTAGTTTTTTTGGATTACTCCACAAAAAATATAAAATATATTTTTAATAGTAACAGTAAAATCATGCTTTTTATGCCATTTTAAGAATAATTTACTAAAGTATTTACAGAAAATTAGCCCTTTTCAGAGCTTTTCCTTTCAATTTGAAATTAACATACATAATAATTTAAAAACTTAATGCTAATTATTCTAATGCTAATTGACAGTAAATTTGTTTTGATATCAATGTTTAGCTTTTGAAGCAAATATATGCCGAAACCAGTGTCATACTGATAGTATTGTGCCTCCCTAATCTTAGGTTTGTGAAAAGTCAAAACAAGCCACAGCTGAACACAGACCTTTAGACCCTGACATTACACATTAAAATGTAAGGGGTCATTTCTGTCGTGAAGAAATGCAAACGTTACACTCAGGCTTACCTTGTAGCATACATCTGTATGCAGACTCTGAGATGGCGTAGATGTGAGGGGGCATTTCATGTCTCTTTTTACCCCTGTACATCTCAATGATGTTGTCTGAGTAGATAGGCAGGTTTTTGTAGGGATTTATGACCACACAGAAGAGACCAGAGTATGTCTGCAGAGAAAGAAAGAAAGAAAGGAAAACATGGTTGACGATAAATTCATCACAGTGCAGCCACAGAACCAACACAATATAAAGTTGACTCAAAAGACAGAAAAGAGAAGTACTGACTGTTGATTTTATTGAACACTGATGGTGCTACCTGTGTAATTAAAAAATGTCTTACCGATCACAGAAGTCTGTATTGTTGAAAAGCAACAACAGTGAAAAACAACTATGAGCAAAGGTTGACAAAGGCCAGGACATTATTCACAATCTACAGTGACTTCCTGCATTTCGCTCTCCTACAGTGGGTGGAAATAGGTGGTTTGTAAATGCAGTAAAAGTCTTGTTTGGAAACTAGACATCATGAAATTCAAAGCAAGGTTTTTTTTGTTACATAAATGTTGCAGATCTCAGGAATGATAGCATTTCTTTTTTGGTATTTGAATTAGCGAGTGAATTAGCACTGCTACACCTAATATATTCCTATTAGCAGTCATGATGACACTACTGTACATTCATTATTGGGTATTTGCGCATGTGCATTCGATTGAGAAAATGTACGTTAGAGAGACAGTGAGTAATGTGAAAGAAATGTATGGTGCTTTACAGACTGTATAAAATGCAATATACAGTACATGTGTGAGAGAAGATTTGTCTGTGTGTACTTTTATAAGAGGAACCTAGTGAAAGAAAATGTGTGTGTATACATTAGGCGTGCTTGTATGAGAGAATTTGCGTATGTGTGTGTGTGTGTGTGTGTGTGTGTATGAGAGTGTCTTTTAACCAACATTAAGGAACCAAAAATGTACCGTTCCAAAAACATACCAGAATGTGGCTCAAAACCCATAAACCACACCAGACCTCCATTTTTGTGTAGTATTACAGACCTACCTTACAGACAAGATGTATTTGTTGACAGAGTAGCAAAGTTGGCAAAAACTATATGAGAATCCCCCAAAAATGTGTGTTCTCATCTTTAGCAATTATGTCAGTGAAATTGACTTCATAAATCCAACTGACCAACCATGACTAGGGACAAGAATTGATAAGATTTTACTGAGACCAATGGCATTCTCAATTGTGCTTATTGATCTGATTCTTTAACAATTCCCTTTTTCATTGCTGTGGATTTTCAGTCAGAGCAAAAGTTGGCCTACATAGACTTTTAGCAGCAACAATGAACATGTCATCCCTGATTTTCAATGATGTGCTGAATCAATAACTGTTTCTGTTGCTGGTGTTTCCACCAGCACATTCAGCATCATTTTGTCAAATATGACACCAGAATTTTAACTTCTTCTGCCCCCATCTTCTAAGATTATCTTTTTTATTTCTTTGTAATGATTTCTGTTGACCGCCACTAAGGAATGTTTGGCATCCTCAATCTGCAAGGCACAACGAACAAAGAATTGTTCATATAAGGGAACTGAATTGATAAGGGAATTGTTAAGCATAAAGATCAATTATATCAATCCCTTGAGGAAGTAGTTATCAATTCTCAAGTGGAATTAGTTGCAGAATCCCATGCCTAGTCATGACCATGTTTGAAACTTCTATTTTAGGGTGGAAAGATTACATATTGTTGCTTCAATTCTTTTTACTTTTAGCTTTATTTGGAGGCTGCATAACGATGGTTCTCAATGGTCAAGGCCTACGGTACACCATTACAGACTGCTGCTGTTAAACAGGCCTAAAAACAGTGTTCCTTGATGATAAACTAGAAGTAGACATTAAATCTAGAAAATCTTAAAGTATTTCTTGTGAAAAGTGGTCTGTGCATTCATGAAGATACCAGAGAAATCACATTAGAGCCAACAGCGGGTGACGTTTCATGCAAGTAAATTTCTTCAAACAGTGCCCAAGGGGGTGTGACTTGTCTGGGTAGGGCTGTGCCAACTTGGGGCCTGGTCCCCCTAGAATTTCAATTGGCCACTCCTTAAGCCAATTCAAAATTCTGCCCAGTGACTGAGTATTTGCCATGTAAGAGGTGGGATTTATGTAAAAACCAGTGTGGACTACTGGACAATAGGCCTCTGATGGCCTTTGTTAATGTTTAATGTAATGCAATGTAAAACATTAATTTGTTAGAACTTTTAAATTTTGACTCTGGGCTTAATTTTTTTTCCTGAGTCCTAAAAGAAATACATTTATAGTTGCCACTTTATTACTTTATTTTCTTCAGATAGGATGGTGATTAAAATACAAAACATAACTCATGTATGGATATCAAAAGGGCAAATAACTAATATTGATGTATGTCTTTACATACTTACACTTATTTTTCTTTTTATTCTGTATTTTGTCTCCTTACAGTACTTTTTGACTCATCTCTGTGAACAGTGCTAAATAACTAAACTTTACTTGCTTAATGGTGAGAAAAGTATTCACAAAGTATTGACTTTTCACTTGTAGTGACTTCATGGATGGTGGGCAAAGGTGTGGATAAGGGGCACAGACAAATATTAATGGGGGGGGGGCAACAGAAAGGGTGCAGCAGAGGGAGATAATGATATTTTGCTTTGAGATAAATTCAGTCTCTGCACATGACTCATTCCATAGGTCTTGACCACTTGTTCATAGCAAAAGAGAAATTACGTCAAACTCAGTGAATTCCATAAATTCTCTTAAATCCCTTGTACACTACGTGCCACTTATGAACAAATCTGTTTGTTCTTGCATGAGGCCCTTTGTGTCATGCAGATTATGAATACAAGGACCACGACAGAAAACTGTTCATAGCTACAGACTGCTGGCACAATGCCAAGTATCCTACAGTGGTTTAGATTTTTCCTCAACTCTCTTCTCCTCCTCAATGTGTGGAGATTCTCCATTCCTCTCCCCCCACCACATTAAAATATTAATTTTATCCAGATAGTTTTTGGCTGATGACATAAATTCTTTAATCCACACAGTATATAGGTCCCTCAGTTGTATAATGCAGACAGAAATGCTGACAGACAGGCCAAGACGGGGTTAATCCCTGATATGTCTGCTGCTGCTGCAGGGAGAATGCATTAACTCACAACTGTACGGAGCACAGAACACTCGGCTCTCCTGGATTAAGTCTCACTCAAAAGACTGGGATCAACAGTCTTGATGCATCATGATGAGAATGCAGTGATACCACTTTTTCTGACCAAGAATAAAATGTAACATTTGAGTACACAAAGCTCAAAAACAATACTCAGTAATATCATGACAGTGACTTACACAGGGAAAATAATCAAAATAATCAACATGAGTAAAATTACTTTGATTAAAGGGTCTAAATGTCGGTTTCAATTCTTTTTTGATTAATTGTCCAGCCCTAAGATATATATATATATATATATATATATATATATATATATATATATATATATATATATATATATATATATATATATGTAGATACAGATATATATATATATGTATGTATGTATGTATGTATGGACATATATATATATATATATATAGATATAGATATAGATATATAGATATATATATATAGATAGATAGATAGATATAGATAGATACATATAGATATGTATAGATATATAGATATATAGATATATAGATACACACACACGCACACACATTATTAGGGATGGAAATCAAGAACTGGTTCCACATTGTCTGAGCATTGACATCATTTGCCCTCTTGGCAAAATGAATCCTTTATTAATTACTTTCACTACTACTCAAACCCTCCATGGGTCAATTTATTACGGCATAGTTTGCAATCTGCTCTACTTTCACCAGCCTCATTTTTGAATGAATGACTGCATGAATAAATAAATAAATAAATACGTTACTTAACTGCAGACCTAGCTTTAGCTTTGCCTTTGCCTGCTCAAATTTTGACAGGCAAACATGCGTTAAAATGACTGTGTATAGTATCAGTAGTGTTTTACATGTACTTTATATGTACAAACACTTGGCGTGGTCTGCACTAATACCTGATACTGGTATCGGCATATTGGTGCATCACCTCTCCAGTCACCATTATACCTTTAACATGAAAGGAAAAACTACTTATTGAACCATTCCCTTCCCTGTCTTTTGACCAATCCTGCCAATAATTGATCCTCTTTACTCCTTTCTGCCATCCTCATTATCCTCTATTAGCTGTCCCTACTTTCCTGTCCTTTATTCCTCCCTCTTTTTTCCACTCTTCTTTTCATGTGCTTCACTGGGCTGCAAAGCCACATTCTTTGAATGATGTTGTCTGTGGCAGTGAGGGGCCTGAGGCCTGCTAACCCAGCTGTTGAACTGGGACAATGGTGACATGACCAAAGCATGCTGGGGGAGCAGAGTTGGTATCTGACAAACACATCACAATTGTCACCTGGGTGGATGCTTACACAACACATCACATACCTGGAGTGGAATATCTTGGAGCCAAAATATTTCTTTTAACGCTCCTGCATCACTTCATCACCATTGGGCAATTATCCCAAAATATCTATCTTTGTATTCCACGATGTGACAGAAGTTACACTTGTACACTTGTTCACATGGAGACGAATTCAGGCATATCTGCACAAGTTTTTGATCGTACAGGTGTTTCGTCCCCACGGATATGGCGTTTTAGGTGCCCAAAAACTGACATTTTTTAAAACAGGTCCCAGAGTGGATAAATCTGAAAACGCTGGCTGAGCGTTTCCATGTGGACAACGAAAATGAATAGTTTCAGAAATGATGATGTCATAGGCCCACCTCTCCCTTACACCGGAAACCCCAACGACAACAGAAATAATGGCAGAATCAGTGTTGTCTTCATGCTGCAGGAGCTTCTCAGCTTGTTAAGGCTTTAACAGCAGCATCTTCTGCTCCTCTACAACCACCGTGAGCAACAAGAAGGCGTGGAGAACAGCATATGCCAGTGATTGTTCAAATTTCTCATGATGTATGCGTATGCTTCATGTTTTCTTCTCTGGTTTTGGTGTATGTCTGCAACAGCGTTACAGCACCACTTACAGGCCTGGCATATGTACTACAGTGTTTTCAGTGTTTTCATGTGGATGGAAACATTTCCTAAAACACTGCCATCTTTACAGAGAACGTTTTCAGTGTTTTTGTCTCTGGGTGGACAGTGCCTTAGAGGACAAAAAAAAAATTAAAATGCCAGCATCTAACACTTCTCAAGACCAAGCATTCATCTGTTCCAGCTGGTATAAAAAATCTAACCTTCTTAGATTAGCACTACAATAAAAAATGAAGGAGCAGTTGTTGGGAACTGTGACCCACATATTTTGGGAGAGTTTGCATGTGACTTATCACCAGATGGCCATGAAACCCCCTCCCCACTTCAACAGTGTGCACAGATGCTTTGGACACAGCCCTGTGCTGCTTCCTTGCCACTCAGATTTTGTTACTCTGGACCCATGGGCAGCATCTCTGGTCATCATCACAGGTGACTAATACCACATCAGATGCCCTCCTAACTGTAACTACCTGAAAATCACCTTCATGAAGCTCAAATGTATTACAAGGCTACTGCCATAATAACCTCTTCCCCAGCCCCCCTGTGGAGGGCACAGCGCCAGGCAGACAGATCAGCGCTCCTGACCCACAGGCAGCACACAGAGAGATGACTCAGCTGGCTGCCCTTGACGCTGTAGAACAGGGGGTATTTGGGGGATTAGGGGGGCTCTGAGAGCAAGGGGTTGGACCCATACACAACCAGGCAAACAGGACTCACACCATGCAGAGTGTTTTTACCCTCTGAATCCAGGGTTAACACAAAGGGCTGTGCAATTCCAGTCGTTCAATTAAAGGTTAAAGCCTTGGTGAAAAACAGTAATTCACCTAAGCTCACCCTGATAAATGTAGGAAATATTGAAGGTCTTTGTACATGTATGAATGGGCCTTAAGACATGTGATCTAAGCTCAAAAGAAGGGGTCCCTCTATTTTATGGCATGAAGGTGAAATATTATGGGTAAGTTTATTATGTGTGATGATCCAGTGCATTTGGGGATGTAATGCAGACTTGGAACATGTTTTCAAAGCTTTTTAAGCTGTTGTGGTCAGCAGAGAGAATCCAGATAAGCTCAAACAGCCTCACTGAAATGTTGTGAAAAGGGCAGCTTTTGTGGCAACGTTACAAATAAACCAGGTGACCATACTTTAGTTGGTGAGTATCTTAAGTTCAGACTAAATCCAGCAAAAAGACACAACACCTTCACTATAGCATTGACAGTAAATTGTGACAGCTACTGCTAATTCAATGTCAACAAGAGGCATCTGACTCATTGCATGTTGATGTACAATAAATACACAAGTTTGAAGCCTGTTATTATCACTATTTTCTGTTATGTATTACAGTAAGTTGTAAACAATAGCACTAATATTTCATCCCTATTCCAACAAGAATCTGAACTATTTTCAGAGATATTACAAATTATGTAATTATACACAATTAAATGTATTCACAACACATGCAACACATCTGATTGATCTGGTGTCCCTGCTGATAGACGTTAAGCATATCACTTTGGGTTTAATATGAAAGTTATCTGAGTTGATAAATGGGTTTAAAGCTGGCCAAAGCAGCCACGAGTCCACATCCCAAAAAAATATGCTAAAGGGAGACCTCTCACACAGTTGAAATGGTTCCCAGTCCTCTGGAAATGTCCAAATAAATGTCTGGGAACCAAGCAGTGCTTAGCAACAGGGCCTCTCTCAATAGGAAAAGAGGAAACATTTTCTAAGGTCTCTGCTATTGCATGAATAAGAGTCCCTAGATTCTGACTTTACTGGACCAAGTGGGCTTTCAACAGATCTCTTTCACACCAAAAGAGAATTAAGTATCTTTGCTGACTTCCCTTGGAAATTAAAATATGCTAAAACCCTCCACTTTATATTTAATTAATCCAAAAAGGGCCCAGACAGACTGTGTAGACTGAAGGAGCTGGAGGATTTCTCAAAATCTTAAGGTGCTCTTAATCTCATACTTGATTAAAAATATGAACCTGTCATCACTATGTGCTTTAAGGGACTTACTGGGGGGGCTAACCTTAATTCAGACTGCAAGGAATGAATGCAACCAGCGATCGTGTATCAAATATGAGAGCATAAAAGAACATAACTAACATGTTTTATATCATTTAATGATAGTAATCTGTAAGGAGTTACAGTAAGAGTCTTATTTGTCCTTCATCAAGAATCATAACTTCATGATCATGTAAACAGGCCAGAAGGAACCACTGAGTAGAGGCGGGATCGGCAATTCGACACAGCATACAGAGAACTGCCAGTTGACAAAGGAGCCACAATCAGTCGCAATGAGTTGTAACATTAGATCTGAGTGCAGCAACAGTGGCTGTGAAGTATCATTGCTGTACAGACTTGAGATGGGCAAGGATTTTCATATAATCAACCATACATTTATTTAAGAAAGTAAAGATCTTAATAAAACCGTTATTTCTGTGTAAAAACTAAATTCTCCCTTTGTTTAAACTAATTTTAGGTCATAATGTGGTAATACTGCAAGATGGCAATACTGCATCTCAAAGCTGTTTGATAACCACCATTAAATAACAAAATAAGAAATGTATTGTAATGTAATGTGTTGTGTCACAGGACATTACTGTGCTGACTCACCTGTAGAAAAATAGATCAGTAGTAAAAATATTCTTTCTGAAGTTAAAATAATCTCAGAAAAATGCTGAATATGTTAGCCTGTTAATGGTAAAATTCATTATGTTTAAAGTATCAAGCTGACAAAATTAGATGTACACTACGGTACATTTGTTAGAAATAAGGACATTTCAAGGACAATTTCAAATCTGGCTAAATGAAAATTGAAGTTAATAAACCAACAAATGTAGTCAAACTTTAGCACAGTTTTCTATCATTAGGCCATAGAGTCAGTGGGTAGACAATGTTAAAGGTCCTATGTCTTGCAAATTCAATTTTCTTTAATTTCAATGTTGTTAGAAGGGGTTTGGCGAGCAGAAAAACATGACACCTTTTACTAAACTCTTAGTTCACAGAGAAATGCACTATCCCCCTTAAAGAAAATGCCCCTAAAATGCTCTGTTTTTTTAATTCAAAGTGTTTATTATGTAATAGCTATACAGCCTCCACCTATATGCATTTACTGCTTGTCAAGACTTCTTGACTGCTTTCAAAGTCTGCTCCACAGCCTGTAACTCCTCCTCCCCTTTCCATTAGACATCATTTGAGCAACAAATCAATGCAGAGCTCATCATCAAAGCCTCTCGTAGTCTCCCCATCCCTTCAGCTCCAAGTGTTTCAAAGGGGAGGAAAAAGATCTGCATCTGATCCTCCACTGAGACTAAATTTTTCTTTTTTTTTTGTCAAACTTAAATCAAGTCTTTGATTCATAGACACCCAAGACATGATGTAAATGGTCAAACACACCAGGATATGGGATCTTTAAGTTGTGTAGCTAACTTAAAGGAGCATGGCTAGTATTAAAATCACCAATACTGGCACTACTAGCTTTCACGTCTCTTTTGTGTTTACCGCCCTTATTCTTTTCTAACCCATAGGGCACTAAATAATCTGCTATCACGGAATCACAGCCGGAATCATGGAATTGGACATTAAAACAGGAATTCAATATAAATGCTGAGTATCACGGAAATGGCCAACATTTTGAGTGGCACCAGAGTGACAAACACCTAAGGAAAAGGAGGAACACTGTACTGCAGCTAAGCGGGCCACATCCACCATGCCGCTTTGAACAACCATTGCTGCCTGTAAGACATCTACAAATTCAAGACGTGAGTTTGTAGAGGATTTTGTGGCTCTTTGCACTGACACCACATTCAAATTAAATTTGCATATAATACTAAAAAAAAAATTAAAAAATGAAAACTGAAAAAACAAACAAAAAAAAAACAGAATACGGGAAAAATTCAAATGGAATTTGGGAAAAAAATAAAACAGATTTTATAGGGCCCTAGATGTAGTTACTTGTTGTCTCGTTGACTAGTTGTATGCAGGTATAAGCTGACAAATATCACATATAACTGGGCCTCAATATTTAAGATTAAAATACAACAACAGGGCAAGGTTCCAACCAGATGTTACTGATGTTATCTATTCGTTACATGGTGTTCATTTTGCATCTTAGTTCACATTCTGGTTTTGGGGAATATCCGCAGCAAGTCAGCGGGCATTTAGCAGAGCTACAATTGTTACTGGTGGCTGTGTTTCAATTTAACACAGCATTTGATTGGGACTAACCCTGTACTGATACAGGATATGAAAATTACTTTAACCTACTAGTTAATCTGGTGTAAGTGATTAAGTTTACATATTTTAGCCAGCTAACTGTGCACATCCTTACTTAGAATCCTTTTTTATCCTTTTCCTTAAAAGTCATATCGCAAAGATCAGCAAAGCAAAGCTCAAGAGCTAAGACTCATG
Organism: Cetoscarus ocellatus; assembly: GCA_037902135.1. Taxonomy (NCBI): domain Eukaryota; kingdom Metazoa; phylum Chordata; class Actinopteri; order Labriformes; family Labridae; genus Cetoscarus; species Cetoscarus ocellatus. The sequence continues at coordinate 732,178 of JBAMNC010001052.1, forward strand.
ATAAAAAAAACTTCATGCTTATTTTCTTAATATGACATTCATGAGATGTCTGATTGGATGCAAAGGTTTCTCAGAATTGAACTGAGATGTCCTAGCTCCAGTAAAAGGCTGGCTAAATAAAGAGAGAGCATGAGTATCCACAAAAAGATCTCAGCCTGGAGCTACCCCCATCCTCTTCAGGATATGTGCTCAGCATCTTCACAGCAACAAAGGATGAGTATGTAGTGGCCTGCTTTCAATAATAAATCACAGTGACATCATTATTGTATTGAGTAATCCTCCTTTCTTCTGAGTCACTGGGTTGAAACATACTTGGTCAGCCATGCTAATCAGTATGAGTTTGGATATTCATCATCAGTCTGAAGGTTTACAAGAAGTTGCCGATTGATCCATTAGCTCCTATGTTTTTTCTAATGTCAACAAATCTAAACCTTGATTATCACCTCCTGCTGCCTAGACTGAACTAATCAAAGAGGTTATATGAGCACTATGTCATGCTGATCTGACCTCCAAGGTCACACAATCCTCGGAGAAAACATGCAGAGTCCTGCCTATGTGGAACTCAAATATCTTAAAACTTCTTGTTCATTACTTTCTCACTTGGGGACGTGATTAACAGCACATAAACTGACCGCGCATACTATGTGGATTAAAAGAAAGGCTTGTTTTTAATAATGTGGAACAGCAAGAATATTCAAAACCTGCCTGGAATTGGCTCTTATTAGAGCTTTGCTTCTCCTTGAAATACTTTCAGTTATTTGGACAGACAGCTGTTACTTATCAGAGTACACAAAGAACTCTGTTAGGGCGATGTGGTTAAAGTGTGACTCAGCACAGGCCTCCCTGTAGTCAAAGACAGAGCTGGGGTCACCGCTGTCCTTTTTAAAAGAACTTCTGTCAATATAAAGATCTTCTCTTTTACAAGAGAAAGTGAGCTTGATAAAGACAATGTTGTGGCTCATCAAATCAAAAGGAAAGTTTTGTTACAGCACAAGCAAATCAGTAGGGGAAACATGGTAAGTATTTCAGCAGGGGTCTCATTTTTAAGTGTTGTGTGAACACAAAATGGGGCATGAGGCTGGTGCATGGCACTTTTCAATGGTAACTGTGTAATTACCTCCAACAAAGAGTTTTCACCAGGGTCTGTCTATGTGTTTGTTTGTCTGTTAGCAAGATAACGCAAAAACTACTTGATGGATTTACATGAAAATTTTACCAGAGTTGTGGTTTGGTCCAAGGAAGAAGCTATTACATTTTGGTGGTGATCCGCAAATTTGTCTGGATGCAAAAAAAATCCCACAATTTGTGAAAAATCCCATAAGGTAACATTGGGCCATATTTGAAAAAATCATATCTCTGACATCACTTGATGAATTCGCTTCAAAATTTACAGGATAATATATAAAATATGACTCTATCATCACGGTCAATTTCATCTGGATCCGATCCAGACTGATGTCACAAAAAACACTGAAGTTTATCATGGCATATCCCAATCATTTCTCCTCGGCTGCTCTGAGGGTTTTGCCCCTTTACATCATTAAGGGAATTCTAGTTTATTTGCAAACTCACGTCAACATTTTTCAAGCCTATGTCACTACATTACCCAGCTTCCCTTGAAATGCCAGTGGAGGAGTTCTCCACATGGACAGACATGAGCGGAGCCTTGGCCGTCATATCAGAGCGCATGGTGATCCAGTATTGTATCTCGGCGAAGGTCTGTACTCCCCTAGAGCTTTTCTAGTTTATAATAAAATGACCCGATGGTAAAATCAGCAAACATTGATCCATGTGGTCAAACATTTTAGAGGAAGAGGGAAATTGGCGACACAGATGGCAAAGTGTTGAGTGCCAACCAGATCTTAGATTGTTGCCTCTAAGATATTACATTTCTCCAAAATTGAACTTTAGTCTACAATCCGTGTTATCATAAACATTCTGACAGATGGCTTAATTTAATGTGTACCTACTGAATAATGTTCTACTTCTGAACGTGAAAAAATAAACTTTTTTTCTCAACCAATCAAACATTTAAAAGAAATTTCTCACATTCATTCCCCAGAATGGTGATGGTCTATATTCATGAATATGAAGGTAGATTGTGATTAATAACTTCATCACTGGTGGCATTTATGTATCTTTAAAAAACACTGCTCACTGATTATTTTTCCAAGCAATTGGACCCAGTGCATCATCACATCAGTTTTTCTTACAGCAGTGCAATCCTCATTAGGGACGCACAATATTATATGCAAAATATCAGCAGATTATAGCTTAAATAGTTGGTTATTGGAATTTGTCAGATATGACCACGTCTTCTGATATTTTAAGCCCATATATATGGACTATATATACAGGTCCCATATTACCCCAACATCAGCTTTAGTATAGGCAGTTCCATAATGCTCTAACTTATCATCCCTGACTGTCAACTTTGACAAATCAAAACAGTATCATTTATACTAGAATCGTTCAAATTGTGTTTTTGGTTTCATATCTGTCACAATGTCAATTCTAGTTTAGCCGACGCTTGGCGTTTTCTTCTCAAAAGCTGCAAATATATCTGTATTGGTATTGGTTAAAATGAGTTTATTTATTTATTTATTTATTTATTTAGTGACAGTGCACATTAATGAACATCTATTCGGAAAACAATAGATGTAAATATGCCGGATTATAGCATAAATGCTAATTCACATCTGCAGTCCCGAGTCTGTGAAACATCTGCATATCTGATATCAATCCAATTACAATCCTCTGCTTCTCTAATGATCTTGATCATTTTAATGACATTGCGAAAACATACGAATCAAACTCCATCAGTGACTTATTACACAACATCTGCAAAACATGCATTTAAGAAACTTAAAAACTCCTTTCACTACCAATTATTTAAAAAAAAAAAACAGCAATCAATCTGGAATGAATAAATGAAAAAAGGGAATGAAAATTAATCATGGTCATCATTTAATCTTGTTTTTACTTTCATTACATCCAAAGTCAAAAGTGAAATAAACACTAGATTAATAACCCAGCACTACCTGACATGAAAGAGTGTAACATAAGTTAATTTGCCGACAAGAAAAAAATACATCTGTATGTTAATGCTGCATGGCAGTTATGAAGCGTGCATAGACTGGCATCAAACGTTAGCATAATTGATCATATATTCTGATGTATCATTAAATGATTGTTTTTTCAATACACCCGTTATCACAGAACGTTTTCATTGTGTTGTCTTGCTCATTGTGGGCCACATCCGATATATTCAAAGTTTTACTGCGATTCTCTTAAGATGTAAATTACAACTTATGTGTTGCTAAATTTTACTTTGAAGCCACTATCAGACCCCGGTGATGGCCAGGGTAACGTTTTTAATCCGATAATGTGACAAACAACTTCTGTTCTCAGGAGATACGAGCAGACAAAAGAGTGTCCTGGCTGGAGGCCATCAGCGGACAGAGACCACACAGAGGAGCTTACTCTGCTGACTGTTCACAACCCAGAATACACCACATTAATAATGTATCAGTTACCTGTTATATTTAGCCTTAATACAGAGGCACTCTAAAATAAGATATATAACAAATAAAGGGGGATGTCTTTCCCAGCAGCACAATAAATGGACTGTTAAGCTATTCTGCTTCATATAACTGTAGGCCAGCTGACTACGAAAAATTCTAAAATGAAATTAAATAAATAATACTCCTGCTTTAAGTTCTTCATAAAGCTAAAATAGTAAAGGTAATGAATACAAGGTTTAAAAAAAACAGGGTTGGACAAAACATATGACACTGAAGTTATGTTGGGAGGGACGCTTGGTTACAAAATAGTATACAGTAAAAGTCATTAAAAGTAATATGTTTATTAAGCCCAACGTAATGTATTTGAAATTTCAAGTCTAAATAGAGTATAGATGATTAAATTCTATTTTATGATAATTGTTCCTCACTTTTCACAAATAAGTAGCTTACGTTGCCATTTTACATGACATGATAACATCATTCAAATATGAAATAAAACTGAACCTTTTGTGTTTTCAGCGATAAAAAAAGAAATACAGTATACACTGTGTTTAACCATTTTGCTGAAAAATACTGAGATTTGATCTTGGGTTATATCTCCGTGTGCTATCTTATTTGCTTTGTGCAACAGCTAACTGAATTTCTTCCGTCGTTGAGTGAGTAATGCAAAACCTTATGAAGACATCAACTTTGGCTTTGAATTAGTTTAATAAAGTGTTAAAGTAATGAACTATGGAAAGAATAAGTGGTTGTTACTTTCTGTATAACATGTTTTAAAAATTGGCAAGAAATGTAGCAAATGACAGATCATTATAAAATAGTATAAAATTACAAAGAACTTCTGCAAAAAGCTCCAGAAATAAAACTGAAAATTGCAGGCCTGATCCAAACTTGAGCTACACAATTCATGCCAAAAATATGGATCACTATTCCCTTAGAACTGAAGTAATTATTTCTTCCCACAATTATTTTACTCCAACTTCACCAGGTAAACAGTCTGCTGTCTTTCAGCTTGCCCTTACGTGTCACTGCCGACTGCTTGTGTTATTACTATAATAACAGTGACACAACCAGTGTAGCACCATAAATGATAGAGAAGAAGAATGATACAGGAGTTGATCAAGTTGTGTGGCAGAAATTTGTGGTCTGACTTTTGAATGAAATATGTGTTTAGCATAATGCTTTGTGACAGTGGCTGATAGATTAACTGGGATACTTATAGAGCAATTTAGTGAACATGCAAAGAAAGTAGGGGTGGGGGGTGAGGGAATCCACACACCATAGTGTCACAATATTCTGTGTGGCAATTGCATATCGATTCACAGCTGCCAAGTGTCAATATTTTTTAATGAATTAATTTCCAACATTTAATAAAGCCTTTGACTAAGAAATAAAAATAAATAAAAAGCAATTCCTCATTAGGTCCACACGATGGTGCTGTTAAGCCAATGCAGGTGGTCAGCAGCGATGACGTTCATTGCGCAGGAAGACTAGTAAACAAACATAGCAGCAGAGGAGAGAGGCAAAAGGAATTCACTGTTAGCATTAAAATCTGATGTGTGGACTCATTTTGGATTTTGAAATGGGCATTGGACATGGGCATGACACATGGGATTTGAAAGGAGTGATGCGAGAGAATATAATGCTGCAGATATACTGCTCACTTCACTATGTACGATCCAGAGAAAGGGTAAGCAGACAGCAGCAAAACTAATGCTAAGCTAACCCCACTGATAAACCAGCCAAGACTTGACATGCTAAGCTTGTCAAATCTGCCTCCCATATCCGAGCAAGCTGAGAAAAAACCTTGAATCCATTACTTACTTTATGTAATAACATATCCCAATACCTCAAGACCTCACCATGTTGTGGAATATAAGTCTTTCTCACATGCTGGTTGGAGCCCAGGCAAGCGCCGTCGTCACAGCACTATTTCACAGACACAGCAGTACCAAATCTCTTTAGAGCAGTGAAGCTTACAGTTGAAGAGGGGCTGAACACAGCTAGGTGAGTTTCATTTACTGGCTACGTGTGAACATCAGTCTGTGAGTTTACCTCCTGTTTTTAATAAGACTGAAGTGACATAATTTATATATTCAGGGATATTGTATAATTTTGATACATATTTATATTTATATTCATTTATACAACTTCTTTTTTACTTTTTGGATGTAAATGCAGCCAAGACAATGTTAAAAATCCTAATATATCAAAGTATTAATAATTGCAATACTGAGCATTTCACAAAATATTAAGAATGAAATTGAATCAGGAATCAAGCACTGAGATAATATTGTGTTGGGTGGGCTACTGGTGATTCCTACCCCAAGAATACCACTCATTTTGAAACCAGAGACTAACACAACTGCTGTCATTAAAACTTAGATTGAAAGAAAGTACGAACTGAGATTGTGTTTTTGTCCTGCTGCCCAAACTCACAGTCATAATGCCTGCAAATGGATTTCTTTCTTTTCTTTTTTCCACAGAGAGTCAAAATGTCATAATGCTAATGGTCTGACATGCCATACTGGATGATGAAAGTGATGTGTTCAAGGCTTAGTACAAGGTTTTCAATAATATATGAACAGCCATGACTTCACCCATCATGCTTCCAAACTCTGTCTGAAGAAGGCAGAAAACCAAAGACCTCCTTTCATATGCAGCTCACTTCTCTATAAAACCCAATAACCTGTACAACTTCAGTGAACTTGGTGCCTTCAGTTGAAACCACTCTAGCCAAGCTTGCATATCCCTTTGTGCCCTGGCCTATGAGTGGGAACCCCTTGGCCCCTGCCTCCCCCCTTAGTCTCAGGTGGCCCACAAGCTCCATGTCTGGGCTATTCAAGGAATGCATGTCGCTAAGTGGGTCATAATCTCAGGGGAAATCAGCAGCTTATGTAGGACATGCTGACTTATTCATTGAAGAAAATATCTTTGTAAGTCTCCAAAGTTCAAGTAACATTTTGATGTTTGGTTGGATCAGACCAGAGTCAAGACTAAAATTGTTTTTCTAGAAATTCTTAATTTTTTGCTCTTATTGTTACCAGGCTCAAGTAAAAAACTTAACTAGGAGAGGGCTCCAGAAGTCAAACTATGAATCTACTTCCAGGGGGACATCAAAAACATGATAAAACACACTGCAATACTGCCGACTGCACGCATAGTTGGTTCCAAAAGCATATTGAAACTTAAATCCCATTGTTGCTCAGTAGTAATAATTTGCTGGTTTAAAGCTCAAGTAAAAACATTCGCTCAAAGGTTTTTATCCAACAACAGGACCTATTTTGTGAACTATTATTTCACAGAAGTGTCCGCATTGTACTGCCCTCCAACTTTAACTTAAAAAGCTATTATACAACTCAAAGTAAAAATGTTTCTGGGGAATGTAAACACAGGCTAATATATATATTTAATATATAATTTATATATTTTACTTTCCAACAACAGTGACTGTCAATATGAAAAACTTTGTTTGTCCCCAAAGGGCTAGTTAAGGGCACTTGAAGCAACATGACAAAAACAAAATCAGGAACAAAAGAACAATTAGCAAAAGATGGTTTAAATTAGACCAATAGTGTATGAAGATGTAAAATTACCATAAAAATACTGATAAAGAGACAGATGAACAGGGAATGATAAGTAAACTGAGGAATAAGAAAGAATGGTACTAAATCAGATAAGTTAAGAAAGATCAAGAATAGGTTACAACATGAGATAAATTTATAAAAAGAGCTATGTAAATGTCAATTGCTATAGAATTTTAAAAGTGATCATAGTACAATGAAAGATAATAATACAAATGGGAAATAAATATGTAAACAGAGCTTTCTTTTTGAGGTGAAAATGTACTGTATGAGTTAAGGCCCTTTTTCACAGTCGCAAAATCATGTAAAAAGCACAACAAGTATGTTCAAGATATACAGCTTATGAATATACATGGTTCACTCTAATGTTAGCTGCAAAGCTAATGTTTTAGCAGCACAGCTAATGCGCCTGGGACGACAAACCTCCTGCTGTTTGGATCTACTTTATCAACAAGTATGATAAAGTAGAAAAGTGGTGTGACTCTTCATTTGAGGGAAACATTTTTCGATCTATAGCTGATACTAAAGCTATAACATGATCATGATTCCTTTACTTAGTTTTTAATGTGTCCTGGGTGAAATCTTCATGAATATACAGCAAAACCAGTTAATCAAATCAACTTTTCAGATACTAATGAGGAAACAGAAGCCAACTTTTGTAACCTACAGTGACATTAAGAAGTAATGAGAGGTGCTCTGACACTGAGGTTGTGAGTGATGCCAGCATGAAAAATGGCAGCTGTGGAGATAGGCCCTCAAGTGATTATGGTGCAATAGAAGACAAAAAGACAAACAGAAATTAATATGAGACAAGAGGGCCACTTAGATGTATCTGACTTAAACTGAGACTGTCTCATAGCCAGTTGCATGTTTCATAGTAAGAATTTTAAAAAGGATTCTTTTGTACTTACATAAATGAGGCCAGAGTAGTAGCGGTCTTTGAGGTTATGAAGCACAGAGGCTTCATTGAGGCAGGTGAGTTCAGCCATGTCCTCTACTTTGCTGAACTTTGGCGGGTTCATCTTCTGAATGTCGTCCTTGTTGACCACTGCTTTCTTCCCATTCTCTGCTAGCTCCACCACCACTTCATCTCCACGCTCCTCACGAATGCTGGCAGCCTCAAAGCCATGGCGCTCTGATGGGATCCATACTAGCCTTTTGGCAGTCCAGTCGGCCTGTGCAGCCGGGTTGTAGACCACAGCGCGGTCCACAAAGAGGTACCGCTCTGGGTCCTCCTGCCCACTCCTCTGTGACATTGCTACTGGAGACCAGAAGCAGTACAATTTTGGTTACCTGGAAGACAGAAAAAAGGATTTATGTCTTTAGAAAAAGTTCAGTGCCAAAACTAAAACTTTTTGGCTGACTAATGTCACCTTTGACAAAGAGTTTACTTTAACGGTCCCATATCGTACTTCTTTTCAATAAGTTTACTGTACATTGGCCCCAGATGTCACCATAAAATATATTTTTTTTAATTTTCTTGCCTTCCACTTGGATATTGGCATGCCTATAAACCCATTAGCTCAGTCCTGCTCAAAAGAGTCGGTTTTACACAAGAGTAGCTTTGTCTTCCCAGCACTGTGCTCAAATGTTAACTGGTTGCACAGACATGCTTAGGCATGTTACAGCATTCAAATCTAAGAGAAAGTACACTTTTTCTGAAAGGTGGAGAAAAAAAAAACAAAGGGAGAAGAGGAATTTGGTGGGAGAGAGGGTGTGTAGACAGGACATGGACGCATACTTTGTATTGAAAAACATGCAGCGCTAGAGAACGGTGTGCTATTTGTCTAAGGTCACAACACACAGTTTAAGGCCATAACATCTTTTTGATGCAAAAATTAAATGATCAAAACCTAAATAAAGAAAATAATAAAATGTAATGTTATATATGTATGTCACACACTCGTCTACAGATCAGGACTGACAGTGCAGCTTTGAGTCAAGCCCTTTATGTTTTATTATCTTTTAAAGGTTCTTAATACGTCTAACAGTAGGACATCAGAGAGAAACTACAGCTAGTACCTCATCATAACGATGATTATCATTCTCAGGTTGTTTTTCTGTAATAATGAAAGATAAAAACAAATATCTGTGTATACCATGAGTATCACAAGTGGAATTTCTATACACCAACCTGGTAGGAAGGAAGAAACACAATCAAGTTTGCTGAGTAAAAGATCATACTCAAACTGTGTATTTTTCACAGAAACACCCTGTGCCTGGACCTCAGTCTATCATCTGACCACTGTCAAAAGAAAGTCTTATCCAGGGTTGATACATGAGGAGATACCCTATAATAACAGATACAGCTTTACCTCTGTCTGTTAATGAGCAACTTGTGCAATTCAGATCAAATATCGACTGAACCAAGTGTCAGTCAATACTGCTAATGGTAAAGTACTTTAGGGATGATGCAGCTTTTCTAATGGCTGCTAACTGCTGGCTCCAGGAAACTTGAAGTTTACTGGAATGCCTCCTATGATATAAAAGAAACAAATTAAATCAGTTAACTATGACATCTACCTTGCAGCATTTTGTTAAATCAATGGGTTGCGCATGAGAAGCATCAGAGCTTGTCACTGTCATTCTGGTGGCTTCCATTTGTCCATCATAACTCAACATGGACCAAACCTTTTTTATGGAGCTTTTCCACTCTGTGGTGTCTGCTCAAGTTGTCTGAACATTAATCAGGTGTTTTGGTTTTCCATCAGGTATTGTACGTAGAACCTGGCACAGTTTTTTGTATAACCTCCAGCAAGGTTTCCAAGTGAGCTGAGCCAACCAAAACCTTGTCGGCTCCTGGATGCTGTATGACTTCCCAAACTCCCCTCTGCTTAAGTAGAATGATGTTTTGCTGACTACAATCACCTTTGGAGCAAAACTTATTTCCAAACTGTTTCAAAAAGCCACAAAGGGGCTGGCAGCTCTTTCATCTTTGCCTCCTCCTTTATTTTTGTGAAGATGCCAACGTAATTTTGTGCAGCAACACAATGATGGTTCATCTGCCTTTAAGAGGTAAAGACTCAGTCTTTACAGTAACCGAAAACAGAGCTGAGTTGGGCAGATACCACAAATGAAAAAGCACCATTACTGTACAACTAGCAGGTTACTGTGGCACTGAGCCCTCTTTGTTAGCATACTCAGCAAAAGCATGCTTTAAAAAAAGCATATCATATTAGAGTACAATAACACAGGACTGGCAGCATAATCTGCATTTACAGCATAGATGAGAATCATCACTTTGATGATAGTTAAAATAATCAAAGATGCATTTGTTATGTGTATCTTTAGGCTATGACTTTATTAAACAAATTAGAGAAACAAAGAGTTATTGAAATCAGATTGTTGCAGCATTAATTATTTTGATTATTTATTATAGTCTATTCTTTGCTTCATGTTTCTGTCTTGTTTCCAGGACTTGTTTGGCCCACACAAAACTGCTTTGTTAGCATCAAGCCCTTTACACCTCCATCCTTGTGCATCACCAACCCACATACTCTTACCTCATCATTTCAGGCTAACAGCAACCCTGACTGCATGGTGTAATAAAAATAATCCAGAAATCTGCTAAATAGCAATAGAATGAACTTCCAACTCATACAAATTAGGGATGAAAAGACTTACTTTGGGGATTTAAAACTGCTATGTCACAGACAGAACACTTTATCTGTGCTAAAAATATAATCAGATGTGGTTCTTAACTTAATACAAAATTAATATTACGTAGGGATGTTCCACTGTATCAATGGCCAATATCTGCCCAGCAAAAGACATCAGCCCATCACTAAATAACATGACATGCACCAATTAGCAGATGTTCAACTGTCATGTTGCAGTGTCTCCCAAAGGTTTTCTCTGTAAGAGTTAGGATGGCCTGGTCTTATCTGGGTGGATGGGGGCAGTCAACTCAAACAAAATGACTGTTTTTGTTTTTCCTCCCAAATATCATTTCACCAGTTCTGCTCAAGGACAAAATAGGCAAAACTGGACTGAAACTCAAATCTAACCTAGGTAAAAGTTAGGCAAGTCATTTTTCTGTCCTCCACCAATCTGATAAGCATTGACTGATGCGGCTTCTGCTATGAGAATTTCTGTCTGGTTTTACACATTAAAGCATTTTCTATTTCTGTTGAAAAAAAAAAAATAGAAACGTACAAAAGACATGAGACTGTACTAATGGTCCTGATAGGTTTTTGTCCATGAATAGATTATTTTGTCTTTTCAAACAAGCTTGGTAATGAATGGCACAATGTTGTATGTCGACCTCTCTCAGTTCAGAGGTCAAGCTGAACTGTCCATCAATTATTCCCCTCCCTTTACTATAGATATAAACCAATAATCATCCACACAAATAATCAAAGAGGGGGATAATCTTAAATAACTTAAAAACTATAGTGTTCTAAAGAAGTGTCACAGTTGACAAATGTCACAGTTGACACAATCCATACTACCTCTGCTCCGTGAGAGCAGTATTTGCATGTGTAAATTTAATCACCTAAACTTGGTGCATGGAAAATAGCAGTCTTGATATTCTTTACGAGAAATGGGTCTATTTTTGAAGAGGTTCAAATATAAGAGGAAATAAATCACTGTGGGATTATTACACCTAAAAGAAGAAAAAGTATCTACATCATGATGGCCGTATCTTTTATTACAAACCTCTGTATTGGCCCTCTCATCTGCAATTAGTGCAGACTCTGACAGGCTGGTATGTTTACTTTGGTTTGTCAAAACACTACTGCATTAGTAACAGAGTAGTAATACTTAGTAATACTTGGCACTTGCACTTAACAGCTGATGCAGAGACAAGCCTGAATGTTTGCCATCACAGAGAGCTTGTTTCTTAATAATCAGGGACAAGATCAGCTGATGAAGGCTAACCTACAATCAAGTGCCATGCTTAAATCAGGCGCTGGTTAGAAACAAATCTGGGTCAGGTCAGGGGATGGGGGATCAGTATGGCCGCTGGCTGTTGTTTCTCTACATCCCCTTACTCTCAGCTGGAAAACATAAACTTTCAACCCTCAATCCTCTCTAACAGATAAAGACATAGCACATGAGACATCCAGTGTATTAATAGGTGGTTTTAAACCTCTTTTAGGGATGATCAAACTTGTTTTATTGTAAACCCCCCTGAATAATAGTAGCATGTGCAAAAACACCACCAGCTCATTTGAATTTGACAAACATTTTGCAAACAACTGTTATATTTGTTAAGCTCTCATTCATAATTACGTTTAGTAGTGCTGTTTGTCAATAATTTTCCCTCTCATGTCTACACCATACCAGGAATAGTCGACCAGCCCACGCTGTGCTTTACTGAAACTTTGTTGATCTGAAGATAATACTGGCACTGAAATATTGCAAAAAAAAATCAACAGAGTCCAATTAAATTTTACTGAAGGATGTCACAATACAGTGTCAGTATCGGTAGAAGTATCGGATCAGGGCCAACGTGGGAATTTTTCAATTGACTGGGGATCTGAATTTCGACTAATCATCATACCTAGATTATTTACATCAGTTTCTGTAAGTTCTGGACACTCTGCAGCAGGCTGTGAATGAGTGGGCCATGTAGTAGTAGCAGCCTTGTGGCTAACATGTTAGCAGTGTGGAAAGTAGACAGTGACAGGAGTCCAATAGCTGCTCTGAGTACATACATATAGTATGTGTTGAGTAAATTCTTTGTTTTTTTTATTTGTTTCACAATAATGCTAGTTGGACTTAGTCAAAATGAATTAATTTGGTTAACATACTTAAAAGCAAACACAAAAAACAGTATGCAGCTTATGGGTAAATGTAAACATCAGCTGGGGACTTACAGCTGGCTGTAATATCATTATGGTTTACCTCATCATCATTAAAAATTCACTTTTTAAATCCAAAGTAATAATACATTACTTTTGTTGCTTCCCATCTGTTTCTAAAAACAAATGGACTATCACTGTGAAAAAAAAGTTCAATTTAAGTAAAGTGGAGGCTTTGTGATATTGAGAAAAAATATCAGTATTAATATTAGCATCAGTAATAGTGAGTTTGGAAAAATCAGCATATGGAATATCAGAAAAAAAAAACATTTGTACAGTATGAATAATTTTGCAAAGATAGCATATGAAGTTTCCAAGAGTAATTATTACTTTTGATTATAAAAACATCTCGCTTAATATTTCCTTTTGTCCAATGAAAATAATCATTCAATAGGTGGTTTTAACACTTGTAAGGAGCTTCTTATAGCACTACTTATTTCGGAGGTGATCACCCCTGCAGGTCTGATGTGTCCCGGGTTGGCTGTAATAATGGCTCGTCGTTCCTCAGCCTGGGCCAAACAGCTGCAGCGGCTAACTTAGCCTGCTAGCTTTAGCTCAAAGTTGTGGCGTGCTGTGCTCCATATCCCACCCGCATGAGAAGATGCTTGAAAGGGACTCGACAGCTCTGATTAATTTACGAATACCGACACACCTAAAGGTCCACACTGACATAACTGCTCTTAGAAATAATTATAATGTAATAAGATATTCCATTTGAATCTCGCTTCAATGCAAATAAGTTTTTTTAGGATGAACTGAGCAGCCTCCTCAGGCAAAATCCCATCATGGGTGTGGGTGGCTCAAAGACGTCTGGGTGGGGATAAAGGCAAGCGGACAATGACCACACCGTAACACGCTATCTGCAAGAGATTAAACTTATACAACATCTACCGCCGGCATCATACTGAAATAAAGGATACCGGGCTGATGAAGGCAGCACGCTGGCTCTGCGGCGCCTGCTAACATTAGCAGAGCTGATGGTCCTCCATCATTGAAAAGTCATGGCACAATAATCCGCTAGCTAACGGTTACAGTTGCTAACCAATTTCATCCTCAATGAAACCACCGGCCCGGGCTGCCCTCTTCAACTTACCACAAACAGGAGGTGAAAGGAGCCAATTCAGGCGTTTAACAGCGCTCAGTATGCAAATGTAATAAACCTCCAATGCGTGCTAAAATAGTCCCTTCTTTCGCCCGCTCTCTCATCAGTGGTACTCCCCCACCATCCAGCACCCTCTCAACCGAACTTTCTCGCCGGCCAGGCAAGGGAGGGAGGATGCGCCGCACCGCAGCGCTCATTCAGCAGGTGACGCCCACAACACAAATCTCAAATATGATTGGCTGTCGAAGTCTGATGCTTTGACGTGATTGGTCTGAAATAATTTCCATCCCCAAACTTTGATAGTTGACGGATGCCGCCCAACATATTAACACCTGCCGGAGCAGAGGCTGCATCACTGACTTTTTACATAGTTGTGGGGCATCCAGTAGGTCAGCCCATCTATCTATCTATCTATCTATCTATCTATCTATCTATTTAGGTGAGAGGGAGGGTTTCTTTTTACATTTGTTTAATACACTTATTTATACAGATATGTCTGATTGCTTGTAATTTTTTTATGGGACAGGGGTATATAAGTGAGCATAAAGCACTTAGACTATAACTTGAAGGGCTCCAAGAACAGAACAAACGAACAGTAAAACAAACAAGGGCAAAAACATAACCTAATTGAAGGTGAAAATACAAAAACCATTAACATGTTGGTACTACTCAGTAAATTTAATCTGCATAATCCAAAAGGCCATGTATCTACCAGTGAATGAATATACTGATATTATAAGGCAATTGTCAAGGCAGTAAATAAAAATTCACATGAACTAAAGTAGTTACCATTGGATGCAAGTTAACTGAGTAGCTTTTTGCATACCTGTACTTTTATAAAGTAGTTTTTAAATACGCAATTTTACTTGAGTATGTTTTTTGAGATGTATTATGCTTACATTTTTCAAAGCACTAAGTGAAAAATAAATTAACAAACGAACTGATGCAAGTTTTGACTTAACTGGTGTTGTCACAAAATTTCTTCTTCAATATTGATATCAACAATCACAGTATCAAGTAGCACATATTCAAAACTGAAAGAATATTTGAAACTGAAATGATTCTGGTTTGATACTCAATGCAACATCTAATGAATCAGAAACAGGGTCATTTTATCAAGGACATTTTGTGTAAAAGTTCCTTTTCAATTAAGTTGTGCCAAGTGTGTTGAGGCAAATTTTTAATCTATATTCACATTTCACTTTCTGCAGGAATTTGTCAAGTATAATGTGCTTATGCAAAACTATAGCTCACAGGGGGAACAAAATACACTTTCATTGATATATTTAACATCTAATTTAAATAATAACACTCAAACTGTTGTATAGCATGACAAGGAAAAGTGTTCAAAATACTCAGTACTTTGATAAGTTTTAACTGAAGTACTTCTTATTTTTTTTATGATAATTTATTGATTAGAGCTACCTTTACTTGTATTTGTGTAAAACTTGATCAAAGTCAGTGATCAATAATTACTTAGGTAGGAATAAAACCACAGATCTATAATTTATTCAAGCACTACAAAGCAGGCTAATTGATCTGAAGTCTACTTTAAACACCAAACGCTGCATTTTTCATTTCATACCTGAGGAGGTTGAAAGATAAAAACCCACCCTCTCCTTGTACAGCAAGCACCTCCAAATATGAGCGTCCAAGGTTGTTTATCAAGGTTTCACCTCTACCACAAAAGGAAAAAAAAATACAAAATTTTGATGTGACATGGAAAATCTTCTTTTTTAAACACAATGTCATCTAACATCTGTGCCATAATGAGTGCAATTCATTTGGTATCGAATAATATTACAGTTATATAGATATTATATCATTGATGATCTACCTTTTCTGAAATTAAGAAATAATCTGAAACATATACCACATTCTTTTCTTTTATTTATGTCCAAAAACAACTGCCTAAAAAATGTTTGATACTGCATTCATTGCATTGTTGTAATTGAACTTTAATCAGACTTTGATTTAATTTTGTAGTTTTAATAAACTTTTGTTATTATTTTTTATTCTTTTACGTACATGTTTCTCTTCTTACAATAGTGATACATTAATGACAGTAAAAACAATATTTTAAGGTGTATGTAAATTAACAGAGAATTCCCTGTCCTTATTTTGTTAAATAAAATCACCTGTTGTCTTTATGGTTGGTATATCTTATTACAAAATACAATTGGGCTCTTTTTCTAAAAAATATTAGGGATTTTCTTGAACAGACTTCTTAAATTACTAATCAATAAGATATTATGTTGGCATTTACACTGTCTTAACTCTTATATATGATATTTATGTATTATCAATCAATAGAGCTATCTTTTTCTTTCCTTTGTCTATATTTATCAAAATATTTCAAACACGTGTCCCTCATCCAAAAGTATGAGGGGTTTTACAAATCCTTCAGGTAAAAAGTGCTTATAAAAGAATCTCGGAGACTTTGCAGCTTGTTTTACCACAGAGCCTGTCAAACATTAATTTAGAAGCTAAGTTTCTTGCAAAGATAAAAAAGACTAACATATCTGACACACTCTAAAATGGGTGACAACCCTCCAGTCAAGGTTATCCTTTGCTTTTTGTTGAGCAACTAACGTGTTGTAGTAGTGCCCTCTGCTGCATGAAGACAGGCGATGCTACTACTGACCATGTGATGCTGTGAATGATGTGAGACCTCTCTACACCAGTACTTATTTCTGTCTATGGCAGAAGCTCTCACTTAATTATTTGGATTGTAGTTGGCAGTGGTAAAATAAAGCCTCAACACCATAATCTACATTATTTACTATACCTCCAAGATTACAGTTTGGAGGGATAGGAAATAGGATGGCAAGTGCAGCGGACCTCTTTCATGAAACTATAAAGGGAGTAAAACAGTCAACTGCAATAACATTAAGCCTGTAAAAATACTACATTTGAAATAGTTTATAATACAACAGATAACTTTTTTATCCTTTCACCAGGAGGAGGTACTTTAATTTATGCATTTTTCCTCACTTGTGCTTCCAGGCCAGGATCATTGTCATACAAAAAGTCAATTCATCCACTTTCACTTCCTGTTTTTAATATATGTATATATATATATATATATATATATATATATACATATATATATATAAATATATATATAAATATATACATATATACACACATATGACGTCTCTTGACATATGTCGAAATCCTGGATATCTAATGATTAAATCCTTCTGTAGTGGTAAACCAAATTTGAAGCTGATGGGCGAAAGAGATAGCCCTGGAAATGGTCCAAAATAGGCCAAAATTTGACCATTGAACCAAAACGGTGGCTTACCTCTTGACTTCACTGTTGATTTCACCACAACGTGAAGACGTTTTTTAACAATGTTTTTTAATTGTCCTGGTGCATGAAATGTGTGCAAAGTTTCATATTATTTTTGCAAAATCCCTAAAGGGGCTTTTGTTTGAATATTTTGAAGGGATGCTGTTAAGTCAATTTCTAACTTTTTTTCAATATCAAATTTTTTGCAACAGACCTGATCATCCTGCAAAATAAAACTTACTTCCTTTGCACTTTTAGACACTCAAAAGTCCACAAAAAGACATAAAATAAATAAGCTTTTCCCCGGTGGAAGAACAATGAGGTCTTTGCACTGAGGAGCATCCTCAGTGCTCAGGTTGTAATTAAGCTTTAAGGCATCATGACTGATAAAAATCTGAAATTTCACATTAATTACATCAAAGGTAAAAATATCAAAAATCACTGCTTTGTTACTATAAAATAAAATAATAAAAAAAAAAAAAATATATATATATATATAATGTTCTTTTTATATAATACAATGATTTTTCTTTTTTTTTTTTTTTTTTTACCTTTTTTGTTGAGGCTTGGGGAAGTGCTTGTAAAACATTTACTCTCTCAGTTATTGTTGTCACAAAAAAGAGCCATTAGAGAATTGAATCCATGGAAGTATTGTATCCATAGAAGTCAGTATTGATACCCATCAATCCCATTATCTGCAAAGGTAAATATTCATTTCATTTTTTTTTTAAATAGTGGATTTTAAGATGTGTCAAATTATGTATAAGGCTCTTATGAAAACCGTAACTACAGGCATACAGAAAATGACAGAAGAGAAAGTAATTTTAATTAAAAGGGAACAGAGATATGTAAAAAGTTAAGATTTAGAACCAAAATGATGGAACTGTGCAACACCACAAAAAAGGTCCTTTAATGGGACAATCTTGACCTGGAAACCAAAATATCCAAACCAGCCTTTGTAGTTAAAATTTGTATAAAACCATCATGTTGAGAAAATATGATGTAAGAATAAAAACAAGTTTTTATCTGTTTGAGTGGTATTTTCAGATTCATTATTTTTGTGATATTTTTTTTCTAGTTAAGTGCATTTGAATCCCTGTGTCGTAGATTTTTATGTAAGGGTTTCTGTTGCCTGAAGTTATTTTAATTCACAGTTTGGGGTTTTATTATGGACTTTGTTAATCAGTCTTTTGGAAGAAAAAAAAGAGGCAGATCATGTAAGATTATTCTTTCTGCTCCTTTTCATTCATATTATTTCATATTTTTGAACTTAATTGCTTTCTTTTATTAATGAATGAAATAAAAATCAAAATAACTTACCTTTAGGATGAGGAACAGGAGATTTTGCATCACTGATGTGCAGCTGACAAATCAGCAACAACTGTGTGATGCTATTATGTCAATATGGACCAAAATCTCTAACGATGAGACTTAGAGCAGTCCTGAAGGCAAAACTGGTACCTCATAGAGTGGCCCTTTGTGTGTTTTTATACTTTTTATGAAAACTGGACAGCAAGAAAGTATTTACAACACAGAGAGTGCAAAGGAAAGGCAAAGATTCATGAAAAATTCAACTCTCAGTGAATTTATGTTGTTTTTAATTTTTTTTTGCAAATGACTTTCGGGGTCAATTTGTGGACGGTTTCAACTAGTCTCTGTTTGGACAAAGTCTTTTTCTTTATGCAGTGATGGTGTTGACCACTGCCCCACCATGTCCCCCTATATTGATGGGGAGGGAAGAGTGAGAGCGCTGTGCTAGTCGAAGGTTCTTGTGAGTCGAACACTTTGGTCCTCTTCTCAGTTTCAGGGTCCTCTAGGTGCCACTTTTTCCTCCTTGGCAGCATATAATTCTCCTCAACGTTCTTGTGTCCCTCAATGAGCTCCTTGCTTATTTGGAGTTGTTGGGTGAGCTCCAATCTCAGCCCCTTCAGCTGACTCACAAGAATGCTCTTCCTCTCTTGGAAGCTCTACTGCACGATGGAGATGTCCTCAGCTGCCTTCTTGTACTGCTGAAGGATGGCCATTTCTTCTGCCATTTTTTGAAGGTGTTTGTTCAGCAGGACATTCTGCTCCTCTGCCTTCATCAACATCTGGCACTTTGGCTTGTTTCAGCTGATGGCGAAGAGTTTCTTGCTCAGCCCCAAGCCTCATTGTTATTTGCTGGGTCTTGTTTAACTTGTCTGCTTGAGACCAATTTTGAGTCTCAAGCTGGCGCAGGTAACTCTCAGCCTGCTGATTCAGGGTGTGGACATCGGACTGATATTTCTGATTCAGTGCTTGATATGCAGCTTCTTATATCTGTCCAGTTCTGTTTGGTAGAGGTCGTTTTTCATCTGCTCTTGTTTAGATACTCTTTTTGAATAATCTCCATGGTGCTTATCTGTGATATGAGCTTCTCCAGCTCAGTCCAAAACATCTGGGCCTTCTGCTTCTGCCTTCTCATCTGCCATCTTCTGGCAGCGGGTGTTGTGTTTGGCAGTGAGGGATTTGACATGGGCCGGGAACTTTACGTCCTTGTCTGAAAGAGCCTGGTTTTGTTGCCCAAGCTCATTCTGTAGGCTCTGCACCTGCTGCGCAGCTCGCTGGATCTCGGCCTTTCACAGATCACTCTCGTCTGCCAACTTCTTCTGCAGAGCACTCTGTTGAGCATTATGGTCCTGAGACATCTTATTAACATGATCCTGCATTTGTTTGTGCAGAACGCTCTGTTGGGCACTAACCATGCAGTACAGATAGATCTGCCTGATTCAGTGTCTGTAATCAGGCAGACCCATCTTGCCAAGCTCCAATACAGCAATTTGTGAGTGGCCCAAAGCAGGATGGCACAATCTGACTCCTTTGGAGTGAGACAACAGCAGGAAGTAACTGTTGATTCAGAGATTAGCATCGATGCTAAAAGCTTAGGTAGCAGTTTTATCAGATCTGGACCACATTTCTTTACTAAATGAACTACAGATATCAACACTGTAGGAAGGATATTTCTGCTCCACTTATGACATGTTTTGCCAAGAGCTTGTTTTACGAAGTGGCTTAAATTCTGTCTTTTATTACTAGATTATTTATACTGTGTTTATAGCTTTTTCTCTGAATTTAGTGCAGCAATACATTCAAATTAAGGTGTCACCAAATTCAGATCCCCAGCACTGACAGACTTTATACATTCCTTTACTACTAGTAGTTCTGTATATTAAGAAAGCATTAGGGTAGGTCATAACAAAGAGTTGACTTTAAATAAGTGAGTTTTTATGATCAAACTTTAAAATGAATAACGGTAGACTTTTACAGTCACCTCCCTGTTTTTGAGCAGCCATCATGACTTTACCTCATTTGCCCTTTCCGTATTTGACAACAAAACTGCACTGGCATTCGTTCAGGAAGCACCCAGTAGAGGGCAGTAACGGTTAAAGTACAGCTTTGTGGACCACAAGCTTCACAGAGGTCCTGTTCAGGTTATTGAGAAGCTGTCTCTTTCATTTGTTTACCACTTAGTCAGATCCAAACTATGACAAATCTCTCTCCTATCACATGGTGAAATTATTATTTTCTCAATTTGTTACACTAATGTTTTTAAGAATCATGGATAACCAAGTTACAATGAAGTGTTTATCAATATTGTGAACTCTGTAGTTTTTTACATAAATACTTCATAAATGATCTTTTATGGATTCCCACACTGATTTTTCAGTCACTAAAAGACTGAGTATATTCCTCTTCAAATTTCTTGTGACATACTGAGCAATGACAGACTTTGAGTGACGGATGCAAGACATCTGAGTGAGTTATTTCATCTTTTCTTGACGAGTGACAAAGTGACACCCTTTGGTGTGGATGCATTTTGCAAAATGCTGTGACAGCTCCATCTCTCAATTGTTGCCTTCTCTAGTCGCCTCTGTGGCATAATAGACCTGTCATCAGCATCGTCCTCCACCATCCCTCTCCTGCTTTTGTCTAGACAGCAGTTTATCAAACATCTTCAGCCCTTTTCTTCTTCTTTTTGTGCATGCACAGATAAGGAATGTCAAATGTGGCTTTTTCAATACCACAGAGCCAGATTGGATGAAGATAAATGTTTGACCTCCTGAGGGGCTGCCTGTTTTTTTTTTCCTACAAAAGCACGGATTGAGTTGCTCCATCAGATCTCGCTCATTGCAATGATCTTGCTCTTAATTTTTTGATGTGATTGTTGTTGATCTCCTTCAGTGGGCTAAATGCCCCACTGCTATATATAAAACCAGTCAATACTGTCTAAAGGGATAGTCATTTTTCTGGATTTAATTTGTTTCTCTCTTTTACTTCAGGCAATTTCAAAATCTCAGAGCATGCAAATGAGTACAAGAAATAAAACATTGTCTGAACTGGCCTGAATATACGCTTATCCCGTGTTTGACATTATATTTGCTGGACTATGGATCCCTGGAATAACACTCTGGTAAGTCATTTCCCATATAGAAATTGTAAGAGCTTGAATATGCACCCTTTGGCCATTTTTAGGTTGTTTAGTCCCAAGTCTCTTTTCATGACTATCTACAAAAGGGGTCTCCAAACACTGCTAGTAGTGGCCTGTGGTCTGTTTTTAATCAGCCAGCAGCAATTTCTAAAAGATAGAATTAGATATGACCCACATTAAAATATCAAGTTTATGCATGACCGATGAATAAAAATAAATGATCAGAGCAAAGAGATAGCAGAAATTGCGCACATCTTCACAGTTTAGCCTCAGTTCTGAGGTCAAAATTTCAAAAAGAGTGTTTGCATATTATCTTGAAGCACTAAAATGTCAAAACATTTTTGCAGTCTTGTGCAGTTGACTCATCTTTTTTGTCTGATGGTGAGATGAGCAGTTAGTGTTTTCCTTTTCTGCTGTGCGGAGCATTGCACTCATCATAATCCTGACCATGGACAGACAGGGGTCACCAAGGCCAACCAGGACCCTTGAAATCTGGACTACCATCCTCAACTACAATTTGTTAAAGGAACACTCCAACATTTTTGTTTTTGTGTCTCACTCCCAAGTCCATGACAAGCAGGTAGACACCATTCTTTCAACTGTGCGTCCAGTAGCAAGGAAGAGACATACAAAGCTCAACCACCGCTAGTTAGCTTAAGCTCAAACAATGGGAGTCAATGGGTAGCGCTAGCCTGCCTCTGCCTACAGTCATCAGATAAACTCTTCAGCAACTCTAAATGGTCCTGTGTGTCTGTTGTGACTCATTTTTTTACCCCTTTATGTTATGTTGTCTTCTACTATCGTCATAGTACCTTCTTCTACTCCTAAACAGAGGCTTTGTTTTATTGACCTACTTCTGCGGTGGTTTTCGCTAGAAATGTGATGTTTGGGAACGAGTCGAGTCATTTGAACAGCTCTTTTCACTGAATGATGAGAACCGATTTGCAGCTGTGAGTGAGCCGTTCGTTTGCGGGCCATTCTTAAATTTGCAGGCAATTTGCATTGGTAATGGAAAATCAAGTGGGTGCAAGCAAACTGTTTGTAGCATGTGATGACCCCATGATGTTTTTTTTGGCTTGTTTTCTCCCACAATTCTTTTATGCTGAGAGTTTGGCACCATGTACAGCAATGTATAGCATTAGCGCCTGTCCAAACATTTGTGAACAGAGAGAACACTGAGTTGTGACACTGTGGCCCACGTTCAAAAAACCCGAACTATCCCTTTAATGTAATGTAAAGTGATTAAGTAATAAGAGCATTATTTAACAGGAGATATTGATATCCTTTCCTATCAGTTTTTACTACAGTGGGAATAAAAGGAGAACTCAAAAATTTAAATATGACAAATATAAAGAAAATATAAAAATGTCAGTCTTGGTTAGCTTTTAATTTCAAGTAGCCATTTATTTCCTGCCATAAAGTCTCGTCATCACACGTAGAAAAATTATTTTTTCCTCATCAAAACCAGGCAGTTGAAAAAATCAATCTCTGTGGCACATTAAGGCAACCCATCACAGTGAGTTTTTATTCCTGCTGTCATACTATCATCTGCCTATTTATCCACTTCTCCTTTGGCATACAAACTTATGCTGATGTTACTCTCATTAATCTTACGAGCGCTGTTGAGGGCTCATAATGTACTGCCATGTTGAGTCAACTCAACATAAAAAGCTGATTAATGCATCATGTTTTCTTCATTAATATATCATTACTTGGAGCCAAACCAATAATTGGATTGCACATGCCAGAATGAATAATAATAATAATAATAAAAAATATATTTAAGATCTCCAAGGGGAATGATTTCTTCAGTGATAAAAAAAAAAAGAAAATCTCAATGGTCTCATCCTCCCAGTCATTCACATTGCTGTCCAGCTCATCAGTGTCCACTCCTCCTCTGA
Organism: Cetoscarus ocellatus; assembly: GCA_037902135.1. Taxonomy (NCBI): domain Eukaryota; kingdom Metazoa; phylum Chordata; class Actinopteri; order Labriformes; family Labridae; genus Cetoscarus; species Cetoscarus ocellatus. The sequence goes on from JBAMNC010001052.1 coordinate 755,838, forward strand.
GCTCCAGGCGGATGCTCTTCTGCTCTTGGTAAGACTGCAGCGCTGTTTCCCTGTTGCGACAGCACAGATTAATAATTTGTCCCAACCCTAGGGTGCAGTGAAACCTTTCGCAATATTAAACCACATGGATGAAGTTGCCGTGAGCAAAAAGCCTAGTGGCACCTCTTCAACAGCTTTTCTTTGCTGAACATGCACAAACTGGGAAACCTAGTCTTAGCGTGTTAGCAAAATTGCGAAGTGTTAGCATACAGTCAGTCAAATAGTCCAATGAAGCTGTTACCTTACCTTGAATGAGCTGTGCATGTTAATCCTCTGAATATCAGCTGGACATGTTTATGTGTGAGTTACAGGTAGGGAATGTGATCTGAAATACTTTTTGACAAAGCTGGTACATATATCCTCATATTCTTGTGGCTGTCTGTGCATTAGCACATAAATAAACCTGGTGTTTGTTCACAGGTCTGGACCTGTTAATGGAAAACAAACAAAAGCTTCCAGTGGAATTTCGCCAGAGGAAATAACTCTGACCTCTCCTTTCTTCAGCTATTCTGCTTCTTTACACATGCTGAGAACAGAGCTGAACCATAAAAGTGATAAAATTTTGCTCCCCTTCTTGAGGCTCAGGAGTAGACCCTTATCTGACTGATACTCATGATGGACTGTTCAAGATCTCCAGGGCAAATATGATGACAGACATGGGATCTGGTGTATCCAGCTGGTTTGCAAGGTTAGTAATAGTTTTCTTTTTCTTTTGATCAGCTCTTTGTAAAAATGTCTCCCTGGCAATGTGTGTCCTTATATTAACGAGTTTCTGTTGAAACTGTAAGAGGAGAGGTTGTAAATAATTGGCTGTTTAGTTTAACACTCTAAATTTGCATAGCAATCCTTAAAAGAGCTCATGACATAAATATCTCAAAATATTTATCACAGCCTTTGACTGAAAATAACTAATTTAAGGATTAGATATTCTGCAGACACTGTTTGGTTCTGGATGATGTAGTTCCCTCGAGGATTTAATTAGATTTGAGGGATTAATATAAAAAATGAAATAACGCAATAATGCAGCAGTCAGTGCATCATTGGTAATGATATTTAGATAAATTTCCTGCCCTTCTAACATGTCCAGAGAGGCTTGTGAAGAAACAAAGCTGTTGTACAAGGCTCTGTCTATGTACCTAAGTGACAAAAAAGTAAAGGGGAGAGTATAAACAAAACTTTTGTTTCCACAGGCCAGTATGACCCAGTAGCTGAAGAGGCTACTCTGTTTGTTAACTTTTTGCAGGAAATAACCTCTAAAATAAAATCTATTTATCCTCAGGTCCTAACGATGAAGTGATAACATTTAGGAGGCATGATATCAGAGGCCAAATAATCCACCACTGCACTTTCACTCTTACATTTCCATGGTAAGGTTAAGGCATAAAACCAGTATGTGGTAGAGATTAAAATAATATTGTTTGTCAGTACTGGCCCTCAGATAACCCTGTAAGAATAATTGGCTCAGTGAAGCCAAAGGCAAGTGTGTAAAGATCATGTCTGATTCTAAAGTTAAGACAGATCTGAGTATTCTGATTTTTAGGTGAAACTTTATTTAATCTCCTTCATGAACATCAAACGCTGTCTTTCTAGACAGTTCAGGTCCTGAGCTCTGGGAGCTTTGAACTAGTCACTGGAGCGTGTTGAATGTAAAAGCGCTGGAGCAGTGGAGATGGGCGATAGCAAATTTCCAGCCAAGTGATATCAATGGTTATTACTTTGCTCAGATGGAGGGGAAAATAAATGTAAGTATATGAAATCCGCATTGAAATTTTGTATCTTCACAGGGGTTGCACCTGAGAACTGAAATTAAATCTAGGAGCCTCACAGGGAGGGCAGCAGCTGGTGAATATTTGAAAAAACCTAAACGGTCTCAGCCAGATGATGATTTGTTTCATTTCTAAGATTAGTCATGTGTTTAAAGCAAGACTCTTGACACTCTTCAAATCCCAGCAGGTGAAACTATGTTTGACCGTTTCAGTAGAGGAGAAATGACCAGTATATTCACCTTTATTATATGATCTCAAAAAAACAAAAAACAAAACATAGATTATGCCAAAGTGAGATTTAAAGGCAACTCTTGGGGTGCATAAAACCTGCATTAATTGATTTTTTGGTCACTTTGGGGCAGATAAACACACATTGCCAACATTACCTAATGAAGCTGGGACAGTTATAATCAATATCTCTAACATGGAGCAGAGGGCTATTTTTAGTGTAGAAAATGTTGCATGCAGTTACAAAATAAAGCAAGGCATAATCTGAGTCTGTATTTTCCCTCAGGTTTACACATTATTATAGCACTGACTTATTATTGGACTTTTGTTTTTGATGAGATGATACATAGCAAATATAATGATAATAATGATAATGATAATAATAATAACTTTATTCATAAAGCACCTTTCAAAACAGAAGTTTAAGTACTTCACAGAAAAAAACAACAACAACAACACAAACCCAGGGAACAATCAAATGAGCTTAAACAATCAGGCCAAACAAAGAAATTTCCAAAAGAGTCAAACAAGGGCGTAAGAACAAAATGCAAACTCAAAAGGTCAAGGAAATTAGAGCAAGTAAAAGCAATGAAACTGTAAAATTTAAACATTTGAAGCACTAAATTGATATATTTCATTAGTATGGTTAAAATGTCAGCATAAAAGTGTTATTAATAAAGTAGATTTTGAAAAATAATGATAGTAATGATAAGAAGAGGACAATAACACAACAAATTGATCAATAGATGATGACATCACTTCAGGTAGGTTGGAAGATTAGAGTAAATAAGGGTAAAAGGAGTAAATTAAAACATGGAAAGTTGGTAAAACTGGACTAAGAATGATGAGAAACTGGTGAAGAGAGTAAAAACAGCAGAGATAACAAGTAAATCATTAAATAACTGTGAGACTAATAAACAGATGAAATAAATAAATAACAAAATGAACAAATATGTATATTAGAAAAAGAAGCATCTTTGACGTTAATGCAAGACTCCTATATTTCACTCTTTTGATGGTAAAAGAGAAAAAGGAACATGATAAAGTCATGTAGCCTGCCTTTCATCCCCCTTTCACTCTGCACAGAGCATTTACTGTAAAGGTTCAAATATATGAGCACTTCAAATTTAGAAACGGCTGGATTGACCGCAGTCTCTCTCGTCTGTCTCTCCTCTCAAGGCCTGGAAAACTTCTGTTGTTGTAGTTGTTTTTGATAGTTTTTTGTTTTTGCTCTTGCAGTTGTTTTTTTGGGTTTGATTGTTTTGGGCTTTGTTTTGTTTCTTACTTGCAGTGCATTTCTGCTCTTGCAGGTGTTTTCCTCTTATTGAACTGCATCGAGCCATTGTAGGCTGTTAGCTCTTGTGGACCACTGTATCATACCAGTGGTCAAGAGCTTGATGATAACTGTGTGGTTACAGTGTCTTCAATTTTTCAATGGAGAAACAGTTATTTAGGTATAAACTTGTATTACATTATCAGATATAAATATAAAAATTAAAAACAAGGGCAATTGTTTCACCAAATCATTATAGGTTAGCAATGGATAGAGGCTGAATGCTAATTTATACCTTAGAGCTGAAGCTACAGTGTATCCTCTGCTCTGGGTCCATGTAGCCTTGAATCACATCAGGGGGCTTTGTGGCTATGCTCATACTCTGAAGTGCACAGCCACCAAAATATAACTGCATGTCAGATGACACGGTCCTCCCTGTGATTGGTCTGCTTCATAGCACCAGATGACTGCTTGTCTCTGAGTATATCTCATGCATGATTTTGTGTGATCTGTAATGAGGTAGAATGTCTGCAGTATGGGGCTCTAACATGTTAAATATACATCAGACGTGTATTTCCTCCTCTGTGTCTATTGGTGGCCAAATATGCTGAAAATCCGGTCCTCTGTCTCATTTGTGTCAGCAGTTGTAAATTTCCAATTTCAGATATCTCCTTCCTGCAAGAATTGTATTGTACTTGACTGCTGCTGGTTATTTTTTAGTTCTACACTCCGATGTTGTGTGCTCTGCCATCTCTTGTACACAAACATTGATCAGATAAAACTGCGACTGAAGCATCTATGCTAATCTCTGTACGAGCCGTCACTTTCTGCTGTCATCTTGCTTGTCGCTCCCGCCTTTTCCTGCTCCAAAGGACACTAATTGGGCCATTGTCATGATTGAACTCTCGTGGCTCAAAAGAACTCAAATGCAGACAACCAGTCCATGATCCAAAAAACAGAGTTTATTGTCGTTCCAGAGTCGGTACACAAGCAGGCAAACAATCCAGGCAAAGGCAACAGACAAACAGAAGGCAAGAAGACTTGGTTCAGGCAAAAAGGGTCGAAGACAAAAACTGGACTTGGAATAAGTGCTGGAAAGTGACACTAAGGTACAAACAATCTGGCAACAAGACAAGGGAAAGAACGAAGGTTAGATACATGAGGTGATTGGTGGTGATGAGACACAGCTGGAGAAGCACAATCAGGGATCAGGTGTGACAACGCCAGACAGGAAGCAAAACCTACAGAAACAAGGACAGACAGGTGAAATTTCAAAATAAAACAGGAAACACAAAGACAAGACATGAAACAAGAACAAAACGGGTAACTTAAGTAGTGAAAAGCCGGATCATGACAACCATCTAGATTGGACCTTGGCAAAAGCTGAAGGTTTTGGGCTTCAGCTCATAATTTTACATAGTCACCATATTGCACATTGTGGAGCTAATCAGAATCAGAAATACTTCATTAATTACCAAGGGTAAATTTGGTTATGTGATCCTCAAGGTTTTTTGCCGCCTGTTTTGACTTCCTCAGCAGAAAAAAAACAGAATTCTGCTGTTCATCTGTGATCTTGAACAAGAATTGTAGAGCCACGATTTTTTGTTTTATCATCCATCTTCCTTTGTAGTAGCATTACTCCTGTCCTTCTTTCCCTCTTTGTTGTTGCTGCTGACAGGACTGTTTGCCAGAGGAGAGCAGGGCATGGGGTGGGCTGATGAGTTTTTAAAATGTGCTTTTGTGGGGAGAAAGGCAGGGAGGGCCGTAACCTGACACGCCAGACGGACAGTTCCATATATCCATCACGGAAATATTTCACTAGTCCATCTGGGAAAGACCCGTTCAAAAATTTTTTCAGAGGCAGAACCTTCAAAAACAACTGCAACTGGTGATTGGACAATCGTTCTACTCGTCACACTCATCACAAACCAATCCATATCGCACCACAGTATGACGTAGCAGCTAGACCCTGTTGTTAGCTGTTAGCTTAAACTATGTTTCAGTCCTCAAACTATCATCTTACATTAAATTATACCACACTGATGTATCATTTACCACTTATATGTGACATGAACCTCGTCAATGACAATCCCCACCAAGTTATTTCGGTTAACTTCTGAGGAGAGCACATTTCACCAGCCAGGTATCGTTGAGTAAACATGACTCCGGGCTACCATGCTACCAGCATCATTTGCGGAGCATTTCTGCATCTCCTCCAGTTTTCCAGCAGTGATCCCCGGTCGGGAGAAGAGCAGAAAAATTTCTGATAAAACTGCAGATATTGCCACATCCATGGAGACCACTTCAGAAGCCGCCATTGTTTTCAAACATGCAGTCACTTCCCACTGTCGTCACATCTTCAGCCTCCGCCTCTCTTCCCTGATTGGGCTGTCCAGATTTTGGCAGTGAAATCGTAGGAGATTGGAGCTTGGCAAGATGAATCTGCATGATTTCAGACAATGAATCAGGCAGGTCTATCTGCACTGCAAGGTTATTTTTTATGCGCCCCTTGAACAAAAATTGACAAATATATTCCACCCCATTAGAAATTTGAATATGTACCTGCACAGAGAGACTGTGTGTGCAAATCCCATGTCATGGGCTTGCTGTCCCTTGATTCTCTTTCCTTTAACTTCACGTATGTCCACCTCTCTCTCTCTGTCCCTCCCTCTCTCTCCCTCTCTCTCTCTCACTCTGTTTTCCCCACCCTGCTCTCATTTCATCAGGTCCTCAAACAACACACACCACAGCCTCCAACCGCCTCATCTCCTCCACTGGAGCCACAAGATCAGAGAGAGGGTGAGCAGAAGTGACGATAGCGCAACATCAGCATAGCTGAGAGGCATCTCCCTCACCCAGAGATAGAGAGAGAGAGAGAGAGAGGGCAAGGTGAGGAAAAGTGGAAGAAGTGAGGAGCAAATAGCAACACTGAGAAGAATAACTTTCGAGTTTGACTGAGGGCAGGCAAAGGAGAGTTTGGGGGTAAGAGAGAGTAGTGGTTGGCAGAAGGGGTTTAGGAGCTTCATTCTTCCTTCATTCTTTCTTTTACCAGCTGCAAGAACTGCCCCCCTCCTCTCTCCTCCGCTCCCTCTTGTCCTCCTCTTCCTCCTCTTTTCACCCTGACTCTCCTCTCCCAGCTCCCGCCGTGGGGTCTCAGCTCTCTGTCTCCCTCCCCCCTTCCCTTGCTCCCTACCTCCCCCGGGCTCTGCTGGGAGCCTCTGGGCTTCTGCACCGCACAAGGATGTCTCGCAGGGAGTCGCCACCTCCACCTCCGCAGCTGCTGGGAGTGCGGAGGGGAGACGTGGATTGCGATGATCGTCCAGAGCGTTCAGAGCCGCTGACTGATGCCGAGAGGGAGATCATCCAAGACACGTGGGGGGTCGTCTACAAGAACTGTGAGGACGTGGGGGTGTCAGTGCTCATAAGGTGGGTTTGTCTCTGTGTTTCCTCATGTGTAAACTTAAGTTTGAGTTTTGAGATGTTAACATGTTTCATTTAGGTTAATCATTTAGTATTTCAGTTTGGGTTTAGCCTGCAAGTAATGAGGGAAACATTTAGGGAACAGATTACATCTGAGATTAATAGATGCCGCATAGTGTAACAAAAGTCACAATAATTTCAAAGAAATAACTGTAAAACAAAATTGTGAAATTCGTTACAGACTAAGAAACCTTTGAGGACATGTAGGCTAGATTGTTTGAGTTTTGTTGCCTTCTTGGTAAGAAATTGTAAATGGTTTGTGTCCTAATTAATATAAACCGAGTAAAAACCTAAATGTCTTTTACAGCATTCACAGCCAGAAAACCAAAAAACATTATCTTTAAAGGTTTTGAAAATACATCTTTGCATTGATTAGTTTTTTTTTAATATGCCTGTAAAATGATCTGACTGTTTGGAGCCAACATGCAGTCAGAGAGGGGAAGGGAAGACTGAAATATTTTCTTTTTGTTCATGCGTGAGGAGAGCCAGCAAGAAATTTCATCAGAATAAAGAAGAGAGGTAGAGGGAGATGGGCTGTGTCAAAAATCTCCCACTTAACTTGAAATTTGTCATTATGCAATGCAATTCAAATCCCTATGAGGAATATAAAGCCAAGGCTGAAGGCTGCAGTTCCTGGGGTCAGACTGCCTTTAGTTATGTAGTTCTTTGAATTCCATACACAACTTATAATTGATTTTTCAGCCATCATCCTATCTAAAAAAGATGAAGACAACAAAGTGGCATAACTATTTAATTCTTTGAAGACTTAAAGAGAAGATTTATGTCAAGATTCACAATTTAATGTTCCAAAAAAATAAAAGAATCTGCATTAAACAACATTAACCAAAGGGAGCCAATAAAACCTGTTGAAACACAGCATACACTGATTTTTACATAAATTCCACCTTTTACAAACAGCAAATACCCATTCACAATTCAGACTTTTAGACTGGCACCTGGGATTGCCAGTCATAATTGGTTCAGGCAATAATTTGGCCATGTCACTACTTAAACAAGCCGAACCTCCACTTAGCATGTTGTCATGCCTCCTGGGGCTTGTGCCCCACTATTTGAGAAATACTGCTGTAATTGGAACTGGACGGCTCCACTAAAAAATGAAAACTTTGTTGCTAGAATGTGGTGTCAGTGGGCCAAACAACCCTCCAGGGAGGGTTGTGGATCCCTTAATTTTATTCATAGCATCACAGGGGGAATTTCTTAAAGGCAAGCCATAATCACATATTTTCACATTAAAAACTTTAAGAAGTGCATTTTAAATACAGTGTGACCTTTAAGGTTGACCAAAAGCTAGTATGATATGGCCTTTCTAATATAACAACGGCCATTGTTTGGCCCAAGACTGTTTCTTCAGAAACCTATAGGTGACGTCATTCTGCATCCATGTGTTATCAATCAATCAATCAGTATTTGCTTGTGTAGTGCCAGTTGAGAAGAAATGTTACCTCAAGACACCTGCCAAAAAGGGCATGTCTAGACGATGCGCTTTCTCATGTTATTTACACAACAAGACCCAACACTAATGTACTGTGAGTGAAGCATTGAAGAAAATGTAGTAATGTAACGATGGGTAGAAAATAATGCATTTTAACTGGCAAAAATCTCAGGCATGTTTAAGAGTAATGCTTGTGGTGGGGCTGTAAAGGCATAAAGTGAGATGCAGTAAGAGAGAGAGGTATGTAATGTCTGTGGATCAGATGAAGGGACTGCAATCAATGTGCCACAGCAATGATGTCATCATCAGCATCTGGGTATACTGACAGCAGTGTCAGAAATGTTTTCTTTGTCTACTGAGTAAAGCATGGAGTCCACCACAAAGACCTCAATGTCTAGAGAGGGCAAGAGGGAATTATTAGACACTGTCATGGTATCCTGTCCATTTGATGAAATTTACTACATATTGAAGCATACCTGTAACTTACTACGAATGTTTTGAGGTCCTTGCATGTCATTTTCCACAAGTTTCACATCAGACCTATATGTAATCTTAATCTCAACTATTTAATTTCAAAATTGCATGACATCATGTGAAATAATCAATAGCCATCATAAGTGGTCAAACACATATTTTGTTGTAAAACTGCGCGCTTAACATTCTTGGCACAGGACATTCCCAAGTCCATTTTATTTAAAGTTGGGACAGTGTGAACAATGTAGAAAGAAACAGAACGCTGCCATTTTAAAGATACAAACCCATCATTTTATTCAAAATATTCTAAAAACAGACCATTAGATTTAAAAACAGAAAAAATGTAAAATTATATATGTTGATAAATAATGCTGTGATTGATGATTGCAAATTTAAGTAAAAAAGTTTGCCAATGGCACCACTGTTGGTAAAACTTGCGTCTTTGCAAATGTGATGTAAGTGTGAACTTCAGGGTCTGTGGTAGAGGGTGAAGTCATCATGGATTAGCTGCAGCTGCTTAAAGGGATAGTTAAGTTTTTTAAAGTGGGGTTGTATGAGCTCCGTATGGCCACTAAGTACATTAGATGCAGTAGAAAGTTCTCTCCTCTCCCTCAGTAAGCCACAATTTGTAAAAGTTTGTGACACAGAACCAGCCGCAAACAGGGAAATATTATACCAAATACAGAGAGTTTTTTCCCCACCTACAAGAACTCCCATCAAAAAACAATACCACAGTTTAAGAGTGCACTACCTAGAATTTTTTTGAGTGCATTATCTTTTCAGAAAAATAAAGTTGATCTGGAACGAGGAATACGTGGAATACGTGGAATACGTGGAAAACGAGGAATACGAGGAATACGTTACGCGAGTCAGTTAGTTCCAGATAAACTTTATTTTTCCAAGAAGTAAATGCGCTCAAAGAGAGATGACATGCACTTACCTCTACTATCAGTAGGGCCTTTTAAAATAGCTCTGTGTGCATCATATTTTCCTTCAGAAATGGAAATATCAACCAAAAAAACCCCCAGAAAAACAGAGTCATGAACTCATGACCTGCCTCTGATAGCAGCAGAGGACCTCAAGAGGTTCAGGGTTCAAGCTTGGCCCCACCTGTCTCATGACAAGATGTCTGACCAAGCTGATACTGATCTATAACTACCAGGAAAACTTCAGCCATCAGTGAGTGAATGTGAGAGTGAATGGTTGTGGATGAGTGGATGTGATCTTTGGTGTAAAAGCATTTTGGGCAGTCAGAGAGACTTATACAAGTTTAAGTTCATTTACAGTTCACTAAATAGGTCCCTCTGGACAGACCATTTTCAACTCTGCCATTGCTGTTTACAAAGCAGCCATCAGAAGTCCCACTGCGTCTGTGCTTTTTCAAAAGTTGAACTGTTTTCAACTGAGACTGCTGGGAGCAGAATGACAAAAGGATGCTGATACTGAGGGGATTGCCCTGTCCAGGGTGCTTAGCACTAAACTCTTTTCCACATGGGTTTTGAAATGAAAGTAAGCTCTACCAGGCTGTGGACACAGGTCCTAATCTGTGTAATGTCCAAGGTCCCCAAAAGTCTTAACTGAAATCAAAGGCCCTAAAATGTCTTATTCTTCATAGTGAAGGTCTTAAAAATGCGATAGGCCTTTACTTTGACTTCCAGCACTTATGAATTTTCTTTTCTTTCCCTCCTTTACTTAAACCTCATTTGCACTTTAAAAAAAAAACTTAAATTATCCAGATATAATCCAGAAGAGCTGTATGTGTAGATACAGTCTGATACAGTCGTGTTTTTCACTTGGAATTTTCACAGAAAATTTCCTTCCACCCCCCCTTGTATTTTATCCATGTAAAGTCTGAGTAGGCTCATGTCTGAATGCTGCAGTGAATTATCAGGGAAGCTCACTGAGGCGAGTGGGGAGGGCTAATGACATCATCCTGTGTGACCGATACAAACCAGGAAAAGGGAGACCTTACAGGATGGACAAAAACAACCGCTGCTGTGAGAGAAGTTTATTTGATTGTAAGGGGAGTGACACAAACTCAAAACTGCGTCTGGACATCGGAAGTGTTGTTCGTCCGCTATCGTGCAGCAGGCTGTACTCCCTGCTGAGAGGAGCAAGTGTGAAAGACCTTGTCAGTGAATAAACTTTGCACGCTGACCGGATATTATCCTGGTAATATCAGTGTTGCATGTGTGAAAAGGGCTTTGCTTATTACTAGACTAAAATTTATTAGTCAAGTAAAATTTCATTGAGTGTCTAGGACTCAGTGGGGATTGGGTAAGGGCTCATATGTTCTCTGTACTCTTTGATGCAATTGGACCATAATGTACATTTCAATAAGTTGTCAGGGAAACCAATAAAAATGTTTCAGTTAAAACAAGATACATTGGAAAATAAGTGACATTGTCACGCTTGGACAGTTAGCAATAAAACGTTCTCCATGCATGCACATGCTCTCATATGTGCTTCTCTGTCCCACACTGGAAAAAAAAATATGTCTTTATATCCTATCATTGAATTAATAATCAGCACCCTGGCTTGTTACTTTTTTGTAAAATTTCAATCTTACATAGTGACGAGAATCAAAAACCAATTCCCGGTGAAAATTCGTAACAGCTAGCTCAAGGAACTGATACGTCTTTATGCTAAACTATTCCCTTATCAAGTAATGGACATTACACTTGCACCAGAGGCAGTCAGCAGAAAATAACAAAGAAATTATAGATTTGGCTTAAGTATACACAAAATGACCCTAACCGCATTATGATCTGTAACTGTATGGTTTCAAGCAAGGGTGGAAACACCAAAACCTATCCGAAGTATTGTCTATAAGGCACAGCATTAATTCCCAGTCGTACCATGAGTTTGACATTGATAGGGAATCTATAAAGAACCAGACTGATGAGCAGAACCGATAATGGCAGTAGTATCAATATAATCTTATTAACTCCCAACCCTAATTTACATGAACACATAAGCACTTTGGCACATTATAGAAAAATGTACATATACTGTCCCTCACATGTATTGATGCTGTTTGTTCAGTAGTCCAAAAATAAATGAATTATTTTTTCTCAGTTTAGGTCTTGAAATGTTCTTTAAAAGTCTTGTATTTCATTTTAGAAATTGTATGGGAATCCTGCGGTTACATTTTTCACCATATATTTGGACAATAATCTTGAACATTTAGATTTTATATATCCACCAGCAGTAAACACAGATAAAAAGCATTTATATGAATAGTCAACGAGTTTGGAAACAGTAATTGTGTGGCCACAAAGGACCTCCCATTATACAGGAATCCTATTTACATCCAGAGAGGAGGCTGCATTTTGCATGGGCCACACACACACACGCACACACACCCCCCACACACACACACACACACACCACGTTCTGTACCCATTCGCTCAGCCTCTCACCAACGACTGAGCTGTGACAAATGTAGTGAAGGAGGGAACATCACATTCCTGTCATTAAGATGCTGGAGAAATACTTCATAGTCCACTTCTTTTCCTCACTCCAGTGCAACACTCGATGTCTTAGAGGTTCAAATATGTGGAAATAATGCAGTAAGGTTTTCTTGGGGAGAATTCATGCATAGAATAGTAAATGCCTCATTAATTCATCTTACACTGTAAGCACTTTGTTCTTTTATTATTCACGGTTCTTGCTGAACCACTGCCTCTGTCTCCCTTAGTGTCAAAACATATTCAAAACCATGAAATCAAACATTTGTTCCGAGAGCCTTATCTTCAACAGGCTGTAATTCTGAGAGAAGCACTGCTATAAAAAGTGGTTGACAGACCGAGTATAACATGGCTTGGCTGTGTTTTTAAAGCTCCTTCTCATGTTTCTTCAATATCAAGGGAAAAAGTCCTGATTTGTTTGACCATCCCTGGCTAGTTTGTCTCAGCATCACAAACAAAAAGCCCTTAAGGGCTTGTTAAAAAGGACAGCTAGTTGTAGCCAAGGAGACTGATGTGGGTGAGACAAACAGATTTTCAATTTTTGGGTGACAATAATCCCCATGGAAAAGCGTAAGGGGCAGAGAGTATTTTATGTGTGTGTGTGTGTGCGTGTCTTATGCTCTTATCTGTGGATGACAGCAACAAGCTTTGGCGTTAGATGTCTCCCTCTGTCAGCCTTTTCAAATATCTTATGTGGCTTGTCTTTCTTTCCTGATTTGTTGTATTTCGTCTTGCCTTTGTTGAAAAGATCACAATCCTTTATCCTTTCACATCTCAGTCGGTAGCAGCAACCTCCAAAATTGATCATCAAAGCTCCTACATTCTACATCTGATGCATATTGATAACTTTAAGCTCCACACAGTGATAATGCAACAGAGCACACACATATTTTCAATATGGAGCAACATGGACATACAGTGATATAATCCACATTTATATAGCTGAGGATGAAATTTTTCATTTTTAATTGTTGATTTACTTACACTGCGCATCAGAGTTGATTTTATGATGAGGAAGTCGGGAGCTGTTACGTAAAAATTGAAATTGCATGCCTGTAGACCTCCTTTTAGGTCTTCTATTGTTTAATGTCTGATTTCACTAAACACGTTGTGTTTCCTACAAGTTAGATATTTTATGACAAAAAAACAGTAAAGCAAAGTGCTGTTTATGACCTGAGTTTTACACCACAGAAAAACTCAACCAACTATTTTATGAGAAAATGAAGCTAGGATATTCAATTTGCAAAAGTATTCATTTAAAGTCATCATTGAAAGATCAGATGACTTGATGATGTGAATGGACAGACATATGGAGAAAGAACTCAGTTAATCCTTAAAGTGTTCATATTTTGCCTGAATTCTAAAGTATGGCTTAATTGCATGGCATACCAGTGGTTGGATGTCACAGTGGTAGGACTATTCAGGTGGCTGAGGGAATCGGCTGTTTCAGGCAGATACTGGCGCTGTTTACAGGTGGAGAGGGAGGAGTCGCTATGCTGCAGCCAAAAAAGAAGAGTCTCTGATTCTCCAGATGTAAGCTTGGCTCTGCAATTAGACCATAAAAATGTGGTTAAAGTCTTAGTGCTGTCACCAACTGGTTTCTAACGTGGGCTTTAAAAACCCAACTGTGGCAGTCACACGCTGTCCTGGGCGAGCTAAGGTAGAGAGGTTAAGCCGGGGCAGGACTTTAGTCCAAACAGCCAGCCAATCAGATAAGCCAAACTGTGAGTAAGGCATTATTCTCAGCTCTAAAGAGGTCATATTGTGCTTTATTGTATGCCTTTTAGTGTGATGTATTTGTCTCCTTTGCACGATAGGCTCCTTCTGTATGCAAGACAACAAAGTCTGTGGCACTGGGGCTTCCCCCTTGTCTCCTGCTATCAGTATCAGTTCCTGTTTGGAAAGGCTGATTTTTGACCCCACCTGAAAACAATTGTTTTGTTGGTAATTCAACTTATTTGATTGGGTTGGCAAGCCCAGTGCAGAGCATAGACTGTAGAAAGAATGTAGAACAATGGAAAACAAAGCGCTAATCAATTACCATGGAGTCGACTGGTCGGTAAGTCAGAGCAGACTGTGCCCGTATGGGGAAGGGGGACTTAAAAAAACAGGAGCTCCAACAGAGCATCTCGGATTAAGGGAAAATAGAAGTGGATCGGGGTACTCAGTGTGTAAAACCATTCAGGTTATTCAACATTAAGGACTGTGAACATACGATAGCAGTCATCAAGATTAAATGCATGAACCCTAATTCAGACAATTATGACCTCTAAAAAAATGAAAACAAGGAGTTACAGAAAAAGATTCATCGTCAGTAAAAAAAAAAAAAAAGCGCACAAGCTTATAAGACTCAATCAAAGACTTACGGTCTTTTTAATTTGTGGTATCAGCTCAGCTCGGTTTAGTTCAACCTGTTTTTGGCATGAACCGCTCAGTTTTCCTTATAGTGCTCTGATAGTGCCTCCTCGACGTAGGCAGGACTGCAGTTCTTGTTTATAAAAGCTCCTAAATTCAAATAAACAAGTTAGCATTGGGGGTAGGCTATAAGTCTAGTTTGACAGAGCAACACTACATCCACTTTTTTGAAAATCTTGTAATTCAAGGGATCCTAAGTTTTTAAGCTCATAACCCTTAAAGTAAGTGCCAGAGACTTGAGACCCCTACTGCCAGTTCAATTTAAATGAAACCAGGGTCATAAGAAGGGATTAATACTGAAATGGAGTAATGTGTTTAAAGAATATCTTTGGGATCACATGAGAGTTGTTTTGTGACATTATTGCATGTTTCCTGTCCTAATAATGAAACCAGCTAACGGACTGTAGCCCCTCATAACTATGCAGTAATCTTTTTTTTATCAGAAGAAGGGTCCAAAAATATCTTTACTACGAAGTCTCCAAGAGTAAAAAGTAAACTGAGCACCCCAAGATTTTTGTGTGTCATCACTTTAATGATCTAGTCCACAAAAACACGATCATCCATCGACCGACTAATTGATTTGACAAACTGTTTCGGCCCTTTGCTCAGTACTTTCACTTTTTTTCTATGCTGAAGGAGTGATTATCAAAAGTTGTCTGGCAGATCTCCAGTTACCCAACATAACCTGAGGCTGACACTGGGTCACAGTCATGCACAAAATCCCCCATGAGAACACTGATTTGCATTTTCATGTCAATCCATCTGCCTGCATGCACACAGAGAAGAAACTGTGACAATAGCCTCAGTTGAGCCTACCAATGCGTACAAATTCAATTGCACCAAAGAGTGTTATCCCTGGGCTACAACAGAACGATGCATGTGGCAGCTTTGTGAGAACAATCATACCCTGCATTCTTGGACTTCAGTTCAGTTGCATCGCTTTTAGGAAAGTTCAAGCACATTTTACCAGGCTGAAGATTACACTGAAAAAAACCCTCAGATCTAAGAGGGAGTATTTGTCAAATTTCAAGACAAAGAAATCTCACTTGATTTATTCTAATCCACAATTTCCTTTCATGTCTAGGTAAAGATCTTATTTGAAGATATAAAAACTAGAAATAAGGCCTGAGTTTCTTGTTATAAAAAGTTAAATAATCTGCCAGTAAGACAAGACAAATTAAACTAGAGCAGATATTACAACTTAATTTAAGACCCTCACAGAGTCAAACTTTACTTGTTTCACTGGCAGATTTTTTCTCTCCATTACAAGCATTTCAATGCCTTATTTTTGCCTTTCATTCCTTGAAGTAAGATATTTATCCCAACTGGTTAAGTGAATGTGGATTAGAATAAGTGTTATGGATATTTTTGACTTGAAAATAGACAAAAACACTTGCCTAGATCTGAGTTTTTGCAGTGTATTAGGGGCTCGTGATTGATTTGAGGTACTTCATGTTGTTTTTACAGCATGAAATTTAAATGGAGTCATTTTATCAGCAGCACCTTGTCATAACAGTTTAGGAAAGCATCATTGATTTCATGACAGAACTTTTATCTAAACACACTTTACATTGCATCAACCACTCTGATGAACATGAGTCTTGTTTTCCTGCTATATCTAAAACAGCAATTTTAAAAGTGTATAGTGTGCAAAGTACACATTAAAACTTACAAATGTATACAAAAATATCTGTTTATGGCCTGTCTGCAACCTTAATACAACATAAAAATCCCATCTCCCCATTTCTTGTTTGTCTCATCTTCTAGAAAATGCATTCTCAGTCTGTTTGAAAAATTCCTCCGATGTTGATCAGGGGACATGCAAACTCCTTCAGATGGTCGACTCTCCTTGAGCCAGGTGTTTGTTCAGCCCACAGACAGCTCCAAAGGAAGGAACTTATGTAGGCATATGTAATCTTAAAACCTTGAAAGGAGCGTCTTCTCCTGTGGTTGGCAGAACTAGTAGATGGAGGACATTATAAGTTTTCTCTTTGTAAGATTTATGAGAACTCCTGTTTTTAAAAAGTGTGATCTGTCAAGTTTAGTCATTTTACCACATTTTCTAATACTTTTTTGCTTTTTTTTGTGTAAGTATTCTAAAAGGGATGACAGTTTTTACAAGATTTGACGAGCTACTTATGCGTCGGTGAATGAACTTGCACAGATGTGTAAGATATTGCAATACATGGTTAAGGGGCTATTTCACCTTATTTTGAATATGATGTGCCCTGAGATTTGTGCCCTGAGGAAGAAAAACCACTGCCTTAAAGTACAACGCTGAAAAGCCAAAGCCACATCTACTGCTATGGTGCATGATTTCATTTTGACAAGCACTTTACTAGGTTGGAGCTTTCAGACTGCTTGTTTGAGCTACGTCTCTCACAAACGTCTCATGGACTGAAAATCTTGAAAATAGGCGGCTTACCTGTTGTTACCGTGACCTGCGTCTGCACTTTAGCCATAAATGAAAGACAGAGAGACATTTTCAACTTGTTTTAGCAAATAGGGACGTTCACAATGGTAGAAAATATCCCAAACAAATTAGAAATATATTGCCCATTTGTACCTTTCAAAGCATAAGCTCATTTTGCCACATCTGTGGAGAAACACCCCTTGTTTGCCCAAATGCTTTTATGCTGAAGTTCTTATAGGTTGGTTATTCAATGAATCAGGCCACCTGTGCTTCTTCTTAAACTTTCAGTTAAAATTTTTGAAAGAGGACAGGGCTGTGGCAGCAAGGAGACACAGCCATAACAGCTCACATGTACCTGGTCTAAAAGCCATGGCATTTCAAGCTGGAGCTGGCATTTGTGTCAGCCACATGTATCCAATGTATTTGAGCAATAGGAGGGGCTTGGTCAGACAGCTCATGAGAATTAAAAGCTACAGACAACTTAACCACCTGTCTTTCACAAAGCTGACTCAGAGGCTATTAATAGTAGACAAAAAAAATATCTGGATGGTTAGAGAAGAAAACTAAAATTTAGGTCTGAAAAACTCCTGGGATTGCTGTAAAATTTTCGAAGAGTATTCAAATATGAACCTTTTAAACATTTTAAACATGCACCTCTGAAGTGCTGAAGTTGAGTACTGTGCAGATTCTGAGTTAATGAAAAGGACATTTTAGAAAAGAACTATCACAGTCACAAGGTGTAAAATAAAGAAAATCCCTGGAGTGGAGGATAGCGGCTGCACCTCAACTTAAAGATAAACTCAGACACCAACCACATTGTATGAGACTACATACTGTGTGAAAGTTAATGATCACATAAGCAGTGATGATATTATTTTTCTTACTGATGCCAAACACAGCCTACTGTACGTGCATCATTATTCAGGATAGTGTTAGCCTCTCTTTAGAGCAGAAGCCATATCTGTTGTTTGCTAACTTTCTGATATAAATGGTAGTGACAAAAGTAGAGCAGGCTGCAAACTATGCAGATCTAAATTATTTATCACCTCCCAAAGAAATATATAGTACCTAGGTAGTAGTACTGCCAGGCTGACTGGGGGTTGTGTGGTTTGGGTTCACTCCATAGATTTATATGTGTTTCTGTTCTTTTAACTGTATTTTGCATCCTATGGAGTTGATAGCAAAACATTGTGTGTATCATGAAATGCTTTATTTTTCTTTGTTGCCTTAATCACAAAGAGTTTGCTATGTTTGTGGAAGCTTTTTTTTTTTTTTTTTTTTTACCAAAGTACCTCAAGCATTAATCTAGAGGGCTGAAGTGCAGGACAAAATGGCTGAAAGCAGCTTGAAAATAAGACAGTTCAAACGATGGCATAAACATGTATTTTTAACATGAGCTATTGTGCTTTGTACTTCCTTAAGGAAGTATAGTGGACATCTCTCCTGTGCACACACTGTGAGCCTATTCGTTTTTTTTTTCCTCAGAAAGACAACTGGTTTTAAAATTTGGGGGGCTGTAAAAGAACTTGAATGGTCCACCAAAGTATTGTCTTTATCAAAGGTAACCTAAAGCACCAGACAGGCAGTTCATTATATACTACAGGATATATTTTAGTAGTCTATCTGAACAACAGCCATGAAACTGTTTGAGGGCCAAAGCTTTTAAATACACATCAATAAGGTGAGTAGACAATTATTCTGAAACTCACATTCATTATGGGCCAATCAGACGATGGAGTAGGCAGGCACTACTGCCACATGGTTAAGTACATAAAGCAGCAAACTCTCACCAAAACCCATCAGGAGAGAAGTGTAATGAAACCGTAATGAAATGCTTTTAGAAGCTCTGTCCTCCAATTCATACGGAACTCTTTCAAGTTATGATAAAATTTCTACTAAAGCAGGCGGCATACATGCTAAACTTTGTGCATGCAGCCATTGTGTTGTATCTGAGAAAGCTGTAATGGTGCTTCCCTTTCTGTTCACAATTTTTAATCAAAATTTTGGTACAGCTATACTCATTCTTCACCTTAGTGGCACACTAATGCAGCTGTAGAAATTTGTTCTGTTAAAACCCAAACTCTGAACCAGCTGGTGATTTTGAGGAATAGCAGGAAGATCATTTATCCTTATTAACAGAGCCTGCATATGAAAGTGAATTTTGCACTTAATTAAAGACAATAAATAGAATTTCTAAACCAATGGCTCCTCATCTGAATGTAATTTAGCTTTGAATTTATCTCTACTTAAAGATCTCTTTAGTGATGGATTATGACAAATTTGTCAACTCTGTGTGAGATTTTGTTGTTTAATAGACAAGGAAAAAAAGGGATAATCTTCACTCCACATTGCACTACAACACAATCAAATCTATCACTTCATTGTTTTGAAATTGATATTTTATGGTAAATATGATATAAAGTCAGGGTTTAAAAGATGATCAGGACAGTTAAAATGGAAAATATCAATAAAATACATGCACATATATGAACCATAGGTCAACAATGTTTGTCTTGGCTTTTTTCTTATTTCTGAGCTTTTCTGCCTTTATTGGAGCTCAGGACAATGGGCAGACAGTTAAAAGTGGAGAATGAAACACAAGAAATATGTCTGAAGTCCGAGTGAACTATGACTATCTGCAATGAGGACAACAGCCTCTGCACATGGAGCATAAAGACATAGCTGCAAGGCTAATGTGCCCCTTGAACTGGCCTGTTTAATATTGCCAAGATGGTGCCTCATTAGAGGCTAAAAATGCTTACATTCATTGCTGTGCTAAGGGATCCAGATCATTATAAAGAGACAGAATTCCTATTATTAGATATCTGCATACAAATGCAGCAAATTTTACAGTACTGACTTGCATGTTTGCGTCAGAGAGTAAACAATGACACATAATTAGACATGAATTATGTGCAGTGCAGTCACTGAATGTGATTGAAAATGCCACTCTGAAGGCTTTTTATTGTCTAATGATAGATAATGGTTTACAATGTATGTGGGCCATAAAGTCATTTAGGCTATTATCTATAAGAATGATTATGTCTGAAAATTGTCGATCAATGTCACAACTGCAAGGACATTTTTCAACACTTCCATTTCTCAAAGCAGACCTTTATAATTAACTTTAGTCCATCAAATTAAATACCTGGCATATGGCTTCATGGAGATTTCCTTTTAGAAAATGCCCTTGAAGTTCAAGTTTAGAGCAAAGGTTGTTCATGGTACTTGATAAAATTACAAAAACCTCTCATTTAATCAAATGAGAGCCCCTTTAATGCTTTGGAGTTGAAGACTTCATTTAAATGCATAGACAGGTTCAGGACTGTGATCAGAGCTCTACAGCGGACTAAACACAAGATCCTCTCACACAGAGACAAAATCTATCTAAATATGCCTCAGTGGAAGTGTAGAATTACAGCTCTGTTACAAAATAAAGTCAAGATAGTCGATGTGGTATTTGTGTAATTTACAGTATGTGTTCCCTCAGGTGAATTCTGACACTTGTTCTAAATGACCTGAAAGTGAAGGTTGTATTTGCGCACAGTCCTTTTCCACTTGTTGTTTCTGACATATATACAGATACTGTTCACATTATCAGCAGACATGTCCCTCTGGATCAGGGGTTCCTGTTTAGTTCTGAGACAGCTGTCTAATATTTCACATCCCAAACATCACAACCTCCATATCTTCACATTGCAGAAAGGTTATACTACATTCTGAGCTGGCTGACGACGTAAATCATGAGGTGCACCGCCCTCCGGTATGCACATAATTAATCGGGGAGCCAGCCTGAATAATGTACAAGCCCCATGGCACCTGCTTCGAATACAAACTCTGGGTCACAAAGATTTAGTGACTCATTTTGGATGATATTAAACTGTCTGGTAAAATGGCACAGGGCCCACCCTCATGATTCAGTTTAATCTTTCAAACTGGTTTATTATGGAGGCCACACTCCTACAGTATTCATAACTTGTGAGTCTGTAATCCCTAGGGCCAGAAATGTAAAAGACGTTTGATGCCAAAACGCCAACATTTACGCACAAATTCTACTTAAAGGCAAATAATCTATTGTAGTGATGCACAGAAACATCAATTTAACATTATTTTTGGCCCCAAACAAAAATGGACAGGTGTTAAAAGCAGATGCTTATATAGATAGATAGATAGATAGATAGATAGATAGATAGAAAGATAGATAGATAGCTTTATTTTCCCAATGGGAAATTTGTTTTCACAGGCTGTCAAATGACAATTTGTTGTGTCAAGATATTGGCATCAAGCTCAACTTGCTGCTTATTTAGCTGAGAAGTTTTTATTGGCATTGACGAAAATTCACACCAAAAGAAGTAATGTAACAAAAATGGGTTAGTCACCTATCTGCAAAACTGTTGTTGGTATTGGCCTCTTTAGTTCTCTAATTTTCATTAGTTATATTTTCATATC
This sequence comes from Cetoscarus ocellatus, assembly GCA_037902135.1. Classification (NCBI taxonomy): domain Eukaryota; kingdom Metazoa; phylum Chordata; class Actinopteri; order Labriformes; family Labridae; genus Cetoscarus; species Cetoscarus ocellatus. The sequence continues at coordinate 777,298 of JBAMNC010001052.1, forward strand.
ATATGAAGCGTAGGTAGTCTCCTACACAATCTCCTACAGAATGATACTGTACTAAAGATGTGGATGTGACAAGTGGAGTCGCCCCACATGACTTCCTTTCATAGGGGTTGTTTTTTGTGATTTATTCTCTTTTGACATTTATGGGCAACACAATTATTAGAGCTGCTTCAATAACATTTTGTGTATTTCTAAAATATTACTCAGTTTTGTTTAATTGTTTAGAAAGGGTGAAAGAAAAGCTCCATCAATAACTACACAACTGGCCTGAAATCCCTTTCAGAATAAAATCATCATGTGAAACACTTGGTTTTGTCACTGATTAAAACAGACTGGGCTTTTATTTTGAAACACATTCAGGAACTCTTACTGTCTTAATGCCTTATGTTCAATCTCTGGACTCATTGACAGGCAGAGAGCAGACCTGCAGTAAGTGAGGCTCAGCGCTCAGGCACAGCCTAAACGGTCACTCAGGGCAGACACACTCATTTTCTGTCTTCATGCTGGACCACACTCTCGTCACCCTGTCCCAATCAGGCTGGACACCAAAAACGACACTGTCCATCATGTAACTTAATGGGTGTCTGTGCTAAATATCAAAAAAATGTTTCATGGTGAACTCTAACCACTGTGTTCAACCATAATTATCTGCTACTGTAGTAGACTATTCTAAAAAAAAAACAAAAAACTTAAAATTTCATTTGTATATATCTGCAAGTAGGGATAGGAATTGGTAAGATTTTATTGATACCAGTTCCATGACAGATTCTGCTTATCGATCTGAGTCTTTAAAGATTCCCTTATTGATTCATGCTGATTTTCTTTGTGGAACAAGTTGGCCTACATTAGGTTTTCAGTGGCAACAATGTCAAACCCATGGTATCCCTGATATTCAGTGTCACGCAGCATACACAAATGCTGAAGTGAGTTTCTGGTGTCTCCACTCACCGAAAAAATGTGCAGTACGTGTCTTTTTGCAAAAAAATTATTCACAATTTAAACTACCTCTGCCCCCTGTCTTCAATAATTTCAGAATTCATTGTTATCATGACTGCCTCTGATCAATGTCACTTTTATTGTCATTTTCTGCTACATTTACAGGACATACAGAAAAATAATTAAAAAAATGTTTCTCCTCACCCCTTAGTGTAACACTTCTGTACATGAAAATTAGCAATATGAAAAAATGTACAAAATTAAGGTACAAATATATAAAAAACAGTGACAAAACTCTAACAAATAATAGAATGTGCAAGGCAAACAAATTAAAAGATAAACTAAAGCTGCAAGCAGCATTGGTCGGGTCCTCGCTCTGTCGCACGTCCCTCATGGCGGTTTGAACTCCATTTTGAGGGTTTCATCCATTTTTGCCCCTTTGATATGCTCAAAATTAGACTAATATGTGTACCTGCAGCTGTGAGGAGCCTCAGACTTTCTAATGGGTGTGTATTACACATTTCATTTGTGACTGCATGACCAGCTGCACTGAAATCTTTAAAACATTGCCTCAGAGATGCCACAACTTTAACCAAATCTCTCTAAAAATAAGGTATTTGAATGGAAGATTTTGTCAGGAATCCATCCATGTAACTTAAAGCTGTAGGACTTTTGGTTGTCTGGAGCTTTATTCAACTCACCCCATTCATTTGAATGGGAGGACGTGGTAGGGCTTCTTTGGACTTGACCAACTTTGGGGGCTTGTCATTCGGAAACTGTTTGAGAAACAACAAATTCTGTAAAAACTTTTGATCTGCATGGCCTCCTCTGTCATCTGTCTGCATTTCAAGCTTAAACCATTTACTGCCTAGGAGGAGATACATTTTGTTTCTGGAGTTTTCCTGTTTCAGATAGGAAATGAAACCTCAAGCAACATTTTTGCGTCTCGATGAGACGGTTTGATCTCTCTACTACATTCCTACTGGATGTTATGGCCGTTTTAGTGTTTTTTTTGGTGCATATGTGGCACTAGAGAGCTCATTTTGGCATGTTGGGGGTTAATTTTTTCATTTTATAAAATTTTTCGCCACATCTGAGGTGTGTGCCAATTTTGGTGAGTTTTTAAGCATATTTAGAGGGTCAAATTAAGGTTTAAAGCATGGACTGAAAAAAACGAAGCAAGAACAATAGGATCGGGCAAGGACCCTAAATATAAAGAATGTCCAGGGACAAACATTATGGGTAAGAATGGACTGTAATTGTGCAGTGGTTAAGACAAATATAAAAATGAAGGCACTGGTCAAACTTAGAGAGAATATGTACAGACAGATATATAAGGTGCTATGGAGTTTTCTGTTGGGAAAGAGATAAAAGAAAAGGAAAAATATTATGATTTCATAGAATTACATGCTTCAGTCACAAATGCTTCTGAACTATATAAGAAGACACCATACGGTAAATATTTATATCAAACTTACATAAAATTACAGCAAATACAGAACAGTTAAAAATGCTTCCATCTCTGATTGTTGCTTTAGCCACCCTTCGATGCATTTATTAATAGTTTTTATATCATGAGTTAATTTTATTTTTGTCAGTACTGTGTTCCACATTTGAGAGCCTTTAATGGAGGAAGGTGACCGTCCCATGGTGGTCTTACAATGTGCAATTTTACAATTACCACTGGCTGTACCTCTGGTTTTGCTGTCACTATTTTCCCTTAATTAAAAAGTTCCATAAAATCTCTGGAGCTAAGTTCTGAAAACATTTAAAACAGTTTCAGATATGAGATTTTTTTAGAATTATCAGACTGAGCAGATGATACTGCTTCAGTATGTGACAGTGTGTTTTGTCACTATTTTAAAGGCTTGGTTATACAAAGATGCAACAGGTTTAAATATGGTCCATAAGGCTTGGCTCCACACTGTCAATAAGACCTATGTGAGAAAATCATTGCATGCATGAGCAACAGCACCACTTTGATTCATATATGATGTTAGTAAATTTAAAGCTATTCAGATTGCTTTTTACTGTCTTTGTGATCTTTTGGACATGTTTGTCAGATTTGATTGAGTTATGTTAGTCACTTGTCTGTAAATGTACAGTACAGGAGATGGTAAGACAGTCAAAAGTACTTAGTGGGTCAAAAGGATGGGAAAGGGGTGTTTTTTGTTGTAGTGTGACTGATGAAATCTTACTTAAAAGGTCCTGTGTATTACTAATTTTCAGCAAGTTTATACTGGTCCTCATATTTTTGAAATTCATTTCCAAAAATCTTTTCAGATAGGAGGTTTTCATGCCTATAAACTCCTCTGTTACAGTCCCTGCTCAGAACAGGCTGTTTTAGTGTATGTCTTCAGCTGGGTCTTACTGTGCCCTCTCAAGAAGTGGATGTGACTCTGGCTTTCCAGTTCTGTGCTCTAATGTTTACCCTGGCTACACAGACATGCCTAGATATGTTCCTTCCATTGGAGCCAAATCTGGGCCAAACAAATAAGGGGCTCAGTGAGTGTCTCACATCTGGTGAGGAGGTATATACCTTAAAGACATCATTAAGTGAACATTTCAAATGAAAATTTTGAGCACACATTTTCTTAAAGGGGAAACAAGCAGCAAAGGGGAAGGAGATAATTTTTAAAGTGTTGGGGTGTTTTTAAACACCATAGACACATGTTTTTTCTATGAAAACCATCAAAAATTGTATTTTGCATGAAAAAGACTTGTATTGTTGTAGTTGCGTATATTCTACGAGGGCTGATTGATAAGTTGTGGGCCTTGTATTGAAGAAGATAAGCAGGGATGTCTTTTTCAGCTCTACTATTACCTGACTATTTAAGGCTGTATACCCGAAGACTGGTGTCGTTTGGTCAGTTCATGTCGAAGAGGTAGCACTCTAAAGTAAACAAGGCAAGTGACTTTTGCAAAATGGACAAAATCGCTAAAAGAGCAGTGATTTAATATTTGCATAAGAAAGGTCGAGCACCTAAGGATATCCTTACTGATATGGTAGCAACACTAGGGAATGATGCCCCTTCATATGCTACAGTGAAAAGGTAGGTGGCGGAATTTAAGCGTGACAGGCAGAGCCTTGGGGATGATGCCCATCCTAGAAGGCCTGTCTGTTGCAACCCCAGAAATGGTCAATAAAGTCCATGATATTGTGATGGCTGACAGGCGAGTTATATCCTTAGATTCTCGACCTTTCTTGTGCAAATATTGAATCACTGCTCTTTTAATTAAGTAATAATTAATAAGGCTTCACCTTCAGAGTTTGTCCATAATGTGAAGCATGAAAATTTTATTTCTGAATATCTTTCTACAAAGACAAGAAATGTCACCCAGGCTCATATCAAGCTCTCTCCCTCTTGCTGTCAAGGTAGAGTGCACATGGGTTAATAAGAAGTGTCATGTGAAGATAAGGGAGGTCATAGGATTGACCACTCCTTCATTTTAGTCAGACAGTTCACGATCTTATGAAAACAGCTGGCTTGTTTAGTGTGTAGGTTTGGAGGAGGTTTCTATGTTTGTAAAATCAGTCAATATTTCAAGAATAATCTAGTCTGTTGCCTCACTTCAAATATCACAATGTCTATTGTCTTCAAAGGCATAAATCTCAAGTGATAGACGATGGGTCTGTCAGAGATTTACAAGATCCAAAAGAGCTTCCAGCCTCTGCTTCTGTGCCTTGTTGCACATTCCTATAATTCTCTGTAAGGCTGTGGCTTGGCTAAAGGGATTAAACATTTGTATTTCCAACTCCAAAGGAGAGGCACAAAAGGAAAAACATCTTTTCTTCAAAGAAACCATCCCAGAAGCACTTTGCTTTCTCTAAGTACTGCAGTAAAGTTTTATGTGTGTCTTAGCAGAATGAGAGCTTTTTGAAAGTGTCTTATTCTGCTTATTTAGGAAAGGTGTGTGTGTTTCGTGACAGCTGGCTCCAAGGACAAACATGGATCGCTACAGGCGAGAGGGGTCTTTGTAGGCCCAGCATGACACAGGATTTCGGGGATATGGATGTTGTGTAGCAGGGCTGCCGAGGGCCAAGCTCACACTGATAAGTAACTGAACTGCAATTACAGTCTGCTGGAGCCCTGACAAGAGGGAAAGTGGGTCAGAACGGAGATGTGTCTGTGTTTGCAAACTTCAAAATCCATCCATTTTATGTCTTAGTGTCTGAGTTTTTAGAGCCTTGTGTAAAAAATACTACTTTGCATTGTTGTCTGTGCAAACTGACAGTACAAAACCTGTCAAGTTTCACACATACCCATCAGCTTAGCAAACTGGGTAACTGTTTTGGTGTCCACTCTTTCCTCAATCTATCATTCAGTGCTCTCAGTTTGCTGTGATGAAAACTGTCAAACCCCTGAGTCAAAACAAATCCTCGTAACTATAATTCCGGAAGAGGATTTACATTTTCTTTGTTTGTCTCCTCCAGAGGCGGCTGGTGCAGTTTCTCCAGGGCGGGCTGTAACTTTAAAATAGACATATACCAAAAACAGGGTTTCTGCAGGTTTTAACAAATTTAAGGCTTTTAAAGACCTTTTTAAAACCATTTTGAATTAAATTTAAAAGCTACACAAAGTCAGATAAAGTAGGTTATGGAAAATTGCAGTCACAGAATTTCTTTCAAACTAATCAAATTTATTGCCACAGAACAGCACATAAACAATCAAGAACAAATGTATTATATACAATGGAGTCAGTGAGTGTGTATCAGGGTTATTATACTTTTTAAAATTTAATTGTTTTTTATTTTAATTTATTTTTTGATAATAAATTGATTTTTTTTTGTTTTAATGTAGTTTTAGTTAGTTTAACAAGTAATTAAATAAAAAAGGGGGCAACAAAGGAAGTTGTAAATTTGCATACATAATTTAAGACCCGAGATTACTTTATGCATGTAGACACATGCGTAAAGTTATCCCTCTCTGTTTTGCACTCTCAATACATTGTAGAGGAGGTCATTCAACCTGTTTAAAAAAGCCAGAAGTGTAAAATCGAGTGTTTTGTCGCCCGCTGTCTTTGGACTGCTGATTAGTTATGATGTTCGACTGATCAGGTCTGAGCTCGTTCGCCTGCAGCTTCTCCTGTTATGTTCTCCTCAGCCAGCTACGCCAGACGCATTGTAGCTGTGTGTTTATTTGTGACCAATCTGGTTATGAAGGTGCTTACGTTATGCAAATTATGAACGCTTGGGCGCTGGTTCCTAGCGCCCTTTAAGGGTTTTTTTATTTGGCTAGGATAACCTAACTTTTTAATGCAAAACTGTGATCTGAGCATGCGTGAGAGCACAGACGTTCTGATTCTGACCCCAGACTGGGAGGAGAGATCACTAACAGACTGAGGTACACATTTAATGGAATGATTAATATAATAGCACAATTTCCTTATTCTGATAATAATTTACAGGTAGACAGCAGACATCTCTTTTGGCTCACGCAGCCTCACGCAGCTCAGGCGGGGCTCCGCCCACAGCACCCTCATATACCAGCCGCCACTGGTCTTCTCCATCTACCATTGCGCTTCAAGAATGATATTTACTTGAAATGTAGCTGAAACTACCCCGCGACCCAGAAAGGGGTAAGCGATATAGAAAATGAATGAATGAATGTAGCTGAAACTAGAAGTGCTTAGAAAACACAGACCTCCACCAAGGCATTTCTGACATTCTTAGCCTCTGTCATTGAAAATATAGAAAACTACCCTAGACTGGACCCATGTGGAAAAGGGAGCCTTAAAGGAGCATCAGCTCTAACACAGCATTGCAGACAGAGAGATTAATACAGCTGGATAAGGGCTACTCAATATACAAAAACAAGAAGGTTTTTTGAATATTAGTGATTGTGAACATCATTCAGGGTGGCAGTCATACTCTTTAAAAATGACTCATTAGTCAGACAAATATTAAGCAGGGATGAGGGTAAGGTCAGAAAAAAAGTACTACATTTTGTAATTAATCAGGGTATTTTTTTCTGTTCAGACACACATAAGACAAAACAAACATGGGGTGATTACTGAGATTATTGAGGCACAAGTAAAATTAGGGACACAGCATTCAGTTACAAAAATAATAAAAGACATAGAAAGGCAGGAAGTGAAACAAGAGAGAGTGTCACTAAATAAAACTAAATGACAGCTGAACAATCAGAATTATAAAAACACATAACTAAACAGGATGAAATATTTTGAACTTTGAACATTGTATATATAGTTATTTTGAATTCTTTTGTGCAGTTAAGCATCGGGCCTGTGTTGATGTCCATTTTTTAGTCACATGAACAGCATATCAAAGTAAAGGAAACTCTGATAAGGGGAGATTAATGTAATGCTCTTTGTTGGTTGGTGCAACACTTTGGTCTAGATTTCACTTTCTAAAAATACAGCACCAAATCTTTCTTTTTAGTAGAAGAAATTCTCAATGTTTTTTCTTTTTTAAGTGTTACCTGCAGGGCCGGAGTGGGACTCTATTTCAGCCCTGGAGTTTGATGGTACAGCAGCCCACGTCGGCTTGCAACTTATAATAATTTAATAATTATTACAATAATTATTACAATTACTATTGTAATAATTTAATAATAATCAATTAATTATGTAATCATTTGGATTAAAGCAATAAAAAAATCATTTCATATCAGAATATTTTGTATTGTTTAAATTCCTCTCATCCTATTCCCTCACAGTTCTGAAATGGATGTTTCAAATGATAAAACTGTTCTTCTTTTTCTGGGATTAAAATGCACAAGTGGCCACTCTGAGTTTCTGGAAATAAATACTGCTGGTAGTGGAACAGGCAGCACAGTGATCCAGCAGGTAGTGCAGATGCCTCACAGCAGGTAGAAAGTTGCTGGTTCTAATCCTGATAGATCAAGGCCTTCCTAGGTAAAGATGGCAAGTCCTCCCTGTTCCTCCAACAGACCAAAACATGCCCTGTGGTTTGATTGGTGACTTTAAATTACCCTTAGGTATGAGTGTGAGCATGAATGGTTGTCTGTCTCTCTATGTGGCCCTGCAATTGACTGGAGACCGGTTCGTGGTGTACCCCGCCTCGCCCCAAATGTTAGCTGTGATAGGCTACAGCACCCTGGGACCCCGAAAGAGATATGCGGTATAGATAATGGATGGATGGATGGTACTGGAACAAAAATGTTACTATGTGTTATTATTGTTCATTCTTTGTTGAAAAACTGCTAACCTTTCTGGGTTTCGGAGCTTTCAGAACTTCTGTCAAAAATAAGTAAGTTTTGATTTTTAGATTGTTGTTGCTCAAGTCTATTAAAGCCCAGTTACACCACTACATTTTTGTGAAAAACTGACACTGATTTGAAAAAACCTTTATATTTATAAAACAGGAAGTTATGACTTTGAGGTAATAAAGTCATACTTGTTTAATAAAACTTAATTATGTTATACTTATGCCTCTTACTGTGGAAATATTACATCATATTTAGGAATAACCGTAGATTTTTTTTAATCTGGTGGGTTTTACAGCTCTACAAGCCTGTTAGTAGTTTCTCCTCATTTTCAATTGTCTTTTATTCAGGACTATTCTACTAATAAAAAAGGCTAAGCTGCATTCTTTGTATCAAGTTAGCAGTGATCCCTACCTGTCCTCTCTGGGGACACGGCCTGGGGGCTTGTGCTTGGCTGTGGTGGCTTGGCCTCTCTCTCATTGAGTGTCTGCTGATGCTGATGAGGGGCTACATGAGTGATTAATAGTTAGTTCTGGCTGTAACACTGGCCCTCTATTTACACTGAACGTATTTAAATCATTTTAAATGCTTAAAAATAACACAAACGACATCATTTACACAGTAGATGTCGTGCTGTTTTGTTAATCAGGTGTCTTAATGTTTCAATATTAGCTTACCTGTGTCATCAAACCAGGCTGCGAGCTTGTTTTCACAGATTACATTTGGGGAATTTTGCCACGTCACGGTCCACAGCTGCCCCTTTCTTAAGCCTAATTTTCTCCACAGTCTTTTTTGATGCCAAACCAGGAATACAACATTTGTTTCCAGTGGGACACACAGGCCCTGCCAAAACTGGCTGCCTGCATTCCTGTGGTGAAACAACACTACAGAGATATATAACATAGATGTCGCCTTCAAGCCTCTAACATGGGCCATTTTGGAGAGAGCGAGTGACTCATTTTCAACAGCAAGTACCCCTCCCAAATACAACATCCATGTTGATACACCGCACCCGTAGCAGTTTCTACATACACATATCTATGACCTCCACTCATTTACAGCAGGTGCAGCTTGGGGTATGTTTTTATAACACTGTGCTTCGGCCCTTGCGGCCCTGCAACCGGTGGGAATCATCCCTATTCTCCCGATTATCCAATCTGGGCCTGGTTACCTGGTTTAAATCCACTAAGCAATCTCAAAGAGTTAAACCTACAAAAGAACAGCATTGTCAGTGAGAGCATGTTAGTATTCTGATGTTGGCTTTTAGCACAAAACACGGTATGCCCTCAGAGCAGCCTCAAATTGCTGCTGGCATTGATGTGTCTAGATTTCAGACTGGAAAGAGCCGAGGAGTCAGACACATTAATATGTGTTGCCACCTCACAGTGCAGTGTTGAGCTTGTGGATGTTTTAAGTATTTTTATGATGTGATTTTGTTCAAAGGGAACTAATACACCACCTCTGTTCTCAAAAGATCAATTTCAAACTCAGACTCATTTATGTCATACATGAAGGTAATTTGCCATCCAGTGCCGTCTGACATATTTCATTTTGGTTTACAGCATTTATTAGTCAGTGGTATATCTTTTGATTAAGGAATTAAAGACCTTCAGAGGAGTTTTACAGTGTCTGTCCAAGAGCTGCCTTTGAGTGCCATGCACTGACATAAACAGAAGCAGACATGCTTGAAAATCTTCCCTCTTCAGCACACCTGCGTCCAATTACACAAAGTGTCTGATTGGTTTTGACTCTGAGAGTCTAATCAGCGTCACTGCTCTGTGAGAGATGCTGGAGAACTGCATTGTCACCCAGTGGTAAAGAGTGTTTGTGTGTGTGTGGTTTGAAAGGGGAAGTTAACGAGAGATTAATTTGACTTAATGACAGCTTTGCATTTAATGGCTTGGGATTATATTTCTTCTTCTGATTATAGATTATAGATTGTGGACAAGTGGGATATACTGATACTTCCCCAGAACCTCTTAAAGACTCAGTAGGCTTTGGTTGCTTTCACACCAAAAATATTTGACTCTGGTTTGCTGTGCTGTTGGAGAGTTTGTTTGATTTGGTGTGGCATGAATACTCAAACAAACTCGGATGTGAACAGAGCCACAATATTTCCTTTAAATCGTTTCAAGTTCACATGGAAGGACTTTCAAGTGTATCATAAAGTACAAATAGGTGGGGCTGGCCTCAAGTCATTACCTTACAGCTAGTATGACTATGACTACAGGTCATCAATCAATCAATCCATCAATCAATCAATCAATCTTTATTTGTATAGTGCCAATTCATAACAAGTGTTATCCCAAGACACTTTACAAGAGAGCAGGCTGAAGACAAACTCTTCATTTTACGGATACATATACGAGGTTTGTCAGAAAAGTTCCAGGACTGGTGTCACAAAAGATTTATTTAGAATCCAAACTACAAGCTACAAGTTTTCTCCTTCAAAGTAATCCCTCTGGAGTCTAATGCACTTTACCATCCTTCTCTGCCATGCTTTCATGAACTCCTGGAAGGATTCTTCCGGGATCCTCTGCAGCTTCGTCGTCACGGCCTTTTTGATGTCATCCTAGTCTTCAAAACGGGTCCCCTTGATGACCCCCTTGAGCTTGGGGAAGAGGAAAAAATTCAGATGGAGCCAGGTTGGGTGAGTAGGAAGGTTGCTCCAGCACGGTGATGTTCTTCTCGGCCAGGAATGCTCAGGGCATTGTGAACAGGCGTGTTGTCATGGTGAATCAGCCCCGACTTGTCCTGCCACAACTCTTACCTCTTCTCGCACACTGAACGAAGCAAACGCCGCAGTATCTCTTTGTAGACATGCTGGTTGATTTTCTGGCCCTGTGGCAAGAACTCGGAGTGGGCAATCACGAATAGATCTTTTGTGACACCAAGCCTGGAACTTTTCTGACACACCTTGTATATGCATGAATACATATATACATATAAAATACACATATACATATATATACAAATACATACATCCAACACCCAACATGAATCCAAATAGCCAATCAGGAATTCCTCATCGTGGCGGCAAGAAAAAAACTCTGTTATGCAGTAGGAAATCTTGAATGTGGATCCCAGTCTCATGATGAACAGCCATCCACTCTATGCTGTGTTGGGTGTGTGGGCGAAGTCATGCTCAGCATTATGCAAAAGGAGCTAGCAGGCTAAGCTATCTACTAAACGAGTCACTGTTTCATAGAGGTCAGATGTCTTATGAAAGATTATACAGATAAACATATTTATCAATATTTGACACACCTTACGATACAAATCTAAACAAAGTCTTGCACAAAGAAAAGGCCCTTTTGGTGTCTACAGCGGACCACAGAGGACACAAGATAGCATAGTAACTTATTACACAGTAACACATGCAGAAGTGTCGGCATGAGTACTGTCATTGATGCTTAATAGTAAAAAGCCATAAATCCCTCTTTTACTGAATTCCTTTGTTGAAATTTCCCTTCTTCTGCTAACTTAAGTGCAGGCCTCTAGAGATGCATGGAGGCCAAAAGTGTTTGTTCTCAGGATGTGGGCCCAAAAGTGTTCTCAGTGTTCAAACAAGTATTCTCATGTGTCCATAACAGCAGTGGTCATAAACCCTTGTGCAGTTGTTTTTCTTATATTGAGTCTCACTGTAAACAGCCCATCGACTGCTGTTATTATAGCTATTTCAGTCCGTCCAGTCCAGTCTTGTTTTTCTGCTTGTGAGTCTTAAGGTGACCAGATTCATTTGATGGACTCTCTGACATGTTTGTTCCGTAATCATGCTATGTTCTGATACTTTTGTGGCTCAAATATGCATCTCCATGTAATTATCGCCTAAAATGCATTACAGTCTATTGACAACAGTGGCACTTCTGGCATCCACAGGTCACAGTGACGACACAATAAGCTGCTGCCATCTGGTTGCAAATATACTCTGCAAAGGTGCAGGACAATTAGATTTAAAAACTTATTCATCCTTGGTACCACTTCTTCCTGAATACCATCATGTGTTTTGATGCCCTCTTAATGTGTGTCCACTGTGTTTGTTTCAGTGGGGTTTTTTTGTGTGTAAATGAGAATAATTGTTTACCTTGTTTGTTCACTGTTGCTGGGATCCACTGTTGTGGATGATAAATTTGACCTTGACCTTGAGCTTGATTATATGCTCTGATACTTCAATACCCCAAACCTATTGCTCACTCTTGTGTTGTCAAGCCAGAGGAAGCATGCATGTGTCACTGAGCAAAGTAGTGTGAAGATTATTGAGAAAGTAAGTGCAACAAAACCAAATGTGGTCATTTTTTTTGGGTTTACTCTGCTGATTCACAACCTAATAAAAACAAGCATATGACCATTCAGGTCAGGGTCCTGAGATTGAACAAGACTGAAATAAGCTGTTCATTGCCAGACCAATGTGATTAAAGCAGTTCTGTAGGCAAAATGAGGTCCAACCTCAAACTGGAAAGGTTTACCTTAAAAAAGTGACCTGTGAATGTATATTGTTATTGTGACGTGTATGGTCAAAGCTTTAGAGCAGTCCCTCTACTCCAGAGACTAAACAAAGCCTCAAATTTTACAGACATTTTTTAGACTGTGTACAATACAGTATTTAGAGTACTCCCTGCTTTCACACTTATTTAGAGCATTAATCTTAAATGCTGAAAACTCCCAGAAATTTTGGCCCATGTTGTCATGATAGCATCACACAGTTGCTGCAGATGCAGCACATGTGATGCCAAACTCTTGTTCCACCACATCAAAATAGTGCCCTGTAGAACTGAGATCTGGAGACTGTGGAGACCACTACAGTGAACTTATTGTATTGTTTAAGAAGCTAGTCTGAGATGATTTGAGCTTTGTGACATTGAGTGTTATCCTGTTGGAAGTAGCAGTCAGAAGATGGTACACTGTGGTCATGAAGGGATGGACATGGTTAGCAACAACACTCAGGTAGGTTGGGTTGCTTAAACAATACTCAAGCAATACTAAGAGGCCCAAAGTGTAGCAAGAAATTATCCTCCACACCATTACACCAACAGCAGTCTGAACCTTTGATACCGGGCAGGGTGGATCTGTGCTTTCTTGATGTTCACACCAAATTCTGACCAATCCATCTGAATGTTGCAGCTGAAATGAAGACTCATCAGACCAGGCAACAAATTTCCAGTCTTCTGTTGTCCAATGTCAGAGAGCCCATGCCAGTTGTAACAATTTGTTGTTCTTAGCTGACAGGGTTGGCACTGGGTGTGGTCTTACACTGCTCTGGCACATCTGCTTCAAGATTTGAAGTGCTGCGCATTCAGTTTAGTGGTTGTTTGAGTTGCTGTTGCCTTTCTAACATCTCAAACCACTCTGCCCATTCTCCTCTGGAATCTACAAGGCATTTTTATCATGAACCTACAATAACTGGATATTTTCCCTTTTTCTTACTGTTCCCACTAAACCCTCAGAGATGGTAGTGGAGGAAAATCCCAGTAGACCTCTCTGAAATACTCCAACCAACCTTTGTTGCACCAACAACAATGTGACATTCAAAGTCACTTGGATCACCTTTCTTCCCCATTCTGATGCTCAGTTTGAACCTGAGCAGATCGCCTTGACTATGCCTTACCTAAATGCACTGAGTTGTTTTTATGTGATTGACTGATTCTCTAATTGCATTAACAAGGAATTGCATTAATGTACCTCATAGAGTTACTAGAGCAAGTGTATTTTTAAAGGTGTTAACTAAAGAAAATGTTAGCTCTCTCTCTCTGTCTTTCTCTCTGTCTCTGTCTCCCCCTCTGATTATCAGCTCACTGAGCTGTGTGATCAGGGTTGATAAATGACTCCCAAAATGAAAACATGACAAGTCAGTGCTGTGGCTTTGCAGAAAAAACATCTTCCAGCTGTCCTTTCTTCTGTTGCTGCTACAGCTGTCTGTCATATCGGTGATGTCCTCAGACAACATAAAGTTTTATCTCACCTTTGTAAAGACTTTTCTTTTTGTTATTTAGACCAAACTATTCAGAATTCAGTTCCTCTGATTGCTTGAGAGGAGAGAAAAGGGGAAAAAAAACTTGTTTCATCCAAGTCTAACCTGGGTTGCTTTCATTATGGGATCTCTGGTAGGAAAATGAAGAAAAGTGTTGGCAGACTATATTGACATTTTCCAATGCAGAGTTTACATTACAATTCATTAAAAGCTAAAAATACATTACACTGAGGTACAAAGAGGGCATTCATGAGAATATAAATATATTTTAGCCTGTTGTATCTCCATGATACAACAGGATGAACTCAGCAGATAAAATATTTATAAACTTATAACAGAAGGTTATCTTAATCTCTTTGCTTTATAGCTATTTGTCAATAAACCCAAGTCTTAGAGCAATGGTGGGCAACTTGCAGCCCTATTTATTGTGGCCTGCATTAATGTCAAAGTGCCTTCTCCTTTAATGCTTGTGCAGTACTGACATACTCTAAAACCAAAGTGCACAAAGTAATCAAAAAAGATCTTTTCACACAAGATTGTTTAACTGTAGATGAGTGAGAACATAGTGGTGATAACTGGGACCAAGTTTGAGTTATGTTGTCAAATACGGAGCACTGAATGGGATCTCTGCAACGTCAGCCTTGGAGCAGACAAATAAGTTTCCATTGAGTCTCCCAATACAGTGAAGACTGATTTGAAGACGTTTGACTTCTATTAAGTTGGTGTTGAGGATAAAACACGCAGAGAGAAATGGGGGTTTAGGACGCAGTTGCATCACAGCAGCTACCGCTGCTATGCTACATTGTTTTCTTGATGCTCTGTGGCCATCAAAGATAGAAAGAGGAGTAAGATGTCTCATTTCACTGAATAATCTGCTCCTGAAAACATTTCAGTGTCCGTGCACTACACTAAAAACATGGGATGACAATGATAAAATCCCTCATTGACCATTTTTGTTGTTGAATGTCGATTCGTTGCATCCCTAGTTTGGGAGATAGATAGGCCACAGACACATCTAACTTTATTTTGTAAATGTGACCTTAAAAAGTATAATTAAATTATTTTTCACTGAATACTCCAGTAATTTGGTAAATGTTTTTTATTATACCACTCTTAGGTTCTTCGTCAACTTTCCATCAGCCAAACAATACTTCAGCCAGTTTCAGGACATGGATGATCCAGAGGAGATGGAGCGGAGCAGCCAACTTCGACACCACGCCCGCAGGGTGATGAATGCCATCAACACTGTGGTGGAGAACCTTCATGATCCAGAGAAAGTGTCATCAGTGCTGGCCCTGGTTGGCAAAGCTCATGCTATCAAACACAAGGTGGAACCTATGTACTTCAAGGTAAAGTTTAGGAGCTAAACCACCTTCGCAAACTCTGCATTTGAGCTCTGAAAACAACTAATAGTTTAAAGGAAATGATTAAAAAAAAGTCAAAAAACAGTGAAGAGATGTTTAAACAAACAGACCTTTTCAAAAAATTTGAAGTTGCTCAAAATTCCAACTTCAGTCAGCTCTTGACAGTCCAAGAAAAATATAGCTGACTTGAAAGAATGATTTAGATTTTTTTGTCAATAATATATGTTAAAGTAATTTCAGCACCAGATATGGGTCATTGATTACTTCTTTAAGTTGATGAAGATACACTCAGAAAAGCAGCATTAAATACCTTTAATTAAGAAAAATGGTGTCGTAATATTCAATGTTTGTCTGTGATAAGAGTCTTGATTTGATTGAGCGGGGGAGCATACTGTATGCTTCCTCCCCTCAAGTCTTTTCAGAATCGTCCTCAGTCACTTCTTAAATGCAGCTGTGAAGGAAACACATATTCAGCTTTAAAAGCATTCCTCGACTGGCTTCCGACAGACTTTGGAACAAATTTATAAATGTAATTAAACACTTTTCAGTTTCATCGGAAGCTCAGAGTATTTATTATGTCAAACTTTAACATGATATGTGATGATTGAACTTTGCAGACCATGATGGAGCTCTGTGTTTCTTCATCCAGATAGCAATGGTAGTAAAACGGATGTTTGACAACATGGATGAAGGTCCTGACTGCACTTTGTTTTAGAAATATGCTTATAAAAATGTAATATTGTTCAGGCTCTAATGATTTGTTGAACATAAATTTTTATGTGATAAAGATCTTATTATTATTTCAAAAAGCATACTTTTACTTTTACTCTTGGAAACACTTGTTTGCCCCCCAAAAAAACAAAAAAAAAAAAAACGTGTCTTCTCTGCTCTCTACATGTCACTTACCTTGAGGCCTTCCTACAGGGAGATTTCCAGTTATCGTGACAAAAGCATTAATTTGCTGATGTGATAGCAGGCTGCTGAGTGAGGCGATGTCGCATATGTACACTTGAGGGTTTGGGGTTTCAATCACATTTTTTTTGGTCAGTTAACAACCTGAAAACAAGGGCTGAACAATGTATCAATTTCCATAGTAACTGGGATGTGCACGTGCACAATGGTGACATCGAAGGTCTTTTAGGGCACATCTTGCAGCAATTTCCGAATTGGTTAATGTAAACCTGAACCACCAGTTCTCATGTTGCCATGGCAAATAAGCCAGAGAGTTTGTCTGATATCATTTGTAGTAGTCATACATTTCCTCTTTGCGTATACAGAATCTGTGTCTCCTATATGCACAGTTTATACGACAGCTGACAGACACACAGACATGACGTCATGGGTACTTAGCAGCGCTAGGTAGATCTTCTGAGTGCTTCCTGCTATCATCTTTGAGCTTGTTTAGCTGTTTATGTTTTTACCAAATATGCACTCCATTAATGGCATAAATATGCAACAGTCCTTTATTACATAGCTGTAGGTACACACTGGTGTGTGAGTCACAGACAGCTCAACACAGTGAGCTTTTGTTTACTGCCATGTCAACTAAACAGATCTTTTAAAATCATTAGAAATAGTTATTGATGTAAAAGTAACACATTAACATGCAATAAGTTTAAGTTTAACCCACAAACAAACGTGCTGCACCTTTTCTCTCTCCACTTTTCCTTCCATTTTGCTTGTACATGTGTGCCCTCTTGACAGACATACACCTTAGATTTTAGATTCAGTGATTTAATTTTACAATAAGAATGTCCCAAATAAGTGGAAATATAATTATTTAATTGAAATTTAATTTGGTGTACATAAGCAACTGCATCGTGAGGTGTCCTTTTTCTTGAAATCAGAAACTAGCAATATATAAAGTACTTCTATGCACAAGTTATTAAATCTGCAGCATCTCCTTTTTCACCTGTTTACATCACCAGTGATTGCCTAAAACAGCTCATCCCCCCCACCCAGACCTACCAGTTTGACCCTGCTGGTCTTTCATTATGAGTTTAACCTCCTGGCCAATTGTAGAAAAAAAAAAGCAGGGCCACTGAAAGCATCCACGATAATCATATCAAACAACCACATACTCATGCTGAACTAACCTATCATTACTTGATAAGCATCAACTCTTTATTTGTTATTCAACTTATCCTTTAATAAATATCATATCAATGTGAAGCACTATAAGCACAGCTTCTACTGCCGATTTATTCACCATGAACATTTGTATTTTGCTTTAGGAAGTGTCATATATCATGGTTACTTATAGCATTGTTTTTTTGCGTTCCTGCAGTGACAGCCTTAAACAAAATTAGACCTTTTTGTCATTTAGTTGAAATCTAAACTGTATCTCCATATCTATTTCTATATATTTACACCTCCTTTTAGCCACTAGTATTAAGTAATTGTGTCATCCACTCCAAAATGGGTTATTCATAAATAATCAGTAAAACTCCATAGATGACAAGTATTTTCTAATGCTCTGTTGATGTGTGCAGTTATTATTTATTGTTTACCAGGATGTTGTGTTCTTTTGCTGTAATTTTAGAGCCACAAATGCCACATGAAAACCTGCATTTCATTCCCTCCTCTTGCTTTTCTTAACATCCGCTCCCTCTCCTATCACCATCTGCGCTGTCCTCTCTGTTCTTTTTCAATTTTATTCCCTTTGTACCTCCTGTCCACCCACTGCTTTCATGTTTTACTGCGATCGTGTTCAATTCTCACCTGCCTCACCTTCTCTTCTGTAACTCAGACTTGATTTCTTTACTTCCATCTCTCTGCACTTACTTTACCCTCTGAATTCAGGGCCTTTGCTCTTCGTCTCCTCCTTCCACTTGCTTTTATCTCAAAAGCCACCAATGCCCATCTCCTCTAGAACATGAAATATATCCTCATGTGAATCAAATGTATCTTTCTCACTCCTTCCTCATAGATTCTGAGTGGTGTGATGCTGGAGGTGTTGTCTGAAGATTTCCCAGAGTACTTCCCAACAGAAGTGCAGATGGTGTGGACCAAACTGATGGGAGCGGTGTACTGGCACGTTACGGGGGCCTACACGGACGTGGGCTGGCTCCAGGTCAACAGCTCAGCAGTGTGAACAGTTTGGGGGAGACAGATGGGGTTAAAGAAGATTAAAATACAGGAGTTTGGTTTCACAGACATGGATGAGATGATTGTGGTAATCCGTGAGACACTGTACTTTATTTTGGTTTTATTTTGGTGCTGTGCCTTCATTGCTGTAGTGTTTCCATGTTGCACTACTAAAACAATGTAGCCAGACAACATTTGACAATTTCTAGCCAGTGTAAGTGCTGCTGTGGTGTGTTTGTAAAGCCACAGAGGCCATCACTGCTAAAGCTAAATATCCACTTTTTCTGTTGTGTAGTCACAGAAAAGCCAAGACAGTACATTTAAAAGCTTTAAATAACTCTTAGATCATAGTATTCTGTGACGTCAATAGACTGTTTACCTTTGCTAAACTAAGGATCTTTAGTTTCTGCTCCTGCTTGGCCTGTCAAGCTCTCCAGTCATATAACCATTAAAACAATGGCAGGTTAGCCACTACAAGGATGAAGGTTACACTTACGGTACACGGAGATTGACACAGCTGCTAGATAGCAAATTAAAAACTACATGCTTAAAAAAAAAGAGAAAGAGGGAGAAACTTACCGTGTGGATGGTGTGTAACTCTTCATTTAGTGTGTTGGAAACTCAAAGGTTATATTTTATACAATAGAGGTGCAGCAATGAACTCAATCATGAAATATTGAACTGTTTGGTTTGGGCTGCTTGATTATAGAAAAAGATATATTCACAATTATTTTTTCTTGATATTTAGGTCACGATTAATAACCATGATTCCTCATTAACTTTACAACATCTGTGCAAAAAAATTAAATGATTAAATTGTATTGAATTATGATGTAGCTACAGCTGAGTGACAAACTCTGCAAAATTGTTGGAATTTCACTTTTAATGAATAAAATAGGACTGAAAGTTGAAGAGAAATTTGATCCACAGAAACATATTTAAATCGATTAGATGAACATATGTAACTACATGACAGACTCTTAACAAACTGACTTCTGCAGATAGAGAAATCCTTGTCATCTGCTAAAAAGGCGATGAAAAGCACATCCAGAGTTTGTCAAAGACTTGGTCAAAAATTCATATTCACCTATTAAGGCTTTTAAAGAAAATTAATAAAGGAGTTGAATAGTTCAGAAAGTCTCGTAACTGGGGCACAAGAGCTTTTCATAACTATTCTGCAAAAGTTGCTGTGTTTCAATGATAAATAGAATAATTAGAACAAATAGCAAATCAATGTCATATGCCAGTTTCCACCAATATTGTTGATTTAAAACATTTACCATCATTTTTATTATTACTATTATTATTATCACGGGTCCTGTCTGTAATTACGGAACGGGGACAGAAGGTAGACTTGTTAGATGGGGATTAAGAGTGGGGGATAACATGATAACAAATATCGGGCCAGATTCAAGCTTAGACTGCCCGCGGCGAGGACAACATCCTCCATCCATCCTCCTGGGCTGGAAGGGGTCTTGAATGACAGGCCACTGGCGCTCCACTGTCTGCTAGGTAACAATGCTAGGTATTGATTTGCTCAGTTGTCTGTGTGCTAAATTAAATAGATTTATGTGTTTGCTCAGGAAAGAGCAAAAAAAACCCACACCATTAACCTCTGATCAATTATGAACTTTTAAGAGTTTAGAAAATACTGTCTACCTTTCTTCTTTAAATTTTCTGTTGCTGTAACTGCAGCTTTATTCTTAACACTTTAGCATGTGGAGAGCTTGACAGGCTTGCCGTGCCTTGTTACAGAAGGGTTAGCATGACATTGGACACTTTTCAGGGTTGAGTTTTCGCAAAGGGTAAACACTATTAGCAGAAACCTTTTTTATATGTCAAGATGTTACGGATTATGACTTTACATGGTTCATTTCTGTAGAAACCCTCAGTGAGAGAGTCATTCTTGGGCTGAGCCGCACACGTAAATACACCTCATGATAGAGAGAAATATTTAGACAAGAAATGTTTTATAAGCTCTGAGAGAGGGGCAGGTAGCTGTTGAAGCCCCAGCTAAAGGGACCATGGAGCTGCTGACTGTTAATAGATCCTCTTTGTGTCCTACTACAGTATATCCTCATGTAAAGGGGACAAGAGCCCCTCTCCCTCTTTATTGAAGCATTGTGTGCTCTTAATGTCTTGTTTAACTTTACAGAGGTGTTGTTTGTATAAGTGTAAAGTGGGGAAGTGTGCATACTCTTCTGCCTTTTTTAACAACTCATTGACATGTTGATCTGTGGATATGCTGAAGGGGTAAGGATAAGGGAACAGCATCATTGCTTAAAGTTTTTATTTGCCAAACACTTTCATGACGTCCAGAGAGTGTGATGGAAAGTATTAGCAGGTGGATACAATCAGCAGCCACACGTGTACACATTCACACAAAGACATGTTAGAGGACCTCCCCTGTGTTAATATTTACAATACTGTCAGATAGTTTACCTCTCTGAGACCCCATCAGAGAGACAAGTTGCATTTAAGTCCCCATTAAGAAAGGTCTAGGAAAAACATGTCAGCCTGAGAAGTGCCATCAGACTGTTTTCATCTCTGAGCCATCTGAGATGTCTCTTTCCCTCACAATGATCCAGATGTAGACACCTCATCTAACCCTTCAGGAACAGGCTGCCTCCAGTCAAACTCACCTTCTTTACCTTAGCTAACCCCAATGCTTCAAGGCACAGTCTTTGCTCCTGTGAGGGTCTCCTTCATGCAAACTCCATAACAGACACTGCAAATCTGTTTAGGATGGACGTTTGATCCAATCTTTGCTCTGCATCTGCTTCACTGATGTCCTGCGTGCCCCATCTGACCCCCCTTGACATCTGCATCTGGCATTAATGAGAAAGTAATGAGTCTCTTTTCATCCTGATTGGTCATTCATCCATTGAAACATCCCATTCTCTCTGTTAGAGCTGCATCATGGAGAGCTAAAACAATTATAACTGGACAGCATACTTGCTGTACCATGTCAGTATTCATAACCATACTACAATTTAGTAGATTTCATTCACTTGGACAAATTATTAGTTTAGAACAATTACTGCCCAGATTTGTTTTAGAAAAATCAAACATTAAAAAAGTTTTATGAAACTGCCTGAAGGTACTTGTTTCATATTGTGCCTCACATAGACCAGACTTTTGCTTTCATATCCTTGTTTGAGGACTGAAAAAGAATATCATTGCCTTTCTTACATTTAGATAAATGTATTCAAATATCTGCTCAACAGTGTTTAAACAGAGTTTTCTGAAGCTATTGACTTTTTTACGCAGTTATGCTATATGCACTCTCTTGTTTGCTTCAAGTCATAGCACAGCTGCCTCAGCCCAAATGATTTAATCATCAGCGAGTGTTTTTCCAGCCACACAGTTTAAGGCATATTTACATTTTCAAGCGGAAACTTGCTGAATGACAAACATAAATCGAACACAGAAAGGTATGAAACTGCAGTTAATTAATTATTCAAATGTCTATAGATATTAATTTGGTCTTATGTTAAGATTTCCATAACAGACAAAATGATTTATAACCTGACACTTTCATACAGGTAGGGCTCCTTCATCCTTTTGATGAGCATTTTCTAGGTTTTGATGATATAAATGATACAGTGTCTACATGCACAAAGAGAGACCTGTCATAATCTCCCTGTTCACATGATAAATATTGGTATCCCTATTTCTGATGACATCTTATTGGCCCAGCTGTCTGTGGGGTTTATCTTTTACAATTAAACCACAGCACAAAGATGTCAGAAACTAGGAACTTTTACATGACACAGCATTTAAAGTCACTATCAGAATTCCCTACGGAGCAAAACCTGTTTTCTAAAAACTATGAGACTTCAGTATCCTATCGTAAAATCTGAGTGCAAGGTTTTAAAGCACAGTCACAAAAACAAGATACTTAAAATCCAGTCATAACCAGAGTGCTGGAGCTCGTGCAACAAAGTAAGTATTCATAGCAAAATTTTAACTTCTCTGCAACATCTGTCAACTGGAGGCTTCAAAGAGCTGATAATAATATTTTCAAGTTTCATAGACCCATTAGTGGGTTTTATATATGCCTCCTCCTTTCCCTCGCCTGAAACTGCTGGTACCAGCAGCCCCCCAAATAGACCTACCGATATGATGTCCTACCATTGTTTTGTCAGTAGTTTAAGCCTGTATGCTTCAAGTAGCAAGCCCAGTACAGAGCAGAGACAGTAGAATGAATGCAGAGTTGTTGATAACATGGCACAGAACAGTGCAAAACTGACCAGTCATCAGAGTGGACTAGTCAGCCAGTCAGAGTGGACTGGGCCCACCTGGGGAGGGGGAGAATACAGCTGGATCAGGGATACTTAGTATATAAAAAATAGATGTTTTTTTATTTTTAACATTATTGATTGTGAGTATACTTCCCAACAGTCACTGAAACTAAATGTGTGAACCTGAGTAATGGGCCTGTTAAGATTAGTTTAGTCTGTAGATAGCTTAGCTGAGAAATCTGCAGTTAGTAGGATGTTTTTCTTAAAATTAGAGCATACAATCCCACTTCAAAA
The DNA here is from genome assembly GCA_037902135.1 of Cetoscarus ocellatus. Lineage (NCBI taxonomy): Eukaryota > Metazoa > Chordata > Actinopteri > Labriformes > Labridae > Cetoscarus > Cetoscarus ocellatus. The sequence continues at coordinate 800,378 of JBAMNC010001052.1, forward strand.
ACTCTAAACCTTCCCCGCACGGAGCCTCCATATAACTTCCACCTCATTGCGTCTTTATAGATTAAAAATCAGCCTTTCCAATAAGGCAACTGCCAGAGCAATGCTTTTAGCACTTCTGCTTAGACCAACACATGACATCAGAAAGACTACAACTCATAATTTTGTTTTGTGAACTGGTTAGTTTGCACATGAAAAATGAATTCATCTCAGCTGAAAATAAAGGAAACAAAAAATACTGTGAAAGAGTAAATGCAAGGCTGGGAGGTTTGGGCGAGATGACAGCAGGAAGCTACTGCCTGTACAGAGATTAGCATAGATGCTAACAGCTTCAGTAGCAGTTTTATTAGATTTGGACCACATTACTTTTGTAAATGAAAAACAAATGACAACACTACAAACGTCTCTATAGTAAGGATATTTTAGAGAGTTTGTTTTACGAGGTGGCTTTGGTTCTGCCGTGGCAGTAGCACTGGTCTACAACATTATGTGATTTACAGAGCGATCATCCATTCATCTGCCAGATATGCTTTTGAAAGATTCTTCCCATTCTCAAACACTTTCTATGGGCTCTTTGCTGGATGGACTAGTGAAATATTTTGAACGGTTCATCTGGTGGGTAAGGTTAGGTTTGTTATGCACTTATACTAAATCATAATGTGGGAAGGCTTCGTATTGAGTTCTTTGTTGGAAAACTTATCAACATGAAGTTTTGCAGATTTACACTCTGGGAGTGAATTGAATTCATATATCTCTTGACAGTATGCCTCCACAGCTGTGTAGGACAGCAAAAAAAATAATCTACTTTGTTTCCAAAAAACTGAGATATTACACTATTTGTCCTGACATAATGGTATAAATAACGATTGAATTTTGTGTTTGTGAGTACAATGAGTTTTTTGATTTGTAAGCTCTTAATTAGGCAATTATTTTCAAACACTGCTTGACCTCAATCTACCATTTCTAAGTCTTGTGCTTCTGTCACCTATCAGGATGCCAGACAGGGCTCTAATTATACTCACAACAGTCAAACAAACCTGATGCGTCTTTTGCCAAAATAGCTGAGGAGGCAGCAAAAAACACCAGCCCTATTTCTGTTCAGCTCCTGGCGTCAGTTTTTCCGAGGTCGGACCTCGAATAGCTTAAAGTTCATAGATGTATTTGTTGAGCAGATTTTTCTCTGACATCAAGTTTATTAAACACACACTGATACAGTGGATTAATGTATACAGACATACAAATGAGGCATAATGTTGCACTTGTTCATCGGCTGGTTGGTGACTCTGTTTATGTAAATGCAGCCATTTATCCATGCACTTTAAACATCTGGAATTATGTTCAGACACATCCCAACGACACTTGTCAGATTTTTTTTTCTTTCTTGCCCACAAATACGCACACGCGCACACATGGTCCTGCATTAAAGTGGCTGGGTCAGGCGTGTCCTCGCATGCCAAGTGAAAGACAGTAGCGCATAATCTAATCTGTGTGTTTTCTATCATTTCAAGCTGAAAAACAAACAAACTCATTTATTTCACACATTTGTTCTCTTCAGCGAATAAGGGCATCACAGTATATGTGGAAACGTGTTTTATTGTGAAATGTTTGTCAATCATTTAAAAAGTTAGGACTTTATATTTTTCTATATATATATCTATGAGAGGGATTCAATGTATTTGAATACTGTATATGAATCTGTCATACTGTATACTGTGGTATTGGTGGGAGAGAGTGCAGTGGCTTTGTAGTGTTTTGAGCATGTTTGCACAGACCTGGTGAACATGAATCATCAACATCAATAAAATATACTTGTACATTTCTGGATGTCTTATCTATTTTTTTTTTTTTTTTTACAAATGATGCATAAAATAAGTTAAACACATTAAATGGAACTTCATCTTCCTCCTGTTATTTTCTTTCTAAATACAACATAAACATGCAAGATAGCCATGCAGGCTCATAGGTGAAATAATGAGCACACATTATGTGTTATCTGTTCAAAGTTATCTGCCACTCTGTTCTCACTAGAAGATGTTACATCCAGGTTACATCACCTGGAAAAACAGTTTTTCATGCATTTGATGTCAGCTTTCTTTCAGTCTGGAGAAAGTAAGACTCAAGTTCAGTGGCACAAAATTTGTTGTGAAAGGAAAAGGCAGAACAAAAGGGGTCATTTGACAAGTTTAACGTGTAAAAATTGACCCTTTATTAAGCCTCGCCCATACAGGAAGTGTTCCTTTATCAAGCCCCGCCCACATTAGTAACTGTTTCATGGTTTGACAAAATCCGGTGTTGCTGGCCTCCCTCTGATTTGAGCTAATTTAAATAGCTAGATATTTGACAAACTTTTATTCATTTCTGATTTATTAGTTCTGTTTATTTCAAACTTCGCTTCAGTGAAAGAATAAAGACAAAATACTGTGAGGTTATTGAAGATAACTGCAGTTTAAGATGACCTGTCAGAATATTCCAAAATGATTATACAGAGATAGTCTAACATTACAGCTGAATAGCTTCTTTCTGTGTGATTGTCTATGTTGAAATAGCAAATTGAGGTCATTAATTGCACCACAGTGCTTGGAAAAGTTTCTGTCAGGACTTTTCCAAAAAGTAACATTTGAATACTAATTTTTGCATCAGGTATTACGGTCAAACCCAGAAATAAATTGAATTTACTTGCCCTTGTAATACCCACACATAAATTAAAATTAATATTCTCACCACCATTCTACCTTAAAAAGAAACAACTTATATGCTTTATTCTTTTAAGACTTAAATAAAAGATTTAAGTACACAATTTCAAATTCTAACAAAATAAAATTTGTTGCATTACCCTAAAAAGGCCAAAGGAAATATTTTGTTAAACAGTCCACAGTGATTTTTACATAAATCTCACCCCCAATATGGCAAATAGCCAATCACCATACAGAATTTTGGACTGCCACATGGGTTGCCATTCAAAGTTTCAACAATCAGCCACAACGCATATCATGATTCTGACCCACCAGCTGAGAACCTTTGCCGTATAGCATACGTAATATGCATTGTTTTCAAATATAATAAAGCTGATATTAAATTTACACTTTTAAGTGATGACTTATTAAATCTAGTGAAGTCAAACCCTCTATGGGTTTGTTGTTCTTAGCTCTGAATTAACACTAAAGGGTTGGGACATCCACCAGCTTGCTTATGTTTTGCTAAGTAGCTCAAAGACTTTTTGGGGGTCATATGAACCCAAAGCACCACCATTCAGGGATGCTCATGATGACTTGAGGGTTGTTACAAAAGAACAACTTCAGGAGAATCAGCAGACTTCCAGACAAGACTTTGTTTTGTTCAATACTTCCACGGCTAAGAGAACTGAATACACCATGGACTATGACTATAAATCATTTAAACAGCTGCACTTTTAAGGGAGGAGAGGAGGCAAGGATGTAATGTTTGTTTTTATTTGAGACTTACGCAGGAGTTGAAGATGCTAACAGGGGGCCAAGAGAAAGCTCTTGAAGAAAAGGGTTTCAAAATTATTTTAGAAGTATATTTCACATAACTGTGTAAAAGGAAGTGTACAGAGGCATTAAGATGAATCTATGGTCCTTAATCAGATTTATGTGGAAGTGAGAATAATCAATTTGTAAAAAAAATAAAAAATGCAAAATAGAAACAATCACGGCCTGGTTCTTTTTAAGCATGCACATTGACATCACTTGTGAATTATTAAATTTAATCTATCCATGCCTTCAAAGTTCCTTTAATAATTGTCAATACATATCAGGTTCACAAGCAAGACACGACCATGAAGTCCAAAAATACAAACTGTGTCCCTCTTTGTCTGTCATGGTTATACCATTTAGTCCGTAAGTCAAAACTGGCAATTGTACAAAACTTTGAAGAACATGCAGAAAAGCTTTTTGGAGATATTATGTTTACAAACAAGGTGTAAATATATAACATAATCACAATAGATGTGGCCATAAAACTCCATGACCTTCAGCTATGACCTATGATTTGCAAAATCCAGTCTGTTCATACTTGTGGGTGACTTAGGGGCTTCATGACCTTGACTTTTGACTTATGACCCTCGTGAATCAAGTGAGAAGGTCTAAAAAGGCCCCTCAAAGAATTCTTGTGATACTGTGTTTAGTAGATAGTTCTCACAGGCACACTTGAGGCTTGGCTACTCTGCCCTTTGACCTACAAAATCTAATCACTTTAACTTTGAATCAGAGCAGGCATTGGTGCAAGGTTTGATGAAAATCCCTAAAAGCACTCTTTAAATACTGCATTCATAAAAGAAAGGATGACCACAAGACTTCATGCCCTTGAACTTTGACCTATAACCACCGAAATCAAATCATCTTTTAGTGTAGGTGGCCACATTTTTGATAACCTCTCATGAAGGCTTTTGGGCGTATGAAAGCTCATATGAACATTCTGTAAACACACTGACTCTGGCCTCAGCTGTCACCAGCATGGAAACAACAAAATCAGAAAACAAAGAGAAAAAACAGTAGACTCAGGAGACATGGATTAAAATAGACTTTTAACAGTCTGCTCTTTGTGCTGAAGTTCACCTGAACAGTACACTCTGATACATGTCAGCACAAGGAAACAAGGTGTGAGGTAAGGTAACCAGGGACATGGGAACGTCAAATGTTTCTTTTTTTATTTGACCAACAGATCCCTTTCCCATTGAAATGTGGACCAATTTAACAAAATACATCACATAGGCCTCCTGACAAGATAAGAAACAAACAAGCTGTAAAGTAAAGCTTGCATAAGTTGGAAGTCCAAAGTACTGCATCTTTTAGATGTGCTGTGTCGTGTTAGGAACATGGAGACTTCTTAAAGGATGTTGATGTGCTTTCTGACATTAATGCTGTTGGGAAAAGCACTTCGGTCCTGATCTATTTGTATTTTCTAAAATCTATACATATTTTTGGACAAAGCTGATGCAAATGGTTTAAAGCCCCACTATGTAAGATTCCGGCTTTCAGCTCTCTAGGGGCCTCTATGGTTGTTTAGTGTAACTGCACTGTCGTAAAACAGAGCGCCTGAAACCAACGTGCATTTGTTGATATACAGAGGGAGGAGAAGCGAGCCGAAAGGACGTCCAAAGAGACAAATAAACTATGTGGACTGATAAAGTACAGTCTGATCATGTTTCTTTTGGAATAAATCATCATGTGCTTACAAGTCCAACAATAACAGGGCAAAATCGGCATCGGTCGGACATCCCTCCTCGTCTTTCAGCTCACGCCAGCAAGTGAACGCTGGGCCAATGTTTATCCCTGTCCGGGCATTTAGCTTGTTACTCTCCTGCCTTCTTTTCTTCATCTCATCTGACAAAACTTTTCTTTTCTTCGGATTTTTCGTTGCTTCTGCCATGATAACAACTCCACATTTACTTTTCTTCCTCTTCTTCTTGTTTAACTGCTGGTGGCATCCAGCGTCAGAGGAGCAATACCGCCACCTACTTTGCAGGAGTGTGAGCCAGAGGTCCCTATTTCCATTAGGAAAATAAGTGTATATTTATTTTAAACTAAATTCTGTTCATTAAATCTGTTTTAAAAATCCAAAAACTGCTTTATATTCTCATTTTCCCAACATTTTGCTCTCCCCTTGAGGGGGAAGCAACGTATGCCCTAAAGCAGTCAAAGCAGTAAAAATTTCTAGTTTTTTAGTGTGGAAGTGTTTCTACCATCCACATCGAAGTTACATTGTGCCAGTGAAGGTGATACAGACCCCCTCAGACCATGACAGAGGTGTCATTCAACCTGTTGTAAGGTGATGTACCATCACAATGACTCTAGAAATATTATGTTAGGTTGGGGAAAAACTACATAGTGTTGGTTTAAGGCTGGTGTAACACGTATCACTTCTTATGTCAGGAATGATAGGTTCAGCAGAAACTAGGCTTGTTTATGCAATGTGTTAACATCCGTTTGGGACATTTGAAAATTAAGTAGTCATCCTGTATGCTCTGTGTAAGTTTGTATGTATTGAAATGTGCAATTCTTATCACCCTTTTCTTTAATAAGTGATACCAAATAATGTTATATTTTGACAGGATATCCGCCTGTGTAGAATGAATACGCAGGCTGTACCCTGAGGCTTTCTGTACTTGTCACTACTCCGATGAACAAAAATTACAACCAGGGATTAATTCACTGCTATACCTTGCGCTCATGCACTTAAATTAATGTAATCTGGAGGTAGCTGTATAAATATTATCAGATAATGTAGCAGGCAGATGCTACTGTCGTGGCATTAAGGATGGAACATGCTGGAGGAGGAGTGAAAATATCCATTTCATAGAGAAGTTTGTCCTGTTGTCGTTTGTTTTTTGTTTTTGATAAAGAAATACAGTAAAGATTCTTCCCCCAGGCTGTTGCTATACTGTACTCCTAACTGCAAATGTCTGTCTATCTACCCCACATGTGATCATTCATTGCACATATCATCAGGGGTGAAAGTAAGATAAGATTCTTGCAGGAACTGTGCAACTCAAAAAAATGTTTTTGATAAAGCCTGCCCTTTATGTTGTCTGCAAAAAAACAAAACAAAACACAGCACCAGTGGACACTGGATTAACGTTACGCTACAGCAAGTGACTTCCTAAAATACATCATGATACATGATACTACTATCACGGTAAGCGAGTACCATAGCCAACAAATTATAGTGTTCGTCCAGCGCACTAAAACCTAGTTCAACACGTCACAGAACGCATATTCTGGAGATGATTTTTATGTATTCATCAATTTTACATTTATTTCGGCAAAATTCGCTTGAAAAAGAAAGGGCTCGCATTGTATGCATGGGTGAAAGTTTTTTTCCGAGGAGCTCCGGTGCGTTCCGGTAGAAGAGGTCTGTATATTTCTTACCGGCACGGCATTCCGGTGCGTTCCGGCTTACTTTCACCTCTGCATATCATCCTCCCATGTATACGCACCTGTGCACCTTGTTTGTTTTTTATCTTGTACGTTGTACATATTGCATATATTCTATTCTATTTCTATTCTTACCTTAACTTAATTTTTAGACTTTTCATTTAAAATGTTAATTCCTGCCTTGTTATTTCTGCTTCTGTCTTGTTTATAATATAGGATATACACTGTGTATATCTATTCTGTACTTGGGGAGTGGACTGGTGCCAAATTCCTTGTATGTCTAACATACGTGGCCAATAAAGCTGATTCTGATTCTGATTCTGATTCTGAGCTTGGAAAAATTAAAGTGAGGCTGTATTTTGATCCATATGCTGACCATGACCTTGTGCCAAGAGAGGCTTGGTAGAGCAAAAATAAGTTGTTGTAATTGTGTTCAGCAAAACGTGTAACATCCTTACACTGTTTTTGTGGCTTGTTTTGACCAATAACTCTAAAATTACATGGAGAAGGTATGTCCCTATCTGCAGCAATACATCCCTGTGCATTCAGTGCTAGCTCTTTCAATGCAGATGCAGAACTGATCTCCGTCATTGTGGCAAATGTTCAGGCTGGGGCCATGTATCTCATCCACCCCCACTTTGAATAGCCCATCTCTTCAATGTGTGTCAGGGCTAAGTGAGTCCACACAAACAAATAAATCCAGCTAAAATCATCTCAGACTGCCTCTGTATGTAGTTTACAGGATCTGATATCAACTGATTTCATAGCTTATTGAAACATGCACCTGTTTCCAACACTATCACTCAAATGAATGTTATTTTTATATCACTTTTAATACAAATTAATGTAGCACAAAGTGCTTTACACAAAAACTCCCAAAAGATACGTGAAAGAGGATAAAAAATAAAAATACATAAGGCCCACCCTCCCAACTGACATTCAACATTCACACACACATTCAGTGGGGACTCTTCAAGCAGAACTAGACAACTGATGAAATGCTATCTTAAAATTAAAATGAGGGAACACAGAAGCTAAGACTAAACTGATTAAACCATTATTAGAAATAAGACTATAACAATAAAAGAACAGACAAAATTTTAAAAAAATCACTAAAACACCAAATTTGACATAAGATAAAAATTTAAGATGATTAAATACCAAAAGTTTAGTGATAAATCATGCAAAATTGGTTTATAGATGAAAATAAACCAAAAGAGGTAATTAAACACAAGTAATAACTCTGTGACTGATGCTGAGGTCTTGCTACACAATTTTTTTTGTCAGTAACGACAGTCAGTATGTCAGACTAGGTAACCACAGAGCCATAATTTGCACAGTGACTCGCCCGACAAGCATGACAAACTTCACGACTGTAGCCGACTGTCTGTGGAAGCTCTTCTTCAACACATCATAAGGACAGAGATGTTCTTTTTCAGAGCTTTGAAAACTTTTCCTCTGTCTCGTAGTTTTCAAGGTGCTCTCAAACTTTGGTTTACATCAAAATGATTGTAGCTCATGCAGAGCCCCCAGTGCTCCCATTGGTTAATGTCTCTGATGTGGAAGAACAGATCGTAAGAGGCAGGACAAAAATCAAACCTGCTAGACTTTCTGTTCAGAGTCGTGAGGCGTGCCAGACTGGTCTGTTGTTGTCGGTCATTATGACACACTATGCAAGACCGAACAATCGATTATTGTGGCAGATGGGTCCCAAAACCCTATGACTGTTGGGGCGAGCCATAATCGTACTTAAATCATGTAGTCTGACCCCAGCTTAAAACAGAGTGATGAAATACATCAAACAGATTAAGAGTATAAAATAAAATCAGTTATAAGCTCTGCTTAAATGGTAGGTCTTGAGTTGGCTTTTAAAAATATGTTGCTGCCCTCAGGTCTCCAGGTAGACTGTTCCACAGGTGATGGCCGTAATAATTAAAAGAAGCTTCATCATACATTTTAGGTTTTACTTCAGGCATTATTAAAAGACCACTTCCAGAAGACCTGAGGGCTCTACTGGGTTCAGGGTAAAAGGGTTAAGGTAAAAGCAAATCAGATAAACAAAAAGGAGCAAGACCATTAAGAGATATGAAAACTAATAAAAGAATCTTAAAATCTGTTCTAAAACATACAGGTAGCCAATGCAGAGACTTTAAAATAGGTATGATGGAGACTCTCTTTTCTGATCTTTGTCAGCATTTTAGCAGCTGAATTTTGTAGCAGGTAAAGCAGTGAAATGTTCTTTTCAGGACAACCAGTGTTACAATAATTAATTCTGCAGGTAATAAAAGCATTAATAAGTGTCTCTGCATTGGCTTGAGAGAGAAAGTGGCGCACTCTGGAGATGTTCTTTAAATAATTAAATGCCTTTATTTGTGACTTCTCTTATGTGAGGTTTGAAACAAAGGTTTGGATCAAATTTCATGCTTAGATTTTTAACTTTTGGCAAGGATTTAAAGATAATACTTGAAGTTCATTTTCCAGTTTCTCTCTCTGTGGACCTGCAGCAATGACTAAACCTTAGTTTTGTCCCGGTCCAGGACCTGACATCTAAAATAGAGTTAATAAGGGCATCACTGGGCCCTGTGTCATCAGGAGGCACGGCACTATGGAGTGGGGTGTCATCAGTATAACTTTGATGCTGTGCGTCCTGATGACATCTCCTAAAGGACACATATAAATATTAAAATACCAGTTAACATGCAAGGAACAGGTCAGTTTTACCTCAGTAGAGACTCTGTGCTCTTGACAAAAAACAGTGATATTGGCAATAATGAGTTGGGGAATATCAGCAATATTAAATATTGTCAAAAGTCCAATGTTGTGCATATGACACATTCCCAAACAACTCGTTACTTTTCATCTTTATTTGTTCAATTGTGTATTACTAGTGTATATTCTGTTTTATGACAAAATGAGTGAGAAATGTGTTCAAAGAGTGCTGTTGTCCTTTTCACTCAAAGGTATTGACCTTTATTCATTTCTCTTTAATGTACAAACCAGAGTTAGTTCTGCTTGCAGGTCATCATTGACATGTTTTTAATGCAGCATGCAGTTAACCTGGTATCTGACTGTTCAGTATATTCATGTAGATATATTGTGCTCATAGACAGTGCCCAAGGAGAGCTTTTCTCCTTGTGTGTTCTTCCTCTAAAAACATTTTCCTCCGGGATTCAAATCAATATATTTCTTTCTGGCTCTTCTATCTTTAAATATCTCTCTTTACTTTGTTCTCATTCCTCCTCAACCAAAGTTGAACTTGACCCAGTTAACCCGTAGTAGATCTCATATCTCCTGCCTGCAGGTAGGTGCTGCAGATATATCGCTGCATGGCAGTCCCACGGTTTCAGGAACAAGAGATAATGGAATGAAATGAGATGTAAATGTTCTTAATCAATGATTAATGGTTGCCTGTTCTCTGCTTGACGCTCCAGGCGAGACTCTATCTAAAGCTCCAGTGGGAGGTTCATGCAGGGAGGAAGGCACTTTCGATACTGTAATGTATGCAAACTGAACATGCAATCATCAAAGATAACTTTTATATCTGCTTTAAGAATAAGGGAGAGTGTTTAAGAGAGTGAGATATATATGATTTATGATTTCAGCTGATCATTATTTCAGTGTTCTCCACACTAAGGTAAATGTTTTAGTGTTGGATTAAAATGTTTGTGTTTTGTCTGTATCTAATAATATTCAGAGTAATACTCAGAAATCTATTTCACCCTGTGACTGCGTGGTTGCTGTAATAAGAATAGCGGGTAAACAACATTATGAGAGTCAGACAGTGGGGTAATCCTCCTGCGAATGCCTCTATCATGCTCAGCATGGTCGACAGGACAGTGACTTGTCACCATGGCGACACAATTTTCCTCTGCCTGATATTGTCATTTTTGGAGAGAGCTGGTAACACTGGCTCATTACATCCCCCCCAGACTGAGGTACAAACACACCTGGACTCTTCACTCTGAAAACAGTCACACAAGCTATAGCCAATAAAAGAAGGGATGAAAACAACTGTTAGGACAAATTACCTGACTTTACTCCTATTTAGGCTTAAGTAGGGTTTAATAAGAACGAATATTAACCAAGTGCACCTGGACAGATTATTGTCAGCAGCTTCATAATCCTCTGACTGTTTGTCTTCATGGGATTTGTTCCATCATTCAACATTAAGACTAGACTGTGAAATGTCATCATTTCAGAATAAATTTGGAAAGGCACATTTTGCTAAGTGTTTCTATCCATACCAAACACTATGAGACTGTACTCAAACTTAGTTAATACTTGCTTAAGGCTGTAGTTTGGGGGTAATCCCAGTTTGCAAGGGCTGCTTCCAGTTTGCCGGCAAATGGAGTAGATGTAGTTTGAGTCTCTCTCCCACAAGTCTTGTCATGTAACCTTTTCAGCGTCCTGAAAGTGTGTTTATTTACACTTCAAATTGTTGACGTTAAAACTGTGACCAATACATATAAAAGTATGGCCTCAAAGACAAATAGAAAAAGCAAGAAAAACTCGTATACCAAGACAAACTCCCGCAAGGCTAGCTTGTGGACTCAGTTGCTGGCCTCATTGAAGACGGTTGTCTGACAGCCTCAAAATCTAAAAAAAATCTAAAAAATTATTGTTCTACAGCTCTTAGAGTTTCAAGTTTCCGACTGAGCTTTTACAAGGACTGGGAATCTTAGAGGATCATCAACTACAGGACCACGACAAGATTTAAAGAGCCAATGTCATTCATCTTTTATGTGCCCTTATGCTGTTTCACGTCTTCTCTATACGAAAGAGTACTTCTTAGCACAAGAAAAAAGGTCTGCAGGTTTCAGACTTCTCCCTCTCCGCCTGTAACCACCAGTAGCTGTGTTAAGGGGCTCAGTGCAGCTTCCTCAAGCAAAATCCACTCTACCATTCCCTGAAGTCACACACTACAAAGCAGATTCACATTATTTATGTTGCTTCACGCATTTTTTCATGAAAGTACCACTGACAGACATCATTGCATGTGTAAGTGAAAAGCAGCGACTAAAGAAAACAGGATTCATGTAATTTCTTAATTTGATGGATATAAATAGTTGCCACGTCTTTTGTTTGTCACAAAGCTGAACCAGAAAGGACCCAAGAGCATGACTAGACAAAGTCCAAGATATCAAAAACCTTTCATCAGTTAGGGGTTCATTACACAAAAGATCAGTCAAAAAATAGGCAGAGGTATCAGAATCAGCAGGCACAACAGAGGTCAGAGAATATACTTAGCAAGATCAGAAACATGGAGGGACACATGAGGAATAATGCTGGAAAGTGATGAGACGAGGTACAAAGACAATCTTGTAGGGAACCAGAGGGGAAGTGGGGTATTTATACACAGAAGAGGTAATCAGACACAGGTGACAACAGGTGCAGGGAATCAACAGTCAGGGAGACACAGAGAGGGGGGGGCAGCAAACAAAATATGATGTGATGGAATGTGACATTTATTATTCATTATGTATCATACATGCATATGCTTTTTTTTTAACAACACTGTTAAAGTACTGACAGGGGGTGCCACTGCTTCTCTGGCATGCTGATTAACCATGCAGCATAAAGAATTTATCTGTTTGTCTGTTTCCCGGAAAGTTACTGAAATTTAAAGCCGCACAATATAAGATTCCAGCATTCAGCGCTCTAGGGGCCTCTATGGTCATTGAGTGTAACTGCACTGTGGTAAAACAGAGCGCCTCACACCAACGTGCATTTGTTGATATACAGAGGGAGGAGAAGCGAGCTGACAGGACATCCCGAGAGACAAATAAACCATGTGGACTGATAAGGTACAGTCTGATCATGTTTCTTTTCGAATAAATCATCATGTACTTACAAGACAACAATAACGGCAAAATCAGCATCGGTTGGACATCCCTCCTCGTCTTTCAGCTCACGCCAGTGAGTTAAACACTGGGCCAATGTTTATCCCTGTCCGGGCATTGAACTTGTTTCTCTCCTGCTTTCTTTGTTTCGTCTCCTCGAATAAAACTTATTTTTTTTCGGGTTTTTCGCTGCTACCGCCATGATAACAACTCTACATTTAGCTTTCTTCTTCTTCTTCTTGTTTAATGGTGGGTGGTATCCAGCGTCAGAGGAGCATTACCACCACCTACTTTGCAGGAGTGTGAGCCAGAGGTCCCTTTTTCCATTAGGAAAATAAGTGCATATTTACTTGAAACTAAATTCTGTTCATTAAATCTGTTTTAAAAATTCAAAAACTGCTTTATATTCTCCTTTTCCCAACGTTTAGCTTAAGCTTTGAGGGGGAAGTGACGTATGCTGTAAAGCAGTCAAAGCAGTAAAAATTTGTAGTTTTTTAGTGTGGAAGTGTTCCTACCAACCACATTGAGGTTACACTGTGCCAGTGAAGGTGATACAGACCCCCTCAGACCATGACAGAGGTGTCATTCAACCTGTTGTAAAGTGATGTACCATCACAATGACTCTAGAAATATTATATTAGGGTGGAAAAACTACATAGTGTTGGTTTAAAAACAGAGGAGCCAACATCTCTAATAGCTATTGACTCAGCCTCAACAAACCTTTGAATCCATGTAGTGAAACAAGCCCAGAGCAAGGCTAAGCCAGCCAACACATGCAGGTCAACACATATAACAGCTCTGTGACACGTAAACCCCCTGATTTTCAGGCATTGCTGATTCCACCGACTCTCCATCAACACGAAGCTCGAGAGGAGGCCTGAGGAATTTTCCAATTAGGGGGGATGAGCTGGTCTCAAAGCTGCAGATGAGATGCACAGCCACATCGCTTCAACTTGACATTCCTGACAGCCACTTGTGTGAACTTCTGTCCATCCATCGTCCACGCACCAGAGGCTCCGTGACAGAGAGCAGACAGCAGAGTCACAGATACTGTCGCCAGAAATGACATTGCTGGCTTGAGTAAATCCGCGTCCTGCTGTCTGCAAGAAATATAACTTTATTCTAATGAGAGAGATAGAATGGGAAGGCTTGGAATTGAAGTGTGTGCATTTTTGTGTATTTGTATGTTCTTTGGTGTGTATTTGAGACCAAACATTCTTGTCATCCTCATTATGTTGCCTCGGTGTTGTCTCCTCACACAATAACAAAATTAAAATCACACAGCAACATAATCATGCCAAGAAATATTTATTTGATCAACAAATACCAATGAAATACTGACATTTCCACCAGCCTATACTGTGCTTTTTGTTTAGTGCTAATTTACATGCTATAGTGTTCTCCAGTGAAATACCCTGTAATGATCAGTGGATCCTTCCTTATGTGTTTTGTTATGCCGAAGTCTTACACAAGTTCGAAATGCAAACTACATGTTTTCAACAACCACAAACGTTGCATACATATCACTGAAGCTAGTAGCATTAATAATAAGGCCTTCTAAACAGCTATGCAACTGATGCTCATTTCACACTAACCTGACACATCAGATGGACCGTTCAGTATATTCCACGATTCCATCCGGGAAAGAGCCCATAAGTTTTTGGGAATGGGCAGAAACTTTCAAAGTATGTCTGGCAGGTGATTGGACAATTGTTCCGTATATCACATTCATTAGGAGCCAATTAGATTATGTAGCAGCCAAGACTACCGTTGCAGCGTAAAGGACAGAACATGAGCCAATTTGTAAAAGAAACTCTGGAGGTGGAGTGAAAATAGCTCTCTTAGAGAGGATTGTAGTGTTGTTTGTTTGTTTAAAAAAAAAAAAATGCGGTCCAGATCTAATAAAACTGCAACTGAAGCTGTTAGCATCTACGGAAATCTCTGTACAAGCATTCACTTTCTGCTGCCGTCTTTCTCGTAGCTCCCACTTCCTCCTGATCCAAAAGACGCTGATTGGGCCGTCCTGCTTACAGTTGCTTACAACTGCAGCTTGGCAAGATGAATCAGCCTGATTACAGACATTAAATCAGGCAGATCCATCTGCACAGCAAGATTAGTTTCACACTGGAAGCATTTTATTTGTGTGCACTTGTCACTCATGTCAGCTCTGGCAGGTGTCGCCACAGCTTTCACACCAGGCATGTGAATGTTCTGCGGTCTTAGTGCATCTCGCTGCTGTTACAGCTAACTTGCCAACTGTGGCAAAGTGCTGCACTAATGGTGGATTCATGTTAGATATGGAAAAAAGATTTTAAAAAATTATGATAGAGAAGAGGAGTATGGCATTGACCTACTCTTTTGTTAAGAGTCTGGAGATAATATCTTTTTGTGATCTGCTGCTGCAGAAATAAAGGTTGATTGATCTATTGACTAGTTTCACTTGATTTTGGCAGTTTTACTGTTGGCCACTTTTTCAGAAAAAAAAGGCCAGATAACAACTTATTCAGCTCATATATTGCCTGTATTGGTACATGCATCCCACTTACTCAACATGGTTGTACAACTGCTATAGAATGAATGGCCAAAAATAGAGCAAATTGTATCTTAACTTCAACAAGAACAACAAAAGACTTTTGTAAAATCAGGCATTTCAGGCTGCAACAATCACAGACAAAGCCTGAGAAATCCTGGGGGGACTGATAAGAGCTGCAGGTGGTCTTGTAGTTGTTAGGTGGAGGATTATGGGAATTTGGAGCAGGTGTGCAGGTAGTGATAATCGGCTGACTGAAGAGGAGGAGAAGCTTGGCATAACTGCAGGGCCATTGCAGCAGTAACATGTGGTTTGGTGAAGAAATGAAGCTTAACTATCTGAAGTGGGTTTGTAAGAGAAAATAAGAAAAGGCCTGAGGGTGGGTGCTATTCAACAGAGAGGATACATAAATATTTGAATCATGCACGATTATTGCACACAAATCACAACATAGCTTATGTGTACAGCTCCAAAATGATGCACTGTGTCATCGCTCCTAATCTGGGGTTGACTAATCCGCCCATGTCTGTAATACTGCCAGCAGAGGAGGAAAGCAGAGATGACAAGACAGAGACAGAGACGGACATGAGGGGCAGATAGACAGGTCTTTTCTGCAGTGTTGGGTCGATTCTCTGTTTATTACCCTTACTGAACCCTCTCTCTGTGGCTTCAGGACAGTGAGCTACACAGTGCTGATGTGTTGTGTTCTGTCTCCACTTTGGCTCTCATCTGACACATTGGATGGACTGTTTCACATATTCATGGGATATATTTCAAGCCCATCAGGGCAACAACCCATAGAAAGTGATGGGGAAGAGTAGAAAACAAGAAAAACTGGTAAGTGACTAAACAACAGCTTTGTCTGTCACATATATTACAGACCAGTGGACTTGTATCTTCCTTTCACAGCAACTAATACACACTTACATTGACTGCCTCTTCATCCCTCGGACCAGGAACAAATTTTGTAAGGTGGATCTGCCTGATGACAGTCTGGAAACGTGGAATCTGGTCAAGTCCTTTGTTAGCATTTCCCCAGCCAGACTAAGACATAAACTTTTAATTTTTCACAAAACTTTATCTATTCAGGGTACAGTTTTTGCAAATAGTTAAGACTCCTTTTCTGATTTGACCTCATAAACGCCTCATAAACTCCTGTTGTACAGGCATGAACATGCAGTTTTCAGAAAATTTAGACTCAAGAAGTTGTGAACAGGAAATAAGGGGCATTTCGTAATTTTCTGGCTGATTGCCTATAATCAGACATAGTGACTATCGCCACAGCGAAATAGTGATCTTAATTTTTTTTACATCATGGCCTGTTTGCAAGAGCCACTCAGAATATTTATATTTAAATGTAGTAGTATTTAAAATAAACTAGTAAACTAGGGGTTAATTTAAATTTTAACTAATTTGTCCCTAATGAAAAAAATGGCAGCTTCCCAAAAACAGCTGTAAAAATAATAAAAATCAATAGTTTTCCATTTTAAACAATCTTTTTTTTTAAAAAAAAACTACTTCAGCCTGAATTATACATATCATATTTAATTTTATTTTGGGGAATACAATCATTCAAAGTTCAGTATGTTTGCACAACTCCACTGATTTTAAGTGAAAAAACCAAATAATGTCCATAAAATACATTTTAATGAGTATTCAAATACTGAACATTTGTCACAAATGTTAAAACAACAATCAAACAAAAAAAAAAACAGTTTGGGCCATTTTGGAAGTCATTAATGAGCATCCTGAGGCAGAGCAGGGTGCTTTCACTAACATGGCCAGATTTACTACGTTTGAGAGTAATCTGGTTTAGTTCTGATATCATTTATACTCAGATGGTTCTCAGATCTTTTTTTATTTTTTTGTATTTTTAGATATTTTCATTCCTCAAGGACACTTAATGGTGACCAAACTTCAACAGTGACAACACCAACAACCAACTTACAGACAACAACCAACAAGGTGTACATATATATATATATATATATATATATGTATATATATATATATATATATATATATATATATATATATATATATCTACATATATATATATATATGCACTTTTAGAAGAACAAAGTCTTTACTGCCATTCTTGCAGGATGTTTACATTATTTCAAAATAAATGTTTATAGCAAGGATTATATTTTCCCCTGAAATCTGAAAAGATTAACATTTACATCTTGTGTCTTAAAGTAAAATCAGATATGTATGGATCTCTGTCATGTTTGATCATGAGCTGCACCTGCAGTCGGGTGTCAATCTTTTCTCACAATCAGCAGCGCCTTTGTTAAGATCCACGTCTGGTGCCAGTGCATGACAAAGTAGAATCCTCTCCATGAGTCATTTCTCTGAGAGCCCTTTAAGCCTTCAAACGCTCAACCCCTGGGCAGGGTCTGTCCTTGCATTCTCAGCTCATTTCACTGTTTAACACCTACGGTGGGATGAAGCAATTATGTGGTGTGATTAACACCAGTGCCGAGCTTGAATTGATTCCAAGGTGATTGTGTGCTGGGAAAAGAGCACTGGTTACTGTAAAATGTTTTTGTCCCAGTGAGTCGACCTCACAGCTTTTTATCATTGAAGGGAATCACTGACAGCTGGAGAATTTCCTGTGCAGACTAGTGATAGGTAAATAAGCTTCTGGTTGTAAATGCCAAGATTATTATGTTAAGCCAGCACAAACACTTAGAAGCTGGAGCCTTGTTCAGGTGACCTTTATGAGTGTTATTTTACATAAATGCCAAAATGGATTCTTCTAATGTGCAGACTTTGATTTGTCCATGACATTTCATGAAGGATTTTTTTGTAAAACTTACATCATTAAGATAGCCTTAGCATTGGAAAGACTAATGATGCATTAAACGCTCCATTTTCCTGTAAAACTGCTCTGAACTATGGGTAATTTATTTAATTGCACTTTATAATACTGGCAATTATTATTACTGTTACTATACATACCCACCTCAGTGTTTGTCAATCAAATGAATATATGACAACTATGAATACAGTTAAGAAAACAGAGGGTTTCTTCCAAACTGAGTCAATATGCATAATCATAAGAGTGAAGCTGGAGATATGCTTGTAGTTTGTCCCTATGTTTGAGCTTGCGTCGTTGGCATCATGAGCATTTTTGTTTTTATACTTGCCTGAATGTGCACAGAGTTATTTGAGGATACCACTCGAGGACACAAAAATACCTTCAGCTGTATGAAGCTACTTGTTGGTTTTAAAGTAGACTACAAATATGGCAGTAATTCTGAGAGTAGAGGTAACAAAATAAACGCCAATAATCAAGAATAATGAAATATTTGTTGACAACTGATGAGTTGTGGTCAGACCTCACCATCAGCATGTTCTGCATCCTACAATATTTTCCTCAGTGAACCATGGTAACGGTCACAGTATCATGACCTTTTGAGTGACCATGGTAAGTGATGACATGCGGTCCACTGTGCATTGTATGTCATAGTCAAAGCACCAGGGAAATAGATTGTGTTCTTTTATCTATCTATCGTAACTATCTACTATCATATGAGGAAATGCAGCCAAAGAAACTAAGTTAACATAAACACAGACAGCCAACCATAGTCAACAAAAAGTCACCAATTTACATGGTTCCCAGCTGAATGAATACCGTCACCGTCACCATCCTATTCTGCTTATCCTTGCTCAGGTCACAGGGTCAGCAGCCTAAGCAGAGAAGCCCAGACTTTTCTCTCCCCGGCCACTTTCTTCCAGCCCTTCCCAGGGCATCCCAAGGCATTCCCAGGCCAGCTAAGAGACATAGGCCCTCCAGCGTGTCCTGGGTCTTCCCTTAGGTCTCCTATCATTGGGACATGCCCTGAACACCAGGGAGGTGTCCGAGAGGCATCCTGATTAGATGCCCTAGCCACCTCATCTGACTCCTCTCAATGCGGAGGAGCAGTGACTCTGCTCCAAGCCCCTCCCGGATGACCGAGCTTCTCACCCTATCACTGAGGGAAAGCCTGGACGCCCTGTGTAGGAAACTCATTCAGCTGCTTGTACCCGCGATCTTGTTCTTTCGGTCACTACCCACAGTCCGTGACCATGGGTGAGGGTAGGAACAAGGATTGAGCGGTAAATTAAGAGCTTCGCCTTTTGGCTCAGCTCCCTCTTCACCACGACAGACCTGTGCAGGGTCTGCATTACTGCTGACACTGCACCGATTCACCTGTCGATCTCCTGCTCCATTCTTCTCTCACTCATGAACAAGACCCTGAGGTACTTGAACTCCTCCACTTAGAGCAGGATCTCATCACCAACCCGGAGAGGGCACTCCACCCACGAGAACCATGGACTCAGATTTTGAGGTGCTGCTTCACACTCGACTGCGAACCAATCTAGCAAGAGTTGCAGGTCATGGTCTGATGAAGTCAACAGGACCACATCATCTGCAAAAAGCAGTGACCTGATCCTGAGGTCACCAATCCAGACCCCTTCAACACCCTGGCTGTGCCTAGAAATTCTGCCCATAAAAGTTGTAAACAGAATCGTGACTAAGGGCAGCCCTGGCAGAGTCCAACCCCTTACTGGAAACGAGTCCGACTTACTGCCAGCAATGCGGGCCAAGCTCTGGCACGGGTCGTACAGTACAGGGAACGGACGGCCCGTATCAGGGGGTCAGGTACCAGAAACTCCTGGAGAACCCCCCACAAGACTCAAATTTTTTTGCTGAGCAGGACTAAATTCAGTGAATCTTGGTATGTTGTGCATGTGCACAGAAAGTGACTCTGTGGGATCCAAAACTGTATTATAAAGTGATACATTGATATCTGCCTGGTTGCTGTGATGCTATAGCAGTTTGATGAGTTAAGTTGTCATCCTGTTTGTGCCAGTTTCTAGGTTGATTGTACTCTCACTGTAAACCATTCTAGGGGTCGACTGGAAGAGGGGTGAGACCACCTTCTTCGGCTAAGCTTGTTGCAGTTGTTTGTTTTTGAAACAGGGATAGATTGCTGTGTTTAAATATAATCAATAATCAATCATACCAAGTGTGAAACAACCACTTGTATCAAAACAACTCTCCCAAATGATGTAGGTGTTTTGTTTATTTATATGTGCAATGTGGTGGCATAAAATCAGACATTAAGTGTTTTCTTCTAAACAAACACTGATGCCATAATTGAGCTTCATTCAGCTTAAGGGACCATCTACAGTACAAAATAAGCAAGTATTTTATCTCTCTGTAAATATAAGGACAGCCTGCAGTAACAGAACTCCAAGATGCAGCTTAATATGTGTGCATGTAACAGATGAATCGTGATAGACCCTTTGCTCTCCACAGTGTTGTCCCATTATGTCCACACCGAAATGCTTTTTTTAATTTATTAGAAACAGTGTGTTTAAAAGTGATCATCATGTAACGCATATCTCTGTGTTACAGTTCTTTATTGGACTGATAAATAGACACTAGAGTGACCAAAGCATTTACATAGACAGCCTGTATCTTTAAAGTGCCTCATTAATACCTGCAGGGGGTCACCTCCCATGGTTTGTCCCTTTGTTGGAGAGTACCATTTTCCAGAATCAGGCTTCATTGCAGGAAACAGTGTTGGATGCATGAGGGGGTGGACAGGGTCAGCACAGTGTCCAGAGGCTTGGCGACATAAAGTGAGAAGGGAGACGCCATCATGGCTGCGAGTGGAGACCGACGGGAGACTGATGCAGATTTGCCAGAGCACTGGAGGGACGTGAGGGAGTGGAGACAAAACCACAAAGTAAGAGCCCCCCTGCCCACCGAAGTGGCTCTGTCCTGCTTGGTCCTTGTCTTCACACACTGTGATCTGGACATTGTGTATTCTTGTTTTCCAGGAATCAATCGACCTGTGAAGAGACTGCATTCAGAGCTGCTGTGTGTTTCTTTTTTCTCTGCACAGTCAATACTAAGTCATTTAGACATCATGTTACAACATAACCAATGTTTACTTCTGCATATGTCGCCTACAAAAAAAATCAATGTCCCAACTTCTACTCAGGGCATCTTCAGTGTTTTTTTAAAGCTTTATTTAACCAGATAAAGACCCACTGAAATCAAGATCTCTTTCAAATGGGTGACCTGGCGAAGAGGTCAGCAGCACACATCATAAAAACATAACTGAAAGGTGACAGTATATAATAATAATTTAGAATACACATTTTTTGTGTTTGCAAGGTGTCTTGCAATAAGGTGCATAGGCTTTAGCATAAATAACAATTCAGAAACACAGGCACTGTTCATTGGTCTCATGCTCTTTATCCATCAGCATAGACCAAAAGGCTCTAAGTGAACTGAGCTTTAAGTGTTTCAGCTCAGTCTGTAGAGAGTTCCATGCTGTGGGGGCAGCAAAGCTGAACGCTCTCTTCCCCAGTTCAGTTCTGATGCAAGAGTTGGAGAACGTCACAAGACCATGAGGCATAGCAGCTTTTAGTTCTCTACAGAAAAGTACAAATACTCTTGCTCTGGTTGCTTTAATGACTGAGCCACCATGATGGACACAGCATGTTTATTGTTGCTAAGAAAACACTTCTGTCAAGACTGCCAGACAAGGACCTGCTGCTCAATTTTGCTTCTATGTTTCTGCACCTTATTTATGTTTTGTGCTCCTTATTAATGATGGACCAGGATAATTAGCTGACTTTTGTTTGTTCTGTTGCCCAAAATCTCCTTGCAGTGCATAACTTAAAATGGCCAAGCCAGACAATAAAAAGTCTTGTAAATTCACACCATTACCCAAACTACCAGAACTGTTTACTCTTTTTTTTTTTTTAAACAGGGACTCTGTCTTGTTGAAATGGCACACAATAATGTGAGTTTACTAAATACCAAACCAAGGTTTCCCTTTTGTGAATGAGTTTCACATAATAAGAGGGGACAGACCCCTGAAAGTGAATGTTTTTGCAATGAGACCACTTTGCATACATGAACCTTTAAGTCCACTTTTAAGAGTTTCTCTCCCTTGTTCCATGAATGACAAAAAAGAGCATTAGGTTGCTGTTTAGTTAATACACCTCATTACATTTGTTTTAAAAAACAAAACAAAAAAAAATACAAAGAAAAAACAAAAAAAACATAGGCCTGAATTCAGAAAGAGAAGGAAATAGTGGAGTCAGGCAAAGATGACTGTCCCTACACGTCATCTTCCGGTATTGGTTGGTTGAGAGCCCCTTGATGGCAATTTATTGAGGTGCTCAAAATATTCAACTTATCAATGACCCAGCAAAAAAGAAAACACCTGATCTACAGAAGCAAAACACAGCCGGCCATTTGTGTGTTTTTGAAGCATGTTCTTGTTCTCATCTTCAGTATTAGCAAACATATTAAACTAGATTCATCATCCAAACAGTTCACTAACACACTAGTGCTTCATCCTGTTTATCCAAGTTATAACAGCTTTAGGAGCTATAACATCCCTACTTCTTTGTAATTAATTTGACATCAAACAGACTAATTAATGAAATAATGAGCTAGTTTAATGAATTTATTAACACAGATGCATTACACAAGAGTTATTATGAGTCATATTATTTGAAGACAACATGATAAAGGACAAATCTGCCTCTGGGCATAGTTTTGTCTCCAGCTGTGTGTGAATTTAATTTATCTGGAGAGTAATTAGCTAAAGTTAATGAACTAGCTACTCAACTACCTGACAGACAGCTGTCATGTTAACAAAATGATTACTTTATGTGTACTTTTGAACAAACAAAAAATCATTATGAAGATAATTCTAGACTACTTTGTTTTTTGACATTTAAAAATGTTTTTTAAAGAGCTTAGACTTGCGAAATATTTTGACAACCCAACAGCTTTTAGACAAACTATAAATCCTTTACAGTGTTGACTTTTAAAAAAAAAATGAAATTCCTTCTTGTATCTACTTTTCAAAACACTGAAGATGGCACACTATGAAAGCTATTGACAAAAAGTCTCATTATTTAGATTTAAAAAAAAAATGACAACCTAAATGTCAAGATTGTGATGGACCTTACTCTTAAAAAAAAGTTAAAGATAAAGATAAAAACCCTAATGGACAATTTCTGACTTCTACAGAATATTGCTCATCTTCTGTTTGACCTCTTCACACTCATACTTTTTTATTTTGACTCTACATCTGGATTTATGAATGTTAAATTAATAATTAAAAAAAACAACAAAGAAGTAATTACTTTGGTGGTTTAAATTGCCATTAAATTTTACATTTTACCTCACTGATAGTATGGCCTTTTCCACACATGATATGAACAGAGGGAGGCTCAAATACTGTTTTAACATAACGTTGTTGTCCTAAAGGTTCATCATCTTATTAATGTGAATAATCTTATAAAAGTTACCATGTCACCACCTCTAGATCAAGAAAATAAAAAAGACCAGTAAAGAGTAAAAATCTATATCGAACAAATATCAAGCTCAGACAGCTGGTGCAATAGCTTTTATGAACTTTAAACACTCTGTCCAAAATCACACACTTCAGTAATGCAAACTTAGCAACTCCCTACTGTGCTACACAAACGATAAGTGTGTTGTTAGCAATTCCAAACAAGGGTAATGTGCCATGTAAGCAATACCAAACTATGGTTATGTGCCCCATTAGCGATACTAAACTATGGTTATGTGCCCTGTTAGCAATACTTAACTATGGTTATGTGCTGTTTGAGCGATACTAAGCT
This sequence comes from Cetoscarus ocellatus, assembly GCA_037902135.1. NCBI lineage: Eukaryota > Metazoa > Chordata > Actinopteri > Labriformes > Labridae > Cetoscarus > Cetoscarus ocellatus. The sequence goes on from JBAMNC010001052.1 coordinate 824,311, forward strand.
ACGAGCATGTGAACTGGTAGCAAACTAAACTACTGTTATGTGCCCTGTCAGCATTAAATTACAGTTATGTGCCCTGTTACCAATAATTAGCTAAAATTATAGTCCTGTTATATTTAACTACGGTTATGCAGCTTCATCACATATGTATGTAGGTCACGCCTGATTGGCTTGGTTGGCTTAGCTAGCATCAATCTTTTTTTTTTAAATTTAATCTTTATGTATGCAGGTGAGTCCCTTTGAGACCAGGGACCTCTTTTCTCTTTTTTAAGGGAGACCTCTTGTCAACTATTGGCCCACTGAGAGGATTAACCAACAGTTAACAAAGGTTTATGCTGTGATGTTTAAGTATTATCAAACAACAACTGCAATGTATTACATGATGGTTACTTTTATAACACCATTTCCTGGCTGACAAAAAAACTTCACTGTTGAATAGTTTTATAGACATTGTGCCTGTTTGGGATTGTTTATTACAACAATAGTGCTTGGTGATGTCTCAGACACACAGTGTGTGGATGTCTAGCCTATATGGATTAAGAACATACAGCTCAGTATAGCATGGCATTTAGTACAAAAAGTTTTAGAATTTGATTTATGTCATAGTATTTAGGATTTGTTACTCTCTTGCTTATAACATTGGCTAGAGGTATGCACCTCTTTCATAGCATTTTTAAGACTAAGAAATGCTAATTTCAGACACTTACCATCTGACAGTGATCTTGGCTGGTCAGTGTCTGAATGTGAATATTAGCTGAAGGCTAGCTTTTAGGGCATCAAAAGTTATTTTAGCGTGACATAGATGAGGACCATCATCTGATTGTTTAATTTTTCTTTTTTTTAGTTAATGATCAGAAAAGAAATGGTAAACTGAAAGTGGTTGCCAAATACCCTTTACGTTCATGATTTAAAACATAAAATACAGCAGGTCAACAACACAGCAGTATCTAAATGCAACACTCTTAGTGTGATGTCACAGCTAGATTTTTTGTGCTGACTGCTCCCTTAATCTGGGAAACACATTAGCCAGTCATATAACACAAACATGTAAATGGCTGTGAACATAACATCCCAAATCTTGTAAAGTTGTGGCACAGCCATTTAACAGTTGAACATTAAGATTCTCAAACTAAGCACAAACACAAAGATAAAAAGTCTCAGAGTTGAAATGGTAAATGGATTTTTTTTAAAGTATTGTCTTAGCTCACTAACATTATCTTATTACAGCATTACCACTACCACTTCAAGGAAAGCAAAAGCAAAAATAAAGAAAAGCACAATTCCTCTTTAATTTTAAAACAAATATTTGTTTTAAAGTAAATCCTTAAGTTTTTTTAAAAAAAAGAGTCCTTAGTGTCTCACCAGATAGCACATCATCATAAAGTGTTGCAGAAACTGTGCAGGATTGATTCTTTGAGGTTTACAGCTCTAACATTAGCGATTGACTTTTTGGTACATCAACGGAAAATGTAATTGTCCATGCAAAATGCAGTAAGATTTAGTCTATCCTTGGTTTTACCTAACATTTTACCTGCCAAAACATAAAAACACTGTTGTCAGACCACTCTGATCAAGGGTTCATTCCTGTTTTACTTTGCAACATCTTCCTCTAAATAATGAAAAAGCTCATTTCTCTTCTTTCTTCCTTTCCTGTCTCTCTCACAGTTGTGGGTTGCAGATGTGGAGGGTGTCCTCAGGTCCATGGAGAGACAGCTGGTGAGTTTATTGGAGTCTGTGACCTTTATAAAAATCCACTGAATAGTAATGATTGAATTGTTTTCTCTCTCTGGTTTTGGATGTTGTTTGCTTATTGTGGGCAGTGAAGTGTCAAACTAATTTACCATCTCTTTTTCCCAGAATGCCTCTCTGGAGAAATATCCTCATTATAAAAGAAGTCGTCCTCTTTCTCTGAGCCGCAGCATGTCTTTCCTCCATCAACCTGCTGATCCAAAAAGGCAGTTTTACAAAAATTCAAACCAATGAAGATAGTATTGACAAAGAATCATACATTTGGCCATAAGAAAGTGAACTGCAATATTGTCAAGGCATGATTTTTGGAATAAATCCCACATGTCATTCATGCCATATTGTCTCACTATTTATTTATTTGTTTATTTTTTACATACAAGAGAAGATATCACCCATGAATGTCATCCCTGAAATGCTTCATAAGCAACCTACAGGATTTTTGAACTTGCAGTTTACTGAAATATCTGCCTAAATTGATCATAGTCACATTCTGGTGACATCATGTAATGGGTGCCAACTCTAAAGCTGTTGTGATGTAGTATTTTGTTGGTCCCTGTCCCATTTAAACCTTTAAATTAGAACAAAAAGAGAGAGACGCTCGCTGAATAAATATAAGTCACTCTGTGTCTTAAGGATTTACCTATGATTGCCCATATTTCTCTGTTTTAATCTTTGTTCTTAACGTGATCTAAAAAGATGGAGTACATTATTGCAAGGACAAGGAGGAGGAGATATCGGGAGAGAATATTTTACCAAAGGTTCTGCTATTTGGCGATGACAGACCAGGAATGCAGGTGGATCACAAGCATGATGAATGGATTAGCCTGCTGCTGTGTTTAAATGTAATTATCACTTAGTTTTGTACTCCTATTAATGACACAGGAACAGATTACATCTGTCCCGCGAGGTGGTCCACACGGTGACGCGCATCGTGGCCTCCGATGTGGGGCCCGGTGGCCACTGCGCGCTCCCAGTTGCTGTGAAAGTGACGGCAGCTCTGACCTTCTTCACCACCGAGGTGAAATTGTCACTGCGCCTCGCCCGCAGCACATTTAAAGGAGAGGAGAGGCGTTCATTTGATTGGTGAAGATTACACTTGGCTGTGTTAAACCCACACACGCCTCCTCTCCTCCCTCTCTGCCACTTGCGCCGGTGGGAAGGACGGAGGCGTGGGTGCGCCTCACTGTGCCAGACTGCACCGTGCACGAAACTTGGAAAATGCCCTGGACACACCCCGTTGGTGCGGCGTAGGGCAGGTGCGCCGTGCCTGCGCCTGGTCTACGAAATTAGAGCCCCTTAGACTTTAACTGGCAAGGCTCTGAGTCAATCCCTTGTAAAAACAACTTACTACACATACAGTAGATTCCTCCACCCGTATAATGGAAGTTGATGTACTGTTCAAAAAGGTCAAGACAGGCAACAGGAATTCACATTTACTGGACACTGTGTGGACGGTAGGTTATTGCACAATAACAAATGATTGTCTGATTGTCTGATGAAAGTCCCCTCACCCTGCTGGTCCAAAGGCCTCTCCCAAATCACATGAACTAGCCTGGAGAGCACCAGGACCACAGCAACCTCAAGACCCTAGCACTACTAAAATCAGACCAAATCAAGCTATTTATCAACAGAAAGATATTTATGTGAGAATTTTCGTTGTGTTTTCGCCTTCCGTTTACACAGAACGGTCCCTGGAAAGCTTGAATACGCAAACTTTTGAAACCAGGGTCCAGAGTGAAAAGTATCAGTCTCTGTCTAAATAGGAATCAGCGTTTTCAGGGAAAACCATGACGCACAGTGCATGCGCAGTACTCTTTCAGATAAAGATTGCACGCACACCTAGGAACAACAACAACAGGCAATTACCGAGCAACATGTGTGCTGCTAACTGTGTTCGGTTTGTTATCGCTCCTCCAACAAAATGTAGATTCACTGCAGCAATACTCTGACCAGCGGAGATGCTTATGTTATATTCTGAGTCCTTGGCGAATATAACTGAAAAGTTTGTCTTCACTGGAAAGCTTTAGTGCACAGATTGTAACATGTATTGTAACACTGCTGATTCACTACAAACCTACATCACCAACTACTGGCCTGGCATGCATGCTACCATGTTTTCAGTTGTTCTTGCGGATCCATGTGAACACAGAGTGCTTTTGAAAACGAAAAAGGAAAAACCTTTCAGTTTCTGGTGACAATGCCTCAGTAACCACAGATTAGCTTTAGAGATGGGTCATCATAAATAGAGCTGGCTCCCAGAGGAGGACAGACTCTGCCCCACTGTGACACCCAACAGGTAGCGACAGAGCTCCACTCACATCCTGCCCTGAATATCAGGGAAAGGGAAGAGGAATACTATCCCCAGATAACACACATAGTTTGAATATACAACTGATACTCAGATAATCCCATATTTACTGGGAGAAATGCAGAACTGTGAGATTACTGTGGCCAAATATACCACGTATATCATCTTTGAGTTCTTTGATATCATCTCTACTGACTGCCTTTGATTATATCCTTGGTTTACAAACTGGAAAATTGATTTAAGAGGACTGTTAAGCATAAAGTCTAATATCATCCTTTTGCTAGTTGTTATTAATTATCTGAGTCTTGTATTTGTTTCTGATTCCCACCTCTACTTGAAATGTATGAATGCTAACATTAGCCTCAGTCCAGTATTACTAATGTATAAGCATAAACATAATTTTAAAGAAGATATGGTCAAGTTTCTGTTTTTTTTGGTACCCATTTAGACATTTTTTGATTAAGTGGCAATAAAATAAAAATAGCTGTCAGAATTTCAAGTTTTTATATGGGGTATGGCTATAAATAATGAGAGATTAAAAGACCTGAATGCAGAAGGAGAGTATATTGAAGTAGAAAGACTCCGAGAAATATTTATGTCCAATAAAACTGTATTACAGCATTAGTCTTGTTTTTTGATAGCCATACGTCGTATGGTACCTTTTGTCAATTAAGAGGCTGATGTCAGGGAATAACTGTTTTCTTTGATTAGCACATCTGTATGAACTTTATGAAGGGAAATCAGCCCCCTGTCTGTAACCACAGGCAGAAACAACAGTTTAAATCATTTTATTGTCAGCATGTGGCTCTTCAAGCATCTAAAGGTGATGAAATCATGTTTGAGAACTATTAAGCCTGACGGATGTACAGGATCTCTGCAATTAATGCTGTTTTTTTTTTATCTTGATATGAGCTGGATAATTTCCTTAGCAGACAAATGGTCCCTTATTGTTTCCTGCCTGATTACATAAACAATTGAACCCTTGTTGATATAAAGGCTGTTTTTCCTGTTTGTTGTCCCAGAGACAACAGTGTGCATTCAATTTATGCACCACTGGGACCAACAGGCTGCCGAGTTATTTCTGAAAGGGGACTAAAACTACCATTGTGACAGGAATATGGCAGAACATTATGCATTCACTCTATTAAGAACTCTATTATCGCGAATGTCTCTGTTTGCCATCAAAACAACTGTGTACCAAATCCCTTCAGTCATAGTGCACTGCAGAGACAGAAGCCAGGGAAACAAATGTGCCTAATATGTCCCCAGGAACATCGCCTCTGCCAGGCATGCACTCTAAAGCCGCTAATGAGAGAGGTGGGGGACACAAATATTACCTGATATTGGCTGCAGCACGTCCATATCTCTCTGCCCTGATCATCACATATGACTCAAATTACAAGATGAAAGCTCAGCGTAAGCCTGCTCGGTAAAATAGAGCATGCTGGGTAATAAGTATGATCTTCCTGCACACCAGCGGACCATGGGAGGTAATCTAATGATGAGGGAGAGAACCTTGCTTTCTAATGGCTAGAGAGAGAGACAGACAGACACAGAGAGAGAGAGAAAGAGAGAGAGAGAGATTTGGTCTGATACAGACTGTTCTTCCTCACTCAGGTGAAACAAACTTATGCTACAGGCTTAATTATCTGTCCTGTAGGCTAAAAGATTCAATATAAAAGAGCCCTGAAGAGTCGAAAGACCAGACATGAGCTTATCAGATCATTGGAAGCTTATGAAAGCTGAGCTGTTTACTTTAAGCAGCAGGAGGATGCATTTTATTTGAACATCAACTCAATATGGATTCATCTGAAATGAATTATTGTATCCTAAAGACAATGTTAATGTATTTCTAAGTGAGTATACCATCAAATGGGTCCCAAACTGGGTTTAGCAATGGCTGGTTTTCCAGCCTTAATGTTCAGACCACAATGTTTTCACTTCATTCATTTATATCACAAGAACTGTACTCACTCTTTTACTTTTAAAGTCCTTTGTTTTAGTTTTCATCTTAGTACAGTTGCCATAATCATGACTGGAAATTGACTGCTTATCTCCAAATTCTATCCTAGGTAACAACTTATGTACTTGATATTATTATAATAATAATAATAATAATAATTATTATTATTATTATTATTATTATTATTATTGTACTGTAATAACATTTTGTAAAGCAGTTCCTTAAACTGTTCATTAAATATCAAACTCTCAATTAGGGAATAACCACAAGGCTCTCTGTGTGTGTGACCTCAACCTTTGACCTATGACCTCCTAAATGTAATTGCATTATCCCAGATTTAAAAATTGATATTTATGCAATGTTTTTTTAAAAAATCCCCAAAAAGCATCATGAGGCTAACTGACCATGTAGTGTACTCTCTGAGTTCCAAAATCTACATTTGTGAAAAGTTTTCTGAAAATTCTTCGCAGTGTTTTAGAGATACTGTGATCACAAACAAGAGTCTAATATGAGGCTCCACAGCCTTGACCTTTGACCTTCAAAATCTGACGAGTTCACCCTTGAATCCAAGTGGTTATTGTTCTTGAGTTTGCAAACAAATCTGAAACAAGAACTGAAAGCATTCTTGCTCTTCATACATGCGTAAGACCTGTACACACGTATGAAGAGATGGATGGACATACACACATTTGCATGGACAGATAATCAAAAAATAATACTGCCTTTGGCCTCGGCTGTCCCTGACACAGAGGTGTGGGAACAATCCTAGGAGAAAAGTGGAAATGTGTGCAGCAGGGTTTATCTTTTCAATCAGAGTAACACACATCGCACTTCTATCACAAATGAATGTTTCCCTGTGGTAACCCAGACTCAAAGAACACTGACAGGCAGCAGCCTCCAGCAGTGCGAGCTCAAGTCGGACAAGAAGCATCTAAGGTAATTATCACATACCTGCAACTGATCAATGCTAAACCTCCAAACCTTCAACCGGAGCCTTTCAATAGAGAACAGCTGGAAACACCCACACGCTCCTTTTTCTATCCCTCTCTCTTTTTCTGCTCATTTATAGGTTGTGGTTTTGTCAGGGAGCTTGAGTGGGTTGGAGAGGTTGTGAGAATAGTGAGGTGACATCTGAGCCGGAATGATATGTTTGTTCTCTTCCCTCGACATCACCAGGGCGCCACTTCAGGAAATGAGGGGTAATAAACAGAGAGGCTGCTTCTGCTGGGTCACATGCAAGCATAATGAGAGTTGACCCTGTGGTTGAAGCTGTTCTGGAGGAACTGAGATAATTAAGGACCACGGTAGAGGGATTCAGTCGTGCCACCACACTGATACTCCCCGACAAGAATTAAAAAAAGAAACAGGACTCTACAAACAAATACACTGTTAAGCCTTTTTAGTAGTGTTCATAGTTTCTCGTTATGAAGAAGCTGCAACATTAGTGCAATTTACATTTGATTTTGTTGGCTTTCACACTGTTCTTTTTCAGGCAAACCAAAGCCTGTCAAATATTGTGTAATGTAGCCACCTGCATGTTATGTCTGAAATGTTCAGTCATGTGCTCATTATGTCCTGTTGGACTCTGTTACATTGTGCACTGCGGGTGACAGGTTACTGCACATTAAGGATCACAGCAGTGATGTGCGGCAAGGGTCGTAAAGTGTGTGGAAGACGGGTTGGCGGCAGTTGAAGTAAACGCACGTCAACACAGCTACACGGTGTGGTTATTGTCTGCAGCACAAACATAGCACTGCAACTAGCTGAGTCTGTAGCTGAGGTCTTTGTTCCTGCCATCCCATCTGTTGTTGAACTATGAGTGATATAAACAACCAGGCATTAAGGATATATATATATATTTTTGATCAACTGGATAAAGATTAAGCTATATTCAGGCTTTGTCAGATGTAAACTGACACACAGACCTTCAGACATAAATCTGTAAGGAGGACTAGAGGGAGGGACCAGGTTAGTTCCCAGAAATGGAGCATAGTTCTGGCTGGACACATAGTCAAGATTTCCAACATGCCAACATTGTTAAACAGTTGATTCAAAGCTAGCCCACTAGTGACTACCAGCTGATTACCTCTAAAGCTGCGGCCAATTGCACTTAGACTGCCTTATTTAACCCTTTAAAGCCTGAATACACAAATTATAGCCAGAAAATTCTAATTTTTGGGGGCTGAAATGATGATTTCACTTTCTACTGAAATCCAAAACAACCAAAATTTCCACAAAATTTATTTTTTGTATCTCATTTGATACATGAGGTGTTTTTGGCAACTGATAATCCACTTGAGGACATTTTTACCATTTATCTGATTGTATTCAGATTTTTTTTTAGTAATTTATTGATCATATTGATTAGATAGAGGTATCGTAAAAGTATGTCTCAATTATGATACAACAGGCTTTAAGGGGTTAAGCTGGTCTAGCCTGCCTGCTCTTCACTGCTCTTGCTACAAACTGCTTAACATCCCTCCTTCACCCCAGCACCTTCCTTTTTGTATTTTCTGACTTTTTTGTGTTGTATTGATACTTGCTTAGAGGGGATTTTTCTGCTTCCCTCCCTGTCTCATGCTTTCCTTGTGGGCTGCAAGGAGGGCAGGAACGTGTGCTATTCCTGCTTAAGGCTTTCATTATTGCCTTGTGAAAAGGCAGGGAGAGCCCCTAACAGAGCCAAAGATGGGGACTCAGTTAGAGACTCAAGTTGCTATTAAGTTACAAAGGTGACTTCAGACTTGACCTGGACTCGCTCCTTACAGACACAGTTTGGGACTCACACCCAATCATTATTTTTGTAGATCTGATTCATTGTAAATGAGAGCCACTTGGAATTCCCACACATCGCTTGTCACCCTCCACATCTGCTGCACAAGCGGCCAACCTCAATACAGATGAGCATGGCACCTGCACCTGCCACAGACAGAGAGGCTTAAAACGTACAGGTGACGGCCTGTTCAAAAGGAGATCTGACTCAAATCCTGTCATTTCCCTTAGAGGTTTTTAGCAGTTTGGGGCTGCACCTAAAGGTAAAAAAATAAAGTTAAACTTCCTTGCACAAGACAGGGAACTGCAGTGCTCATTACTGTCACTTTGGCCAAAGCAACCACAAATACAGAAAGAAGCAGGCGAGGAGACAGGTGCAGGTGAGCCCTCATGTCCTCTGTAAACCAATCACAGTTTTATTTTGGTAATATCATAAGTTGTTCTGACTGAAAATAGAGGGGGGTAGAAAAGAGTTGTACCTAAACTCATGCACTTAGCATGTGTGTGTTAAAAATGTCATGTGCCAAAATCTCGGCTGACTATGCTCTTAATTACTAGTATTCAAAAAACCTTCTGGTTTTCACATACTGAATATCCCTTATCCAGAAGAATTCTCAGCCTTTCTTAGACGCTGTTGGAGCTCCTGCCAACTTGAGGCCCAGTTCGCTCTGATTGGTTGACCTGTCTACTCTGTGGTGATTGGTCAGTTCAGCGCTACTCTGTGCCGTGTTGCTAATGACTCAGCATTCATTCTACAGTCTTTGATCTGCACTGGGCTTGCTAACCCAAGCCAATGGGCTTTAACTCTAGACTAAACAATGGTTGGATGTCACACTGGTAGGTCTATTTAGGGTTCTGTTTTTAAGCTACCACTGGCGCTTTAAACAGAGGGACAGCGAGACGGCCTGATGCAACAGACTTTTTGTCTTGTACATAGTAGTACTCAGTCATGCAGGAGGAGTTGTTAAACACATATCAATGGGCATGTAAAACTTAAAAAGCATCATATTGGCTCTTTAAAAGTGAATAAATTTGTTATTTTTGACACTAAGTTATAAGTTAAGTATTTTAATTTCTTAGTTTAGTGGTTAAACCACAGGTGGCTTTATTTGCAGCTGCTGATCAAGTTTATCTGGACTGTGTTTTGTAGGGTTGAGGTTTGATGTGTTTGCACTGCTGACAAAAATCAAGTCAATGCATAAATGTAAAATAATGTAGTCCCTCGAATGTCCCCATGATGGCAGCTGAAAAATGATTTCCATAAGATCTCCTGTTAAAATGCTCATTTCTACATCGGACATGAACATATTCACAGCCTGATTCAAAAATGGTTCCAATTTCTATAGCTCTTGAGAAATGTAAAAGAGGTGAATAATTGCAACAAGTTATCAAGCCTCAGAGTTTTGTATAAATCTGCTCAGATTTTGATGTGGCTGAGTTGATTGACAGAGGGGTATGTTATGCCTGCCTGTGAGAAGGCTGAAGGCCTGCCCCATTCATCACAGGGCTGAAAAATTCCTCTTCACAAACTAGTAGGTGACGTCACTCAGACTACTTCAGTGTTTGGTGTCGTCTGTGGTCTTTCCCAAACTGCTGCCACATAATCAAAAAGCCTAGAAGTCAAACCTGAAGCATGAAAACCCAAAAGTGAAAAAAATGTTTTAACAAGTTAGAGAACTGTTGAAGCAAACTCAAATGACCTTCATGCACTTCCTTTTCTAAATCTCTATGTGCTGGACACTATCTGTCCAGCTCTGACTCTTGCACATTACTTACAGGGTTGAAAAACAAAACCAAACGTAATCTTATTTTGAAAACCATGAAACTTCAAATTTAAATCAAACAAGTCTCAATGATATAAACAGTTTATTCCCACTTTTCAGTTAATTATTGCCTGAATGTTGGCATGTTTTAATACAATTATCAGTCCTATGTTTCAGTACTGAAATGCTCCATGTTTTAGGAGACATGATGTCCACAGATTCAGGTCAATATGTTCAGATATGCTTTTATCTGAATGTGTGTGCCTGACAACAGATTACACATTATGCAGCACACATGACTGCAGCTCATAAAGACACACTTCATGTTGATGATGCCCTCTGGCTGCAGGCTTCTCTTTATTTCTACTGTGACAATGATGCCTTTCTAGAGTTACATGGACTTACTTAAATCAAGTTTGGCAAGTTTGCACTCATTTTAAAAGACTGCACGTCTCGCTCTGTGACACATCAGTGCTCTTCTCATCATGCTCAGCCAGCTGCTTCTGCTCCAATCCCCCTCAGCCATGCTTCAACAGCCAGGCCGCCAGAATGGAGGTGACCCAATAAGTTCCCGTATAATGAGGAGTGATCCCCCCACTGCAGAGGGAGAGTCCTGGGCTTCCCCTCTGTCTGCTCGTCTTGGCATATCCTCAACTCAGTGAGTGACTCAGACTGTTGGATGCCCCACAGCAGCTGGATGCAGCAGAGAGAGAATTGGATTAAAGATGACCTGGTGAGCACTCAAACCTGCTGCGGCTGTCATGCCGATCTCACAGGGTACATGCAGAAGATTTGAGGTTAAATTTAATACTTTTCAAGAGTCATTTTCTTTCCAGTTACATTAGTGATGGAGGTGCATGTCATGACACTGGTGTAATCTTAATATTTGGTTTACTTCATTGTCTAAAGGCTGAAAAGTGACTGGCCTTCACTAATTTCCTTCCATTGCGGAAGAGTGTCAGACTTCTGAAACAGGGCTTCTGTGGAGGAATAAGCTGATTTTTGGGTGTGGTTACATAGGTCAGTGGCGCCACCTACAAAGTTTTTACAGTTGTTTTTACTTTTGCTAAGACACCAAATGCTGCTCTCAGAACCAGAAGGTAAAATTTTCCTAATCCATAAAATGAATGGGACAATATTTTGGCAACACCTTTCACCATTTCCCATAGTTAGGTTTAATCATCAATCTCCATTGCCTCTCCCTAAACACATTCTCACCCACTTAAATACATTTTAGAGTCTGCACCTCTAAAATGTATTTGCACCTGCAATTAAAAAAAATAACCACAAGAGGCAGAAGTTAAACATAATGACAACAAGTGTCATGGGTCACAGTCAACAGGTCGAAACTGAAAGCATTTATGATATTAACACAAACTTTCAGAAGTTGCAGACACCACAAAGACTCTCAGTGCCTGCTTTGGAGCATTGACTCTCGCTGTACCAAGCAGCACTATATGCAGGTAATGCACCGCCTGATAACACTTGATACTTTAACTTTGTTTAGCTGTAATTTGACACACCAGATGAACCTTATAAAATGTTTTACTAGTCCATCTGGGAAAGAGCCCATAGAAAAAGTTTGGGAATGGGCAGAACCATTTAACAGCATATCCAGTAGGTGATTGGACAATCATTGTAGATTGAAGCTTAGCAAAATAGATCTGCCTGATTAGAGACATTAAAACAGGAGGATTCATTAGTCAGTTAGTTTGGCTGTTTGTGCCAGTGTTTGAGAATAACATGTCACTTGCAACCATCCCTTCTGCAAATAAAGGGGGGAATTTTCCCCTAATGAGTGCGTGATGGAGCAGCCTCTATGTGTGCTTGTGTGTCTTTGTCTACTGATGCACTGACTCATGCTATTCAAACAGCAGCATGAGCACAAATTTGACACACAGGATGCTTACATGTCAGTTGTGTAGGTGTGTATCTGTAGAAGAGAAAGGCTCTGACTCACTGGAGGATAAAGCTGTTAAAAGCACCTCTCTATCATGACATATCTGGGCAACAGCACTATACATTTAGCATGCACTTTTGCTCTTTGACATAAATGTAATTTCTCAGTAATAAGTCAGTGAAAATGCTGAGTGGCTAGTCACTTTGTTTGAATATTTCTAGCCACTGTGACTAGTGACCGAAAAGTCATATTTCTTTACCAATAAAAAGACTCTCACATGACTCAACATGTTAAACTCCAATATGAACTTCAGTATTTTGCAAAATCTCAGTTGAAAAATATCTTAATCAAATGATCAAAGTAACACAGTCAACAGTAGGAGTCACCTTGTGTTTTGATTGATTTCTGTCATAAGGGTGGGATATTGTTTTGGTATTCAAATGTTTGTTTAGGAAAATGTAACTAATTTTAGTTATTGTTTCATTTGTTGTACTCAACTTAATAACCCCATTTCCAATAAAGTTGGGACACTGTGTAAAACATAAAAAAGAAAAAAAAAAAGAATAAGATGATTTACAAATCCTTTTTAAAACTATATTCCATTAAATATGCTATGAAGAGAAGATATTTCATTTTCAAGCTGATAAATGTTATTGTTTTCCCCTGTATTACATCACCTTTTATTTAAGAAGAGCCAATAAGCATTTGGGGACTGAGGACAATTGTAGAAGCTTTGTAGGTGGAATTCTTTCCCATTTTTGCTTGATCAACAACTGCAGTTGCTGAACAGTTTGGAGTCTCTGTTGTCATATTCTGCGCTTCATAATGTGCCACACACACCCTGGAATAAGTTTCTATAAGTCGTTCTCCAACTCCTCCCTTCTTTTGTTGTTGTTTTCTCCTCTAGCAAGATAAATATCTGCTTCCAGCACCAGCCATTTGGAACTGAAGAAGCTTCTTGGATGAGAAGTGAAACGTCTTCCCAACAAACTCTACACAGTCCAGTTGCCTTGCTTTTGAATCTTCAGAATGACCATGACCTGGATGAATGAGAATCTACACAGACACAATGTGCCACACAGTTTCAGTGGGAGACACGTCTGGATTGCAGGTGGGCCAGTCTAGTACCGCCACTCTCTAACAACAAAGCCACACTGTTGTAACCTGTGCAGAATGTGGCTTGGCGTGTTTCTGAAATAAACAGAACTTCTCTGAAAAAGACGTTGCTTGGATGGCAGCATATGTTGTTCCAAAACCTGTATGTACCTTTTGGCTTTAATGGTGCCTTCACAGATGTGCAAGTTACCCATGCCATGGGCACTAACACACCCCCATCCCATCACAGATGCTAGCTTTTGAACTTAGTGCTGATAACAATCTGGGTGGTCCTTTTCCTCTTTAGCTCAGACAACACGATGTCAGCATGATGGGGATGCTCTTTTTATACCCAATCATGGCGCTAACCTGTTTCTAATTAACCTGTTCACCTGGGGAATGTCCCAAACAGGTGCTTTTTAAGCCTTTCTTAACTTTCCCAGTCTCATTGCCCCTGTCCCAGCTTTTATGGAGTGTGTTGCAGGGTATTAGATTCAAAATAAATGAATTTCATGAAATAATGAAGTGTATGAGTTTAAACATGGAATATCTTGTATTAGTTTTGTATTCAATTGAGTACAGGTTGAAAAAGAAATTCCAAATCTTTTAACATTGTTTTTATTTATGTGTTTCACAATGTTCCAACTTCAATGGAATTGGGGTTTTGTAGTTATTAACTAACTAGTGTCTCAATAAAGTAGTGCTTTATGTATAATAGTCCTTAATGAACATAAATCTACATAAATTCACCTGACTGGGCACTCATTCACTTACACTGATTATATTTTTTGGCACCAAATTTGTATGTATAAACATATTTCTTTTTATCTTCTGATATTTATTTTTTCATATGTGTATAAATATGGTTCATTCTTTATTTATTCTATTTAATTTACATTTTTACTTCCATTCCACGAAAGACACAAACAGCCAGAAACAAATTCCCTGAATGTTGTGAATATTGGCCGATAAAACAAATTTTGATTCTGATTCTGATTTACAAGCTCTTTTTGTTTTGGGGCAACCTCAAAATAATGCATTAGAGACCTCATATTCAGTTTTCCAATATTAGTCCCTTAAAAAATAATGATAATAAGATAAAAGTGACCTATAACTTAACAAAAACTGTCCCTTTATCAATTTCCCCCGCTGTGAAACAAAGTAGCACTGTTTCTGTTTCATTCCTTCCTGTTGTCACTTAAGCAGGGATCTGTGTTTATTGAGATATAAAATGTTAGTTTAGGTCCTTTTTGTGTGGTCTCAATGAAACGGCTGTAGCTCACTGTTGTTTAGTGAAACATTGTTTTGTTAATGATCTGTGCTTAAAGTACTGTCTCATCCTTGAGAGATTATCATGTCAACATATTTTGTCATCAGGCTGCAGAGTTACAGATAATGGGCCATAAATTTAGCTGTATGATGAAGAAATCTGCACGCTTAAATGTCAACTGAGACAGGAAGAAGGTTTGAGTTTTGGTGACTTAAAAGTACACGAAGCATTATTCATGTCAGTTTGTGATGCAATAACCTAAAAGATGACATTTCTCAGTATGTGACGTAGGGTCCTGACAGACCTACTATTCACACTAATACCCACTTGGGCTTTGTGAGCGTTTAAGATTAAACATTTGCATACATGTTCGAACACAGTAAAGAGTAAATGCAAGCCTGTAAACGATGGCTGCCAAGACAGAGATTAGCATGGATGCTGCCGGCTTTAGTGACAAAAATGTCGATGGACATATTTTTGCTCCTTTCCCAGTTAAGGCAAGCGAAGTGAAGGGCCCTTTAGGAATTTGATTGACAGGATGATCATCAAATCACATTCCAGATATATTTGTGATAGATTCTGCCCTTCCTGAAAACTTTGTTTGGACCTTTGCCCACATGGACTTGTTAAATATATACTGTAGATTTACTGACATATTCATGTGTCGTCTTAACGGGCCCATGTCCTGGTGTGTTTGACCTTTTACAACATGACTTGGCTGTCCATTAAACAAGGATTTGATTAAGGTTGAATAAAAAAAATTAAAACTTTGTCTCGGTAGAGGATCAGATATAGCACTTTTTCCCTCCTCTTTGGAAACACTCTGATATTAGAAGGCAGGGAGGCTACAGGAGGCTATGATAGTGAACCCTGCACTGATTAGCTGCTCAGACGACGTCTGATGTGAGGAAAGGCGAGGGGTTACAGGCTACAGAGTGGCCCAGTGCTGTGCTCATGATGGATTCATGTTGGGTTTTGGATATATGTATGTGTACATATATGTATACTTGTACTTATATATGTATATAGATGTATATATCTATATATGTGTATCTATAAAATAAAGATTTTGGCTTTAGCCTGCTCTATTGTAAAGTGTTTTGAGATAACACTTGTTATAAATTGGCGCTATATAAATAAAGATTGATTGATTGATTGATTGATTGATTGATTGATTGATTGATTGATTGATTGATTGATTAAAACAGTCATGGCATCTGCCGATGACGAGCAGAAAACAAACATGTAGATGGAGGCTGTATAGCCATTGCATTATACAGCCTCCATCTTACCTCAGAAGGTAAAGAAGTGATTGTTTTATGGTGCATCGTCTTTAAAGAGGCATAGCACATTTCTCCATGAACTGAGAGTTCAGTAAAAGGTGTCATGTTCTTCTGCTCCTCAAGCCCCTCTAATAACACTTTAAGAAAAGAAATTTTGATTTTACGGGACATGGTACCTTTAAGTAACCTGTGCAGCCACCAGATCTCAATCCATTAGAGCACCTTGATGTGTTGGAATGGGGGATTTCCTCTGTGAATGTTCAGCTGACGAATCTGCAGTAGCTATGTGTTGCTATCTTGTCAATATAGAACAAAATCTGTGAGGAATGTTTACAGCATTTTGTTGAACCTAAAGAATTAAGGCAGCTCAGATGGCAAAAGTGAGAAAACAATAATCTTTTTTTTCAAAAACCTGAAAGTGTATCTCCAGTTTTTGATTACCACCAGAACAAAAGCTTAAAAAAAAAGATAGAATCATCAAGTTTTCATTTAACAACACTGCCTTATCTGTTTGTGTAACAATGAGATCAAAATCACAATTCAGTCCTTCGACTAATGAGTGAGGGTGATTGGACATGAACTCAGCCCCTGGAGCAAGAACTTTATTGGCTCCTTATGATGAATTATGGTGCACATCAATATTTTCTCATGATAGATGCTTGCAAAAGTATCATCTCAGGGCTCAAAGTGTGTCATTGTTTGCTGGCATGAGACAGTTTTGCATAAGTCTTATATAATAATGTCAGAGTCTTGACAAAGGGGAGGGGGCATGTGAAGAAACAGAGCAGAATTAAGAAGCCAGTGAAGGAGAGGAATACAGACAGGCGAAACCTTTCTGGAAGACATCAGTGCTAAACAACCCAGGCGGACAATCTGTCATGTTGGATGCCAGTGCTAACTTAATGCTGAGGTATATAGCATGCATGCCTCCCACTTGTGTGTATGTGCATGTGAGTGTGGGCTGGTGACATTGGAGAGGCAGATACTAAGAAGTTGCATAAGGCATAATTAGGTTAGTGTATTGACTGTATTGATATGCACTAAGTTGACATCTGCTCTGCATCGCCCCTAACAACTGTTAGTAAGTCTTTATCAGATATTAAGCTTGTGTCAATGGTCTTATGATGCAACCAGATGGTGAGGAATGCCAGAGATTGCAATTAGAGCAAACTGGGGCATATGTGGAGAAAGTGAAGACACACTTATTCTCATCTGTCCCTTTTAGAGGAGACCTCTCAAAAACTATACGCTCAAGCACATGAGGGAGTGCCAGCATCTTATATCTGATGGGAAAAAAAATCAGCATATGCAGGGACGGCCCTCTTCCCCCCCTTCAAGGCCAGGCAGCAATCGAGCTCACAGCTGGAGAGCAGTGAAAGTGAGAATCCACTGTCTCCATTCACAGCTCCTCTCCCGCTCCTCAGCTGTGCCTTTTTCAATCAATAGCTTTTAGGAAATCAGCATCTACCCTGCAGTTTAAAATGAAAGGCCTCTTTTGTTGCGAAGCCCCCGGTGTGTATAATGATCTCACGCTGAAGAAACATGCACGTTTTTTCAGAGGCATTTTCTCCCTCGTTGCAGCAAATTACATAATGTGCTCATGTTCAAAGTAAGGCATGAATGTCTTTGACAGAGGAAAAAGCTGAATTCACAGCCAAAGAGAGCAGGAATTAAGGTGAAGCCTAGAGAACCTTCCTTTCTGGTGCGAAGTGGAGGAAAAGCAGTGCGTTTTAGCAGCAGCATGCTGTGCATTCTGTGGAACAAGACTTGCATGTGAATAAGATTGTCTTGTTTCCCCTCTGGCTCCAGGTGTTTACTGGGACCATTAATTCCCATCTGCATATATGCTCACCTCCTCCACCCACTCCACCCTCTACTCCCTCTCCTCTCTGTGGATCATGTGTCGGTGCCTGGAGCAGAACAAGAATATAAGAATGACTTTGATTTGACCAAGAAAAGGTCAGACAACTTATTTATCTGCTTTCAAAGCAACATGATCCTCCGATACATCACCACTGCAATAAAGATAAACAGCATAGGAGGAGAGGGATTTGATACGAATGAAAGCGCAAAACATAACAACAAAAATGAAACACAATAAAAATATCTCACAACACACACACACACAGACACACACACACACACAGACACAATATACAGAGACAAATCATTAGAATACAACAAAAAAAATCAAAAACGACACAAACAAAAAAAAGTTGCACCAAACAAAAAAAACAGAAAAAGAGACTTAAAGAGCCTGTTTGTCCTACATCAGGATCATATGTTCATTATTTGCAACTCCCAGGGTGTGTTTACAATTCCTAATGCTCAGAAAGCCATCCAGTTTTCAGTTAAAGAGCACCCCTGATAGTGCTGTATTCTTTCTCTGTCTGTGACGCTCTGCCCTCCCCACGTGGGCCCAGCCTGCTCTGATTGATTTAAAGGTCACCTCCTTGGTGATTGGTCCGTTCAGAGCTGCTCAGCACTATGCTGTAAACAACTCTCTATGCAGTCTGCTCTACTACAGGCTTGCTACAGCGAGCCAATGGGATTAAGCTGAAAAGAAACAGTGGACATCAAAATGGTAGGTCTATTCAAGGGTTGCAGCCACTGGTACTGTAAACACGGGGGTGTGGGTAGAAGTCCTGATGCTACAGATTCTCTCTGTTACAGAGAAGTACTCAGTCATGTACAGTCGAGGACAAAATTATTAGCCCCCCTATGAAATTTGAAGTTTCTTCAAGACTTTCCTAAGATCAAGATCAGTTTGACCTCAAATCTTGTTACAATTTCTTCCAACCATACTCACAAAAACTACCCATCCCTTCATTTGGCCCACCGCTATGCTTTCATTGTCTGGCAGTTATATATCTCATGGAGGCAGATCAGCCTTGTGCCTGTACCAACATTACATCCCCAAACTTCACTGATTGCAGGACTTGCCCAGTCAGATTGCCTGGTCTAAACTTAATGTTGCATAAGACACATTAACAGCTTTACTCCAGCACTGGTACCATCTTCCATCTAGCCTGTTTCTCTTTTTAAACCAAAGGCAGCACTTCAGATTATGGCTGTGTGGGAGGAGATGGATTAACGTTAAGTGAGGAGGTTGCTTCTTTCTTTATGTCTCAGTGTTGAATGTTACTTGTAAACAGACATACATCTCATTGAATGTCATGAAGATGATCTCTTCCCCCGCGCCCGAAACATTAAAAGTGCAGTTAGAGATACATTACATTATACATTTTATTGCTGCAGCAAAATGTAATGCATCACATGCATCTGCACTGAAACTGTTGCATGAATAGCAAGATGACAAAATAAAAACTATGAAATGAAAGGACTGAACTGCATTATTGGTGAGTTTGTTACCCCCCAGTTTGTTTTTAAAAAAGTACCTCATCAATGACATCGATCATTGTTCTTAACGTAAACCAGATGCATGCAACGTGACAGAAACATTTCTTTATCTATATCCAATAGCGCCATCTGCTGGTTGCACAAAGTACTTATAATTCTTGAGTTCATGTGAGTCGTGCTCTTATTTGCTCTTTTAGAGAGATGGAGTGAGTCTGCTGCACAGAAATTACAGTTAATGTGTGGAGGATCATTTGTTTAAAGGGTTAGTTCGGCATTTTGAAGTGGCATTGCTAGAAGCCCATGGCACTTGTAAATGAGAATCCCAAAGGAACTGTGAGCTTTGTCCCCGAGGGCAGATATTGGAGGGTGGATGTGAGCCGAGGAAAGTTAAAACGCTGTAAATAATTGTACTGTTTCATATTGTCCAGCAAAACAGTTTTTTGAGTAGTTTTAACTTACGTGTAAGTGGGTTGATGACAAGGCTTTCGGTGACACCATGGCACTCATATTTACTGGTGCTATGGGTCTCTAGCAACCTCCCTTCTAAAAACCCGAACTAACCCTTTAAGCTATCTAATTTATGTTCTGGTGGGCAGAGACTACTTATGTCACTCACATAGTCTCTCATCTAAATCTGCATAATAAAGAGTCAAATACTTTATTATCATTTTGTAAGAAGCTAATCGTTTATACTCAGGTGATGAAACTGAGAAATTCTTATTTGCCTGTACTTTCTGAGTAGTTTTAAACATCAGTTCTTTTACATAAGAGTGATTAATGTGGTAGATTTTTTACTTCACTACATTATGCTTACAATGGAAGTACTAAGTAAATAAATAAATATAGAAAAACTAAGCTGGTCAAAGCTTTCCATTTGTTTATATTAAAACTTTGATTTTAACACAGATACCAAATTTAGTGAAAACAATAACACAATATCAAGGCAAGTCTATTTGTATAGAGAATTTCAACAACCAGACAATACAAGCTTCCCCCAGTACACCAGAGCACTTAATGAAATAATACTCCATACTATAATAATGTAAGAGTAAAAAAAAATCATCAGAGTAAAACTAGAAAGCACTCGGAGAGCACAAACCTCCTCCAAGGAAGCTAACATAATGCTGTTACATCAATTAGCCATTCAATGATAAAGTTACCATTGTAATATGATTCCTTGACCCTGAAACCCACACCTAGCACTTGGAATCATGTTGATATCAGTATTAGTTAGACAGCTATGGAGCAAAAATGATTGTTCACTAATTGTGGTTATCTGGATCACCACCAAAATGTAATCATTTCTAAGTTGGGTCATTATCAACATCTCTTGAAAGTTTCAGCAAAATCTGTCCAGTAGTTTTTGCAAAATCTTGCTATCAAACAAATAAACATACTCCAGCAAAAACACAACCTCCTTGGCAGAGATAACAAAAAACTTAAAACATCAATAACAAGGAAAGAAAAGTTGAGCTTAAAGAAAAGCTAGAATGTAGAAGAAATAAATTTTGATTGAAATTCAAAGTCTAGTTATGTTTCAAGGTACAGTGCATTGTCAATAAAATAGGAACTAAAATATTTTATCAGTAAGACAGTTTAAACTGCTACAATGCAATGCTGGTTTTAAAACAATCATGAAAACCTGGAAAATATTATCTAACTAGAGGCGTCTGTAAACAAATGAATCTTCACCTGCAGTTTGTTCCAGATCCGTGGAGAATAAAACTGAAAACTGTTTCTTCGTGTTTGGCTCTGACTCTGGGGACAAAGGGAGTGGTCTGGATGGTTCATATAGTAAAGGGAGGTCACTAATGTATTTGGGCCCAAGCCATTCAGCACTTTATAAACAAACAGGAGAATTTTGAAATCTTTCCTCTGAGAAACTAGAAGCTGGAGTAAAGACCTCAGAACTGGAGCGATGTGCTCCACTTTTTTGGTCCTGGTGAGGACTCCAGCAGCAGTGTTCTGTCACAGCTGCAGCAGTTTGATTTGACGTGTGGGTTGTTGGCGCGCATATCAAGTGTCAAAAAACACCAAATAACTTTTGACGATATGATATTTTACCAGAGCAAACTGTCTGTATGTATTCATACATTTGCCATTTTACATCTTCATTTGTTCAGATACACTGTGCTTTCACAAATCATGACTTGTGGCATATATTGATTTTTGTTGCTAATTTTGAAATCAAATTTCATTTTGATTTGGGCAGATTGCTTTATGTGGGTATGTTATGTTCGGGGGTTCAAATGTCCAATTCTATTCCAGTGGTCCCCAAACTTTTCAGCCTGCGACCCCTAACATAACACGGTCAGAAACAGGAGGCCCTGCTGTTCTTGAAGGCACTTAAAGTAATCAGTGTTGTGCTTATCGGAGCACATTTTCATACTTTAATTTAAGGATTATTTTTTTTTTACGCTACTTAATGACAGTATTAACCTCCCAGAATGACTGTGGTTTTCCTTTGGATTGATTTTACATCTGCACATATTTTCTGATAATGAGTAAATTTAACCATTAAAGTGTCCAAACATGAGTTTATTTAATAAAAGAGATACAGAGACATGTGTTTCACAAGATACAGGCATAAAGGTGTTCACAACTTAGCTATGATAATATTTGTTGTGAATGTATAGTTAAAGATCTCCCAAATAGGAAGTGTGTTATAGTTAAGATTATTGTACAAGTTAAGATTAATTAGGAAGCTGATTGATTAATAAACCATCAGTAATTTTGGAGAAGGGGTGGGGATAAATAGGTGGACACTTCTGAACATGCACTCCTTTTTTGAATATGCAACATAAAACATGAATTTCAGCATTTTTGTGTTTCTTTTAGTCTGGTTTACACTTATGTCTATTTGCAGTTTCATGGTTTTTCTTTTATAATGTTTTCTTTCTTTTTTACATGTTTAAAATAAATCTGTTCATTCAAAACAACTAAAAAATATTCAAACTTTGAAGGGTATCAGGCAACCCCCTCTTTAGTGTCTCTAAAATCTCACCCCTGGGTCCTGAAGGATTAACCAACTGATTCATCAAACTCCTGCTGCTGTCCTTTTTGCACTGCACAGAAAAGAGTGCTTAAAATACTCAGTGTCGATGCACATCCCTGATGAACATTTCTCCTCCTTTGACACTTACAGTCATCCTCGACCTGTTCATCCACACTCATCATCAGCTCCACCTCAGTGAGAGAACTGACCTGAAATCATTTGAGTCTGATTCTGTTGTGAAAGTGCTTTGGCAAATATTTTACAATGCATTTTAAAAATCAAGACAATGACATGGACATAATGAATTGTTCTTTCTTGTTCATTAAGTATCAGTTTGGTCCCCATAGACACTAGTTGTGCATGTACAGACCTTAATTAAAGTCAGGGAGCTGCTTCTGATCATCTAAAGTCATTTGTTACTGCAGCCTTGATTAATTTTTGCCGTAATATTTCACAGTCATCCTTTGTTGTACCCAAAATTGATTATCAAAAGACAAAGAAGCTGCTGTCTGTTGGCAGAAGATAATTCAACATGACTGTGGTATTCATTTTTAATCCTGAAAAGATTATATCAGCTCTTTCACAATGACTTCAAACTAAAAAACTTAAAAAATAGAGCAATCACATGAAAATACCACAAAACTGATACGGCTCTGTCATGACTGTGCAGCATCAGTATATATAAGATGCTAATAAATACTGTTTGTGTACATTCTTGATGAAATGGCTGAAAAAGCGGGTTGCACTGTTAGAGCAGTGGTTAGTGCTGCAGCCTCAGTAAAAAGGATAGATAGATAGATTGATAGAAAAATAGATCGATAGATAGATAGATATGAACTTAATTTAACCAGAAGAACCTCATTAAAATTAAAAAACTCATTTGCAGGAGTGTCCTGGCCAAACTTCTTTTCCCATTTCAAGACGAACTTTGGGGACAGAGAGCAAAGTAGATTTTGTGACTGAGTCACAGAATGAAGGCTGTAGCTTCTGGAACGTTTCACATGAACATAGTTACTTAAGTGTGATGGAAGCAGGCCAAGTACAGCCTTATAAATCAGGATGTACCAATGGTTCAGTCTACGGATGGACAGAGCACTCCACCCGACTCGCTCATACAGACTACAACGATGAGTTAGAGCCTTAAGATTTGTTATGAACTTTAAAGCTCCATGATGAACAGTGTCTGAAGACTTAAGGCACTGAGAGGATGCATGCAGATATAAAGCATCACCATAGTCAATCAGAGGCTTGAGAGTAGCAGCAACAAAACGCTTTTTTGTAGCAAATGAAAAACAATACTTATTTCAGAAGTAAAAGCCCAGCCTTAGCCTTAGCTTCTTTACAAGATGCTCAATATGAATCTTAAAAGAGAGAATCATCACAAACCCAAGATATTTATAAGAAGATACAGACTCAATCACATCACCCTGAGCTGTGACAATAGACTGAAGGTACTGTCACCTCTTTTTTGAGTTTGTGAACATCATCGTATTTGTTTTTTTCAGAATTCAAAAACAACTTCAGCTCCCTCAGATTTTCCTACACAATATCAAAGGCCTCCCTCAGAAGACAAAGGGCCTGATCTTGTATGGGGGCCAAACAACAAATAACAGTATTGTCCGCAAATTATGTTTTCTTGTCCCTTAATGTCAGCCTTGTGATTGACTGTTGATTAGGTCAGGGTGTACCCTGCTTCTCATTCAGTGACAGTTGGGATTGCTCTGTCCTCCATGACCCCAAACAGAACAAGAGATCAAGATATCAAATGGATGAGTTTTACAATAAAATATGCCTGTACGTTTTAGAAGCCAAAAGAAGTATTACCCTTTTTTATTTTTATTCAGTTCACTGTTCTATGTTCTCATTACATTCACAACAACATGTGGTCTCAGCAGACTTAAAATGGTATGGAAACTTTGGACGGCTTGAAAAGATATCACATCACATTGTGCATCGGACAAGCAGATAAATTAACAAAGATTTAGTTTAGTTCACCTGATTTCAAAAATGCAACACATCAGATTTAAATGGAAATGGGAAATGGACTTGAGCTTATAGAACACTTTTCTAGTTTCTTTGACTACTCAAAGCAGCTTTACACCAGGTCACATCTACCCATAAATATCCGTTAGCTTTCACATTCACTCACTGATGATTTAGTTTCACTGATGATGTCAGTGTCCAAATTCAGTAAATGTGTGTTGCTATTGTTGAGTGTAGCAAAGTTTCGTAAGGGGCTGAGAATTTTTTGTTGGGTCAATAATTCATTAGCAGCAGAGCTGTTTAATAAACTGTTAAGATATTTTAAAAAGGCTGTTTTGCATGAGTGGAAGCATCCATCTAATCAACTCCTATCCCTTCTTCCTAATTATCATTTTTGTTAAACTCTCACAGACATGATACAAAAGGGTGATGGCCTGCGGTGGCGCAGCAGGAAGTGTGCGTGCCTCACAGCAAGAAGGTTGCTGGTCTGATCCCCGTGTTGGTCAGGGCTTTTCTGTGTGAAGGTTGCATGTTCTCCCTGTGCAGGCATGGGTTCTCTCCAGAGACACAGAGACACAGGCCAAAAACATGCTCATTGGGCTGATTGATGACTCTATATTGCCCTGTGTGAGTATGAATGGTTCTGTCTCTCTATGTGGCCCTGTGATCAGCTGGTGTCTGGTCCAGGGTGTTCCCCGCCTCCCTCCTCATTTAACTGTGCCTTAGGAAAAAAGTTTGAAAAACACTGGCATGTATCATAAAACAAGAATTGTTTAATTATAAAACTGTTTGAAATTAATGGCAAATTAACAGAGATCAGCATAATTTTAAAAATCCCTTTGTTTAATCTTTACATTCTTAGATACAGAGCAGCTCCTCGTTTTGGCAGAGATGTGGTCCTGTGTTGTTGTGATGCAGCAAATAATTAAACTAAGGTCCCATGTGATTGTGAGGTTTGTAGACTGGTGCTTCGCTCATATCACCGCTAGATGGCTGCATATCTTTTCTTTCAGTCCGGGAAAAATACTGAACCGCAAGCGCCAACGTTCACTGAAGCAAGCACAGATGAGTCAAGCGAGAGGAAGCAAAACAATAAAACCGGAAATTAAAAATCAGCAATAAAAGTATATCGATCCAATTGCTTTGTATATAATTAAAATATCCGTGCTGCAAATAATGTCTTATCAATAAACAACATTTTCACTCATGATGTCTGAAAGTTTTGTGTTCTTTCAATTAAACCGTGTTTGGACATTAAGAAAAATTATCCACCATTGCAATAGCTTCAAATACCCTATCATGCACTATATTTACAAAAAACACGGAAAGTTGTATGATCAAAAATGTTACCAGACAAAGCCTCAAAATCAGGGCTGTGTGAATGGAGGCCTGAGGTCCCATGTGTCCTGCATCCCACTCAGTGTAGCTTATGAATAAGTCTCAAATAGAACATAATAACATGAATAAAACATGCCGTCAGAGTGTTAACAAACACTAACAAAAACACAAATAGATGAATAAATAGATAAATAGAAATAGAAATAATGTACTAAATGATGAAAAAATAAATACCTCTCTTATTACATGTATAAATTTTGTTATTAACAACAAAATTAGTACTTAAATTTTGATACATTTGTTTTACACTCTTTGATGAAGCATAACTAGAAATACACAATATAAACAGACTAATATCAGATTTTACATACGTGCAGTTATTTACAGCCCATATTTTGATCACACAATTTGGACATGAATATACGATATTATTGTAATATGGGCAAAATGTACACTGTACCATGATGGTTTACCTCATCATTTCTCCAATTTTAGAAATCAAAAGTTTAATTTATTACAGAATGAATCTGTTTCACATCTGTTTCTAACGCAAATGGACTTAAAACATGAAATGAACAGGTCAAATTTAGTTAAGTTGAGACTTTGTGCTCTTGACAAAATATCAATATTAATATCAGTATTGGAAAAATATATTGACAAAAATCTAACATACTGCATCTCTAAGCATAACAATATATACTCAGGGAAAAAATGTCTGTGAAATATGAATTAAACCTGATAATAGACCAGCTGATTTGTTGATCGTTGCATGAAAACTTTACAGTCAAATTGGCTTTTAACTGTATGATTACCTCATTAAATTAAGCACCAATACTGAATTTGATCTTTTAAAAATAGTTCTTGTCTGATAAAGTCCTATCAAATTTTAGGGCACCTTTTCACACTGAGGCCTTCTGACAATGGGGACCTACCTGGAATGGCCCACTTTGTAGGCAAAGCTATCCACCTTTGCCACAGTAACTACTACCAGAGTGTAAAAGGGCTTTTATTTTGAAAATTAATCGGATCAGGTGCGTTTGATATCCTCACACTTGACGCCGGCAGGAGCAGCCGGCTGTCAGCAGTGTCCTATTCTCCAGTTTACTCGCAACATCCAGGCGGAGAGCAATGTGAGAGTGAGGCTGCAGCTTTATCCCGGACCTCCCCGCGTCTCCAACTCCTCCGTCTGCTCAGGATGGATGAGAGGCGAGCTGAACCGGACCGCAACAGCGGCACCAGCCCGGTTTCGCTTTACGGGGAGTTCACGGTCCCTGGTTACCGAAAAGTCAGGTGTGCCGTAAGCTTGACCGAAAGGGACTTCATCGTCCAGAGGCTCACGTCGACACCTGTCGGGCGGAACAAGGTGGTTCTGAGCCTGAAGGACTGCGTCGGCTGTCGGGCTTACCGGGAGGATGATAACGCAGACCCGGCTGCGTACTTGTCAGCGTTCTTCTACCCGCTCAAGCGGCGCTGGATGGGTTCCGGGGTGTCCCGGCAGAGAGTGGAGCACACTTTCAGACTCGCCGCGCTGCAGGACCCTCGCGCCAACCTGGAGGAGGCAGAGAAGTGGGCTCGCGCCGTCCGAGAACGCTCTGCCCGGCAACAGTATCTAAGAGACGGTGAGTGCTCCTCAGCAGCAGGAGGGAAAGTTTGAGCTGCGTTTGTTTGTTAGGGGACAGAAACGGGACCACACAATCTAAACAGCTCACACTTAATATTTCAACGGTATTAAAACTGTTAAGTAATTGATAATACTCTGACTGGTGCTATGATGAAACTGCATGAGAGAACAGCTAAATTTAGTTTCAGAACGCTGATAATGAGTTGTGGTTACCTCCAATTTCTCTCACTTTCTATTTAACATAACACAATTTTTTCTTTTTTGAATTAAAAAAGGACTACAGGTACACCTTCAACGGTTACTGTCAGTTAGTGGTAGAAACAGATGTGAAGCAAGAAAAACAACATTTTATTCTTTAATAAGTTAAACTGATAATTTAGAAAAGTAGACATCGAGTGTTTACGAGGTAAAGGTCATGGCACAGTTGTAGCTACATTTTGTGAGTGTTACAGTCAATATATGGTTTGGCCAATTTTATGGTCAATTTATCTACTGTAAATATCTGCAAAATAATTCCCGTCCGCTGGGGCCCCAAATTTGCTTTCTTTTCGTTTTTTTTTTTTTTTTGGTACACTCACTGCTAGTAGCCTAGTACTGATATTAATATTGATATTTTGTCAAGAGCACAAAGTCTCAACTTTAACTAAATTAGACCTGTTCATTTCATGGTTTAAGTCCATTTATGCTAGAAAAAGATGTGAAACAGATTTATTCTCTAATAAATTACGCTTTTGATTTATTTTATTTTATTTATTTATTTTTTTTATTTGAAGGAAATAAAGCAAACTTCAGTCCAGGTGAAATCAGTTTTGGTAACTTTAAACAACATGCACCATAATAACAACATTTGCAGCCTGTTTGTACTCTGAATCAGTCAAGATTTCACCTGAATATAATGACTGGACCTTACATTATGAGACCTCAGACATGTTGATGTTTTAAAGTGTATTATTTCACTGAACTGTGCTTTTTGCACTTGAGTAGCAGTTGAATGAAAATTATATTTTCAGGTTTGCATTTTCACAGTTAAGAAGCAAAATTTAAAAAAACTAAAATTCTGTGGATTTGTTGGTGGTGTAGACGTAAATAAATGGTCTCACCTTTTACAAGTAAACCTTTGGGGAAATGATAACTATGAACTTTTAGCTCGGTCTTATTATTACTTCAATGACTAATCACCACATTTTGTCATAAATGACGCAGCTATGTGACACATGTCTGTACTTGTCTTTTACCACACTTTATTGAACTTGCTCTTAAATGTGATCATAGTAGCCTGTCCATAGGGGATTTTGCAGGTTATTAGGGATGGGAATCAAAAAACAATTCCAGTTGAGAATTGATGACAACTCCCTCAAGGAATCAATATCATTAGTCTTTTTGTTTAAAAATTCCCTCATCAATTCTGTCCACTTTGTTCTACATACTTTGCAAATATGAAGGATGTCACGCTCTCATCAGAGGCAGTCAGCAAAAAGGATAATGGAGAAGTCAAAAATTATGGCCAACAGGGGGCAAAACTGGTCAAAAATTTGTATTAATATGTCAGAGCTTTTGCTTGCTTCAAGAGCGTCGTGTGTTTGTCATTCCTGCCATTGACAACTTACGTAGATCAACTCTTTTCCTCATAGAACATCAGCAAGAATTCATAGAGAACTGGATCGATAAGCAGAATCATTAAAGGCATTGGTATCAATTAAACCTTATTAATTAACATCCCTACTTTTCAGTCTACTCGGTGTCACAGAGCATAGACTCTATGAAGGGAAAGTAGCATCAGTGTCAGAGAAAGAAGTGAGACCTTTGTGGCTGTGCCTAAAACCTGCATCATTTTCAGTGGCGAGCAGAGGCGGACTCTGCTGGTCACAAGAGGTCTCTTTGTATTTAGATCTTTTAGAAAAATATTTTATTTGCCCAATAATTAATTTTACATGAATAAACATCTAATGTGTGTATCGTCTTATTTGCTTGTTTCAGATGTTTCCCAATAGAGCATGTTAACGTCACAGGGTTCAATTTAGGGGGAGATATACACTAACAGGCATTTTAAAGTCTATGCAAGGGAAGCTTAATTATAGAGCATCTCCCATACACAAAACATTTTGAAGTGCTTTACAGCGTTAAAAACAAGGCATTGACAACATGACAGGTAGAACTGGACAATTGTCAAGTTTCAATTATGAAAACTGAGTAATCAAGATTTAAAAAATACTGTGTCACAGAACATGGGGAACTTTTTATCCCATCATGTCATCATTGTTAGTTCTTGGTATTTGTATTTTTTTACATTTAATTTGATAAATAAGGTGTTCTTTATTGTTCAAAAATGGTAGCGTTTAAACCATTTACATACAGTTACAGCTCGTGGGACAATCAGTGAGTAATTGTGTTTTATAATAATGATATCAATGTCTTTCAAAATAATTAAGATTTTTGCCAAAATCAAGCAACCCTAACCACAAGCAAATAAGGCATCAAAAAGACTTTAAGATGAAATACATTAAAACATCAGATAAATCAAAAAGTTAATGACACCAAGCAGAAGTAAGAAATGAAATAATCTACAATGTTTTTTACTTGTACTACTTTCCTTGAATACATGTTTTTGATAGCAGATTATTAGTCTATGAACATAAACATTTTCAGAATATTGCAAAGAGTACGTTTTCATTGTTGTAGTTAATCCATGTCAACCTTATCTGACAACTTCAAAGATAACACAGCCTCATGCCCCCTCCTCAACCAGTTGTGAAAGTAAAAGTGAAAAAGTGTGACTGTGTTACTGCACTTCTGACATTAATCAAACTTACAAAACAATTTTGCTGATAAATATTAAGTAATAAGGTTGTTTGTCAAGTTTTATCAGGCATCAATAGATACAGATAAACAAGTACAGTCTGAAAAGATTGTGTAACATATGACAGAGAGATTATTTTGCATTAATATGAATATGGCGTGGCTTGAGATTGTGACTCAATTCAGGTGTGTCTTGTACAAAAATTGTTAAGTCATTGCTCTGAAGTCCCCGACCATAGAGACTTCTCATCCCAGTGGATACAGATTTTCCTCCTGGTGTTGTCTTATAAAAATAAATTTTATTCAACAACCAACCTCAGGATGTCTAACCAGGGATTTAGGCTCAGCTGTGTTGGGTATACCAGCCCTAAACTGTCCTGGAAACCCCCCACAAAGGCTCTGTGGCAAAATCCCCCAGTCTTTACTCTTCACTAAGTGACACAAGAAAATGACAGCTCTGGAGTCACAGCTTACAGAGTTTTATTATCCTGCCAGACACAGGCTCACCTACAGTCTTGTCTGATCGACATGTAAATGTACGTGGAAAAGCTTTCTTTGGGTTTAGATTCACAGTCTACACCATCTGGTTTGAGTAACGGCACACAGGCTGGTCCTGACCTCCAGGTCCCTTACTAAACAAGTCATTATGATCAGTTTAGATGAAAAAAAAATCATTAAATAGTTTAGATTTGTTTTGATAATCAGATTTTTTTTTAAAACTTGTGAACATAACAAATGGAGTAAAGAGAATAATAAAATACTAAAGTTTTGGAAAGGCACTTGTTAAAAAAATTTTACGACCTGTTTTGAATGAATAAGATGTAGTTACCCTCAGTTTAGGACATACTATCTTTGATCAGTGTGTTCCAAACAATCTATTGATCTTTGTACCAAATGCAAAGACATGATAATAATCATTAACCACTCAATAAAATTGTTGACTTTACCGTGGCCATATCCACCCATTACTGCTGAGAGTCACCTTTCAATAACCCCAGTCTGCAAACAAACCATTAACATAAAGGAGTCCTCAAAAGCACCAGGCAGTATTACCACTGCTGAGTTCACATTGTGTCAAGATAAATACCTGCTCTAAAGGTACATCCTTATCTTTTATTAGTCACACTACAGCCCTACCCTCAACCTTCTCCTATATCAATTAAACAATGGGATGGATGTGATATGGAGAGTCACATTTCTGTAACCCCACTCTGCAAACAAACCATGTTAACATAAAGACACCTGAGAAATATAAGGGGATCGCTACTGAGTTCATTTAATACCGAGGTGTAATTAGCCCGGTGGATGGTGTTCCATAATTGGATATTTCTAAAGATAAGTCTTCTTATTATTTGTCCTCCTTACCGAGATGTTCTGACTCTGTGAGGAAAGAAATAAAATGCTGCTTCTTCGCCTGACATAAACTTTTTTCTTCCACACTGCCATGCTATCTGTGTGACCCAGATATCATTTCCCCCTTCGCACAGATGTATTTTTAACGAGACAAAATATTCTGCAATTCTATACGCCTCTTCATTGTCAGAAGAGTAAAGATCAGATTCAGCAACCCAAGACAGGATTGTTTGCTAGGAACATATTGTAGTTCCAGGACCGGGAGCTGAACCTGAGACGGTTACCTAACAAGCCACCCTGGGAAAGAGTCAATATTGCTCCTCTACGTCCACCTCGATTATTTAGACTTGAAACTCAAGGCTGAGGTACAGTTTGTAAGACTTAAGGTTCTAATATAATAGTTGTGAATTTGTATTATTATTATTTTTTTATTTCATTTTGACTTCTTGTTTCAGTTTAGTTTTAAATAGTTTTACATTCTGATTTGTCAGGTTAGTTAAGTATTTTTTTGTGAAAATGCTTAGTATTTGTTTTGTTTTATTGTTGAAGTGTTGTTTTACATTTGGTAAACTAGGATGGAACTTCCATTAAGGGGTGAGACCCAAAGGGGCAAGAAAAGTAAACCTGTTCTTAAAAAGGTTATTAAACACAGTTTGTTTTTACTTTGCTTTATTCATATTTAAAGTTCTACTATGTAATACAAATAATACTTGACCAATAAAATCATGAAATTTAACTACAGTTGTTTGGTGCCCAGGAATGGCATAAGTATTATATAATATTTATCTTATTGGTGTATAAGCTTCTTCATATACACCAAGTCAGTGTCCCAAGGCACCCCAACCCCCTCTCAAAATATTGTGGATTCATCCCTACTAATTAAATTAGCATATGAGTGCGCTCAGTATCCTCTGATCAACAGCTGATTGATCTTGAAGATGTGCAAATGTGCACATTTTACAGAGCTCTCTCGACAATTGGATTAAACCAGGGATGTCAAAACTTTGGCCCAGGGGCCAACTGCAACCCACAGACAACTCTCAGTTGGCCCTCAGCAAGTTCTGAAAATAATAAAGAGAATTTTGCCCATATTATTAAGCTTGTGCTTGACAAATGAAGAAAGTCAATGAAAAGGTCACTGAAAGGAGTAACCTTGCACTGCAGCTGGATCTACCTGATTTAACATCTGTAATCAGACAGATCCATCTTGCCAATCCACAATCTACTAAAATTATGAGCGGCCCCAGGTGGCACGACCCAATCAGTGTCCTTTAGAGCATGAAGAGGGATTAGCATAGATGCTAATAGCTTCAGCAGCAGTTTTATCAGCTCTTGACCACATTTCTTTATTAAATGAAAAACAAACGATCACACTGAATGCACTTCTCATGGAAATGATACTTTTTCTCCACCTCCGACATGTTTTGGCAACAGTTTGTTCTCTGTCATAGCTTACATTTTGTTTTTCATACTGCGGCAATAGCGCCTTCTACTACATTATCTGATTAGCATGTGATTGACAGAACAATCGTCCAATCACTTGCCAGATTTGCTTTTGAAAGGAGTTGTCCACCCAGACTCTTTCTGTTGGTGGGATAGACAAGTGACATATATGACAGTCCATCTGCTGTGTCAAGTTATGAAAGGGGGATGTCTTCAACAAATTTGAAATGACAATGCTCTGTGAATAATTGAAACAAAGGACATGTTGTGTGTAATCCTAAACACACACAATACAGTATCACTAAATTTGAGGGAGAGGCTTATTGTTTTGGTTTATTTAAATAAAAATATTTTCTAAAGGTCATCTTTCATTATTCTGTTAGCTTTAGTAACGTTGTTTTGCAAAGCATTATCCACTGCTACTTTATTACTGAGCAAGATTAAAGCAGATAAGATAAAAAGTAGGTGACAGCAGCCTTCTTTTCAGAGCTCATTTTAAGATCTCAACCAAACAGTGTTTTTTTTAATGTTTTTGTTTTCTTCACAGAAGAAGGAAATTGTGTTGAACAGAATCATAATTTAATGAGAAAATCTGCTGTAGGATTTGTACTTGTGGGATATCTGTAAGAGTGCTGTATTCCGGGGATTTTTTGTGTGACTAGAAACTGAATTTTAAACGTCGTTGAAGCTGCAGGGCTTTTTGGTCTCTCTGGAATACAGCAGTCTAAAAAGTGGTCCGTTGTAAGTTACTCATTATGCCCGGGGCCTTGTGAACTGTACTAAATCATGTTCAGGGGCTCCGTATCCAAACCATTTGTCTTAATGAGGTTGGTGTGGCCTGTCTGACCTCTCCATCAATATTACTGCTTGTGTCATTGTCTTGACTTTTAGTGTGGTACTCAGAATTATTTCAGGAAGCATCTATTTTCTCTGGATCCATTACCTCTGACAGATTAAGGCATGCTGAAGATGAAATTCCACGTCTGGTTCTAGATATTTTCAGAGAGTGAATTATCGCTAGGACAACTGGGCTGGACTGAATGATGTTGAAATTTACTTAGAAAGTGGTTGAATCAGGTTTAGATGTCTGATGGTGCTTTTCTGTTTGCGGTAGCAGCTCAGATTGGACTGACGTTGATCAAGTGCCTATAACCTGAAACTTTGAAACTTGCAGAAAAACAAGACGTTTTTGGATTTAGTTTTGTGAGCGGCATGTGTAAACACAAACAACATGGTTAACCTACTCAGACAATTCCTAAAATTATCTGCTGGTGACTGATGCTGATGGTGTTTTGGCATGGAGTGGTGTAGGAATGAGTCCTAAAATGAGGACGTGAGTTAGCGTTTAGCACTTCCTAGCTCCCAATAACCTTGCAGTGCAGATGGAACAGCCTGATCTAATGTCTGTGATCAGGCAGACAGCCCAGTCAGCGACCTTGAGAGCAGAAAGAGGTGGGAGCAATGAGCAAGACAACGGGAAGTGATTGCTTTTACGGAGATTAGCATTGATGCTAACAGCGTCAGGGGCAGTTTATCAGATCTGAACCACATTTCTCTATTGAATGAAAGACAGATAACAAAAACATAAACTTCTCTATAGAAAGGATATTTTTGCTCCACCTCTGACATGCTGAGAGTTTGTTCTACGAAGCGGCTCACATTCTGTCCTTTACAAAGTGACAGCAGCTACTACTACATTATCTGATTGGCCCGTAATGAATGTTAACGACAGAAGGATCATCCAATCACCTGCCAGATGTGCTTTGAAAAGTTCTGCTCCTTCCCAAACACTTTTCATGGGCACTTTTCCAGAGGAACCAGTGAGATATATTTAACGGTCAGTCTAGTGGGCCACGTTAGGTTCCCAACCCCCCGGAGTAAATGGTGTTTAGAATACTGGTTTCAGATGAATGCCTGAAATAATGTTTGTGGGGAACACACACAAGATTTTTAATTTTTTTAATGTTTAATGGGAAATAATAAAATGCATCTGATGTTGCCTGCTTTTTAATTTAAAGCCTTGTTGTGTGTTTAAAACAACGGCTACTAACTAGCTACTAAAAAGGACTACAAAAATGGCTGGGGGAACCAAAGGCAAGCATTTGTGATGGATTGTTAATAATCAATTAAACAAGAGGTTACAATAAGATGTTACACATTGGAAATATTGTGGTTGCTTCTAAGTCAAACAGCATGTTGTAGTTTCATTGTACTTTACTAATAGCTTTTCATGTTTGCCGATTATGTTTAAACTTAAAAGTAGGTTTGTACGTTAAGATTATCACAAAGAACGGAACATGTAAGTTTCACAATTTTTTGTTCTCCACAGAGTTTATTATGAGCAATGATCCAAAACACTGTGAGGCTTTTTGTGGGCTTGTAGTTGAGGGAACCAGCGCTGTGCTAAGTTCCGCGTTAGCCTACAAAAATATCCTCATCCTAGCACAACTCTATACCTGATAGGCTGCATCTACATCAACTTTGTCATCATGGCCTTTTGTTGTGAGTGTTCAGTCTACTTCTAGGAATAATAAATGTTTTTTTGTTTTAGTTTTTTCATTCTCTGAGTATGTGATTCACTGCTCAATTCTACAGTCATTTAAAATTATTATTTTTTTCAATATTAACCTGAGACATGCTTTAGTTGTGTGTTAGAAGTTGGCCTTGGATATCTATTAGATGTAATAATAATTCTTTACACATTTTATTGATATTCAGATATTTTACAAGTTCCGTGCATGAAGAGTGCTGTCCTCAGTTTAGGTATTTCTCTTATTTTTGGTATCAGCTGATACAAACATCACAAAAATACCAGTATAGGCTTTATTATCCAAAGCACATTTTCTTGTGCTTTTGATGTCTAATAAAAATATAGCACCTTAGTGCAAAGCAAATGTACAGTAAGTGGATCCTAAAATAAGCACCCTTTTGTTGTGTAGAGAGAACATATTCTGAATTGGTTTTAATTAAAGTTTTGAAGGAAACATGATCACATTAGTCCATCTGTCCCCCTCGTCTTTCAGAGATGACACTCTAACAAGTTTAACTCTTATAACATGCTGTATTCATGTTTGTGTGATAATAAATCAAGCATCTGTTCAGACTTTGGCGCAATAAGCTGTTGGTTTGACCCTGGGCAGGTTTTGAGTCACATCTGGTGCTTTGCCGTAAACATTTTGTTGTTTGAAGCAGTTGATGAGAGAGCAGATTGACAGGTCACAGAGCACAGCCTTATCGTGTTGGATGAACAAATGGTGCAAGGGAAAAAGATAAACAACTCATTTTACAGATTATTCTGTTTTCAGAGTGGACTGAATATTAGGTTCTATATGTTATCTAGCTTGCTCGCCTTGTCTTGCTGTAAGGATTTTGACCTCCGTGTTGTGGTGCCTTTGCTGTTAGCTGTGATTGTTCGGAAACATCAAACTCAAGATGTGTGTTGACATAAAGTTACACACTTGTTGGCATTAGGTCTGAACACATCAGGGTGCTGACTCAAGTCCACCGTGAACATTATGACAGTCAATTAAAATCGACAGCTCTGATGCGTTGCCAAGTATTTCCTTGATAGTATTGACCCTGTGCTGTCAATACATGGGTTGAGCTTTAGGTTGCCTGGGATCCTTGGTGGAGACTGCCTGCTGCTGTGGAGTCACGAAGCCTCAATAACTACTATTACAGACATAACACATATTTGGCCATCTCACTCCAGTTCATAATCATTATAGCTGTTAATGTTGATATTAACATGATCTTTCTATCCATGGTTGATACATCTATAGTAACTATCTCTAGCTCCACATGGACATGAGATCCCTCCTGAGAATGAGGTGTCACATCTCAAGAGGTCTACCATTAATACATTTATACTTAACGGAGACAAATATGGTAGGGATGCACTTGTGGTCTGGGCACCCATGAGTTCATCACTACCATAAATTCTTACTTCCAGTAAGACTTTTATTGATTATACTTCTATAAAATTTTCACCACAACCACACAGACATGAGGACCCTCCTCTAATAAATTTGTTTGCAGCAGAAACAAATTTGACGACGACAGGTCTATGATTGGTCCATTGATCTGTCACTAGCTTTAGTTCTTACTTTAGTCCACTTGTCTCCACTTACCTCCCTCCCTTTGCCCACACACCCAACACAGCATCGTGTGGATTTGCTGTTCATCATGAGACTGGGGTCCACATTCAAGATTTCCTGCTGCTTAACAGAAGGTTTTTTCTTGCCGCCATGATGGAGGGATTCATGATTGGCTATATGGATTCATGTTGGGTGTTGGATGTATATATTTGTATATATATGTATATGTGTATTTTTATATGTATATATGTATCTATGCATATATGTGTATCCATAATATGAAGAGCTTTGTGCTCTATTGTAAAGTGTCTTGAGATAACACTTGTTATGAATTGGCGCTATACAAATAAAGATTGATTGATTGATTGAGCTTGTACAGAGTATCATTATCATGAGTCAGCAGATTGCAGCTGGCACAGAGTTACTATTATTGATTCAGTCAGTCACTCTGGTTTATCGTCAGGCTTGAGCACTTGGCGGTCCATTAATATAATTTACAGCACATTACCAACGTAATTGGATTAACTCTTCAGAGTTGGTTATTGTCTGATCAGTCACAGAAGAGACTCACTCACATATGAGTTGAACCCTTTTTATTCATGCAGTCACTTTTTCTGGTTAAACCATGCAGTTAAATGTTGACCCTTTAGTTACCATTCACTGTTTTATAATGCTGAGCTGGACAATATAACATGTTCTTATGAACATAAGAAAGGCAATGTAGTGTAAACCAATATTCTCAATTTATTCTCATGTCTAGAAAAATGCAAGACCTAATACCCAGCAAAACACCCACAGAATAGTGTGTCTGAAAGTTGACTGCCGTAAGTGGTATTGATTCCCTGTCTGATGCCTTGGCAATAAAAATAGAAGTGCATTTCTGACATCCTCAGCCAAGTTATTATCAAAATGTATTGTTATTTTGTATTGTTATTGGGTATTATCTTATGTAAAACTGCTGGTTTGGAGGAGTGGGTGGCAACCATACACATACCATACATATGAGACG
Organism: Cetoscarus ocellatus; assembly: GCA_037902135.1. NCBI lineage: Eukaryota > Metazoa > Chordata > Actinopteri > Labriformes > Labridae > Cetoscarus > Cetoscarus ocellatus. The sequence goes on from JBAMNC010001052.1 coordinate 862,403, forward strand.
CTTGGCCTCAGTTTGATTCTTACCCTTGGCCCATTTGCTGCACGTCGTTACCTTTCTTTGTCTCTCTCACACTTTCTGAATCTGTCCACTTTCAATAAAGGCTAAAAAAGCCCCCCAGAATATATAAGTACTGACTACCCCATCGCACAATTTTAACAATTCAAAACAAAAATCCAGGATTAGGTTTTGGATCCAGATCACAACCAAATGCAATCATGTCTCCCCTGTGCCATGACCAGTGTTCCCTGAATGTTGTCAGAATACGTCGAAAACAAACAATGAATCAAACAAACAAAAAAAAACTGAAAAATGCTGAAATCACAACCTCCTTGGCTGAGGTAATAAAAGCCAAATCCACCCAGTATTAAGTATTGAGTAATTACTTATTTAACTAGAAAAGCACTCAGAGAGCGCAGACCTCTGCCAAGGTGATCCGGATCAGTCCCAAAATTTAATCACTTCTTCCATATCCCATTTCCAACAATTCCTGAAAATTTCATCAAAATCCGTTCAGAACTTTTCAAGTTATTTTGAACACAAACAAACAGACAAACTGACAGACAGACAGATAAACGCCGGCAAAAACATAACCTCCTTGGCGGAGGTAACTTTACAAAATTGCAGGCAAACTCCTGCACACTGTCTAAATTTGTTCACTGGTATGTTTAATTTTCATACAACTTATGACATGAACTTGTGTCATGAACTTTTGACATACTTTGTTGTTTTATATCATTTATCCCCTTTTATGTATTATCTGTTTACCTGCCTGGGACAACAGATGCAAACTAGCTATTAGCTAACTCTGGTGCAATTACATTTGATTTTGCACTGCCCCTGTAGAGTGAAGCAATAAAATCAAAATAAATTATCCTAATAAAGTTTACTTTTTTAAACTTAAGTGCAGCGTGCAAAGGCAGCAAACACGGCCTTGTGTACACTCAGCTCAGCGTAGCTAAGGGTTCACTCTTGGATTGCACATTACATAGACAATGAATGGGGTATTGTACAGTCTTCTGCTCCATCTGCATGCTGGGCATTTCCAGCAGCCTTCTGATATAATACATACCGAGATACAGAGGCAACAATATGATATTTAACTAAGTGTTAATAGAGGCTATAGACTACCCTTTACAAGTCTCCGTACAACTGGTTCTTTTTTTGTAAAACCAAAAGCATAAGGACGAAGTGTAAAGGATCCGACAACCGACAACACTTTAAGTTCAGATCTTCAGAGATCTTAGAATTAATTTAAATTTTGAGATGTGCACTGCATTATATAGTTTGTCTTTTACTATCACCACCTTTTGAATTGCACCATTGGTAATATTACCAAAAGTGTACTTTACAAACTGCTGCCACAGCAATTGAGGCTCAATCAACTCTGTCATATTTGCATCAATACACATGTCAGCAAAAAGTAAGTGACTATATGTTGCTGCTCTGATATTTCCAGCACAGACCCTTTACATAGTGTTACACACAGTTTTTGTTATTTTATGCCATATTTTCAAATGGTTTTACTCATAGAGAGACCTGTTTTCTTTTACATGTTTCCTGTTCAAAGACAAAGCATTGATTTTACACCAGTCATTCCCACAAATGTGTAGCCACACTGACACTACAGTAAAGGTTAATATAATCAGAGGCTGTGTGATGAGAATTCATTTGTATCTGAATGGTCAGGTCTCAAAATTACGTTTTTCTGATGCTGCAAGGTTGTAAGAGAAGGAAAGACACTTGGGGTTTGGATATGGGGAAGAGAAACTTTTCATATGACTTGTACTAATGCTCTGTAACTGAATAAGGCCACTTGCCTCGAGAAGATGAAACCATGGTAACAGTGCTGATGGACCTTCACATGAGAGGCACCTCGACATTCTCAGGGGGACAAAGCAATTCTCCTTTTAGCAGCAAAATCCAGGCCTCTCTGGTACAGACAATGCTATTACTAATACATTACCTCTGGGCCAGACAGAGCTGGAGCTGGTACTAGGACTTGTTTGCTCTGTCACTAATATCAACCTAAAGGTCTTTGGAAAATGACGTAAACTCATGGCCTTTAAAAGACAGCCTGCCTTCCTAAACCTTTTGGTTTAAGGGCTCTGGTATTTACTCCATGTTCTTTTGGAAAAGACAGCCTAGATGTTTGGTATGTTATCAGTTTGACTGATCATCAGAAATTTTTCAGAAAGAGAAGGCAGAGCAATGATTTGAAGGAGCTTTAAGTTAAAACACTTACCAAAACAGCTCTAACGTTAACTCATGAGAAGCAGAGGGAGCCATGGCATGTATTTGAGATAGCTTTAATAGCAGGAAAGCTCAGTGTTCAGAAATTTTCCAGTGACCTGGAATAAGAACAGCTAAAATGGAAATGGGCATCTCATTTTCACCAAAGTAAAGCATACAGGATGCATGACAACACAGCATGACAATACAGAGCTGTAAAGTTATCCAAGATATAATGGGTTGGCTTTTTGCTTACTTGTGAGCCAACCAGAAGAAGGTACAATAGTTTGCTTAGCTAAAAGAGATTGCATTGCCACCCTTGACTTCACAATTATATTTCCAACTGCCAGATGCAGTGCATGTTGTTGAGGTGGTCATCTTGACTGTAAAAAGCTGCAGGAAACAATGGCACTAACGAAGATGAAAGAAATTCAGCTGCAGGTTCACAAAAAAGTAAAATGGCTTCAGTTTTATTGAACCTCTCTGGCTTTAAGAAGGTGGACCTACAATAAGAAAAATAAATTGTAGAATTTGTTATATGGTTGTGAATGCCTCCTATTAGCCTTGAAGTGCAACAGGATTAGCCTGATGTAATGTCTGTAATCAGGCAGATCCGTCTTGCCAAGCTCCAATCTACGATTGTGAGTGGTCCAAAGTGGGACAACCCAACCATAGCAGGAAGAGGTGGAAGATTCGAGCGAGACGACAGCAGGAAGTGACTGTTCGTACAGACATTAGCATAGATGCTAACAGCTTCATAAGCAGGTTTATCAGATCTGGACCACATTCTTTATTAAATGAAAAACAAACAACACTACACACTTCCAACATGTTTTTTGCAGAGAGTCTGTTTTACAAAATGTCTCTGTCCTTTGCACTGCAGCAGAGGCGACCGTCCACTACATTATCTGATTGGTGTGTAATGTATGCAGTTGAAGTAACCATCATCCAATCACATACCAGATATGCTTCTAAAAAGTTCTGCCCATTCCCAAACACTTGTATCCCAGATGGACTGATGATGTATAACGGTCAATCTGGTGTTTCAGGTTAGCCTCTTGAGACAAATTGACATATGTATTTGAGTAAAATTCACTCACAAAGTATTATAGATTTTTAAATCTCATTACTAAACAAATTAATACTTATTTGGATTTCTACTGTATTTGAGCAGCCCTACTGTGCAGCAATGAAGTCTAATGGAGTTAAATTGATTTTACGAGCACAGATTTGAAAACATTTAAGAATCATACTTTTTTAAATGTGATTGTTTGTTTAAAGTTATACATTGACACCTGAATATTTTAGGGTTTTGTCAGGCAGAAGTAGTTGACTTTATATTTTAATATATAAGAAAAGCTATTATATTTACAATTGGTCAATGAGGTAAAAAGTTAGCCTTAGTTATTGTGAAAACTCATATGAACAGCTGCTTTAATTTCTCAACTTGTACATAAATGTATCCAAATGTTCATGGTGCTGCAGAATGAATAAGAGTTATGTTTGATTTATACCTGATTTATATATTTTTAAGAGAGGACTGTACATGAGAGTGCCTTTATGATGATAAGAAAGGGTGAAAAAATAGATATCATTTGGAGGCTGTAGTTCTTGAGTTAACACCGTGGTTTCGCTAACATGGCAGTCATCAGTAATTTTTGACTGCACAGCAGTAAAAGCTGCAAGATATGACAGTGAAATGACTAAAAATGGAGTTAACTGTTTAGTCATCCTCTTTGTAAATGTGTGAAAGTGAGAAAAAGAGACTGTTCCCATCAGGGGTTAGGCTCTGATGATTAATCTCTAGCAAACTGACACGGCTTATGAAACTTCCTCTTTCTCTTACCATGAGAAGCACACATTTCATTCATAAAACAGGAGGCTGTTCCTCATGCTGCTGCAGTTTTACATGCAAGAAGATCTTCTATGAGCATATTTTTTATTATCTATGTCTGTGTGTCTGATTGTGCCCATGACCAGACAGCAGTGGTAGTAGCAGTCCTCTCCCTGAGGGCTTCTCCTCATTGGAAACACGCTGCGATGGAGCTTGACGTCTTGTCCTGACCTCTGATTCAGCCTCTCCAGAGCTTTCTCCTCCTCTGAGGGCTCACAGCAGCTTTGTGTCTGACATGGCATCATCCTGCCGTTTTTTGTTTTTTTTTACACGATTGATGGATCATACTGGTGAAATTTGTACAAAACACACTCCAGCCTGAACTCCTGTTATTGTCTCAGTGCATTGCAAAGCATCACCAGCTATTCTCAGAAAGTGCTTCTCAAGTCCTTCTGTGATACGCCGACAATAACAACAACCACTAATTGAGCATTGGGCCTGCAGAGCAGCTGGTTTACCTCAAATAAAGTCTGTCTTTTCCCGGTAAAAGAACATGTGGTTGTGTTTCTTTTAGTGGTGGGGAATCCACTTCCCCATACACTGACCCACAGCACTTTTATAAGCTGTTTGTTCTTGAACTGTTTGCTCAAATCTTTGGTTCTGCTCTCTTATTTTATCTGTAATAAACTGACCAATAGTTGCATAAAGATAGACCACAGTTTGATTAAGCTTTTAGAATCTGTAAATGAAAACGGGACCTTGTTTGCTTTTTCATGCAGCACCCTCCCTTCTCTGCTGTGACCCCGCAGCCTAAAATACTCACACACTCATGCAAACCCATCTCATTATTTTAACGAAGCAGGGAAAACAGTGTACATAAGTGGTTTACATATGTTGCTAGATGATGTTAATAAAAACCTCAATGTCGTAAACTCTCTGCCGTTCCTAATTTAGATCTACAGGCAGCTAACCACAGCCACCTCCTCCTTCTTCCCTCCACACCCTCTGTGGTTCTGGCTCAGCAAAATCTGCTGAGTGCCCAAGCAGGATCCAGTCTTTGATTTACAGACAGCATTATAGATCTGAAGTTTTCACCTCGCTGTTCAGAAGTGTTCCTGCAGTCTGGTTTTAGTTAGGGGGAAAAGGGTTTGTTTGGAGGTGCCTAGCTGAATTGAGCAGTATCATCACACTTAACCTGTTTATATCTGAGGACGCCAAAAAAAACATCTTCGAAAACATACCAACTGTTTCAAAACAACCTCCCAATACTTATAGGTTTTCTGAGACTCTCAATTTCTTCATCATTGCAGCAGATAGAGACTTAGAATTAAAAAAAAGATCTAGCCTAAATCCTTGGCTTTACAGGAGATAACTGCCCATGCCCTGATAAACATCAACATTTTAAATAAATCAATTGTCAGTCAAAATGATCAACCTACTCTTCCTTAGTGTCCCCTATCCACTGAATTTCCAGCTCCTGCGTCACAGTCATGTCATAATTTGGGTCATGGTCTAATTTATTATTATTATAGTCTAAATACTGTAGCATGACTCTGTCTTCAGTCTTTGGGCCTGTCTCAGTTTTAAACATGTTTTCATCCATCAACTTTCCACTTGGAGGCTAAAAAAGCTGAAACCACAGCATTTTCTTCCACAAGTGTAATTAGGCAAATCATAGTGCAGTAAGTGGGTCATGTGACTTATAAAATATTGTGCCGCATTGATGTTACATCAGGTCTTTAAAGGAGGCACACGCAGATGTTGCAGGATCAACAGGTCTGTAGAAAGTGAAGCCCCTTGCCCATTGTTAAATTACATAGCAGTGGGCTATAACTGGTCCGTATATTTCTGTAGAAGGGACTGAACAGGATTGTGCAACTGGCTACTCCGGGGCCACATACACCCCCTTCTCCACTTAATGCTCATTTGTCAGTTTGGTATATCAAAAACACTGACATGAGAAAAACTTTGGAAATTTGTCATGGAAAAATTTCAATTCATATGATTTAATAGGAATCTTTCGTAACTGGTATGTTAATTTTTCCTGAAAGATGTTGCAAATATTACTGCCTGCAATTATATCTACAGTATGTAATTCTTCTGTAAGCATTACTAAATCCAATTAAAGGGTTAGTTCGGGTTTTTTAAAGTGGGGCTGCAAGAGGCCAGTGGTACCTGTAAATATGAGAGCCAGTAAAGGAACTTGGGACTTTTGTCCCTGGAGGGAGATACCTGGAGGTGGACAGTATCTGTTACATAGCATTATATGGTGTCACTGAAAGCTTCGTAATGACCCCACTTATGGGTTAAAACTTTCAAAAAACACTACGTTGGCTTGACAATACAATACAGTAAAATTTTTATGTGCTGTGAGTTGTAGTTATGAAATAATCTCTCAGCTGCTTGACGGGATCTTGTGGCCTCCACTTTGGAAGCCAATGCTGTACATCATTTTGCATTGGACAAAAAATAACCAGTCAGGTTTTTAGACACATTTTAAGTCAAAGTATTGTACATTTTTGTAAAAATTCTGTGTGTGTGTAAAAGTTTTAAAGTAAAAGCCTTTGTCAGCAGAATAAGGTGAAGTCAAAAGTAAATAATTATTTTTCAGTAAAAATGTCTTTCAATTCCATATATTGTAGCATTGATAATATTTCTGCATTGTTTGTAAAATCCCTCAAATTAAAAGTAGAAATAGCTATATACACAGTGCAGTGTTTTCTTCTAAACTGCTTTGACATGGAAACACAAAGTGAATGAAATGTTGAAAATGTAAGTGCTTTTGAGATGTCTTAAACATAGTGCTTGAATAAATGTATATACTGCAGTTAATTCAACCACTAAATACAGTATATATGATGTAAAAGATCTAAAAGTTGTGATTAAAAGTCCACATGTGAATTCTACATGAAGTCAGGGCGGCTTGGTAAAATACCATCCAACCACATAAATAAGAGTTAAAAAGAAGAAATGGACATTTAGAGCATGAAGACTCCTCAAACTTGTGGCTGACATATTTTCTTTGTGGGGGTGCTAAACCGTTTTTACCTCCGCCAAGGAGGTTATGTTTTTGCCGGCGTTTATATGTCTGTCTGTCTGTTTGTTTGTTTGTGTTCAAAATAACTTGAAAAGTTCTGAACGGATTTGGATGAAATTTTCAGGAATTGTTGGAAATGGGATATGGAAGAACTAATTAAATTTTGGGACTGATCCGTATCACCTTGGCGGAGGTTTGCGCTCTCTGAGTGCTTTTCTAGTTTATGCTGTAATTCCTTTAGAAATCCATCATACAAATAAACGTCATTAAATCTCAACACATTTTTACACCTCACTTTTGCAGCTCACTTCATACAGCCATCAGTTAGCGAAGAAAAGAAAAGAAGAAGGGTGATTTAAAGGTAGTATAATAGATAAAAACAAAATACGAAAGCAATGAAGATGCAGACAAATGACCTTGGCATTTGACCTTGTACCCCCAAGAAGTAATCAGTTCATTGTAATGAGATGATAATGAGGTCAAAACACTTGACGCTGTCCCTCCAAAAGGTAAACCAGCTTGTCCTTGAATCAGAAAGAATGTTTTTGAAAAAAAAAAACGATTAAGTTCCCACAAGGCATTTTTTTAAATCATGTTTACAAGCAGGAGGTGGACAAGAGACCTGATGACCTTTGACCTGTAGCTTCAAATGTCAAATCAGATCATCTTCAGGGAAGAGAAATGTGCAAAGTGGGACAAGAACCCAGGAACCTCTCCAGATATTTCACAAGCAAAGAAGCGATGACTCCTTAGTTTGACCTTTGTTCTGTGACCTTCAAAACTAATATTTCATCCTTTAGTGAGAGTTCATAATTTGTGCAAAATTATCGGTGCACCCTTGAACTAGATTGGAAATTTGTGCAATATTTAAAAAAATAATTCAAATGATTAAGAAGTTTGACCTTTGACCTTCAAAATCTAATCAGCAAATCATCTAATCTCAGTGATCATTTGTTAAATGCTCAAAGATAATCCCCAAAGTCATGTTTTTAGGTATTATGCTAAGAAGAATTGGCTCGTATGGACGGCTGTATGGATAGACAACCTGTAGAGAAGATAATACCCCTGGCCGTGGCTGTCTCCAGTGTGGAGACCTGAAAATATCCTCACACGCTGTGTGGAGACTTATGTCTCGATCCAAACTTTATAGTTCCAAGTAAAACATGTTTCTATGAATGATATGACATTTGGGTTGAAAGACTGAACCTCAACTCATGATGGAAACATCCCCAGCGTTGTGCTCTATCTCTAAATTACTATCTATCATGAGGTTAGAGCTGGTATGAAGATAACTACAACTATCAGATTACAAACTCAAATGTATAAAAAAAAGGATGTTTTTAGAGTCAGAACAGCTGGTTGAGTTAGATGGTCTTGAAATGATATACGTACATACAAAGTTTGTTGTAGAAGTATTTTCACAATTTTCTTTTCCAGAGACTCTTGATTCTCAGCTTTAGAAGAACTGGGATAAAGCTCCATGTTCTTGTCTGGGTAACTTTGAAAGTGTCTGTCATGTTACAGGGGCAGGGGGGTGGAGGTGGTTAAGTGCAGGGTCAGATACATGTTAATCTGTTAATTCCCTAAATGTGAAAACTGGATTCACTCCTAACGGGTGTTTGTCACGGCTTAAAGCCCACATCAGCTCTGAGCAGAGACACAAATGTAAGAGTAATTATGAGGTGCAGACCTGTAAGTGCGAGTAAGATGCTGGATAAGAATCCCCTGTCACTATGTTTTTATGCTAGAATGATACAGAAACAAATACTGTTGTGTTTTCTCTCAACACAATAAAACAATAAAATAGACAACACACATGTTATACCATACACATTCAATGGATCAAATACCTCTGCAGTGAAATTATTTTGGTATGCTTTGTGATTTTTCTCTGTTTCCATTCATTGTTATCACCAGTAGGCACTGTATTCTTATCTCAGAAATTGAAAAAATGTTGATTACATTTCCTCAAATATGAACCATTTGCAAGGTGTTTTATGCATTGTCCAGCCACAAAAGAAAAATGAAAGAGAGAGAAAAAACCCCAACAAAAACGAAATTTGGATTTATTTTCATTAAAAAAAAACAAAAAAAAAACAGATTTCAGTAGAGAATTAAAAAGCAACCAATGTGTTTCAGCTGTTGCAAAAGATAATATCTGGAATGAGATGCACTATCTGTAGTTGTTAAATCTTTGTATGCCTTGTTTGCTTGTTGAGGCCTAGTGCATGAATGTGATAGACTGAAGGAATAAACTTTGAACAAGTATAAACATTTGATACAGGCATTAAGAAACTGAATATTTATGGTCAAACGTCATAAGTCAGGATCAAGGAATGTAATCATGATTCTTTGCTAGCGGACACAATTTGAACAACAGTTGAAGTGATTTTCTCTGAACTTTGCATAAATGTCCACTCTAATGTCCACTCTGACTCAAAGATAAACAGTTTGAAAAGCAATAATGGACCAGAGCCCATAGAAGGCAGAACCTTTCAAAATTAAATCCAGCAGGTAATTGTACAGTCATTCTGTCAATCACATTCATTAGGGGCCAATCAGATAATGTAGTAGGCGGGCACTACTGCGCCGCGTGAAGGACAGAACTTGAGACACATCGTAGAACAAACTCTCCCTGAAACATGTCGGAAGTAGGGGGAGACTATCCTTTATAGAGAAACTTGTTGTGTTATTTTTTTTTATGAAGAAATGTCTCATGATCTGATAAAATTGCCACTGAGGCATTTAGCATCTATGCTAATCTCTGTATGAGCAGTCACTTCCTGCTGTCATCTCACTCGTTGTTCCCACCTCTTCCTGCTGTAAAAGACGCTGATGGGACCGTCCTGCATTGGGCCGCTCACTATCGTTGTAAGTTGGAGCTTGGTGAAATGGATCTGCCTGATTACAGACATTGAATCAGAAAGAATCATGTGCATCAAGTTAGCACTGCTTTCTCTGACCTGACCTGAACAGATTTTTGAGGTCACTGGCCAAGGCCTTTAAGTCTCTTGATCATTATTTGGATGGGAGCAGATTTGTAAATGCACTGTGAATGCTGAGAGGGGATTTTTGCAGGCCTAGAACAAATATCAACTCTGGCTCAAGGGTCATGGATTAAATCTTGGAGGTCAAGGTCATGGTGTCTTCTGGTCACTCATTTTTTTAACTTACACATTTGTGTTCGCTCACTAATGAATAAATTAGATTTTGAAGGTTATAGGTCAAGGGTAATTAGGTGTCATGTTCACCCCCTGCATGTGTCGGTTTATCTCAAGCACACTTTGAGGGATTTTGTTCAAATTTTGTGTCAATCTCTACTCTGATTTAACAATGAAGTGATTACATTTCAGACACACAAGATCAAAGGGGTCAAAATAAAAAGGTCACCGAGCCTCATGCTTTTTCTTTGCATATAAGATTTCAATGAATCACACTACCAACAAACACCTTAGCCCTGCTTGTGACCCACCTTTGACTGCCTGGCACCTGTGTACCCTGCAATTTGACCATTGTTTCCTTTTTGTATTGAGGACCTTGTCCCTCCTTAATGTCCTGTTGTCATCTGCTGATGGGTTACTAGCTACTGAATGCTGACTGCTCTGGTGATAGTTTACATTTTTATGTTTATGGTATTTTATTCAGCTTTGAGGATCTTACTATGTCACAGTCACTGGGACAGTCACTGTTCACTAAAGATACTTATCCCAATGTCCTTTTATGTCTTTTTCCTTTTAAGTGTCATTTAGGACTAAAACAGCTGCTGCCCCACTATTGACCATTGCTCTACCTCTTCCCTTCCCTATCTTTAAGGAGTATGACTAGACTGTTCTCCACTGCATAAAAAATTCCCTTCATAATAAAGGCACATGATTTTTTTCCTGACATGTTTTTTGCCCAGGCAAAGGCTCACGACCCACTGAAAAAGGATCATTTGAGAATCACTGCTCTACAACATAAAATAAAGGCAGATATGTTGTTTTCAGAGCTCAATAAAGGGTCCTTTGGCTCTCAAGGCTAAGACTTTGGTCTGTTTACATCATTATTTGTTGCACATGCAGAGCTCCCTGTGCTCTCATTGGTCTCTGACGTGAGTGAAGAAATTGTAGGACGCAGGACAAAAATCTGACTTGCTCGACTTTCTGTCCTTTGGTGTCCTGGACTGGTCTTTCTTTGTGAAATTTGGGAACAACCGATTTTTGTGGCCAACATGTCCCAAAACCCTAAGTATGTTGGACCAGGCTGTAATCCTGAATAAAATGTGTAGTCTGACCTCGGCATTAGTCCTCACATCAAAATTTCTTTCTTTGAGACTGTCAGTTTTGTCTTGGCAATTTAGTCATTTTTTGGATACTGTAAGAGGATTGTCTTGGGCATTTATTGGTTCAGGCTGTTTGTAATTGTTGCCTTACACAAAGCAAAATGTCTGTCCTCCATTTTAATCCCTGGTGACACCAAATCTGTGAGTGTGGAGTGGGCTGAGCAGAAAGATGAAACCCTCGTACTTTTTGAAATTAAGAGTGATGCCGTAATGTCTCAATTAGAGACAGTTTGTGCTTTGTCATGCTTCGCCGCTGAGGAGAAGCTGATTTGAGGGAAGTTGAATAAGAGTTTGACTGACTGACGCAATCGTAGGCTGTCACAGTAAGTCAGAGTGAGTGGTCCAAGAGAAACACTGAGTGACCACATAGGGTCTGTGGACAGCGAGGATGCAGCATGCTAAAGCATTTGCATTTTACCCTTATTTAAATTGCATGTAAGATATTGTGATATTCAAAAAAAAGGTCAGGATTATATAGCTTTAAGGTTACAAGCACAAACAATTAAAAACATTTGTCTTGTTTTGTGGTGTTAAAAACAAAACAAATCTTTTCTCTGTGACACTGTAAGTAACTCAAAGATGTATGTTTGAAGTCGATCACACCTTCATCTCTGTGATGATTTGGTAGAATCCGACATTGTGCTTGGATGCATCACAGAGTTGTCAGACAATGCTAAAAAAAAACATTTACTCAGACTATGCACACCCAGCAGATAGCTATTATAGGGAAACCTTGATGGAAAATGTGTTTTTTCCGGCTTTAGAGTTTTCCCCTTTCATTTAGGCTGTCATTTCCTACAGTGAATATCTCGGTAGTGATTATTCAATTAAGATCTGGGACAGTTCTCATGCTTTCTGTTTAAGCTGAGCACATGAGACCTCTGTAATCACAGATCAAGTGAATGTCGTTGAGATGCAGGGCAGAGCTTTGTTGCTGCCGTTGTTTATCATCTTTTTCATCTCTGCTGCTGTTCATAAGGAGGAGGAGGATTCAGTGATGTTGCTTCTAATCTTTACCTCTGAGACAGTAATTAGCTTTCTTTAAGAAGCCGTTTGAATGGAAACTGTCATCAGTGCTATAAACTAGACTAAAACTGCTGTGATGAAAATAATGTGTTTCATCACTTGACAACAAAAGTGCACTTTTCCATGAGCAAACAAATCTGCTGTCATAAACCAGCAAGTCTCAAAGAAAAACAAAAGCCTCTATTTCTTACATTTTCGAAGCCAAAATCAGAGAAATGATCTCTGATTACAGCTGAAGGAGAGGAAACATGTTTTGTCTTTATGTTGTTGATGTAAGTGTTCCTTATGAGTTGTATTATTTAGGCTCCAGACTGTAATGTCCCTGATGACAGAGAAGGAAATGTGTAGCTTGTGTGGACAAGGTCAAGGCGATAGATCGAGAAAACCTGCTGGTATGTTTGGAGAAGAAGAGGGGCAGCACACAGGGAGTGGTATGAGACTTGATTTAGCCAAAGAGGTCTGCGTGGGTGTCAAGCACACGGACAGCAGGGTCAGGGCCTTTAGTGCCAACTGTCAGGCTAGCTGATTCATGAGGGTGTTTGTGGGACTTTCCTCTCAGGAATCCTGTTGTTAGGATTTAGGAATAATTTCACTGAAATAATTATTGTGTAGAGAAAATGATGGCAAAACTGTAAGCTTGTTGGGAAAAGTGCAGCCCGCCAATCAGTTTCAAATATGAAAAAAGTACATATTTACAGATAAACACGACAGCATCTGACAGAAAAAATAGGAATAGTAATAGCTGTAATAGCTGTAATAGGCTTTAATTATTTCTGTAATACTTAAATATGCATTACAAAATATTTTGTAAGGGACAGTATTGTTAAATACCCAGTAAAAACTCTGTAACTTGCATAAAAATTCTGAATTCTTTGTTCACTACTTGCGTTTAATTCAAAAGATCAAATTCTTAATATAAAATGTCTTTATGGGAGCTTTTTCGTTCCCATGTTGTATTATTACTAACTGTATTTGTGAATGAGAGAAGCAGACAATTGCCATGATTCAACCCAATGGAAGTGCAAAATGTCACAATCAAAATTCTGCACTGTTGAGCTACTAAAGATGTACCCTAAGCAAGAATAGGAAAGAAATCCACTTTGAACATTCTAACAGTTAGTGTCGTCAGTCCTCAGACCTTGTTGTGCCAATTGTGACAAGAAAAGGTGATGAAACTGCAGTAAAAATGCTCTTGTCACGGCTATTTTTGGGACATGTGGCAGGTATCAATTCATGGTTTTATGTGTAATAGTGGGATGCATGTGTGTAACTGGCTAAACAGTTTGTATTACAACTTTCTTTACACCACATTTTTAGGTTAGTTCAACTTTTTATTTATATTTTCTTTTTATCAGTGCTGGCCCAAAAACCCAATCAAATGCTCCATCTGAACTGCAATAAAGCGGCCTGCAATAATCACCAGCTTAGCACCACATAATAGCTGCTTCCTTGCTGCGAAAGTGCCCTGTAACCTGGATATAAACAAAAGCCATTAAATAAATGCTTTAAAATAAACAGATAACATTGGTGGCGTCTCAGAGAAAAATAAAGGACTGAGGTTTGGAGGTAACCTGACACACCAAACACTGTTCAGTGTATGTCACTAGTGTATTTGGGAAAGAGCCCATAGAAAGTATTTGTGGAGGGCAGAACCTTTCAAAAGCATATCTGACAGGGGATTGCTCTAACGTTTCATCAGTCACAGTCATTACAGGCCAATCAGATAGTGTAGTAGCAGTGTGAAGGACAGAACATGAGCCAATTCTTAAAACAAGCTTTCAGCAAAACATGTCAGAAGAGGAGCAAAATATTCTTACTACAAAGAAGCTTGTTGTGTTGTTATTTGTTTATCATTTAATAAAGAAATGATCTGATAAAACTGCTACTGAAGGTGTTAGCATCTATGCTAATATCTGTAGGAGCAATCACTTCCTGCAGTCACTCGCTCGTGGCTCCAAAGGACACTGATTGGGCCGTCCCATGTTGGGCCACTCACAATCTTTGTAGATTGAAGCTTGGCAAGATGGATCTGCCTGATAAAAACACTAAATCAGGCGGATTCACCTGCACTGCAATGTAAGTTCAGAGGTATTAGCACTGCTAACACGTACATTAGCCACACACCACATACATTGTTTACTGGTTTACGCCGTGATCCAGTGATAAAGAGTGTTCTATGTTTACCATTAACTTTAGACAAGTCAAACTTTTATCTATTGTTAAGCAGGATTTGAAATGATCCACCAAGGCTGGTTTAGTTTAAACATCAGATAGTTTGTTTATGTGCCGAATTCAATTAAATAAAAGTTAAAAAGAAACCCTCAAATCATTTTATTCTGCTTTTGATTACATTTGCTTATTACTTTCATGTAACATCTCAACTCTTTTGAGATTTTGGTTTTTAATTATTTGTTTTAAAAATTTTTATACCAAGCTGAAAAAAACCTGAATCATAGCTGTATGTATACTCTTAACACACAGCTCTTTTTTAACCAGAAGAACAGTCCTTATCATATCCTTTAAGTATTTATTGATTGTTGAATTATACTGGATCAACGGCTTGATCAGCCTCATAATAGTATGTTTATGGAGCTGATAACTGCTTCTCAGGGACAGCCAGGATTATCAGAGAACAAAAATGCAGGAGGATTGGTGGGTTTACTCCAGGTTACTCCGCTGGAGGTGAACAAGGTGTGTTAACGTTTAAATATTTCTCTGACCTGTTTCACTACATTCCAGCAGCTTCACAGAGACTCCTCACAGTGCCGTATAGGCTAAAACAAACTCTGCCTCTCAGATTTTCAACCAGTTAGATGTGTCTTTCCCTGGAGTTTCAGCTCTTAAGTTGTTCCCACCCATCGTTACTCATTAATCAGCTGTCAGACTTGTTTGGATGGTTCTCCTTCCTCCTCCCTCATGCTGTTTTAATCTTGAAAATATCCAGAAGACTGCGACACAACTAGAGATTGCTTTCCAGGCGCAACCTCAATGCAGGAGCTTTGTCTCGCAGAGATACTTTGCTTTTTACTTGCACTGACAAGGTGCCTTACTGTGTTGTGTTGACTCTGCAACAAAGGAGTCTGGGTTTACGTGCTGAAGAAATCCTCCCACGGCTACTGTGCAAATCATAAGAAGTTTTTAAAAACTTTTTTTTAAGCCACAGTCTTATCAAAGCATGATTTTATTGTTCCTCCTGTAAGAGTTTGATACTGCTGATCATGCTACTTCACTTGATCATCTCTAGGATTGGGCTGGTGTTGGAAGTGACAGCCTATAATTTATTAATTTCTTATCTCAATAACAGGATGTATACAGTCAATAAAGGCCACTCCATGCCATCAGTGGTTAATCAATCATGTGCAGTCCCTGAAGGCCCAATCTTAGGTGTTAGGGTTGTGTAATGGCAATAATCTGGCAATAAAGGGCATATAACGAAACAGGGTTAATGATAAGAACTATGAAAATATATTGCTTTGTTGTAGGTAGGGTGATATCTTCTCCATTTTTTTCACCAACCAGTCTAATTCTTGATTTTTGAAAGTATGACAGTAGTCCATGTGTTTTGGAGTTGCCCTGCTGTGATCCAATTTGGTTGCAAATTCATAAAATAATGGAAACTGTGTTTTTAACAAAAAATCCTCTTAAATTTAAGTCGCTGTACCCCAGGAACTAGGGAGAGCTTGAACTAAGGAAGAAGGATAAATACCTCTTAAGGATACTGCTGGTAACATATTAAAAATCATTAACAAAGAAATTACTTAAGAAAGAAATACTCAAGTTGGATGATTTTTGTAATGGAAGAAATAACCTTTAACTTAAGATCACAAAAAATGGATTACATATGTCTTTGCTGTCAGACCAGACTTTCTCTAATGCCATAGATGTGGTTATCATCCTCTTCAATTGATTTAATTCTATTATATATGTAGGTTAGTATTTTGTCACTGATTTTCTTCCCTATTCAATTCAGTTCAATTTAGGCATATTAGATTTTTGTCTTTTTTTTTTTGGTCTGGTTTTGATTAATTTACCTCTTCTACATCAATGCATTGGCTATGTGTGTTCTTCGTGTCCCTGTTACCTTTTATGTGAAACTGTTTAAATATGTTTTTATTTATTATTATTATTATTATTATAATTAAAAGACAATTACAAAAAAAGGAAAGGAATAAAAATATGACCTTTCAATGTTTTTAATAAATACATCTGACTGGTTGATTAAAATAGCTATATTGACGTAATTACAATGTAAAAAAAAAAATTCTATAAACTGGGAACAAAGTTTTGAATATATTGCAAACAATAAAAAGATTATTTTTGTAAAGATGTACTGTTTAATATTCAAGTGCACAAATTTTACATGCTCTGAAACAACCAGATGAAACTCATGTGACATAAAAGTTTCCTTTAAAGTAATAATTAGAAGTTTCTGTTAAAGAAAGATTGAATTTTTATATCAGTAGCCTAAGCTTAAATAAACCTTGACCATCAGTGTATTTTTCACACTTCATTTTATTCATGGCCAAAAGAAGAATTAGAAATAGTATTTTTTTTCTTATGTGGTCTGGTTCCAACATTCAGAGTGACTCAAAGTCAAGAATGAACTGGCCATATTTGAGACTATTAACACACTGGTCTATTCAGATTCACTCTCTGAATGTCCTATATTGCAATACAAAAGATGTATTGCAACACATTCTTATGTCGTGCTCTTATTTTTTTTAATTAAAATTCTTTTTAATTCTCCCCATTCTGTTTCACATGTAGCTATAATATGTGTTATTGTTATTGTGTTATTTAAGCTTCATGCTCAGAGTACTACATAAATCCTCCCCAGACGCTCTGGAGGCCTGAACCAGCTTCCTCGTCTGCCTCTTACTTTAGCACCACGCTGCGTCTCTGATGGGACATAATCTTCACAGTCTTTCAGAGAGGATTTCATCTCTGTGATGTAAGATCTGCAAACCCCAGTGTTTGATACCAGAGATATTTTGAAAACTACTTTGCATTTCCCTTAAAAATTCACCAAAGAGGCGGCTATTTCTGCATCATGCACCTTTAATAAAGGCACTGGAGGGTAAAGTCTGGGGTAGGGCTGTGTGATAGGGACCAAAAATTATTTCTTATTGTTTTTTAGATGAATGACAATTCACAATATGTTTTTTCTTTTCCTGTAAAGATTTAACAAATGGTTGTCCTGATTGATCACGGAGGTATAAACTTAATAGTAAATATCAAATGTTTGAGCACCCGTCAACAGTGTAGGAATTTTCTTTTTTTTTATCCCTGATTGTTAGAATTGAATACAAACTCATGCATACTGTCAAATTGCACTTAAACATTGGCAACATTTCCGTATTTTCAGATTTTTTTAAAATAAACCTATCTGCTTGCTGCCATGTGTTTGAAAATAGAGGACCGTCACTATTTTAATGACCTATGGTATCAAAACAGATACTAAATAAAAGCCCCTGACCAAAGAAAAAGAGAGCACTGTCTTAATGCACAAATCAACAAAAAGATATTTAATCAATGGAACAGCAAACTCATCACCATTTGTTTATTTTACCAACAGGATCTTAAATGCATCACCTAATAGTCACTATATAAATACAACACCTATGCTTATAGTGTCTCTCCTGATGGGACAGAGAACCCAATGGTCATTTAACTCACTGTTAACATGGTAATGCAGATCATTTGGTCTAAGACTAAATGTTCCATAGGTCTACTCTCAAAATAACAACTCATGTGTCTCGCTAGGTAAAAGAAAAGGCTTACACTAATCTACATTATGCAAATTGCATGTCTTTTTTCACCCAGCAGGTGTTTTGGAGTGTGCACACCAACTTTAATGGCTGATGCAAACAAGCTAGCATTACACTAAATAACTCTCAGTCTAACCCATTAACTTTATTCATTTGGCAACCCAACAGTGGAGAAAGATGAAATGATTTATTAATTTGTTTGTAACACTGTCAAGAGCAAGTGTGAGTGAATACAAACTCACGGTAATGAACTGTTGGAGGAATATGTCTAACAACAACCCCTTGAGTGAGTTTTCAGTCAGGTTGATGTCAAATGTTCCATTAAAATCAGTACATTCGGAATTGTGTTTTGTGTCTTAAGGGTACCTCAACAGAGAAAAGGCTAAGAAGTGCTCGCCTAATAGTCTTTAACCAATGAGCTACTTATTAGAAATTAACAGTCAATTTAATGGTTGGACTGTAAACAGCTTGATAGTCATTTTTCCAATGGGACTGTGAAAGCATCATGATATAATTTCTTGGAATTTCTGTCTTCAAGCTTTTTTTCCCCCAAACTGGCTGATAATCTATAAACTTCTGATCAACCAGGGTAACTCTGGCTCACATGATTACATTTGGTTGATTGAGTTAATCAGCCCTCATCCATCCTTTCATTCATCACTGAATACTTTTGCCCTCTGTCCCTGTAGGTTTGCTGATGAATGATTTGTCTCGTCCACGCCGGATGATGCTGCTGGTGAACCCTCAAAGCGGGAAGGGACAGGCGCTCACTCTCTACAACAACCACATCCAACGCATGCTCAATGAGGCGGGAGTCCCACACACACTGTTCATCACTGGTGAGTAAGAGTACGCATCTCATAGAGATAATCACACCAAAAATACACTCACTCTCATCCTACACTGCCCCTTTGGATTTTGTGTGTAGCTTTGCTCTTTATTCAAGAATTCATTCATATTTTATGTTTTCTCTCTTTTAACCTGCCTGTGGGTAAAAAGATAAACTTAATTTGTGTCTGATAAGCATCTGCTGCGTGCGCTGCAGGACGGGGGAGAGGTTAGTTAATCCATGTGAGGGGGAGGGTTCATTTTCCTATCAAATGTGTCCTTACACTCTCAAGTGTCCTTGAGTGAGATGTTTAGTCCTGTTCTGTATTACTGGGTCAAAGAAAGGTCTGTGATGAATAAATAAATAAAAGTTTTCTTCAAACAGTCAGGGTAAGTCTCACCAAACTTTTCTATCATGATGATCATCTCATTCTCAGGTGGAAATATTTTCAAGCTTTCCTACCCTTCACAAGACAAAAAAAATGTTTAACTAATATTCAGATGTATGTACTAAATATGCCGTTTGTTAACGAATTTCTAGACAAATGCATACAGTTTATCTCAAATTGTGGCTGCATCAGTGAAAACTCCAAAGAACAACAACTCCAAACTAGAATAGGATGACCTGGACAGTGCCTGGTGGATGCTCTCTGATGGATATTTTCGAAACAGACCAAAGTCAAACTATATAAGGTTTAACGGACTGGTCTTAAGTCAATAAAGCACTCAGGCCAAAGATAAAATTCAGCACTCTTTAATTACTACTTGACATAATTAGGTGGGTAAACAATGTGAAGTTGGTGTGTTTTAAATGCAAATGATAGCAGTGCTAGCTCGTTTCTCGGTTTAACATCCATATTTCTGTGTTGAATTCGATCCCTCACTGCTTTGGGGGAGTATTTATAACACAGTTTACATACAACTTGATCTCAGTTTTTTAGATTCAAATACTGCCAAACCACATTTACTTATGAAAACACTACCAATGCTACACGTTTGTGCCACAGCATCCGTTCAGTGTCCTCTGTTTTCATACAGGTTCAGCTCAGCCACAGTGATTATGAGTATGGATGGGATGATTTTTTATATATAATGATCCCATGAGTATCATTAAAGACAATCCCAGTTTCACAATAATCTAGACTATAAATAATAAAGCTAGACTATAAATGTTTACTATACTATATTTATTTTAAATTCCTGTCTTTGTCTTATCTAGGGATGGTAATCAAAAACCAATTCCAGTTGAGAATCAACAACAACTCCCTCAAGGAATCAATATCATGACCGACAGCAAGAATTTTAAGGCGCCTCTCATTTAGTTTCATAAGTAACTCAATTGTGATGATGTTTTAGTATTTCTCAGATCTTTTTTCTTGGAAATGTTTAATGCTCGCGGACTGAAAGATGTGACAATAGATGGTCTCTGACTAAGACCCTACAGATGACATGCAGTGCTACAGCCGTTTGATGTCATTGCAAGGAAGACAAAGTTTTACTGTCATGCTGTTGTAGGGCTGGGCAATTAATTGAAAAATAATCGAAATCGACATTTAGACCCTCTAATCGAAGTAATTTTACTCATGTCAATTATTTAGATTATTTTCCCTGTGTAAGTCACATGACCGTGCTCCCTCCATACAGTCTGCATTCACTTTCGCCAAGAGCGAAGGACGCGCTGCCAACATGGAGGAGAAAAGCGCCAATCTATAAGAGGATCTTGTAGACCTTGAAGTTAAGTGTAAATACTGCAGGAAGACCGTTTCAACAACCGTCTGCAACACCACCAATTTTTTCCAGCATAGCATAAAATAATCGTTCATTAATCGTAATCGAGGTAAGAGCTTCAATTAATCGTGATACTGAGATTAGGTAATATCGCCCAGCCTTATGCTGTTGATTGTCACACCTTTAAAATTCACTCCTGACAAACTTGAAGTTTTGTTAAATAACTCACCACTTTGAATGGAGGGTATGGCTGATGCAAACCATGGCAGGTCTTCTTAAATCTGGGGTGCATCTTATTCTTAACCTTCCATTGCCTTGAAGTGCTCCTACAAAATTTGCCTTGCACTGGGGATGCACAGTATTACCCTTGCAAAATTGGTATCAGCAGATATTAGTCTAAAAAGCTGATTATCGGTAGATATTAAATTTTTTTGCCAACATTAACAGCCAATATTTTGGCCATAAAAACCATATCATCATCACCAAATGTTCTCTTTTATAAATAAAAATGATGATTTATTAAAGAATAAAATGTTTTTTTTTTCTTGCTTCACATCTGTTTCTGACACAAACATATTGTCACCATGAAAGGAGCAGGTCAATTTTAGCCAAGGGGAGGCTTCATGCACATGACAAAAATATCTGTATCATATTGGTATTGATGATTGTGACAGCCTCCTGCCTCCAGGCCTGCTGTTATGTTGTGTGTTGCCTTTGTGTTGGTGTCTTTTCTATCTTCTCGTGCAGGTTGGTAGGTGGGGTTTGCCACACCTGGGTGGATCTGGCCATTCCACCAGAAGGCTGCAGTTAAACCTTCACTTCTCTCTGCTCTGCTCCACTTTAGCTCTGTGCTGTTGTTTAGCTACCCAGCGCAATGATTCCTCGGCGCACCATGTTTTGAGTTATTTATCAGCTTTGTTGGCTTAGTTGTTCTTTTTAGTTGTTAATGATTAAATTAATCTTTGTTTTTAATAAAATCATTTCATGTTATAGTTAAATCCTTACGTCTACTCATCTTCGTCATGTCTTTGAACCGGGTCATGACGATGATAATGAGTTTTGAAACATGGGATATGGGCAAAAATCAATATCATGCATCCCTTCCTTGCACACATCAGACTTATCTTGAACCAACTCAAACAACAACCCTTAAAATTATGTGACTTCTTGTTTTTTATCTACAGCTTTTACTGAGTGAAAAACATAGAGTGCAAAACCTTGTTTTCATTCAGCCTCGTCATACCCCATCTTAATAACTTTAGGTCCCTTATGGTAAGCAAGCCCCTCTGTGAAATCACTAGTCTAGTTAGCAGAATTTCTTTATTGGTTAACACATAAAATAGTCTTAAAAAAAAGTCTAAAGACATTCTTCAAAAACAACAGATCAAACATCTCGTGTTATCCCATTGTAATTTTATCATCCCAGGATCATCTTTGTCAAATCTTATCTGGCAAACACAACGCTGCACAATCAGCACCAACAAATCCATCTCCAGAGAGAACAGCAGTGACAGTAAACTTACACAGCCATACACACAGCTCAGCAAAGGCCACAATAACACCAGCAATAACACGACCCTTCGTGTCCCAGTGCCCCTCCTGTTGATTAAATCCTCTTCGTGTTTTCAAGCAGTCACCATCATTACGCTGAACTGCCTCTGACCCACATGAGGGCTGAGCTGTTGCGTAATAATAAATATGTATACACACGCTCAGACACATATGGATAAAGACACGTCCATGATAAACACACATGTGCACAAAATCCCCTTTTTCTCTTGATTTGATGTGTGGTATAATCTCTTAGGGTTATATATTGATTTATTTATCTATATGGGATGATTATGATCCTACAGAAACACACGCGCATCACATACTGTGCAAAAATATTAGGCTGATAAGTTCTGTTGTTTCTGTGGTGTTTCCCTCAGCTTGTATTTGGAGTTTCAGCCTCCTCCTGGGCTTCTTCATAAATCATCGCAGTCAGTCAGACCAAAAGAAAAAAAGCAGGTCTTTCATCGTCACAGTATGAGGTGCAGAAACGGAAAAAAGAAAGCAGACAGAGAAAAAGACTAAGAACATGAGAGAGAGAAACACGCACATACACAAAAGCGCACACAAAGACAGACTCATGAGAAATCATCTCACCGCTACTGCACTGAAAACTAAAAACTAAAAAAGCAGAGCGTTTTGACAGGAGATGTACTTTTTGACAAGTTAATCCTGGAGAGAATACTCTAGAGTAGCTTTAATCTCACAAAGCTGAAACTATATGAAAAAGCACGACTGGTGAAAAGAAATAGAGATACAAAAGATTCACTTCAAAAGTTGAACCATCAGTACAGGCACTACCAAATGACCTCAGCCCTCTGTAAAACCTCGCAGAAAGGACCAGGAATTTTTCTGTGGTGAATGGTAAACAGAAGACATCAGGGTTTGTTTGTTGAACTAGGGTATGTGAATTTTTTTCTGTGAAGAAATTAAAAGTCAGTACTGAGTCAAATCTTTGTGGACTGAATGTCAAGTCATACTAACAAACATCAACATGTAAATAAAAGAATTGTATAGACATAAATTATCTGATTGAAAAGGAATAGATGGCATCAAGGGGAACACCTACAAATCATCATATCTGGTCTGTTCTGAGGCAGAACACTAAACATTGACAGCTAGAATTATTCCAAGAAACAAACCTAAAAGCATTTCTGGCATTTTTAGCTGAGTTATGATCAAAAATGAAAACTTACTCTCACGCAATGTTACAAATCCTTTAGAAAAATCCTTGATCAGCATTTAGATTTGGATCACCACCAAAGTCAAAACATGTGTACCATGTGCTATGACCAGCATTTATTGACATTTTTTTCAAAATCCAAAGAGAGCTTTTTGAGTTACTGACCAAAATGTATAAACCGTCCTAATCATGTGATGTCAACAAAGCCTTTAAAAAAATCCTCAGATCTGCATCCATATTTTAATCACCACAAAAATGGAGTAACCGCACCTCTTCCTGCCTCCTGTGACATTCCTTAAAAATTTAATCAAAATCTGTTGAGAACTTTGAGTTATCTTGCTGGCAGATGGACAAACAATCATACAGACAAAAACAACCTCCTTGGTTGAGGTAACTCGGGATGGTCCTCAGATTATTTCACTTTCACAGTCTTAATATTAAAGTCAAATTTTACAGACTAATCCAAAGACACTAAAAAAAAAAAACAGTCAAAACTGAAAGTTGAAAATACATTTGATTTTCCTCATCCATTACAGTTGGTAAACAATGTAAATTTGGTTTGCAGAGTCAGGTATGGCTAATAAAGCAGTGCCAGCATGCTACATTTATTTCCTCTGCTCACTTTAGCATCCATATTTCTGTGCTGAATGTTGCCGTTTTGATTACTTGAACACTATTGCATAACACAGCTTAGTTACAACTTAATCTTCCTAGATTAACATACTGTTAAATGGCCCTGCTCCTTTAGTTTTAGTTTAGTTTATTTGTTCCTGTAGGGATATTAGGGTGTGGCAGGGATCACAGACATTAGAGTTAAAGGACTAAATGCACACACTATTGCTAATGACTTATTTGAATCAGTAGAAATGGTGTGTGACGTTTGTGACATTTGAGATGGCTTGTTTTCAATTAGCGCTGGAGTTTGAATTCTGCCCATTCACAGCATTGCAGGCAAAGGATGAATTTCCCCCATGCTGAAGCTCTGCTCCCAATTTATGTCCAAACAATACATTTATTAAAAGTTCTCTTAGGTGACAGATTACTGAAGAATTTTCAAACCAGTTATCAACTTTGCAGAATTGTTTTTTTTTTTAATGTAAATAATCTTAAGTCGGTGTCAGGCCTGGTATATTTTTTTTCCAGATCAACACATTATAGACAATATTGATATAAACAATCTGTTTTTGTGTATCCTGCAGGACAATCTCTATTTATCTATATGCCTTCTCAACTTGCTTCACAGCTGAGTCATGTGATCAAAACAAGCACCACCAATGTTTAAGCATTTCAAAACAAAAGTATGAACTAACAAATGCAGTTGGAGAACAGTTGCATAAGTTCATACAAGAACAGGAGGGGTCCTGGACAAACCAGAGAATTTTCAGGAGACGTCATGAGTTTCAATTTGTTTTTCAACACAGTTTAGGTGGAAGATTCAGGACGTTGAGGTGGCCACCATAATTATAAATGCTGCAGGAAACACTGTACTTTTTTGAAAATATAATGATATTGTCAGGATATGTTCAAAAAATAAATTAACAAGGAGAAGGACCCAAATGCAGATTAACAAAAAGGCTTTATTATAAACTAACAAAACTCAAATACCAAAAACTAATCCTCAACAAAAATGTCAAAATACAAGAACAAAATCTCTTACAAAGTCTCAAATTAACAAGCCAACTAAAAAAAAAAAACTCTGTAGGCAAAAACTTAAAAAGGCAAATCCACATCTCTACAAAAAGGTTCAAACAAAACAGACTAACTACAAACACAGGAAAACACTGAAGACACTAGAGACACTGGAGACTTACACGTGGAGTGGCACATGGAAGACGAAAGACCCAACCAAGACAAAGGGTACACAGAGACTAAATACACTAGGAAACATCAAGCACAGGTGAGACAATCACACAGGTGGAGGGAATCATAATCAGAGGCACACAGGAACAGAGGGATTTCAAAATAAAACAGGAAACCATGACAGATATGTCTTAAAAACTCTGGATGATAAACAATCCTCTTTTAATCCCACATTAGATTCTCCACAGGTGTTGGTTAAATCAACAGATAGATTTTAGATCATTATGAGCGTAATTTAACATTTTATATTGCCAAATTGTTATGAGTAGCTTTGGTTTGTGTTTGTCCTTTTTTAGCTTTTGTTTTCTGTCTTTCTTATTTGGTCTTTAATGCATCTTTGACACTGATACAATTCATCATAACACAGCTTCGGAACACAATTTTCTTTATACAACTACCAATTTACAAAGACATATACTTACAAATTTACTAAATGGAGAAACATGAACCCATGGTAGAAAATTAACTTTTTTTTTAAGCTGACTGATTTAATATAAAGAGTTTTTATGACAGATATCAATAACTAAATTGTTTATCCCTGGTTGGTGAAACCATTTCTTGCTTTTAAAAACTCTATTAAAGTTGCATTTGAGAGAAATTTGCTTTACCCCTGCAGCAAAGATTGAACAAAACCAGCTGCTCAGTGCAGAGACTGAAGGAGACCTTCTGAATCTTTTACAACAAATTCTCAGCTTTCCTAGGCAACATGTTAATATTTATGTAAAAATTAATGTTTAACAGTTCGATTTTTCACAAGACTTTCAAAAATAAATGAAAAATAAAGCCCTGCTGGAGAATGGACCTGATGAAAACCACACTGTAGGAAAGAGAAAGAGAGATGAGGGCTGCTTTCTAATCACAATGATGAGTGAAAACAAAAGACATTTCAATAAAGAATGTATGTAATATATACAAACATAAACTCCTCTTTCTTTAATATGCTGCTTCAGTGTCTCAGTGTTTTTGGAATAAATTCTCTACATCTGTATGTAATCAGGGGCAGATTTCAATCAAAAATTAGACTCAGTAAATAAGTTAGAACACTGAATTGTTATTATTTTTATGCTTGACTGCCTCAGTGTTTAGATTAGTAGTTATTCACTAGTAGAAAAAAAAATCATAAAAGTATCATTCAATTGTAAAGTGTATCATGAAGATCAAAAACGTGGAAGTCTGATGAATTTTTTGTTCGCTGCAGACCTTACTATCAGCAGTTATCCAAGAACACAGTGAGAAATCCCATTGGCATCTGGTCCATGCAACCAGGGAATTGCTCATTTCTGGGCTGCCCTAAAAAACAGGAGGAGCATTTAAAAGTGACAAAAGCTGTAGTTCCTTGAGTGTCCACTGGAGGCTGGCAGCAGGAACCCTGGGGGTTTTATTATTGTGCGTGGCCAAAATAAAACCAAAATACACATCTTTACTGCCTGGTTCAGAAAACTGCTTCAGTTTAAGACTATAATACATCTGTACACTCTCACTGTACAGGGGGTGAGTTTTTATATCTTGTTCATTCTTATTTTATTGAGGATTTCTGTTTTAAGAAGTAAGGGACATGATTGACTTTTCTGCCCCTTCACATGGAATTGCTATTGGTCATATGTCCTTGTGTCTCACCTCAACACAGCCTCTACTTCTGTGAGTAGGTTGAGCTTAAGTTTGGTTGAGAAGACATGAACAGTATGGCAGCAGCCATTTTGGCACATTAGGAATTTTCCAAAGGTTTCTTTCATTGTTAAGAACCTCACGATTCGATTTAATTTCAATTCTTTAGGTGGCGATTTGATTCAGTATCGATTCAGTAAGAAGTAGAAATACACAAATAATAAGAGTACCTGTTTACGATTTTTGAATTTTTATCTTGATGCCAATGTGAATATATGTGGTATGTCACCTCACATTTTTGAGCAAACGTCTAAAAATAAAAATTTGCACAGTAATAACTTATTTGTCCATATGGAGTACAAAAGTAAAAACATGACAGTAAACAGTATAATTAGAAATGTCCACCTGGTCTTTTTTGTCTTTTTTGTCAATAAATGTGTCAGGAATTGTCCTTTGAATACATTTCACCCTTTTTCACGAGAAATAAAAGTTAACAATTCTTGCAAGTATTTGTCATTATTATGTTATAAATGCTTAAAACAGTGTGTAATTACAAGAAAGAATAAAAATGCCTTTGAATTTTTAACAGGTTTCTCTTCATAAACAATTGTAAATGAACATATAGAAATTTTCTGAGATGACCAAAAATAAACTTAATCTATTTTACATAAACTCAAACATTTTTGTTTGACTGCAGCATTTAGTGTCCATGTTACAGCCTGTTATATTAGACCATGTCCAGGCATTTTTTTTTACTGATGATAGTCCCTGAAGCAGTTTCTGTCAAGCTGAGGACAGAGATCCCTACATTTCTTCCACCAATATTTCTAAAATTACTATTTATGGAATCTATAAACAAATTATGATGAAAAAGACGATCAATGACAAAAAAAAAGACGGTAAAACACTGAGAAATACATCAGAAATACAGCAAAACACAGAGAAAATACGGCAAAAGAACGAAAACAAAACACTCCAGAATGATACTAATGCTATTGTGTTTAATATTTTACATTATTTACCCAGAAAATACTGATAAACCGCCGTTAAATCACTCTCATGTTCGGCTCTCAATCCTATCACTTTGCAAGCATGTCTTCTTCTGCGACCAGCGACAGCTGGATAAACACTGAAAAAGTGCACAGCGCTCCCCACTGGCCATGAAGGGAATTGATTCAGAAGTTTTGCTGAATCGATATTGAATTGGGAGGAGAAATATTGCAATGCATTGATGAATTGATATTTCTGCCCACCCCTAATAGTTTGATAATCAAACTCTTGACGTCACATGACTTTGAACAATTCTTTTACAGTCTATAGTTTGTGGCTGTGAATCAGCGCGCTGGGGTGAGGAGACTCCTGCAGCAAGTAGCAAAATGCTGAAGTTTGTATGACACTTTACTTTGTGAGAGGAGGTGGCAGTATATTGTAGCACTGCTCTTAATCCATTAAATTGTTTTATTTCTGCTTCAAAAACAGAGTCAAAACAAGATTAACAGGTGAATTCAAGTACAGAAGAGTATTGTGGTGTATTTTATAGGGATTTATAATATTGTTACAATATCGGTATCAACTGATATTGAAATCTTTGCCAATATTTACAGCCAATATATCAGCAAAACATATTGGTTATACAATGCATTGGCTGTAATATCAGCATTAACACACATAAATACCACATTTCTACACGCTGTTAAATGACTCTCATGTTCGGCTCTTCTTACTGAATTGATACTGAATCGAATCGAATCGCCACCTAAATAATCAAAATCGAATCAAATCGTGAGGTTCTTAACAATGCTCAGCCCTAGTTGGCATATTGGATATTGGAAAAAAATCCAATACTGTGCATCCCTATTTCTTTACACTATAAAGGTGTGTATATGTTGGTATCAGCTATTAGCTAAATTGAGTTCGGAGATGAAGGTTTAGTGGACAATAGCAGAAGAAAAAACAGTTTTGTGCATCCCTTAGTTAAATATTAAATTGGTTATATAAGACAATAGTCCTACTCTGAGAGGAAACATGGTTTATCTCTAATGAATAAGAAAAAATACTCTAGTTAATAGCGTGTGTATCTGTTTTGTATCATTGTATTGTCTGTGTGAGTTGTGTGACTTGAATTCTTTGGTATGCAGAAGCTCATTATTGGATCTTTTTCAGTGTGGCAGCTGTGGGCTCTACCAGGGGTGGAGGGCAGATGAAGGATGACTGCACCGCTGGGGGAGGAAGTGCGGGAGTGTGTGTCGTTTTTTTGTGCTTTATAGTGAGTTTCTGCACGTGTGTATAGTGTTTCCTTGCAGGCAGAGTCCCTCGCTGCTTGAGCGTCCTCAGATGTCTGTCAGAGAGCATTAATTAAATGACAGCAACATGCTCGTGTCTTCTCTCCTGCTCCGACTCATGTGCTCAGTACACATTACAAATATTTACCAGGGGAGACAGATAGCCCCTCAAACACGCCCTCTTTTTCCATCCTCTTTCTTTTTCAGTCTTTTGATCTTCCTCCATAACGATGATGTGCACGCTCTCTTAAAAATGTCATGGCTCATTTAACCATGTGCACACTAGGTTGAAGCTTCTGTCTGTGCCTGGGCTGATGTGGGGTGGTTTTAGGAATATTTTTGTATGAATCAGCTGAAGTGGAGGAGGTAGAGGCAGAACATAGGTCTCCAAAAAAAAAACAACCTTGAAAAGCTTTTGGTAGTTAAAATTTATTAATTTGATAAACTACTAAATGTCCCTTTACTTTTGTTTGTTACCTCAGGAAGCCAAAGACATGTTTTTGAACATTAAATCCAAACATGTTAGAAACTCTGTTAAATACCTAAACAAATAGTCAAGATGAAGGCAAAATGAGTTTTTTTTTAATAAATATCTGTTTTTATATTATTGTGGTGATGTGAATATTAAAAAAGGAGACTTTGAAAGGTGTTTTTGTCAGGATAGGGGAGTTTTTAGAAAGACATCTTCTAGGTGGTCTGTTGGGGGCTGCAGTCAATCAAAGGTTCTACTGCTGAACCCTGAGTATTTACTAATGTCCTGCTATCAGCACCTGTGTTTGACCAGTATTGAAGCTTTATGCCAGCACTCACCAACATTGGTTCCCCTCGACTACAACTTCCTTCATTTAGCAGTTTGCACATCCTGTCAGTTAGATAACTTCAAAAGTCGTCAATGGATTTTGATGACACTTTCAGGGAAGGTTGGTCATGGCACAAAGAAGAACTGGTTAGAGTTTGCTGGTGATCAGAATCCAGTTGTGGATCCAGAATTTTTCCAGGAATTTTTAAACATTAATAGGGCAGGGTAAACAATAGGGCACTTTTCCATATTTTCCATAATGACTCAGCTAACAGTGTCAGAAATGCCTTGGCAAATGTTTGTGCTCTTGGAGAACTTCTAGTTGTCTCTTTGGAAAGAAGTGTCCAGTTTTCAAACTTAACTACATAAGTGTGCAATTACACTCATTTCTTCTCATTTTCAATCTATGACTCTGCACTATTTTCCCCAGGATTTCAATCTTTTGGATTTACATATGTTAAGCAGTTATGTTTTTACGTGGATAGGGCTTAAAGAGTTGAGTTGAACCAGACTGTCGCATAGCTACTCAGTTTAAGAACTATTTTATCATTAAAGACCAAAAAGACTGCAGCGTGGGGGTGGGAAACACTGCTGATTATGTTGTGGTACTCCATTATAATCCTTAACACAGCCCTCGTATAGTCTCTTGTTTGAAATTGTGCTATGAGGAGCAGGTTTATTGTGATTTTATGCCCATGCTCATGCATGAACATGAGCATAGGCAAACTTTAGGTCTGTGCTGAAAAGGCTACATTTGGCAACATATCTTCACATTTTGCTTGTAATAATATTCATTTTTCAAAATCTATACAGCCCTGGATGCTGTCCCTACAGTTGCAATACACTTTTGATAACACCATCCATGTTGCAGTTCACAAAAACATTCAAACGGTGGCAGTGCAGGCACAACTACACAAACTGCACACAGTCCAAATTTTAATTGACTCCTCTCTTGATTTATGAATACCTGAAATTTAAACGTCTTATGTTGTACAAGCCTTTGGGGCATTGGTGGCTTAGTCTGGTAGTACGCTTTACCAGCACTCGAAAGGTTGCAGTTTTTAGCCCACTTCCAGCTCTCACATGTCAGCGTGTCCTTGAGCATGGCACTTAACCCCAAGTTGCTCCCACTGCTTCATCAGTGTCATGTAAATGAGCATGAAAGGGTTTGAGTGTGTTAGCAAATGCTTACACAGAAACTTACACAGAAACTCAGAACCATCAGTGACTCATGAGCAAACAAGTTGAGTGAGTAAATGTTACCTGAAGTGCAAAAGTAGTTTAAGTAGTTGGAAAGACCAGAAAAGCAATATATAGGCCCAAGTCCATTTACCATTTAACCTAATCTTCACATCCCTTAAAATATTGCCTGATGGCGGCCCAGACCTCTATTTGGCAACCAAGACTTTTGTTGATGTACAATCTCAGCATACATTTGCACAGTTACAGTGTTTACAACCACTTCTTCAACCACTATCAGAGCCACAGCCCACTATTTATAATCTCTGTGGACATAAAACAAGCAAATCACTCACTGGGTGTGGGTGATTTGATTTGGTGAGTTGCTTATTTGTCATTTAGGAGGATTGACAGATAACCAACACCGCTACTGATTATGTTATGTGTTTTGTTATAACAACTGGCTGAGTGTTTGCCCAGCAGAGGCGTATCAAAAGGTTTTTACCCTTACAAAACTCCAAGCTATTTTCCACTGTTTTTAGTACACCTGGATTTTTTTTTCTTGGACACAGTCTCTGTCTCAATTGGTTCAAATGGCCAAATTACACTGATTACATTTCTTTTTTGATTATTCTGGGAGCTGATAGGTACCTTTCTTGTATCTTGGTGACCTTTGCCTGCTCCTGATTGGACACTACCATAAAGAAGACATGAGAAGAAAAATTGGGCACATTTTAACCTGGTACAGATTTGTCACTGTGGATCCATTAGAAATATATTCTGAAATAAAAACACTGTATTTTATAGCAGTATCAAAACAAGTTGAAAGGGATATACTTGACCTGAACCCTTTCAAAGATCCACAAGAGTGACCTTTTAAAAACTGTCCGTGTAAAGATCCAATGTTGTTCCATTATGGCGATATAAGTCAACAGTGCCTTTGTTACTGATGGGGACGTCGGTGATCCCATGGAGTTAGGAGGGTTAAGGAGCGATGCAGTAAGTATCCTGCAGATTAGGGTTGGGCATCTAAAGTATAATGCTGATACGATAGGCATCTCAATACAATGTCTCCGATCCAATACATTAAAGATACATGTGTGGCATTTTACAATGCAATACGATAAGATTCACACCCAAATCACGATACAGAGCAATTAAGCACAATCTAATTAGACAAAGTTGATGTGGAGATGTAAAAGAGGATGCTCTGCAATTTAAGGAGTTTGATTGTTTATTCACCAAGTAAAACCACGACTTTTCACAAACTGGCTTTTCTCTTAGACAACAATCAATCAATGTCAACAATCAACAGTCTTGTGCTCTTGGCCTTAATACCCCTGCAGTAAGCAGTGCGCTATGTGAATGTGATGTTCTAGATATTCTCAAGTGTACTTCCATTAAATCTGTTTTTCTTTTTGTCAAGATTTTGCTAAAATATACTTTTTCAAACTATAATTCAAATTCCTGTAAGGGCCAAACTTCACTTTTGTAAATTCCAGGTTTATTTCCGTTTATTCTTGTTTATTCCCATTTATTCCTGCTAGTTCCTGTTTATTCCTGTAAATTCATGTTAATTCCCATAGAAAATTTCCAATTTTTGAAAATTCACAGAGTTTTGCAATGTATGCCGTTAGATATCTGTGCAGAGTCGCTCCATAACAAAAGTTATATCTAATTTGCCTTTTCTTTTCGGAGCTTTGCTTGTTCAAATTGCAGCAATCAGAGGCACGTGACTCTTCATTCTTTAATAATCCAGCCATACAGGCTCTGCAGATTTAACCGGTCTGTTTAATGTTAAATAATTATTGAGTCATTTTCAAAGGTTCAGCTCTAAGAACCATTTAAGGAATGTCACCTGAGGCGCTCCCTTGTATATGTGTGTGTGTGTGTGTGTGTGTGTGTTCATGGACAAATATGAGTGTTCATTAGTGTGGTAACGCCTCCAGGCAGCTGAGTAAGCTGTTACAGTGTTAATGGTGTTTCCTGCTTTAACAGCACACACACAGACACACACAGTTAGAGGCAATGCTGTTCACCATCATCACCTGCTGTCATTTAGGTGCAGGAGTGCTACAGCTAACAGACCACTGTGAGAGCTGCAGTCAGGATGTGTGTGACAGCAGGATGTGCTCTCATCTTCAGTGGGAAGAATCAGGGTCAACATGAGGACAGAGCCTGTTGTTACCTCACATGCTCTGAAGCTGCCCATAATGGGAGCATTTAAATCTGAAAATTATTGTGTGAATCCAATGTTCCCCGCAGGTTTAAGGGCTTTTAGGATGTATTTAGGTCTTGGTTCTGTTAAGCAAGTCTCTATTTTGGTTCACATCAGTCTGTAGCCGGTCACAGAAGGCAGCAGATTTGAGCTCCAATAAACCCTTTGTACACATGTCGCTCAGCTTTACTAACAGACTGACACAGTTACAGATCAGCTGGTGACACAATAGAGTATTTTGCTGATAAAAAGTTAGATAATGCTTTTCAAAGCTGGCTGAAACTGAAATAATGTCACAATAGAGTTTGTCTTATCAGATGGAAATTTTGAATCAGAGCCTGTTTGCTGGTCACTGATATGATCATATTACAGCCTGTTATTGCTGCTTCTGTGTGGAAAAAACAAACAATACACAATACAACCTGCGAAATACTTCATTTTCCCCTCCCTAAAAAAATGTTATTAGTCATCGCCCTTTTCATCCGTGGAGGGTTTTCTTTTGTTAACATCTACCTGATTTACCTTCGGATGAATGACACATTTTTGTGTCAGATAGCACAGGGTGTGATAATTCATCAGAGAACACACTGAACATCAGGGCTGAACAATTGGAAAAAAGTTTCGAATTGCAGATTATTTTGACTTATGCTGAAGTTTTGATGTGATTTGGAGTAAGAGAGTGAGTGACACTTTTAAGCTCATTTTTCTAGTCTTATTTTATAAAGATCTTAAATGATAATTGACCTATTACAGAAATTAGGATAATATTTAATTTTATTTCTGCACCAAACAAATGTAAAATATATTTTAATTTGATATATAAAGAAGACAATTAAAGTGCATTTTCTCATTAAGAGATGAAAAACTACATACCGCAACCTTTGCTTTGTTTTGCCTCTCATGCATACACAATGTCCAGAGTGCTAGAATGTCAGAAACCATGCCAAGATTTTTAAATGCTCTTTTACATTAGTCTTGTAAATATGTGTTTGTGTGTTTTGAATTATTTTTTCAACATGCTGTGATATATGTATCTGTCACTATTAAAACAGTGACAGATACATAATTCCTGTTTAAAATTGGAGAAAATTAGAAATTCACCGCAGCACTCATGATTTTCCAGAAGATGCGGGGTCCCTGTCTGAGTGCATTTCAAACCCTTTGAGGGCTTGGCCATCAGGTGTGGCTGAACTTTACTGAGCACCATTCACTCACATTGTGCAGGCTAGTGGGGCGGCAGTGAGCTAAACGATAATCGGCCTGACTTTTGACTCAGATCAATGCTTCTGACCAAACTCAGCAAAAGCCCTATTATCTGTTGGACCTTAAGATTATTTTACCCTCTTATTCTGTGGTGTTAGGCGTGTTAAGAATCATTTTATCCTCTTGGAAGAGGAACATGTCGCCCCGGTGCATATTGTACAGATCAAACATATTTAATGTTCACGACCTGGAATCCTTGTGTGTGGAGTAAACCTAGCACAGACTAACTGGTTGAAGCAGGATGCAAATGTAGCCATGGCAACGAGAGTAAGGGCAAAGCATAATATTAGATATACATCAGAAATGGTGGACCAACTTGTTGATTTGTGGCAAAACTCAAGCTTCTACACGGTTTAACCTGTCATGTACAAAAAGCAAACTGATAAGAAGATGAGCTGGATAGAAATCACAACTGCTAAGGATGTCATAGGAAACTAACCTCTTGCCACATTTAGCTTAGCAATTTCTCCTGACATTGTACGCCATGTTTTTAAAGTCACATTTGATCACACCAGATTTCAGGTGTCGACAGATTCAGCTTGGCACAGTAACAATTTTGTGCCAAAAAAATAAGCGGAAGGCATTCTGAGAGCTCGCCAGCTCCAACCTGGTCTATTCTCGGCGCAGGCAAAGAACGCCCGGTGCAGTGGTAATTTGGCTGACAGGCGCGCAGTGCGCACACGTCACCAAAACCTCACAGGCAGGTTTTCCAGAATGTCAGGCACATTTCAATGCAATAAACAATCACAGCAAGCACTATTTAATGTAACCGTCTGAACCAGCATATACATTTGTATCTATATTGATTGTCCCGTCACATCTGATGTAAGATCAAAGACATTTGTCATAATGGAAATTATGCGATGTCCTCCGCTGAGCTCATTGTGAGGCTGGTGGAGGGGCCACCCCCGGTGGCCACCGTGTGCCTTCTTTGATATGACAGCTTTCTTTTGGCCCTTCTCCTTACATCATTGAACCGTTTTTTACATTGGGCAGCGGTTCTCAGAATATCTGGACAAACTTGATGGGCAATATTAGTAACTTCTTCCCAGGCTGTTTTTGCATCATCAGTCCGTGGAGGTCTGTTCGCATTACCATATATTCTGGTACTGCGAGCTTGGACCTCTCAGACCAGCACATCAGTTTCCTCCTGGGAGAAGTTTGGCCGCCTGGAGCTGCTGCTGTTGCTGTCTTCGTCCATGATGAGGGGAAATTGGCACTGCGCCTCGCCCGCAGTGCATTTAAAGGCAAGGAGGGGCGTTCATTTGATTGAAGATTACACTCGGCTGAGTTAAACCCACTCACGCCTTCTCTCCTCCCCATTTGCCACTTAAGGTGGTGGGAGAGACGGAGGCGTGAGTGCGCCTTGCTACGCCAGACTGCGCCGTGCAGGAAAATTGCAAAATGCCCTGGACACACCCCATTGGTGCGGCGCAGGGGCGGTGCAGGGCAGGTAACTTATTTCCTCTCTCTTATCTACACATGCTTTGGTTATGGAAGTTTTTCACCAAAGCTGGGAAATTAATCTAATTTCTATTTCAATAAAAAATACTGCCTCCGTCATGAAAACTGATTAACTGAGATTTAAAGATTACAGTGATGCAGGACTTTTTTTTCCTTTTTTCATCACGTCATCAGTATTGATTTTATATATTAATATTTTTATACAATTAATTTGATGTAGTTCATGTTCTTGTTTGTTCAAAATTGTAGCACATACATTCAATTCCAATTATAAAATCAGTAAGTTGTCGTGTTAAGTAATCCTGATATCAATATTTATCAAAACAATCACCATTATGGTTTTTGCCCTATTCTGCACATTAATGCACGGTGCTGTTCTGGTAAACTTGTGTCTAGTTTACTCTCTGAAGTACTTTTGGATTGCATTTGAGGTAAGTTGTGAAAAACTTCAATACAAAGATTGACAAAAAAGTGCAGATTCTGAAGTGTTCACTTGAAGCTGGTCCCTGAAAACTCTACAGTCTTTTGAACACGCATGTCTTCTGTAGAAGCTTACAGTCTTTGGATATAGCTACACCATTAGCATAACTGCACTTGACTGTGTGAGACCCTTGTTATTGAAAAATACCATTGGAAGGCATTTTGGGTGTTTGCTCAAAGGCAACAAGAAAGCCTCAGCTTGAGCTGTTTGCCTGTTAAGAGGTAAACCAAAAGTTAGCACTAAGCATTTTCAAAAACAGTAATGGACTCAAAACCTCTGCTTCAGAAAGCAGGAGTTATACACTAGCTTTGGATTTAATACCAGTCTGCTAGCAGTGACTAGCAGTTTCACTCTCGGCCAGTTGCTCAGAGGGCTTCTAATCTTTTAAAAACACACACAGTCCCTCCCCGGGCTGTAGCCAGGGGCAAGTAATGAAGCAGGGATCTGCATAGCTGTAATGAGTCAGTCACAATCCACTGAGTCTGCCCCACAGGGAGAGACTCAGCTGGACAAAACCGCTGCTCTCGTCCTCTGCACTGACAGACATAAAAAGTCTTAACCACTGACTGACTTGTGTCTGTCCCTCCACTGCTCATATTTGTTTCCCTCATTGCCTCTGTTTAAGAGACGAGCAGAGGTGCATACTAAAACTGATCTCTGCTCTCCTCCCTCCACGCTGCAGCCTCACTGCTCCAAAGCTTTGAGTCTGATCGCCATCGTCAATCCTGTTTAGTTTACAGCGTCTGCATAGATAAGGAAATGTGATGTGACTGGACTGATAAAGAGGAATTGATTCCTTTATCCTGCAGAGTTTGGAGAAGAGAGGCAGAGAAATCAGATCCCTGTCAAGAGGACTGTGTGTGTGTGTGTGTGTGTGTGTGTGTGTATGTGTGGATGGGATTACTGCGTTGTTCTTCTCTTTTTTGCGAAGTTACCATATTTAAAGGAAGAGCACGGTACATTTTTATTGCACAAAAAACAGAAATGCTGGTGTGTTCATGTCCCTGATGAGCCTTTCGGGAAAACTATGATGAATGAAAATGAATCTGAAACCATTTTCACACATGTTCTCCTTAAATTTTATGCAGAATTTTCTAGAAAGTCCTAAGCACAGTGATCCTTAGATCTTCTTGAGTTGGTTGTACATGTTTGCACCACAACATAATCCAATAGAAATCAAGACATGATGTGAAAAAGAAATTGAAGGAGAAGTGGCAGCCAAAGCAGCAGTCTACTGGTTAATGGCACGATAATGAGAATTTTTGCTTACATATTCAAAAGAACCCAGAAAGGATGGTTATTGAAAACCAGTCCCAGTTTAGACTCAATAACAAATAGGAATCAATATCTTTTGGTTTTTGCTCAGCAACTTAAAGTGCTTAGCATTATCAGTGCCTCCCACTATGTCCTGAATGCTTTACGAATCAAGAGGGCCACGCTCTCATCAACACAAATGAAAACAAAGAAACCAAAGAAGTAATCATGGCAGAAAGTAGGCAAAAGCAGGAAAAACTGTGGCTTAATTTTACAGATTATGATGCTAAATGCACAACGTTAAGCATCTGTATCTGTCTGCTTTAAAGCAATGATGGAAACACCAGAAACTTCCTGAGGTCTTCTCTGCACTAACTACCAGGGGGGACATGTGTTTGACGTTGTTGACCCTTTTCCCACAGAAAATCCACAGGATCAGTGAGACAATCAATGAAAAATGGATCAATAAGGATAATAGGCAATGGCATTGGTGGAAATAAAATCTAATCAGTTCTCATCCCTATACATAACTACTGAAGGTCCACTCTTGGCAATGGCCAGAATCTTGTGATGTTGTTTGGCTTGGTATCTGAAATTGAATATTAAGTCAGACCTGCAATTTTCTGATAGACAACAGGGCTGTGCTCTGCTGAGCAGTGCTTCAGAAACTAATCCAGCAGGTGGGGGCCGCCATGATTGGAGAAAAATGGAGCGCCAACAGGGCATAGCACAAACAGTCTATGTGTAAACCAAGAGGAAAGCCTTTAGTAATCACTTACCATAATACATTAGCATGGTCATTTAAAACATTTAAAATCAGTTGGCAGCTTCACTTAATCTGTCTCTATATGTTGAGATAGAATATATCTATATCTATATATATATATCTATATATATATATATATATATATATATATATATATATATATATATATATATATATATATATATATATAGATAGATAGATAGATAGATAGATAGATAGATAGATATAGATATAGATATATAGATATAGATATATAGATATATATAGATATTTATATAGATATAGATATCGATACATATGTGTATGTGTGTGTGTATGTATGTATGTATATATATATGTATATATATATATATACATATTGTTTGTGTCATCTCAAATAATGTACAAATTAAAATCTTACAGTAAATTAGTCAATTGAAATCAAGACCACCATCTGATTTTGCTTACCCAGTTATAAGTAGCTAGTAAATGGTCATGTAGTTATTTAGTTAGTTTTTTCTAAGAAATCTTCTAAGAAATACAGTTTAATTTTAACTTTCATTTTAGACTGAGCCAACTTAAAATAAGGCAGAACACACATTTACCTGATGCTCTAATACAGTGGGTGATACCTTCAAGTTAGTTTAGAGAGACAACTGGAGCTGCACTGATTTTACACATGACATGAATCAATATTTAACCAACAGACCAACATCCTATTCTAGTCTGTCCCAGTTAGTGTTATCAAAATAATCACCATTATGGTTTTTGCCCTATTCTGCACATTAATGCACGGTGCTGTTCTCGTAAACTTGTGTCTAGTTTACTTTCTGAAGTACTTTTGGATTGCATTTGAGGTAAGTTGTGAAAAACTTCAATACAAAGATTGACAAAAAAGTGCAGATTCTGAAGTGTTCACTTGAAGCTGGTCCCTGAAAACTCTACAGTCTTTTGAACACGCATGTCTTCTGTAGAAGCTTACAGTCTTTGGATATAGCTACACCATTAGCATAACTGCACTTGACTGTGTGAGACCCTTGTTATTGAAAAATACCATTGGAAGGCATTTTGGGTGTTTGCTCAAAGGCAACAAGAAAGCCTCAGCTCGAGCTGTTTGCCTGTTAAGAGGTAAACCAAAAGTTAGCACTAAGCATTTTCAAGAACAGTAATGGACTCAAAACCTCTGCTTCAGAAAGCAGGAGTTATACACTAGCTTTGGATTTAATACCAGTCTGCTAGCAGTGACTAGCAGTTTCACTCTCGGCCAGTTGCTCAGAGGGCTTCTAATCTTTTAAAAACACACACAGTCCCTCCCCGGGCTGTAGCCAGGGGCAAGTAATGAAGCAGGGATCTGCATAGCTGTAATGAGTCAGTCACAATCCACTGAGTCTGCCCCACAGGGAGAGACTCAGCTGGACAAAACCGCTGCTCTCGTCCTCTGCACTGACAGACATAAAAAGTCTTAACCACTGACTGACTTGTGTCTGTCCCTCCACTGCTCATATTTGTTTCCCTCATTGCCTCTGTTTAAGAGACGAGCAGAGGTGCATACTAAAACTGATCTCTGCTCTCCTCCCTCCACGCTGCAGCCTCACTGCTCCAAAGCTTTGAGTCTGATCGCCATCGTCAATCCTGTTTAGTTTACAGCGTCTGCATAGATAAGGAAATGTGATGTGACTGGACTGATAAAGAGGAATTGATTCCTTTATCCTGCAGAGTTTGGAGAAGAGAGGCAGAGAAATCAGATCCCTGTCAAGAGGACTGTGTGTGTGTGTGTGTGTGTGTGTGTGTGTGTGGATGGGATTACTGCATTGTTCTTCTCTTTTTTGCGAAGTTACCATATTTAAAGGAAGAGCACGGTACATTTTTATTGCACAAAAAACAGAAATGCTGGTTCGCTCATGTCCCTGATGAGCCTTTCGGGAAAACTATGATGAACGAAAATGAATCTGAAACCATTTTCACACATGTTGTCCTTAAATTTTATGCAGAATTTTCTAGAAAGTCCTAAGCACAGTGATCCTTAGATCTTCTTGAGTTGGTTGTACATGTTTGCACCACAACATAATCCAATAGAAATCAAGACATGATGTGAAAAAGAAATTGAAGGAGAAGTGGCAGCCAAAGCAGCAGTCTACTGGTTAATGGCACGATAATGAGAATTTTTGCTTACATATTCAAAAGAACCCAGAAAGGATGGTTATTGAAAACCAGTCCCAGTTTAGACTCAATAACAAATAGGAATCAATATCTTTTGGTTTTTGCTCAGCAACTTAAAGTGCTTAGCATTATCAGTGCCTCCCACTATGTCCTGAATGCTTTACGAATCAAGAGGGCCACGCTCTCATCAACACAAATGAAAACAAAGAAACCAAAGAAGTAATCATGGCAGAAACTAGGCAAAAGCAGGAAAAACTGTGGCTTAATTTTACAGATTATGATGCTAAATGCACAACGTTAAGCATCTGTATCTGTCTGCTTTAAAGCAATGATGGAAACACCAGAAACTTCCTGAGGTCTTCTCTGCACTTACTACCAGGGGGGACATGTGTTTGACGTTGTTGACCCTTTTCCCACAGAAAATCCACAGGATCAATGAGACAATCAATGAAAAATGGATCAATAAGGATAATAGGCAACGGCATTGGTGGAAATAAAATCTAATCAGTTCTCATCCCTATACATAACTACTGAAGGTCCACTCTTGGCAATGGCCAGAATCTTGTGATGTTGTTTGGCTTGGTATCTGAAATTGAATATTAAGTCAGACCTGCAATTTTCTGATAGACAACAGGGCTGTGCTCTGCTGAGCAGTGCTTCAGAAACTAATCCAGCAGGTGGGGGCCGCCATGATTGGAGAAAAATGGAGCGCCAACAGGGCATAGCACAAACAGTCTATGTGTAAACCAAGAGGAAAGCCTTTAGTAATCACTTACCATAATACATTAGCATGGTCATTTAAAACATTTAAAATCAGTTGGCAGCTTAACTTAATCTGTCTCTATATGTTGCGATAGAATATATGTATATCTATATATACATACATACATACATACATACATATATATATATATATATATATATATATATATATATATATATATATATATATATATATATATATATATATATATATATATATACACACACACACACATACATACATATATATATATAGATATATACACATACATATATATATATATATATATATATATATATATATATATATATATATATATATATATATACATATAAATATATATATACATACATATTGTTTGTGTCATCTCAAATAATGTACAAATTAAAATCTTACAGTAAATTAGTCAATTGAAATCAAGACCACCATCTGATTTTGCTTACCCAGCTATAAGTAGCTAGTAAATGGTCATGTAGTTATTTAGTTAGTTTTTCTAAGAAATCTTCTATGAAATACAGTTTAATTTTAACTTTCATTTTAGACTGAACCAACTTAAAATAAGGCAGAACACACATTTACCTGATGCTCTAATACAGTGGGTGATACCTTCAAGTTAGTTTAGAGAGACAACTGGAGCTGCACTGATTTTACACATGACATGAATCAATATTTAACCAACAGACCAACATCCTATTCTAGTCTGTCCCAGTTAGTGGGTTATTTAAGCTGCAAAAATTCCGTTTTATGATCTTTACTCTGCCCCTGCCAGCTCTGAGCTGCATCAGTGCTGCACTTTTGCTTTCAACCCTCCACCACCCCAGCATCCACCTGTAAGCTCTGACGTCTTTCCTCAAAACCTGTAAAATAAAACTGCAAAGAAAGATGATGTCAGCCTAACAAATGCAACATTAAGTTTTCTAACCAAGTTGTTTATGAACTGATTCACATGCCATTCATTCTTACAAAACAGTCATAAAAAGTCTTCTGATGCATTAAATGTGTCTAACAAACACAAAGATCAGTGCCTGACTGAACTCAATTCTGCAGCTCTCCTGTGTCATGATTTCTGCATGTTGCTATAATAAAACAGGGCCAGGGGATACAA
This sequence comes from Cetoscarus ocellatus, assembly GCA_037902135.1. Taxonomy (NCBI): domain Eukaryota; kingdom Metazoa; phylum Chordata; class Actinopteri; order Labriformes; family Labridae; genus Cetoscarus; species Cetoscarus ocellatus. The sequence continues at coordinate 905,086 of JBAMNC010001052.1, forward strand.
CATAAATGTCAGTTTATATTTATGAGGGATTTGGATCCAATCTTGTTTGCATGATAGGATTACTAAAGTGGGCTAGAGTTTGTGATATTCAGAGCTATGAAGAAACATGCAGGTCAAGTACTGCTCAGTTTCTCCCAAAAACACACCTCCCACTCACAAAAATATACACGACTTTAAAATCTAACTTTTAGTCCATTTTTTACTTTTTGAGGGACAGGTGCAGTTTTTATTCTTTGTTTTTGCAAGTAGTGCTTTAACCAATAAATAAATGTAGTATCAAAACAGCAGCACTAAGTGATTACTAAAGGTGCCCCAATTGTATCGGCACTGATCAGTATCGTATCCTGCTCTTTTTTTTTGTCAAAAGAAGTGATCTGATAGCTGATCAGAATTAATGGCTGTCAATACCGAATTAACCTCATGTTTACTCCTGGATGCTATCCACTTGTCTGCTGCCCCTGATGTTCTGTCATCCTCTCAAATAAACTGCAGCAGGGTCTCCAAAACGTTGTCTTCAGTCCATTACGTCCAACATGTTAATCCAGTGTCCAAGTCTGTACTGATACTCACACTGAGACCAACAGTATAGAAGCATTCAGCTAAGCTAAACCAGCATCTCACTGCTCCAAAACAAATGCACCCAGTGTTTGGTGATACATTTTGGGTCCAGTCGAAGACATTGTGATGTGTTCAGGTGGGCTCGGTAAAATGAATGTTTGATGAAGCTAAGAACACGGTTAGTTTTAAGGTAGGGTCTGCAGGATTTTTCGAAGCCCCTCCCTCTGAACTCCTCGCGACCTGATGCGGGTGCCCACCCTCTCTGACAGCAGATGGAGAACACGCCTCCCCAGCCCGATAGCCCTGCAGCCGGCTCCGAGCAGGAAAATTACCTACTTGTCCAACAGCATGATGGCGTCGCTTTTCATCCCAAGACGGTCCTTCAGAGCTCGGAAGTGGGTGAAAGCCAACCCTAGGTTCACTCTGGTTTTAGACCGAGCTTTGTCCGTTTGGCGTTTTGCTTCTGCCTGATTGTATCTTCTTTTCTCCGCTGTAGCATCTGCCATCTTTGCCGGTCTGCGTAGCATTCTGTTAGTGCAGTTTATGACACTCAAAGTCACTTGCCCACTGGGTGCGCTGTGATTGGCTGGGGTATCCCAGCCTACTCTCTGCCCAAAAACGTCCCAAGACAACCAAAAAAAAATTAAAATACAGGCTGAGGAGGGGGGTGAGGAAAACAAAGACACCATCACACATCAATAGAGACCCATAGGAGACGATTGAGCAGGATTTTTCAGAAAAGTTGATATTTTATTTTTAAGGAAAATCCTGCAGACCCTACCTTTAAATATATTTTACAGAGTTAGATATTTAGATTTTTGCTGAACCTTGAATAAGATGAGTTGGGGAGAATTTGTTTTTTTTTTGGCATTATGAAACAATTAGATCAGTTACATTATGTCAGTGTGTTAATATTTTTAGGTGTGTTGCCTTTTATTTTTTTAATTCTTTGCACTGGTTTGCCTGTTAGATTGAATTAATAGTTTTTGTCAGTCTGTCAATAATTTTTTTTATTCAAATAATAAAGAGAAGTGATAAATGAGTTTTTTGTTGTGTAATTCAGATGTCCTTGCTGTATGTCCTTGTTGCATTGCTTCTTGAGATCTTTTTGTTTTGCTTTGCTCATCAAATCATTTAACCAATTATAAAAAAAAAATTAAAAAAAATACATTAAAATGATCGATATATGACCATCTTACAAACAGGTGATCGTGATTGGTATCGGCCTGATCCCGGGGCATCCCTAGTGATTACTACAAAGACCCTGCAGGGCTTTTGCTTGTATTCTTGTATTTGTCTATACACCTCTGCCTCACTTTGAGTAAGAATGAAGAGTAATATAAAAAGATGAAGTATCATCATTTTTATTATTTACCCTCCTGCCACTCACAATCTAATTTTATGGTCAGGGTTGTAAAGATTGAACAGTTGGGTTCATTTATACAACTAGCCTCAGCTAATATTTAACTAAACCAAAAACATGACCCAAGACCCAGATTGGGAACCAAGGTCTTTGCACAAACTTTATATACATAAATTTATGTCTTTCATGGAAGCATATCCTATTGTCATACACCCAGGTTGTTGTTGCAGGACTGAACTGAATGGTCATGACATTAAAGCTAATCATCAGATACACAAAGTGCTGCATAGTAATAGGCTGTTGCTGATGGGGAGGACATGAAGGAGTGTGTAGATGCGTCTTGACCCTTTCCCATTCCTGCTCTAGAGGTGTCTGTTAAAATCAATGCAGATTTATCTCAGCTGCAACCCTGGGGTTTAGTTACTCATTACATCACATCACAGATATGAGACATGGGCTTAGAAAATGTGTTATTGCTCTGCAGAGAGTTTTCAAAGGTTGTCATATGTCTTCCAGTGAAGGAGGGATTTGTAAAAGAAGCTCTTCATGATGGACAATAAAGAAATGTATTTTATCAACACATTATCATAATGCAGATTGAACAATGAACTTTCATCCATATGAGCTTCTTTGGGATTATAAATACTGAGCTCAAACAATGAGATTCAGTGCTTTGTTTATTAGTTAAGTGATGATTATTCTATAAAACCTGCCTCGGCTTGTGTGAATTATAATATGCTCTGTATGCATAATCAGCCCCCTGTTGTTAACAGCTTCCTTTGGGGAAACCTGCTGATTTTTCTGTCAGGGTTATCAGCAGTTAAGAAATAATGAGGATGAGCACCTGCATGCTGTAAACAATAGGTCAGCTCTTTGATTTCAGTGTGTGGAGGTGGTCTAAGGTGCATCAGTAACCCTACGCTTTAGTTCAGGATGTCCAAAAATATCAGCTGCAGAAATAGCCAGCTCAGATACAGATGGATCATGACTGAAGTACTGGGTGCTTACCATTAGGCAAAAATAAAATTCATGAATACTGCATGAAAAACCAAACTGTCTTTAAGCGAGGGCTGGAGAGGCATTTATGGAGCTCTATTTTCTGAGATAATCCACTGATACAAGAGAGTATTTGATAAGAAATGGAGCTCTTAAACAGCCAGCCATCTTGTGCTTTCTTGCCCCTTTTCCATGCTCTTGTTCTGGCTCTTGTTGCAGTATTATAAATGTTACTGTCACCAAAGACAAGTGCAGCTGTGCAATTGATGTAGATGTGTAAGAAACAGTATTTCATATCAATGTTTTTCAATATCAATTAGTCTGATCTAATTATTGCAGTATCCTAATATGATTATGAGCCAACCTGGTACAATGAAGTATACCTGAAAGGGCCTAAACATTTAAGAAACCAACTCCAGAGTGTTAATAGAGTTCATGTTAACTAACTGCCTTTGCCCATACATGCCAAACAATTTGCTACCCAAATTGCAAATTTGCTAATCAAATCTTCATCCGCCCAGGCCTGTGTACATTAGACCCAAGACCTGGCCAGTAACTAGCTTTTTAACAAAATGGCTGCACGGTCAGTAACGACAATGAGGATAGTGCACTGAAAATTCACTGACGCATAAAGAGGCTCAGTCTCTTTGGTAGTTTTCACACCTAGATCATCTGAAAGAGTTGTTCGAACACAAGTGGGCATTCCCTGTTTGGCACAGTCCGTTTGAATGTACTATATGACCACAACAATAGATCCTTGTGTCAGTACAAACTACCAACCTTAGCTCACCTAAAAGAGGTGGTCTCGGCTCACTTCCAGTTGACCCCTGGAGAGGTTTGTTTATAGTGAGGACACAATCAACCTAGCAACCAGCATAAACAGGCTGACGAGTTTACTCATCGCACTGCCGTAGTAGTAGAAGCAGCAGTAGTAGTATTGATAATTGCATTACAGCTACCAGGCAACCAGGCAGATAGCAAAGTACTTAACTAGAAGTGCTCCTGGAGCACAAAGCTCCACAAAGACATTTCCAACATTGTCAAGTAAGTTATTGTCAAAAATGTGGAAAACTGCTTTATCTCGCACTGTTACCAAATCCTTTAAAAAAATTCCTTGATTTGCTTTCAGATTTGGATCATCACCACAGTCTCATCGCTTCTTCCTTGTACGGTGACCAACACTCCCTTAAAATGCCATCAAAATTAGTGAGCTATTGGAGAAAAAAAGTGTAAAACTGCACCATCTTGCAATGTTGCTGCTGGACATGTACCACTAAAATCCTATCCCTTCTCCCAATGACCAACACTTCTTGAAAAATTCAGCATTATCTGTTCATAACTTTTTAAGTTTTCTTGCTGACAGCCAAACAGACAAAAACAAAAACATAACCTCTCGTGGAGTTAAAAATGATGTTTTGGATCCAACAGTGTCACTTTCTGTGCATAAGCACAACATTCTATGAAAATATTAACAGGTTAACAATACTCACCCTCTCTACAGCAGATTATCACAAGACTCAAGACCAGTGACGGATGCAAAAACTTGCTTAGTTCCCAGAATTTGGTCCAGCTTGTTGAGCAGGAGAATCTATCCACTCTACTTGTCAGCATCACTGAGAGTTTCTTTGTGGACATTTCTACAGGCTCAGAGTTTGTTTACATTCATATCTCATGGCATCTCAGACATTGATAAGTTAGTCCATCTGTATAAACATTAATTAGACATTTTTGTAGATGGTGACCTGCTAGCTTCCTTTCCATATTGCAGAGTGCGGCTCGTAGCCTTCACAACGCTTGACATCAGGCCAGATTTGGCCCAAAATTCTGCCTTGTGAACACGAAACTATCCAAAGGAAATATGCAAATTTGTATCTATTTGCTTCATCTGAATTAGAATGAAGTGATTGAGCTGTATGCATGAAAAACACTTGATACTGCAGCCTTGTTTCTTTCTCACAAACACTGAGAAGCTGGTGAAAGTCAACACATGAGATTTTTATTTCCTTTCTAATCTCTTTCTCTATCATTTTCACCCCCTCTTTCTTTCTGTCTCTCTCTCGCTTTCATCTGCTATTATATTTTGTCTACCTGTACCTCCAATTTTTTATTGTAGTGTTCTGACTTGGATCAAGACTGAGATTTGCCTCTGTTCACAGGTTTCTTGACATTAACAGGGATTGTTGTAAAGCAAATAAGTCAACACATAAACGTACGTCACTCTGAATGCACAGGAAGGAACAAATTAATCAATTACTGTGATTAGAAAATCAGGTCTATTGAATGTGTGAATATAGTTCATGAAATTGATTTGTGTATTATGTGGCCCTTGTTTGGAGACAGAAAAACAGTTTAGCAGTGTTACAGCATCTCAGCAGGTGAGGAGTGAGCTGTGACTGAGGTTGTGACACTCTGCTGCTCCTGAATGACTTCACTTCACACTTCAGAGCGCTCACTCTGCCCTCTCACCCTCAGGTGATTGAGAGAGACATCTTCTCACACACAATAAACTGAATCTGTAAATTCAGGGATATATTTGGATACTTCAGGAAGTGAGTGTAATTTCAGACTTTTAATGTTCAAAGTGTTGCAGATGTGACAGCAGGTTGACTCATTATTTATAATTTTGTGTCTTACCTCTTTTATTAAGCATTTCATCCTTTTTTGGCTCTGATGGTAAAACAGTCTGTTTCTAATGCGAACAGGCTCTGTCACCCGTAGCCCACTCCATCAGATTGTTCAGCCCCAGATTAATCTGACAGAGTGCTCCTGGGTAATTTAGTTGTTCTTATCTAATTGGCAGTGTGCTTGACGCTTCATTTAAGACCATATATCAGCTTTCCCTCCCACGGTGATATTTAAGTCCACTTAATGAAGAGAAAAAGGACGGAGGACTTCATCTGCAGGCCTCTTTGTTACCCGATACTTCAAGTCCTGTTTCACTCATGATTTTATAAAGACATACTCTGAACATTTCAGAGATGTAACTTGAGCTTCTAAGAGCAAAAACCCTCTGAAATGTCCTTGAGTGACTCAGCACAAGTTTTTCAAGGCTCCATTAGGGCTAACCATGACCTCTGGACTCTGATTATTACAGTGAAGAGCAATTTTTACTGTCTGCCTCCACACAAAGCATAACACTTTCAACATCTTTCATACAGGCCAGACTGACCAGCGTCATCATGCACTTTTCATCATTTTCTGATGTGTGTTTGTTTTGTGTGTGTTTCTTAGAGCGGCAGAACCACGCCAGAGAAATGGTGAGAGAGGTCGACCTGTCGCAGTGGGATGCTTTAGTCATCATGTCAGGAGATGGACTTCTGTTTGAGGTACAGAGACGCATGAATATCTTAACCTTTTTATTTCAAGCATGAACTAACAACACATTGATACATAAAATAGATGTGTATCAATAAGGTCTTTGTGATCTGTAGGTTTTATCTGTAAATCAGGCTTTTAAAAAAAATCCAGTTTTTGAAAAATTAAAATCACTGCAAAACTACCAGAAATGAAAACTACTGTCAATACTACTGTGTAAATGTATGTGTGTGGGTATGTATGTATGTACGTCTACATATGTACATTCTGAGTTTGATGTATATCTTCATGTAAATGTGTGGATATATAGGTAGGAGTATGGATGCACATCTTTTTTTTAGGGCTGTAATAGTACAGAAAAATCTCAGTTTGGTACGTTTGAGTCTGGGTTCGGTATGTTTTCATATACTTTTGAACTCTTTCATCCACCTTTTCTCTCACGCTCATATATACAAACAATTTCACAAGAACAGAAATTTTCTGACACACAATTATTGTCATTTAAATTCACTAATATACACACAGACTACCATGTACAATATCCCTCACAAATACACATGAACATACACACAGGGAGAGGAGGATGGATGTATGTTTGTGTGAGTGTGGAGTTTCTATGTGAGTCCAAAGTTAAAAGAGAATATGTTTTAATTTCCAGAGTCCACAGAATGAGTTTATCCACCAAAAATCACTGTAGATGTTGAACAATGTCTGCACATTACTGTCAGCTTATCTTTTTTCAGTGTTTTTTTTTCTATTGTTTTCATAATGAAGCCCAAGTACATAGATAGATAGACAGATAGAAGATAGATAGACAGATAGAAAGATAGACAGACAGACAGATAGATAGATAGATAGATAGATAGATAGATAGATAGATAGATTAGTGTAATGAAATTCATTTTAATTTTACTGATGAGTTCTTTGCTTACGTGTTTACACTTGTTGATGCCATAATGCAAATAATACGACTTACATTGCTCCCATTGCAAACTTGCACATGTCTGGATGTCTTTAAGAAATTATACAACTCTCATGTGGTTGTCACCAATGAACTAAAAATGAAATTAATGTTTCTCTTTCATTTTATAACACAATCTATTTAATATTTATACATTCTCAGGTATACAGTTAAGTTCAGATCTTTTTTTTCGTTTTTCAAAGTTGTACGAGATGTATCTGCAGATTAACTGGTTTCGTTAAATACAATCTAAAACAGTGACTTTATCACTAAAAACAGGTAAACAGACTAAAAACCTGAACTGCTGTCTGAAATGCACTGAATTTGATATAATGCCCTTTCATGAAAGAAACTGTACTTGTCCCTCTTTGTTTCTGGTTAAAACTGTACCTCTGTGTCTGACAGGTGATAAATGGCTTATTGGAGAGACCAGACTGGGAGGAGGCCATCCGCACCCCGTTGGGCATCCTTCCTGGTGGATCAGGAAATGCTTTGGCAGCATCAATACATCACTACTCCAGGTGGGACACACTCTGAATCCTAAATACTAACAGTCTTTCGTGCTCTGTGTTGATCAGCACAATGCTCAGCTCCTGTAGTTATGACACAGCAGAATAATGTCTGGCTCTTAATCCTCATTTGTCACATCAACACTCAAAACTTCTATTGTTTGTTGATCTTTGTTTAAGCATAATCTTTGTTTTATACATAATCCTGGTTGTTGCTGTTGAAAATGATGATGTGGTTACTAATTAATAGGATATAAAACAGCATGTATTGTTAAAACCTTAGAGAAATTTTAATTTTTCATGCAGGGATCCAAATGTTTGCTATCATTCTGAGTCTGAGGGCCTGATCTACTAAAGGTTTGTGTGTTTAAAAACACATGCAAACTTGATAGAGTGCGCAAAGCTGATCTACTAACAGGGTGCAGCGAGGATTTCGACTGTCAAATGAGCAAAATAGCACGCGCAGTCCATTTAGCGTGTTTGCCTTCATCAATATGCAGAATACATGCAGATTATCAGAACGGGCAAAATTATGGGAGGAGGAGATGCAAATGTGATCGTTTAGCACCCGCAATGTGATTTATCAAACCCGCAACTGTTTTTGTGTCTAAATTTAGCACGTTTGAAAGGCAGGAGAGGGCTGCGGTCATTGTGGCGAGAAACAGGGGTTGCATTAACCAAATATTATCCGTCAAAATGACAGACAGCAAAAAAGGTTACTGCAAGTATGTTTGTTTGCCTCTAACTCTATGGCTTCAAACTTCATTTTCTGTTTAGGGCCACTCTGCTTTCCCAAACTCTTCATGGTGACAGCTGGTAGCACACACAAAATCCTCATTTAAAGGGGGCGGTCCACACCACTTTTGCGCCTGTGATCAATTGCGGACACAGTCATAGTAGATCACCCGCGACATGCCCACTAATAGCACATACAATTTTTCAGTTTGCACACGCAATTTAGCGCTCGTTATTTTGGATCTTAGTAGAGCAGGCCCTGAATGTATTTCAGGTTCAGGACTGTTTGTTAAGTGAAACAAGATTTTTGAAGACATAATAATGTGAAAGCTGCATTGTAACATTAACACTGTTTCTTGACAAACCCACAACCCAGAGCTCAGTATAAACCAGTCTAACCAGGGAGGTAACGCACGGCTTTGAGCTGCTTTGTTCCAGAGTGCTGTGGTGAGACAGTCATTATGTGACATATACTTATTATTGTCCTCTGTGTGACTGAAGCTCAGAGACTCAGTGGGCCCACCCCCCTGTGTATTTCAGAGTAAAATGGATTCATCTCATTCATAAATCATTAATGATGAGCTCATATGAGTGACTGTTTTGAGTTTACTTAACCAGAACAAAGAGGAGAGAGGAGAGCAGGAGGACAGAAAGGGGTGGAGTGCTTAAGAATAACCAATGGGTGATCAGTGAGTAACACAATAACCAGTGACAACAGATGCGGATGTGGAAAATATATTTACTGTCATTACCAAGAACAAAGACTCTTTACTGATTAATCTGTATTTAGCAGTAAATGAACACGACAAACGTTTGAATCATCAATTTGATTTATCATTTTTTAAACAATGTAAAAGATAACTAGCTTGAATATCTGTTCAAAACCTGATTTTATCATGTCATCTTCTAAATTGATTTAAGAAAATGAAGTTAACAAATGATTCAGTCAGATAAGTCATATTTGTATTTGTTATTACATTACATGTATTACATGTAGAATCTGGGGAGTGATGAGATAGAGCCTTAACCCTCTGTTGATGTCCTAAAGGTGGATGCTGAGATGAAAGAGTGCAGTTCTGATACAGGACAAAGTTGGCAGAGACAAAGTAGGGATAACAAACAGGAAATCTAGTCGCTTTAACTAGTCAGTGGTTAGTAGGATGTTTGTAATAATTGAAAACTGACTTATATCAGGTTTGAACTCAGAGCAACTCCAGTTGGCTTCTCCATCCCAATTCTCATAAAGGCTGCAAAATGTAAGTTTTGTAAACTCACCTCCGGACTATAAATGACAAATTTTCTTTTTAAGGTGTAATATGGCTAATATCAAACATGCATCCATTATCTACACTGTTTATCCTTTTCAGGGTCACTGGGGGGCTAGCCTATCCCAAGATAGACTGTGCAAGAGGTGGGCTACACCCTGAACTAGTTGCCAGCCAATCACAGGGCCACATAGAGAGACAAACATTGTTTTGTGCTCTTACCTAAGGACAGTTTGGATTCACCAATTAACTTAATGAGCATGTCTTTGGTCTGTGGGGGAAAGCCGGAGTGCCCAGAGAGAACCCATGCAGGTGCTGGGGGGGGACATGCAACCTCCACACAGGAAAGCCCTGACCCTGGCCCTGGGGCAATCTTCTAACAGTGAGGCACGTGCACTACTTGTTGCGCCACCATGCTGCCCCTAATATCAAACAAAAGGTGCCAATTTGGGTAGCATGCTTTGCTGGTTAAAATATATTGTGATATATTTTTGTTGAGCTAATTTAGATTTTTATTTTACTCATTTTTTTTAATCACAATTATTTTTAGGGGGTTTCTGCATTCATTGAAGCCACTGAATAAAATTTGAAAGTTGGGACAGAGAGAGCAGAAGGACGAAAGAAAGCGAAGGATGACATACAAGAAAGAGGCGCTGGACTGGATTCAGATCCTTTTATCTGTCACTGAGCAGATTCATACTTGCAAGGCTTGAAGTTGATACTGCAGGTGTGCAAAAAAGCATTTGGCATTTGAGTTAAATCGTAATTATTATAAGATTGAAAATAGATTCAAATTGTCCATAAGTCAAATTTTATGTGTATGTCATTAAACGTACTTCCTTTCATGTAAAGTAATTATTCACCAGTGGCCCATCAGGCTTGAATCTGAAATTGATTTAGTATTGAATGGTAACCCTAAGAACCGGAATCTACTCAAAGTGTGACCTATCAGGAGATTCACACTCTTAGTGATACACTTGATCCCAGTCAGAAATTGACCACACCAGTCAGCGACCTTAAAGAGTTTCTGTTGTTTTGTTTCTGCTCTCTCTACCTGGAGTCATGAGGGAAATCAAACAAAGTAAGTTAGGTGCTCTGGGGCACTTGAGCTGCTCTCTTTTCAGCTGCTCTCAATGTTTGTAGGTTACCTTCAGCTCTATCTCATCCTTTTTAATGTCTATTTTTCAGAGTCTTTCTGCTTGCATTCACTCTCCTTTTTTTTAGCCTACAGTGTCTTTAAGGGTCTGTTGGTTTAATCTTAATTCGTAACTGATGACATAAGGTTATAAATTAGCTGTAGTCAAAAGCAGTGAAACACCTAGCACCATTATCAAACAGCTTCATTCATTCATCATTTTGGCTGCAGCTGCCAATCAGCTTCTCTTCAAACAATGGACTTCCAGCCAGAACAGCAGCCACAATGAGAGGAAGAGACCAGACTGTGTATTGTTTACTCTCCTCTCATACTCCCGGGGCATCCAGAAAATATTTCTCTCCCTCTCTCTCACTCTCTCTCTCTCTGTATCTGGTATTATTCCCAGCTGAATGTCGGGTTCAGTGAGGCTGTGCGGATCAAACAAGCGACAGCTAGAATGAATCTGGTATTATCTGATGCAGTGAACAGGTTTGCTGAGTGAGGCTTTAATGTGTTTTTGTACACAAACGTCATACTGCATTTAAACTGGAACTTTACCTTCTGAAGCAACAGGATGGGAAGTCTGACATGATGGAGAGTCTCCCTCCCCTGGTGGTTAACAGATACTACCTCAGAGGCTTAGATATGTTAGTTGGAGCTAATATGCAAATGTGGACAAAAACGCATAGTATGTAGAAATTAGCCTCCAAGGGCCCTTAAAGGGATAGTTCAGGCATTTTAGGAGTGGGGTTGTATGAGATACATGGCATTGGCCTGAACATAATCCATACTGAGAGAGATCAGCTCTTCATACAGTCGGCATGGAAGCTTGGGCTATATGTTGCGGCAGGCGGTGCCACCAACTCCTCGTAATTTATTTAGATTATTTTTTGGGCATTTTGTGCCTTTATTGATTGGAGAAATAGAGAGACACGGTGGATAGACTTGTGAAAGGGGACAACAGAGAGTAGGGGAGGACACTCTGCAATAGGCCATATTCAAAACATTTACTACTACTTACTTTTCCACTTGACCTCTTTGTTTAAGCACCACTTTGGTACACTGCAAATACAACGTGTCCTCCCAGCAGCTGCGTATGTATCAAATAAGGTTTGACTTTAATTTGCGAGTACATAAATGTCACTCTATCCCTAATAAAGATTAGTTTAATTAACAAATGACTTAAGATTATCCAAGCACAGTAATTTTGACAACGTGTGTCATTCTAACTCTGTTTATCTCCACAACAACAAACATTCAGTGTGTTTTCATCAAGTAAACTGATAATTGAAACTATGGCTTCTGTCTTTATTAAATAAACAGTTGGTATAAGCCAAATATTATGGAGATGAACTTTCATGTGGCTCATCTGGCTTGTCCTCACAGTTTGTAAAGCTGTGAACCTGATTTGTTTAAGTATAAATATTCCTTACAGCGGGGAGGTTTTACATAATGAGAGCTGCAGACTGCAGAGGCTATACAAAAGCTGCTGGTATACTCTGATCCTGAAACATCACAAAGTGATTTTTAGAAATCACTCTGATTTCATCCAGTTTGATGACCTAAGCTCGTGATTTACACTTGTATCAACAGGTAATGGGGTTTTCCAGCCCTCCATTTGCTATGGCTGTTTACTCAATTTCTCATTCAGACCTTCTGAGTATTCATCTACAGAGAAGTTTTTCCTGCGTGCGCTCCTGTGCATACAAGTATTCCCAATGATCCATAGCAACAGCTGTCATATTTGCTGCAAAAATCTCCCATTTATCCACTTTGATGGCAGTTGTTTCCTCTTGTGAAACAAGCTGGTCGTGGCTGCTGCTAGACGGGCACGTTAGCTGTGCTGTGTACTAAAGCAGTGCCTAAACTTAGTTATTTTAAAAAGTAAGTTATTGTAAATGTTTTGAAAATAGCTTGCATTCACCCAGTGCTGTCTTTGTGGCTGTTTACACCTAAAATTACGAGGAGCTGGTGGCACCACCTGCAGCATAACATAGTCCTTTCTTCCATGCTGACTGTTCTTTTTTATACAGATGCAGAGCTGATCTGTGCCACTGTGGCTCATGTTCAGCTCATGCCATGTACCTTATACAACACCTTTTCTAAAATTCTGGACTATCCCTTGAACCAAATGAATCGACTGAATGAAGAGCAACCAGAATCATGGTTGATCAAATAAGGAGTGAAAACATAAAAAAACATAAAAGAGACACAATATGAGGGTAACTAAACTGAGTAGCAGTTCTAGCTACTAGTTCAGTAGTTTAACATGACATTAAACTAGGGGAAAGGTTTTTGGTTGTATAATTGCTTACCTAAAAAACTGAATTTGCCATTTTTATTATCAATTTAGACTTTATGTGATATTACATGTGTCTTGAATCTTTTCTCTGTCAACCATTAATCTGTTAACATAGACAGTAAGTCATATGACAGTTAACCAGCTATTCTTCTCAAAGTAATTGAATCAAAATCACTAAAAGCATCTATCATACCACCATCAAACTACAATTTGTAAGTGTTTAAGGTATCTTTTAAGGCTGTGCTGTATACTCCAGACGATAATATTCCAACAACTAGAAAAGCACTCCGAGAGCGCAGACCTCCGCCAAGCAGTTTCAGTCCACTTAGGCGAAAATGGTCCTATCCGGCATTGTTAAAGAATCCTTTTAAAAAATTCCTGGATCCAGATGGTGATCCGGATCAGTCCCAAAATCGAATCATTTCTTCCGTATCCCATTCCACACATTTCCTGAAAATTTCATCCAAATCCGTCCATAACTTTTCAAGTTATCTTGAACACAAATTGAATTGAAAGGAAGTTAGGACTTCGATTATCATTTTCAAAATCACCTAAAATACACATTTTAAAAAGATTTGATGGTAATAATTGTGTACTTAGAGTTTTAATTTGACGTCACACACATATAGATCCATCCCACTTGCAGACAAGATGGGCTTTTCTCTGCTGTAGGCAGGGATTGAGATGCTGTTTAAAAGAAGGGAAGGTTAAGCTAAAAGAAATGTGCCCAGCTGCTGATGCCGAAATTAAAAAAACAGCATGACCTTCACCAAGTTTCAAGTATTTCCACACATTGAATTCCTTCAGAGGATTTCTTATTTACTTTTTCTCCTAACTATTGAACAGCAGCGTCACATGTATGGTCATTGTGAGGAAGGCAGTACGAGTGTAGTACTGACTGACTTATTTTGTCTAATCTGTTTATGTCAGCCAGGGGAGCTGGATCAAGTAAGAGACACACAACTCTGTATTACACAGCATTATGTAAGCCAGTGACAGCATGAAGGCATACAGTGCAACTTGCAGAACAGATTTTCAGACCCAATCCAAATCCTGATCCCAGACATAGTTTTGTTACCCTGCAGAGCGGCTAGATCCACCTGATTCAATGTATGTAATCAAGCAGAGCCCTCTTGCAAAGCCCCAAGCTGGAGCAAATGAGCTCAGTCTGCAGAGTCACTGGACGGTCTGTGAGAGAAAGAGGCAGGACTTACAAGCCTGACAACAGATAGAGGAAACTGCAGGCCTGTAAACAATGGCTGCTTGTATGGAGATAAGCACTGATGCTGCCTGTAGTTGCAGTTTTATCAGAACTGGACATTTCTTCATAAAAGAACAACGACACTGAAAAACACTTAAAGATATTATCGCTCCTATCTAGACAGACTTTGGTAAGTGTTTGATTTGCAACAGTACATGCCCCCTACATCATCTGATGGCCCGTAATTACTGTGATTGACTGAATGACTGTCTATTTACCTTTTGGGTATGTTTTTGAAAGGCTCTGCCTTCCCCAAACCTATGGGCCTATGGGCTGTTGCTAAGATGAACTAGTGAAATATATCCCTTACTAGATATATTGAACTGTCTATTGGATGTGTCAGGTCAACAGTTTTAAGTTCACATATGAAATCTAATGTATACTAACAAAATTGTGGACTTTTTTATTTTTGCTGTAGTTGTTATATATATATTTTTTTTTACTTAAAAATGGCGTTAACAGAACCAGAATCAATATGAGGTGTTGAAATGGGTATTGTTAATATAAAATGTTTTCCCATCCTTTCCACAGTGTTGCGGGGCTGAGAGTTGAAGAGGAATAGGTTAACTTGTTTACCAAGTATACCAACATGTTGAGCCTTTGAGCTTAATACAAACAAACAAAAGGGAGCAGCCCAGGGAGTGTGAACAGTGAGCTGCCAGCAACAAAACCAGAGTAAATTTGATTGGCCTTTTATTTATTAAACTATTTGCACTGTTTTGCCTGTTGGATTGAATTAATAGTTTTGGTCAGTCTGCCAGTAATTTTGTTTATTCACGTGATTAAAACAAGTGACAAGTTTTTTTTATTATGCAATTCAGATGTCCTTGCTGTAGGATATTTGTTGCATTGCTCCTTGAGAGTTTTTGTTTTGCTTTGCTGAGAAAACCTTTAATGAGTTGAAAAAAAAAACATAAAACATGATTGGTATCAGCCGATCTCACTAAAAGTTGATCAATATTGGCCAAGAAAGTCGGATTAGGGCATCCCTAATTGCAAATATTGTTGTTGCCTCTATGTAGAACCGCCATGTTTTAGTTAAAAATGGCTTTACTCTCGCTGAATACATTTAAGCTTCAAAAGCCATAAAAAGAAGGTTAATTTGGTAAGATTATCACCAAGAACAGAACATGTAAGATTCCTAATATTTTTGTTGGCTGCAGATCTAATCAGCAGTGATCCAAAACCCAGTGAAAAAGTCCCATAGGGTTTTAGCAGGCTTTTAGTCAAGACAGCCAGCTTGATGCTAACTTCCGTGTTTGCCTACTAAAATACATTGCCCTGCATTTCTGTTTTAACCCTTTCTTACCAAAAGTTCTTTATATCATGCCAGCATTCATGAAAGGGCATCATGCTAAATTTTTTTTTGTAGATTGGTGCAGAAATGAGCCCAAAAACGCTAAAGTGTGTTAGCATTTAACACTTATGGTTCCCACGGCCAAAAGTTTAAGTGATTTTACTATAGCCTTTTGAATGAACATTTGAAATAAGGTCTGTGGTCAACACATGCATACAAGATTTAAGTGTATCATTTTGCAAACTTGAATGCATCTTGCATTGCTTCGCATTTAAATTTTAAAAGCGTTATCGTGTTTAAAATAGATGGTTGCTGACAAACTGCTATCAAGGACCACAATAATGGCCAGGGATGCTCATTTTTAGCGTCTTTTAATAAACAATAATACACACACCATAGCCACAGCCATAGGCATGAACTTGATCAGTTCATTTGACTAAAGGAAAGTCCTCAGACAGGAGGTCAAAACGTGGCTCTGTGTTTTGAAAGCTGCTTCTAAGTTGAACTGCCATATCGTAGTGCCATAAAATATTATCTTTTTACTTTCTGCAATTACGTTTAAGCCTTAAAACTTGCGAAAGTTAGATTTGTTGATAAAGATTATCATGATAAACAAACCTTATTATCAGCAATAATCAGTGAAAACACCGTGAAAAATTCCATTGGCTTTATTTACAGGAACTAGCACGATGCTAACTTCCAGATTGGCCCACAAAAATCCCTGCACCACTCTATTAGTGTCAGGGGTTTGTTTGGTTTTTTTTTTAACTATCTTTGACTTTTTTACCAAACACTGATCAGAGAGAAACAGAGCAGTGTAATGTAGATGAGCCTGTTTGTAGAGTCAGACTGGTGAATAAATACGGGGTGATGAATATGGAGATAGCTGCAGGCCCCGCTGAGGCACTCAGACCTTTCTGTGGTTGGTTGTTGGGGTAACAGAAGGCAAATCAGAGATTGTGTGTGTGTGTGTGTGTGTGTGTGTTTGTGTGTGTGTGTGTGACCTCCAACCTCAGTCTCCATTCTCACAGATGGGGTTGTCATTGTCGTCTGAACGCTCTGTTGTGTCTGAAGTCCCTTGAGCTAATCTGGTCCCACCTCCAACATTTGTCCCCTCAAGCCTCCTGCTTGTATTGACCCCCCCTCACCCTTTGTTCCCTCACCTTCACCCGCTGCCTTCAACAATCTCTCACCCCGTCTCCTCTGTGAGATTTCATGATTACACAATAAGGTCACAGCTTCCCCAGTATTGTATAACACTCCTCTTATAGCTCACTTCCAAAAAACAAGCCCACGCCTCGACCCACTTTTTACACCCAAAAAGATGAGGTTCACTCTCTGTTTATGTTTTGGTGTCTGTGTCTCAATTTGGAAGCAAGACTCTGATCTGTGTCTTCTCTAGAGCACTGATGTGGAGGCTACAATTGTGAAATTGTTCTTTGGTTGTCGAAGAACATGGGGTGTGACTCAGCATTAACTGATGAATACAATATGATCTTAAGATATGGTTCAGTACAGTAGGATTTGATATGGTATGGTAGAAGACTAGAATTTGGAATTACTCTCCCTTGAAAAGCTCTTCATGGTCAGGCATATCTCAAAGAGCTTGTGCTGCTGTGCTACCCAAAGTACAGGCCTGCTTGTGGTACCCTCAGTCTCTGTCAGTTGTATGGGAGGTAGAGCCTTCAACTTATCAGACCCCTTTCCTTAGAAATCTCTACCAATCCCAGTTAGGAAGGCATACACCCTCTCTTTCTTTAAGAGTAGACTTAAAAGGAACCCCGGCTGTGAAGACAAATAGTCATACATATGCTTTAATGTTTATTTTATACTAGAGTGTGTTGTTAGAAAAGCACGAAGAATTGTTATTTCTTTAAAAATCGCAATTTATAACACATATTCTAACCTATGGACGCAGCCATTGTTTTACTAGCACAATGCATGCTGGGTTGATGACGTTATAGGGCTGCACTGTGCAGAGCCACTACGTTCACTCACTGGCTATCAGGAGCGATAATACCATAACAATGCCACATTGTGCTACTTTTGGGTGCAATTTTCAGTCAAAGGGGAAACAAGGGGAGTGATGTCAGTCTACACAGCTTCACCAGTGACAAGAAGAGAAGAAAGGAGTGGGAAATCGCTTGTGGGCGTACACAACTTCTCAAGGACCCGCGGCTATGTTTTCGCCACTTCTCTCCAGATACACTTGATGCGTTTAGCTGAGCCAAGCTGCTGAAAGAACTCACAGGTGCTGCTAGTTACATAGACTAAAGCCAAATACCTTGCCTACAGTTTTCTCACACAGCCAGACAAAACACCCTCGGGAAACGAGGGAAGTCCGCTGGAGGAAACGTCAGGAGACGGCAGGAGACGCTGGATGTTCTCCTGCGAGGATGTTAACAACTCACTCCTGCAGATGAATCAGTCAACACAGCAGTCCGTAAGTCTACAGACTCGTCGTCAGCTTACTCTGTGATCGTGGTCATGCTCGATGGTTTGCCATCAGCTACATCTGCAGGAGCGAGTTGTTGACGTCCTCGCAGAAGAACACCAAGCGTCTCCTGCCTATGGCATTTCCTCAAGCATGTCTTCATGCTCGGCACAGTGCAACCCATACACGTCATCCACCCGGCATGCATTGCGCTCGTAAAACAATGGCAGCGTCCGCAGGTTACAAAAATTGTGATTTTTAAAGAAATAACAATTCTTCGTGCTTTTCTAACAACACATTCTAGTATTAGATAAACATTAAAGCATATTTATGACTATTTGTCTTCACAGTCAGGGTTCCCTTTAAAACCTTCCTTTTTGATAAAGCTTTCAGTAAAGACTGACTTCGGCTTAGACCAGCACAAAGTTAAGCTGCAACAAGCTTGAACTGCCAGGGGAACCAGAATTCTTGGCTTCTTTGTATATTCTACTTTCACTCTCCTCTCTTCTGTCTCTCTTCCTCTCTATTTTGCTCTTAGATGTGTCTCTGGTTCTTGCCTTTTAGGCTGCTCTGGGTTGTTAATGTGGACAGCCTGATGCTGTGGGCCTGCAAAACTGCTAACATTTAGTCTTTTATCTAATCCCTTTCCATTATCACTACAGCTCCTATTGTTAACTTCAGAATGATCAGTCTATTAATACATATGGTAGCTCTTGAAAATGTCGCACATATATTACTGTACTTATTATTACCACGTGGATGACCTGCTAACGCTGTGGACCCACCTGACTTCGACTGCTTCAACTTAGATCAGCCAACATCAGCAAAAACAGAATTTAACGTCTTTGTTGGACAGAGCCTGTCAGTGTGGAGTTTGTATGGGTTTTCTCTGGGCACTCTGGTTTTCTTCTACAGATCAAAAACATGCTTAATGTAAACTGTTTACTTTAAATAGGTGTGAGTTTGTATGTGTACAGTTTTCTGTCTCTCTATGTGGACCTATGATTGACTGGCGTTTGGTTCATGGTATGTGATGCTTTTCACCCAATGTCAGCTGGGACAGGCTCCAGCCACCGCACCCACGAGGGATAAGCTATGTCTATAGATAATGTTTATTGGATTATAAAAAATAAAACGAATGGGGAGTAAGGTGTAGAGTGGTATTTTCTCTTTAAAGTGTGTTGAGACAAAATTAATCTGAACAAGTGCTATACTACTGAAAATAAATAGATTGATAGACAGATTGATTAATTGATTGACTGAGAGACAACTGATTGAAAGAGGATAAAATGGGTTAAAGAATGTGGAAAGATTTGTAGGTTAGGAGTCAAAGGCGGGATTAAAACCCTGGATGGTCCTATTTCATGTTTAGAACCTTTGATTTTATAGCAGAAGAGTGCTGCTCTCTCATGATGTTGCTTAGATGTCTCTAGAAAACAGATGAAAAAGTCTTTTTTTGATCATGGCAGAATCAAATACTGTTATCAAACTCTTATATTTACTCCCTTTTTCCCATGATTCTCTCCTGTAGGTCCTCTCAGGTGTCAAGTGAGGAGCTCCTGCACAGCTGTGGTTTCTTGCTCTGCAAAGGTCTTGTGTCCCGCATGGACCTGGTCTCCATCCACCTCTCCTCCAGCCCTCGCCTCTTCTCCTTCCTCTCACTAGCTTGGGGCTTCGTAGCAGACGTGGACATCGAAAGCGAGAAGTACCGTCACGTGGGAGCAGCTCGGTTTACCGTGGGCACGCTGGTGAGGCTGGCGTCTCTGCGTGTTTACAAAGGACGGCTGTCTTACCTGCCTGTCCTCGAGGACCATAACAACCAGGCATGTTTGAGGAACAATTTGACTCTGCACTGTAACAAACAGGCATTGACTCTGGATCTGTGTCAACGGTCAAGAGATTCTGTCTGCCACAACACCTTTCATAATTCCTGCCACTCCAACAACTCTCTTAAAGTGCGCCGAACAGACAACATGTCATCTAGAAGCCCTGCTAAAACCCTTAGCGGACCATCAGACTCCCTCCTGCTGCCTCTGGACCAGCAGGTGCCCAGAGACTGGGTGGTGGTGCAGGAGGAGGACTTTGTCCTCATGCTGGCCATGTACCAGTCCCACCTTGCCGAGGATCTGTTTGCCGCACCAGATGCGGCCCCCGATGATGGTGTCATCCATCTTTTCTACGTCAGAGCTGGAATATCTCGTGCTGCGCTGCTGAAGCTGTTCCTGGCAATGGAAAAGGGTGCACATCTGGCGACAAACTGTCAACATCTGGTGTATGTTAAGGTACGGGCACTCAGACTGGAGCCGTTTTCACCCAAAGGGATCATAACAGTGGATGGAGAAGTGGTGGAGTATGGGCCAGTGCAGGCGGAGGTACACAGAGGGCTGGCCAGATTAATCACTGGATGAAATATAACCATCATCAGCACCAGCTTATATATCAGCTGTCTAATGCCCAACAAGGACATTCTAGCTTTTTTAAATTAGAAAGTGCAGGTACTGATGAGAGGATTAGATGATTGATTACTCATTATTAATTTCAGCCTTTCAAGGATGAACAGAGAACTGCTTTCCTGAAAAGTACGGAGATAAACAGGCGGGATTTATGATAAACAAGAGCCATTTAGGGAGAGCCAAACTGATCAATATGCAATCACAAATTATAGACTACAATAACTAAGTAATCAAAAGAAATAAATAAATACAAAAGACAGAATGAATGAATAAATAAATAAAGGAAAATTATGATTTGTAAAACCACCCTTATTTTTTAACCATGCAGCAGGCTTGGCATGGATTTTTAGCTCAGCTTCCTTTTTATGAGTTTTTATCTCACCAAGTGCTCATAACTCCAATAAGACCAGCAGATCAGAGACAGCTCTCTGATTGGCTGTTGCTTCAATCTGTAGTAAAGATAATCCAGTTAAATCATTTTTGTTACACCATTGTTATATTAGTATCTTAATGTTTAAGTATCAGTCACATGACTGAGTCTGACTCTGTCACTGATTAGAAGCGTTATGGCGTACAGCAGGGTGTCTTTCCTTCCTTTACACTGCAGCAATTTTCTTTTTAAGCAAAGCTCTCTCATTGTTCGAATGGCAAATGAACATTTGCTCCTGTCAGCACCCAGGGGTGTTTTTGTCTTGGGCACAATGATGGTGCAAAAAGGCACAAGACAAATGCACCTTACACCACCTAAAACCAGATCTTAAGTCCTCAGCCCAGTTTATTCCTGCTATTTTGAGGAGGCATTAAAATGATGGAAACATCCGCTGAATCGAAAGACACACTTTACAGAGCGTGTACCTTATCCATGCTCAACAGTCCAAACTATCCACTAGCACTGTATTTATTGATGAATTAATCTATACTTCCTAACGGGACAGAAGACTGAGCCTCGATATCCAAGTTCCAAGTGCACAATTTCAAAGGTCTTATGTGACCGAAAGATGGACTGACTGATCTATGTTCATAAATTTGATTGGCATCAATACTTGTGCTCACAAAAATGAATACTGTTGGATTAGTGTGTTTTACAGACATATACAAGTATAAAACCTCACTGACATTAAGAATCCAATTTATAAGAGTGCCCTGATCAAGACAGGCAGCAGCACATTTACTAAGTTACAGAGATGAAACAAACACAAAACAAACACATCAACCACTCCATTCAGAGTCAGAGCAGAAAACCATCAGTCAAAAAACATCCACAGCCTGCTTCATCTTCCTCCAATGCCTTAAATCTGCTTCTAAAGAGACCACCTCTCCAAGACCCACATTTTCCTGGAGAAGATTCCAGTCTGCAGTGGCAGCATATCTGAAGCTTCTTTGCCCAGTTCAAGACAAGCTTGTTGGACGAATAACAAAAGTATGTTTTTTGACTCAGTCACAGAACAAACAGTTGATCAAGTATCCGGGAAGGAGGCTGAATATAGACTTATAAATCAGAATGTGCCAATAATTCAGTCTGCAGATGAGACCACAGTAGATTATAAGATCCTGTCAGATCCAATCAGTGTGTGGGCAGAGATTTTTTAGTGTAAATTAGAGGTGTCAAGCACAGCTTTTCAGTAGTTTCTGATGTTGTGGGAACGTATCATGACAAATTTAACTTAGGTCCAAGCATCAACATGTCTTTATACAGTGTGCTGAAATTTTTTTAAGTGTTTAAGGGCTCAAGAAAAGGAGGGGGATCAAATGGTTTGACTGAAAACAATAAAATAAGTGGTTTATAAATCAAAACTTTAGCCTACATGTGCACACTGGCATCAGTGGAACGAAATCTTCTCACTGGTTGGATTAATTCATGCTATGCTGAAAAACGCAACTATCAATAACTAAGCACACAATCCATCAGCTTTGTGCCATAATCCCAGCTTTGTGCCAGGATTGTGGACCATCTAGATATCAAAGTGTAAACAGACATGCCCCAAACTGCTGTGCATCATACACAGTGCCATTAGAATAGGGACAGAGTGTTTTATCTTTGAAAGTGCTGTTGGGAAAATGTAGTAGAACAACAAAATGGTTCAAAGAAAAGACATGTATTGGAATAGTTCAGTATGATTTATTCAATTATGTAATCATGATATTGAACAGTTTTAGTCCTCGAGGTAGTGATTCATCCTCATTTGACAAACACACACACAGGTTTGTCTTCCACCATCAGCATCTTCAGTCTGCATCATCTCATCGTGTTTGTCGCTGCATGACAATGTTTTCTGACATGTCCCTCTGAGTTACAGCTTCTTATGCAACAGCAGAGGGTGAATTTATGTCCGCACAGCTCTTCTACTGCATGCTGGTGACTTTCAGAGTGTGTGTGTGTGTGTGTGTGCATGTGATGCAGTAAATTTCGGGGAGCACTGCTGTCAGTGCCATCCATAGTGTTCATACTGGGTCATCCATTAATCGTCAACCATTAATCACAGAAATCCTCACATCGTCAGTATGGCCCAAAGTCTGTACATTAAATTAAGGCACACATCAGGTGGGCGTTCTCTTAATATATCGCCTCATATTTTCTTCTTTTTATCAGAGCTGCTTACAGTTTCTGATCAGAGGTTGTAAAGGAGTTGTTAGCAGATTAAACTGGTTGCCTTAAGGAGCTGCTTCTTTCTAGTCCTCTAAACAAAACATGTAACTGTTATTTGACCAAAACACAGATTCATTTCCTGTCCAGATTTAATCTTTAATATGACATGTTTGATTGCTAGATTATGATGTTCTCTTACTAATGTAAGACCCTTACTAATGCCAGGGTCAGACTACAATGTATCAGATCAGGCAACCACAGAGGCCTGAAATATGCTGTGTCAGACAGACATGATGGTATCCCAGTGAGCATCACTGCTGACATGGTGGCATTGGAAGGAGGAGGCGTGGGGCTAGTCGACATCCAAAAGATGGCAATAAGAAAACTGGACATGCTCAGAGTGCACAAACCTCCACCAAGGCGTGTCTGACATTCTAAGCCAAGTTGATATAACCTGACACACCAGATGGACTGTTCAGTATATTTCACCAGTCCACCTGGAAAAGGGCCCATAGAAAGTGTTTAAGGATGGACAGAACCTTTCAAAAGCATATCCTAAATATCCTTCCTATAGAAAAGTTTGGATTGTTGTTATTTGTTTTTTTCTTAATAAAGAAATGTGGTGCAGATCTAATAAAAATGCTACTGTAGCTGTTAGCATTTATGCTAACCTCTGTGCAAGCAGTCGCTACCTGCTGTTGTTTTTCTTGTAGCTTCCACCTCCTTCCACTTTGAAGGACTCTGATTGGGTCGTCCTGCTTTTGCTGCTCACAGCCATTGTAGATTGGAGCTTAGCAAGATAGATCTGACTTATTACAGACATAAGATCAGACTGACCTGCCTGCCCTACAAGGTTAGAGTTATTGTGGAAAATGTAGAAAACTGCCCTGTTGTGCAATGTGAACAATCCTTTAAAAGATTCTGGGATCTGAATCAGGATTAAAAATCACCACCCAAATCTCATCACTTCTCTCTTGCACCAACATCTCTGAAAATTTCATATAAATGTTATAAACTTTTTAAGGTATTAGCAAATATGTGGAAAACTGCCTTATCATGTAATGTAAACAAATTCCTTAATAAGTTCCTGGGTTCACATCTGTGTTTGTATCACCACCAAATCAAATTACTTCTCCATGTGCCATGACCAACATCGAGTCATCTTACTGACAGACAGACAGACAGGCATACGCAGGCAAAAACATAACCCTCATGGCAGAGGTAACGAATGTTGAGGATTATGTTTTTGAAATGATTTTTTTTTGGTCACAGCCAATGAGAGTTACTCAACTGTTACCCATAATGTCTGTTTTCTAGCCATAGAGAAACATTGGACAACTAATTGAGCGGAGATAGAGAAGGTTCAGCAGTTTTTACTTATACATTTAGGAAATGGTGCCAACATGAAGCACAGACTCCTGTTTCATGATTTGCTTTGGTTGGTAGTGAATGTGCTTGAACTGGCAACATACTGGTATGAAATTTTAGTTCTCATCCCTACTATTGTACATGCACAGCACTCTGTACTTCATTTGATCAAAGCATCCAACATACAATTGAAGAGGGCAAAACAAAAATTGAAACATATTAGACTTTCTGTCAGGAGGTGTCCCAGATGTGGCCTCGAATTCTGTAACTATGGCTAAGTTCACACTGAAGACAAAAGTGGCCCTAATCCAACTATTTTGTGACCCAAATCTGATTTTTTTTGTAATGAAAGTCTGAACAGCAAGATTACGCAAAAACTACTGGACAGATTTTGTTGAAATTTTCAGGAGATGTTGGTAATGGCCCAACTTAAAAATGATCAGATTTTGGTGGTGATCCAGATAACAGCTATTAGCGAACAATTGTTTTTGCTCAATAACTGTCTAACTAATAATGATATCAACATGATTTTGAGTGCTAGGTGTGGGTTTTCAGGGTCAAGGAATCACATTATGATGGTAACTTGATCATGGAACTATTGCTTATAGATGTAACAGCAATATGTGAGCTACCTTAGCGGAGGTTTGCGCTCTCTGAGTGCTAAATCAGATATCCCTGATTTTTCTCAAAGGGACCTCACTCTGAACAGTAACGGCGCACCAGAGGATGCGAGATGAAGCCAGATCCAATGTAAACAGTGGAATAAACAATTATGGATGAACTCTGTCAGTGAGGCCCCTCATGTCACATCCCACCACTCCTGGCTCAGACTCACATTCACACAGACCTCTGTACAGATGCAGCAGCCACTGCTCCACGAAAGACCATCATTAAAACATGTGCTCTCTTTTTTCTCAATCTTCTTCTCCTCTTTATCACTTTATCATCGTTTTGTCAGCTCCGCTTGCACAATTTGAAAACTGACATACACACACTAACGTGTAGCATCCATATTTACTTTTGTAATCACAGCGTGCTGCGTGTGATGTCACATCTTCTTCTGCGCATGCAGGTCACTTCAGGGCTGAAGACGGTTCATACTGAAGTCTGATGGCAGTCGCATTTGAATAATGTGAATCACAAAAAAATCGGATATCAACAAAAAATCCGACTTGAGCATTGAGACCTGCAGTGAGAACGTGGCCTAAGACACTCTTAGCTGGGATCTAACAATCCAGACTGCTGCATCTGGTTTTATTGGTGCTTATAAAGTGTAGTTTGAGTCTGACATTGATCTCACAACATAACTGAGAAAGAAACACATGTGAGGTTTCTTTTCTTATTTTTTAATCTTGTTTAGCAATTATTAATGACTGAAGTTTGTTTACTTAGGCAAGCGGCTCTTCATAAACCTGCACATGATTTAGCTCCACCTTCATTCAACTGATGGTGCTATTTTCTCCCGTCTGTGATGTTAAAGTGGCTCAATCCTCTCTGAGAAAAGTTAAAAGTAAGACAGCAGCCTTTAAGATAAGTCACATCACTGAACACAGACTCCTGAAGTCTGCAGCTCTGTCCTGCATCCTCCATCATCTTCATCCTCCTCCTCCTCGCTCATCCATCCATCCGCTGCTTTAAGCACTGCAGTGCTCTGCAGAGTGATCCCAGACCTGTGTGACTCCAGCTCCAGCTGCTTCCCAGAGACACAAACACACATCCTGGCTGTGGAAGATTTATCACTGATCATCACCGAGGTGTCCTTAACATGGAGCTTAAAGTCTGACTGAGGGTTACAGAGAAGGTTTTTATTAAGATGTTTGTAATTGTGATTTAAATTGTCTCAGACTTTGACATAAAGAGGTTAAAAAAATCCGACTTTCTGAGTGAAGGTGAAATGAACTCTCAAGATGCCTTAAACAAGTTTTTTTTTTTGTTTGTTTTTTTGTTTTTGGAGTGTTGAACCGGGATAAACAGCTCATTATTGAGCCCACAGAGAGGGGGGCGGATGAAGGAGGGGAGAGATATCGACGTGCTAAATGCTGCATGAGGGAGGCGGCGTCGTGCTCCTGACAGGGCACCCTCCTTCTTCCTGCTCACCACAACAAATCATTTGAGAGCATGAGCAAACTGTGCTGATGCTGACAGAGAGATGGATTGATTATTTGAATCCTCCACGCAGAAGAGAGAAAGTCTGACAGAAAATGTTTAATTTTACCAACTGAGCCTCTGCATGAATGATTATGTCCTGATCCCTGGTACTTTGACCAAATTCTCTCTTTTTTTTTAAATAAAATTGACAAGTTTTTGCACATTATAAGTTTGATGCCAAGCCATTTTCAAGCCTTCATGGAACATTGAAGTTTATTGTGTCATTTAATGTCTTATTTTGTGTTTCTTTCCTCATGATGGACCCTGATGAGAAGCATGACGATGAGAACAGTACTTGAAGATAAACTTTTGCTTTTTGCTGTTATTTTTGGGGGGGATTGTGTTCATCAGCACTTAAACTACAAGAGCCGTCACTGCAGAGCTCATGTTTTATCCATTTAGACTCTAAAAACAAACAAAAAAAAGCTGTAAGTCTTTCTTTTTATTAGTTCAACCAAAGAGAGGGCTCCCCTCCTTTTTGCTTCATTTAAAAAATAAAATAAAATCAGGGCCTTAAGCTGGAAGGTGATTTATAGGAAAGTAAAGGAATTTAAAAAATAACCATCTTAGCCATTTTTGTTATTTTTTTCTAGTGGTTCCTCCTTGTGTGTCTGACTGTTTTCATTTATTTTGTTTCTATGCAAAGTCAGATTTGATGCAGTGGTCCTTCTGTTTGACGTGCCTTGACTGTGCTGCCTCCTGGTGGTGTGGACATGCTGGTGCATTCTTGTATTTCACTTCATGAATTTGTTTTCTACGCCTTTTAAAAGTCAAACTTTGACCTGCTAATGAAACTTAAAGAAAATACAGTGACAAACTGTAGCATGGAGCTTTTTATGAACCTGCACCAAACATTTAAACATTAGAAACTGTTAAATCTGCTGCCTCCTCATCATTATTAACTTCAGGACCTGCTGTTTTCTGTCTGACTGCTGATTTGCTCTTTGTTTCTTGAATCTGCTGCTTCATGAATGTTCGTCCTGAGTGTTCCAACATTTCTGGTGAAGGGAAAAACTGTTAATTTTTATTTTATTTCTTGCACACTGAAGATTGAATGATTGATTCTTTATTCACAGAGAGATCTATTTTTCCATTAGACAAATGTCTGTAATTTTTATATTGTCAAATCAAACATTCTGGAAAGTGGAGTGTTTTTGATTGATAAATAAAAATGAAGAAGTGATCAACATGGCTGAGTTTGATTTTTGATAGATTAACTCACTCTGGATGCTGAAGTCATCACTGACGCTGACAGGATTCTTGGTTGAGGGGAAGTGAAGCTGGTACCATCGTGCCTGTGATGCTCTGAAGACTTTCTTTGTCCAACAGGCATTTTAATTTTAGTAAGATTTTCTTCATTTAATGCACTTACAACATTTAATTGACCAATTTTTGGCTTCTAACTATTTCCAGGCCAATCAAGTCAGATGACTTCTGCATTAGTCTTTTCGATGCTTTGTGGAGAAATTATTGTCTTCATTATTTCACATAAAGATTGAAAACAAAGACAAACTAGAAAAATTGCATTTCCTTGCAGCAAATGCGTTGAAATGCTGAGTCTGAATGCTGAAAATGTGAAATGAAATGGCCAACAGCAGTGCGAACAAAGCTGAAAATGTGACTAAAAAAAAAGTTGGAAGCAGTGAAGCAAAGCTGCAAATGTGGGAAATGTGTAATAAAAATGGTTACAGTTGTGAAAGAAAGCTGAAAATTATTAAATGTGAAATAAAATTGCAGAAAGCTGCATACATTTTAGGCCACCTGAAGAAGTTGTAATCTATGATTAAAAGAGTAAAATTTGTTAGGGCTAAAATGACATAGATGGTAATCAGTAGCAGAAGTGTGAAATATGTTATCAAATTTGCATTGTAAAGACAGGAAAAGAATAAAGTTGTATGGAAGTGAAAGTTTGAATGACTGACAGCCTGTGACATCCAGACTGAGAGGACAGCAGCCAGATGCATACAGCAAGGAGCTGTAGTAATCAGCAGTCTGTATTGGACACACAGCTGAAAAGTACAACTGCCTTCGCCAGAATTTGAACCCGGGCCACCGGAGGGAGAGCCAGCAACTTTGCCGCTAAAATATATATATATATGTTAAATGTTATGGAAATTGTTATTTTGTTGGATTTTAGTAGGAAGTGAAATTAACATTTCAGTTCCAAAAAGAAAAAAGAATGTTCTGGCTATTATTTGTGCATTCAGGCTTTAAAGGGTGAAATTATGAAGTGCAATTGAATATGCATAATTAGGCTAGATTACATTTTCCTTTAGTAAATGAAAAATGTTTTGTAGGCTACAAGTCCACAACACTATGAACTGTCCAGTATAAAAGCATCTGACTTGAAAATTAATGTAAACAGAGGTGATTTTCATTGGAGGACAATAAGGAGTGGAAATTAACTGTCAGAATGTCATTAGAAACTTTATCTGCTCAAGTTAACATCTAGGTCAAAGTTATCACTACTTAATTTTTAAATCAACAAATCTATACTAGAACATCAAGCTCAAAGTAATAATAGCCTACATACATGAATTTGTAAATCTGGACAGGAATATCTGAGTAGAGAAATGTAAAACAGTGTAATATTTGTGTGTAGTCTGGTTTATTCTAGTGGGTATAATCTGACATACTCTGATGCATGTTTGTCCTTTTAGGGCCTCCATACACTGAAGACATTTTTGCCACATTTTCAGCAGATTAATACACCGTCCACTGAAAACAGCTCTGAGACCCACAATGGGCCTCCACCTACAGGTTGGGAACCGCTCCACTAGTAGACTGTATTTGAAGCTTGATCCTTCAAAGATTGTTGTGATATCATAGAGAATAAGTGATGGAGGATCCCTCAGGATGAATTTATCATTTAGAAAACAGTGTGTGAGTGAAAACAAGAGCTGGACTGTGAATGGTAAAATCACACAGAGTGACTGATGATCCCTCACTGTCCCTGCGATGTGCGTCTATCTGCGTCTTTACGCACACCGGCAGACGGAGGAGCGCACACACACACACGCTGAGAGAAAGTGAAAGTCACACAAGCATGCTGCTGTAGGTATCCTTGCGCATTTTGTTGTGGTTATATGGTATTTCGGGGCGTTTTCTAGAGGGTATATGGCGTATACCTGCGTATGTAGCCAGAGTCTGACGGACTGTAAGCAGAGCAGACTCCGCGCGGCATGTCCGCGGGCGTCAGAGCTGTCAGAGTCGAGCGCACTGCCGCCTAGTATTTTCTTGTGAAATGAATGTGAAAGCCTACATTTCTTACTAACCTTGCGCATTGTTTTCCATTTCTCTGTCATGACGCTGTAGACTGAGGACTCGGAAGAGGAGCTGCTCTGCCTGCTGACTTTGCAAAACACTAACATGAAGAGACATGGTGTGACATTTAATGTGGGTCGATGATAAAGCTGGGGACTTCCGGGTATACCACCTAATGCTGTGCCAAAACCGTGATAGCTATCAAAAAAAGGACTGCACCGTGAGCATCACAAGAATCAGCTGAAACGACTGATGTGAGTTTCATGTCTGTACTGTAGAAAATGTTGACACGAGAGGAGTTTAAAAACGGGCTTGAAAGTGAAGCGATCAGCTCTCTGGGCAGGGGAGTTATAATGGACGCAGATGAAAGAGTTTGCGGGATACCCGTGGCTCCGAAGGTTACTGAGACAAAACGATGTCAATGTAGAGTTTGAAACGACTTTCAGGTGAAAGAGGAGAAGTGTTCCTTCATTTTGATGTATAAATCATGTCTGTGGAACAAAGTTTGAGAATGTTATAGCAGGAAAATTGTGTCGATTTGTTGTTTATCAGCAGCGGCAGCTCCGCTCCGTGTGGCCACGTGACACGCTCTAAGAACAGAGAAGTCCTGAAAACTTAGTGTTGCTGAAACAGTGATATCTCACAAACTATAGAAGATAGCAAAAAGCTGAACACATGTTAAAATAGTTAAGAAGTTAGTGAAGCCTTTAAAGCAAGAATGGAGTCTGTAGGTGGAAGTATGCCGAAGCTGTACAGCCTGAAAGTTGAAGCAGTTTTCAGCAGACCTGCAAAAATCTCTCATTGATTTCAATGCAAAAAATCTGCAGAAAATAATTTTACTGTAAAAACTGTAACAGTTACACATGTGAAAAATACAAGCGCAAATCTCATCAACATGCTGCACTGCTGGGTTTTTCTGTGAAAATCTGTGCAAATTTGAAAGCTGTGAAAAGTGCCAAATAGTTGAGGGAAGAATAATAATAAGAAGAAGAAAGTCGGATAACAATATGTTGAAATGCTGACTCAGCATTTCAACATAAATATGTGTACTCAAAGGTAAGAGAAAACATGTATTGTTAATTATGTTCTAAATGATAATAAATAAAACATCCTGAAGAGGATCATGTTAGACTACATCACTAAAATCATATACCAGTAACATTTTGAATGATTTTTTAGTCTTTTTAGGCTTTTGAGTAATCTTAAAACACACCCTGCTGTGCTTTTGTCTTTATTCTTTCACTGAGGCCAAATTTAAAAGGAATCCAGTGTATTTAATATTAATAAAGGTTTGTAGAATGAGGTATTTCCAGTTGTGTCATATAGGAAAGAGGCCAGCAACAACAGATTTAGTTTAAGCGTGTAACTGTGAGAGCGGGGACTTGGACTAAAAACGGGTCTTTTCCTGTGAAGGCCTGGGCTTAAAAAGGGCTAAAGGAGTCCTGTTAGACTAAGAGTGATTACAGCGATAATTTGAGTCCAAATAAGCAGCACAAATTAAAGTCCAGAGGGGACCAAAGGTATCTGAGCCTCTGTTATATCTCGGACAGGTGATGAAAAGAGGTAAGACGACATGAGGACAGCTTCTGGAGCACATAATCAGTTCAGCAATGTTGACGTAGTTCAAATAGTGTGATGTTTAGACAGTCGTCCTGAGTCCACACAACTGTTTGAAATATTTAATGGCAGCAATTTAATTTGGTCTTTTCCTTTAAAATGGGAATAGGCCAGTGTGTCACTTAAGTCACTTTTACCTTTCATAGTTTTTAAGTTTAGTTTGACAAAAACAAAATTGTTTCAGTGTTGGTGAATTAAAGTACTTACAGTGAATCAAAATGGTGTCATTTCAGTCATTTTTAACTTTTATATATTTTTCTGTTTGACTAAAAACAAAACATGTCATTTGTCAGCAAAGTCCTTACACTTAAGTCATTTCTTTAGGTCAAAACATTATTTCAGTTTAAACTTCCTCAACAACCAAGAGGCCGTGGACCCTTCTGCTCAGCAGTTTTTGAGAAAAACATCAGACAGATTACACCGAGCATGCTCACTGCCATTTACCCCACGTCCAGCACAGACAGTGTAATGATCACATACTCTTCTGGTATTGGCTCGAATAAGTTTAGAAACATCAACATATTGGAAGATGGTATGAAAAAAAAATAATAATCCAATATAATGCATCCCTAACTTTGAAACATTAGCTAAGCGAACTTTTCTTACCATCTATAAAACACTGATTATTTTATATTCATCAAGACACACTCTTTCAACAGTTAAAATGCTTTTCTTTTCATGGCATGGTCATCTAGACCTTAAAAACAAACTTAAGCGTTTTCGGCATCATCAGGAAGTTGAGCAAACAAATGTTGGGTCGCAGAATCCATTTTAAGATAGGGGTGTCCTTTTTAAGTAATTGCAAACCAGTGTTGTGATATTTTTTTCCTGTTTTGCTCTTTAAAAGGGCCCACTGTGACCCAGCATTTTTTCTAGATGAGTACAGTATTACGTGAATCCCTAACCAAAGAGCACCACACACAAACTTTTCTTTGAGTGCAGGAAACACTCCTTTTCTTTGTCTTTCTGAAGTGATTATTTGATATTGATCATTTATCAGCACATTTACATATGCTGAATGGATAAATCAGTGAGGCATTACTTGCACATTGATTCAGCATTAGTGTTTTGTGTATTTTTAACAGTAACAAAGTGTTAACATTAAAAGCAATTATTAGTCTTTTGAACCTGAATTTTGTAACAATCATCAATGCCTTTTTTAGGATCAGTTAAGTTATTACTTGACTAATAATTTAACTGTTGTTTCTAAATGACGTACAATTTAAGACTGAATTATACATCAAGTATTTACTGATGCTACCAAGGCCTTCCAAATGCATCAATATAGGATTTTTATTACATTCTAAGTGTTTAAAGTGCGTTGATCAATAATTTACAGATGTCAGTTTGGTATTAAATGACAATGTGGTTGATGTAAAGTTTTACTGATTAGACTTGTTTCATATACCACACAACTATTTTAGTTTGTTTTGTTATTGAGAAAAGCAACATATATTCCTAAAACAGCTGAGGGGTATTTCACAACACCTAGATAGGGGATTAAGCCGGGATTTTCCAGTTATCCTGGATGAATTTAGCTGTGATTTGGTTTCAGGAAAGCGGAGGCACATAAATTACCATGGAGATTTATGCTGTGCAGCTAGCCTGCTCCAGACCAGGCTAACAGGCATAAATCTGGTTGTTCAGTCAGCAGCACTCTCATCTAAAACCAGCATGTTTCTTACAGTTATCATAATGATAATGACTGTAAGAGGTATATGAATGTTAATATTAATACATTTAATTTTAAAATGCTTTTCAAAGAACTCAGGGACTCTTCAAAATGAGGATAAAAGAGAAAATCAACTTTCCCTGAGAATCATAAACTAATATTTAGTTGCATAACCACAGTTTCTGATAACTGCTCCACATCTGTGGTGCATGGAGCCTACCAACTTCTGGCACCGGTCAACAGGTATTGAAGTCCAGGACAATTGTACTACGTTCTACAATTGCTCTGCATTTCTTGGTTTTGCCCCATGAACAACATTTTTAATGTCAGCCCACAAGTTTTCTATGGGATTAAGGCCCGGGGATTGTGCTGGCCACTCCATTACTTGCATTTTGTTTGTCTGGAACCATGATTTTGCTCGCTTGCTGGTGTGTTTGGGGTCATTGTCTTGTTGAAACACCCATTTCAAGGGCATTTCCTCTTCAGCACACAGCAACATGACTTCTTCCAGTATTCTGATGTGCTCAAACTGATCCATGATCCCTGGTATGTGATAAATAGGACCAACACCATAGTACGAGAAACATCCCCATATCATGATGCTTGCACCACCATGCTTCACTGTCTTCACTGTGTACTGTGGCTTGAATTCAGTGTTTTCAGGTCATCTGACAAACTGTCTGTGGCCCTTAGACCCAAAAAGAACAATCTTACTCTTATCAGTCCACAAAATACTGCACCATTTCTTTTTAGGCCAGTCAGTGTGTTCTTTAGCAAATTGTAACAGCTTCAGCACATGTCTTTTTTTTAACAATGGGACTTTGGGGGGCTTCTTGCTGGTAGTTTGGCTTCACATAGGCGTCGTCTGATTGTTACAGTACTCACAGGCAACCTTAGATCTTCTCTGATCCTCCTGGAGCTGATCATTGGCTGAGCCTTTGCCATTTTGGTTATTCTCCAATCCATTCAAATAGTCGTTTCTCTTTGTCTTCCTCGCCTTTCTGGTTTTGGCTGCCACTTTAAAGCATTTGATATCATTTTAGCTGAACAGCCTATCATTTCTGAACTTCTTTATAGGTTTTCCCCTCCCTTTTTAACTTCTTAATCAAAGAACGCTCTTCTTCTGAACACTGTCTTGAACGACCCATTTTACTCTGTTTTTCAAGGACAAATGCACAGCCAGCATATGCAGCATCAGTTGTCTTGATCCTTAAATAAGGGCCACCTGTTTAACACCTATTTTTTTCATACAATCAGTTACCTCACTAATTGAACTCAGCCCTGCTATTTTTTTGAACACGGCCCTTTCAGTCAATAATTCAGTTTTACAGAATCAGCAGCATGCACGTCATGCCTGTTGGGTCTGTTGGTTTTCTATACCTTTACTAAACCTTCTAGAAACTTACTTGCAGTGTAGAAGTTGAAATTCCAACAAAAACAGTGATTTATCTTGCTAGTGATGTGGGACTGCTATTATTTTGAACATAACTGTACATGTGATATTTAATTCTGCCTTTCTTTTTCTGAGTATAGGCTGTAATTAATTGTAATGCTATTTTATGTTCTGTTATCTCTCGTTGTTTTTTTTCTTTCAAAGATTAAGATATATGAATTTGTGCTGTAAATACACTTTGACTGGTTAGTGAAAGAATATTTTATGCTGCTCACAGGCGGTCTGCTATTATCTGCCACCCTGTCTCACTCCTTTATTGCAGCGGCTGCAGATCTTTTTTTTATCAAAATTATGTCTGACTTCCTGCTTAGTTTCTACCTGAAGTTGTTTTTCATTTGTAGTGAAGTATGCGCATGCATCTTCCCTGTTACGATCAGTAAATCTATGATCTATATCGCATTTTTTTGCAGAAAGCCGTAAACGCGCAGTTACCCGAATTTGTTACATCTGGTTTGACCAAGCTGCTTCTTGTCAGCCTGAATTGACCTTCATGAAACACATTAAGCCAGCAGAAGGGACTTTGTCAAGGCTGGCTTTAGTTGGAAATCCTGGATGTCTTAATTCCCCTTTGGTGAAATACCCCTCTGAAGTATGATGGATATTCATGGGTCAGTTGCTTTTTTGTGATTTTAAGTGTTCATTTTAAGAGGAGAAAAAAAAATGACCAGAGTCTTCTTTTAAAATATTACTCTGTAAAAACTGCATCTGCTGTGAAAGCTTCAAATAAAACAATTAAAGCCACAATGTTTCTATGGTACTGCTTGCAAAGTTTAATACATCACTATACAGTCGTCTTAAAGCAACAAAAGTAAACCATTAAAAAATGAAATCATTGATACAATATCACACTCAGCAGTTTGTACATTTATGCCTCAAGCATCCACATCAGAACTCAAGTCTGTGTTAAATATATACTGTGCATGTATGCATGTATTTATATATTTTTATATAGTCATGACATCTGTACAGAGGGAATCAGGCTACAAATCATAACTTTATTAGTTCTTTTTTAAATATATCAATAACAGGCCACTGTGGAAATGTAGACATCGTACAGTCAAGTCTTGTGTGTAGCCTGTTCAAAAGGCTTAAAGCAACATGTTACATGCTTTGGCTGTAAAACAAACTTCTTGCAGTAATAATCATCAGAATAATAATCATAATTATGGTTTCAATCTGAATAATATACACACATACACAGGAAATTATACAGAGCATCATGTGCTTGATATCCTGCCAGATGTTTTATTTCCAGATCTTAAGTCATCTATTTTCTGTTTACAGATCAGAAGAAGGGTGAAAGATGGAAGGAAACATCTCCTCTTAACTCTGAGGAGATGTGTTCAAACCTTCCGAAAAAAATCTGCACCCATGTCCAAACAGAAAAAACACACTCCTCTGTGAGAATTAAGAAGGTGATGTTTTACAAAATGGCAGCATGTGAAGGACAGTAAAACGGAAAGTAAGAAGCAAAACAGGCTACATGCTACAGCAGCCAGTGAAGAAGAAAACACGACGTCCTCTGTAGCGTTAAAGGCAGCAAATAAAGTCGGCAGAGTAAATAAAAGAAGAAGAAGACGAAGTGTCATGGATGCCTGATTGCCACGCCTGGTACAGGAATAACGTTTTTTTTGTGTGTTTTTTTAAGGGAAGACAAAGCAAAATAAAACACCCTGATTCTGGACCTCTTCTTACTTCAAACAGCAGCTTTTGGCTCATGACTTCATATCCCATCATTCATTGCTCCACATGGCACAGTGCGCTCAACATTCCTCAGCATCTTTGTTCAAGTAAATACCAGACAAGCCAGCGCTCTCAGCTTTAATTCACAGGTAACAGAAAGCACAAGGGTCTGTCTGACCTGTACCTCAATCATAGTTATCATTACAATATGAGTGATGATATATTAAAGAAAGAGCAGGCTGATGGGTGTGGAATGCAGTTATTCTAAAAAGATGTAAACGAAGACGGCTCTGATGACCCCAGGAAGCACCAGAAGGTGAGTTTCACGTGTTTTTCACAGTTCATGTACGTCACAGTCTGACTCTCATGGTGTTCAGATTGAGTTTATCCTTCAGAGAGGATGTTCTGCGTTTTCATTGCCTCTCATCAGTGGGGTCAGCTCCATAATAAAGACAATGACACTGGGAAAGCAGAAAGGTACAAAAAGTATCTTATAGCAAAAAAAACTGTCAGCACAACATCAGCTGTAGTTTGTACTCTGTTTTTAAGCTCTGAACGTGCAATAGAGGCAAAATCAGTGCAGGGGTTTCATAAGAGGAATGAGAACTGCTCTGAACTATATCAAAGTCTAAAGTATGAGGGTGAGATCCCATCTTTATTCAAGAGAGCTTTTTTTAATGTTTTGAGCAGAAAACATTCATTATACACTCATGTTAAAATCTTTCTTCAACCTGCCTGTGCGCTCAAGACCCTCTGTGTGTGCTGACATTAGCTCAAAATGTACTTCCTCTCCAGAGAGTGACGCAGTAACGAGTCCTAAACAGTGAAGGTGAGTTAGAATTGAAGCTCTTTTGGTTCCTTCATCTCAAAGTCTACAGCACTTTTTCATTGAATTTTAGACTGATGACAAAATAAGACCTGTGATGAACACAAACATTGGAAATTTTGACATTTTTCTAAAACAATATACATCTGAAATTCACTACTAGTGAATCTAAAGAGTCTTTGTGTCTTTAAAAGGACAGCTGCTATCAGACTGCTTACCTAGGACCACAAAAATGCCCTCCAAGCATCATTTCTGATCGTCTTTAGAAACACAATACCAACACAGTTCCCCACAGCCATGAGCACCAACTGATCGTCATACTTGGAGGAAATCCTCAGACAAAAGTTAACATGATGAGGCATCATCTGGATGGCAGCAGCTTTTAAGTCAAACCCCCTTGTTGTAGCTCCACAATCGCCCGACTACGCTAAAGCTTCAAAACATTTTGAAAGTCGTGTTTATTTGTAGAGATCATGAAAACATGCACAGTCAGTTTTTTGTTTTTTTTGTTTTTTTTTTTACTTTTTTCAGCTACAGAGTTCATTATCTGACCTGACATGATGCCATGATGGACAGTTCTGTGTATCTACAGGATACATTTCACTAGTCCCTCTGAGCTACAGCCCACGTGTACCTTTAAAAACATATTCATCACAGACCAGTCAGATAATGTGGCAGGCGAGCTCCTGCTGAGGAGTTTGATAAAAAACGAGTGAGTTGAGTGACCAAATCAACGTCTTTCTGACTTTCAGTTCTTATAAAACTGCTACCATAGCAGCAAGCGTCAACACTCGTCTCTTTACGAGAAGCCATTTTGTACAGGGTTGCAGTCACACCTTGCGGTTTCAATGCTCTAACCTCCTGCCTCTTTCTCCCACAAGGAAACTGATTGGTCAGTGCCTCTGCAGACTGAGCTCAAAGCTGTGCAGGATGGGTCTGCCTGATTACAAAGATGGACTCAGGTAAATCCAGCTGCACTGCAAGGTCACTTATCATTAGCATTAACCCAAAACCCACTGAAAAATCCCACAGGCTTCTGCCAAGAGAACAAGCTTCAACTTCAGGGCCAGCCAACAAAAATCCTTGATTCCTTCACCTCTCGACTGTGAATGACAATCCAGGAGAAATGTGCTGGTCTCACTGATAGAGGGCCTTTGGGGTTTTGGATTTTTGCAGATTAAAACTTTGTGGTAATAACTGTTTATGACATTTGCATTTTGTTTTTCAAACATCCACACAAATAACCTCCACTTTCTAGAATTGCATGATATTATGGGAACAATGTCAGTGTCGGCAGATATTTGCCTAGAGAGTTGATTCCCCTGACTGGAAATAAGAAATTTCTTGCCAATATTTACAGCCAATATTCTGGTTATATATATCCCATATATTGTAATAACAGTAGAATGCAAATGTACCATAATTTTACTTCATCATTACCTAATGTCAACTATGTAAATCAAAAGTACGATTCATTAAACAATACAATGATTTTAAATTGTATTGTTTCTATCACAAACAGACGGTCACCAGGCCAGTTTCAGTAAATGGAGGCTTCGTGCTGGGTATCAGAATCTGCAATTTGGAAAAAATGGCATATCTGCAAAAAATTCAAAACCATGCATCCTTACTTCTTCCTGATTTTCTGTTATTTTCTTGCCTGCTTACAAGTGTGAACATATTTGGTGAAAAGTAAACAACTCATGTCTGCCTAAAAGGAGTAACAACATGGCTGACTGATTTAAACATCACCACCTTATAGTTAACAGCTTTTATTTCACTCTTATCACTTCCAAAAGGACTTCTCGTAACCTGACTCAGTTCGTGATTGTGTCCGTGCACAACAAAGTTTTTAAAGATCAAAAATGATGATGTTTGATGTCCCTTTCAGACCTTGTAGTCCAAGTTAGCAGTCTTTTGTGGGTAAACCCTTTTCAGCTCGTGTTTGCTACAGACCTTATTTCAAGCAAAAAGTTCATTCAAAAATCTGATCAACTTTAAGATGAGGGAACCTGGACTTCTAAAATGCTATTTCTTTTCCGTGTTTTCAGACTCATTAGTGCACTACTCTTTTCACCAAACATAAGCAGGAGGAAGTGACATAAAGCTTATTTAGTTAGAGGCTGAAGACTTTAGCTCCT
Organism: Cetoscarus ocellatus; assembly: GCA_037902135.1. Taxonomy (NCBI): domain Eukaryota; kingdom Metazoa; phylum Chordata; class Actinopteri; order Labriformes; family Labridae; genus Cetoscarus; species Cetoscarus ocellatus. Next base: position 944,429 of record JBAMNC010001052.1, read on the forward strand.
TTCTCTTCCACCTCCTTAAGAATTACCTCAGAAAAACACGATGGTACGATGTTTTACTTCAAAAAGCCCAGATGAATGTATATCTACAGCAGAACTCAAGAAGCAACCACCTGTTCTTCAAACTCAGCTTCTTGTGCCCGAGGACAACACCTGATTTATGGTACATCATTCTTTCTGATTCTATGTTGTGATTTTCTGTGTGCAAGAGTAATTTCTAAGCAGTTAACCAAACTCCCCAACAACAGGCAGAACAAACATGATTGGTCAACCTTATACCCGTTTTCCATTGGTTGGTCCATTAAAACAATCCAAGAGCAGGGAGGGATCAAGCTCACACAGAAAAATCAAACACGTAAACCGATCCAAGCGCAGAAAAGCTAAGCAATCAGTTGTAGAGCTAAAGGCCAGCAGACATTTGAGGGGAAACACGTACATTTCTAAGCCTAAAAGGAATTTTGAGCACAAAAGCAGACTTTGAAGGAAGGCTTTTCCAAACCATTTTGTCCCGCTTGAAAGTGTTTAAATGTTACTCTTGATAGGATGTGACCCTCTAATAATGCTCTAATATAACACTGTGTTTGTGTTGTGTGTCTATCAGGTTCATGTGTAAAGCATGAAGAAGCTCTGTGCCCGATGGTTCAAGATCATTAAGAAAGATTCAAGTAAGGCAACATGTCAACGATCGATGGCGGAATGGATGCAGTGTTGAGTGTTTTTTTTATTTTTTATTTTCTTTATTCGTTGTCTAAACTGTTGTTTGCTGTGAGATGCTTTCCAAAGAGTGAAGCATCGTGGGATGAAATCCCACTCTGAAACCTTAAGTCGAGCCTCTGTGAGTTAAAAATGACTTCAAGTTCACAAAAACACCAAAACACGAGTTCCTTTTCAGTGATTGAACGACTCTGACTAAACTCTACAGAAAGTGGACTATCTCATGATGCGGAGGCAGACCTGTTGAGCTTCACACTCGTTCCCCTGACTGTTCATTTCTTTTCCTCAAACAGCTCCAGCAGTCTGACCTCCAGAGTTGATACAGATGTAAACTTCATCACTCCATGTTTGTGGCGTGGTTCAGTGCGACCAATAGAGGTGGAAATAACCAGCGTGAGCAGTGGAAGAAGTGTTGAAGCGCTCGTGTTTGGCAGTTTCACTGACATTCAGTATGCTCTACTTCAATATTTGTGTTTGAGGAAAGAGAGAGAATTTGGCAGAAAGCATGACAACCATTAACTTCTATGTTAAAACATTTGCCCTGATCGGGGAGGTTTACACAGCGACGCCTCTCCCAGACCGGATTGTCCGCTCGTGTTGTAGTGCAGGATGGAACAGCGTTAGTATCAGTAGTGCTACAGATAGCTCAGTCAAGAGTTTGCAGTTTGTCAGCCATCTTTAATCTTGTCCAAAATGCAGTGGTGATAACAAGTCTGCTTGAAAGTTTTGGGACGGCAGAGTGGTTTTTGCAGAAAAATCCTCTGCCTGGAGGATACAGGAGGCGAGATGAAGGAGGAAGAAGATGGTTCATGGCACTGATTTCTCCTCACAGTCAGTTTCTTCACGCCTCCTCCCCCTGACATCAGAGTCCTGCTGAGGTCAAAGGAGAAATCTCTGACTCTTTGTTGACCTTTGTCCGTGACCAGCTGACTCCTCTCCCTCTTTATTCATCACACTCGTCTGCAGAGACACTGAAGAAGAACAAAGACATCATGAAAACCAGAACCCGCTAATTCTCCTGATCAGAGGAGCTGCTCTCCGTCAGTCCATCTTTGAATCAGGGGGTTTATGGAGGAAAACACAGTGGAGTTTACAGCGGCAGGAGCAGAACGGACTGAGAGATGGAGGCAAAGAGCACACGTGGACAGAGCGGGGGGCACAGTGAAGCTCTGAACAGAAGAACAGAAGGTTGAAAACTTTTGTGCCCCCACAAACGTACTGATCCTCATCTATCGCTGGAGGCAGATGAACAGATAGAAGAAGAGGAGGAGGAAAAGGAGCAGGGAGCAGTGCAGATTGAGTCGGGGGACGGTAAGGAGGCACTTACTTGTCCTCTGTGTGCTCAGTGATGCCGGCGGCGGCCAGCGCGGCTCGGTACTGCTGCAGCACACCTCGCACGCTCTTCACAAAGCCCTTTGAAAGCGGGAAGAGCGGGAAGCCAATGTCGGGGTAGCCGCTGCCCTCAGGGAGGAAACTCCTGTAGCTCTTTCTTCGTTTCTTTGGTCGCACCACCGGCTGGCTCCCTGCGGAGCTCGGCCCTCCTCCGCTGACAGACCCTGACTCTGATGTCCCACTGCGGACTACAGAGCCAGGAACCATAGAGCCGGCCCTGTTCTCAGCACCCAAAGAGGCGTTCCCCTGGGTGCTGTCACAGTCTGAGTTCTGGCTCAGCTCCTGTTGAGCGGCGGCTACACAGGAGGGGCTCAGCCCAGAGTCCTCTAGGTCCTCCTCTATAATACTGCTAACTCCTGAGAGCCCGCCCTCCTCACCAGGCTTACTGGGGCTGCTGTGTGCCACCGCCACAGGTCCCGACCCCAGAGGCAGCTGCTCGTCCAAAGGCTCCACAGAGGCAGCTCTCTCTTTACTGTGTCTGGAGGACACATGTGCAGCATGTCCCCTCTCTGCGGCCTCGTTCAGCTCCAGCCACACGTCCAGGCGGTGGACGAGCCGCCAGCCATTAGAAACAAAGTGCTCCTGGATCTCCTGCTTGAAGACCTCCACAGGGTTCTGCAGAAGCTGAGTCATAGACTGGACCATCTTGATCAGGGCCATTTCATTGTAGCAGCGGCTGTTCTCATATCCTTCCTGAAGGCCTCTGTCACTGTCGAAGCCGGCCTCGTTGTAGTACGGCTCATTGACGAGGATGAGACCTGCAGGGAGTCGAAAGGGTAGAGGGTCAATAAATTTCAGTTCTATATCCTTGAAAAAGCAAAAAAGTAAGTCACAAATTTTGGTCTAAATTTCAAATATCACATAAATAACTTTAAAAAACTCAGAATCTTTCTGTCAAAATCCAATACAGAGAAATTAATACATGAATTTATAATAAGTGGACTGCATGTATGTAACTGTCTTTTCTCTAGCCCTCTGAAATATGCCATTCAAAGACAACGGTCAAGCCTAAATGCAGCTAATTTACCAAAACTAACCAGTCTGAAAACATTCCTCCTGTTCCTAAGTCCCTCCATAGTCTCCCTCCTTAAACTGGGATAGTTGTTCAAATTCTCTAACTTGTTGAAAACCTGTGAATGACTTAGTCTTTCAGTACATAAAGAGTTATTGTGTCAGAGTTATGTGCAGGCTAAATCTGTCAGGTTCACAGTCGATTCCTTCTGACCATTCCCCACACAGAGACTCTGGAGGCTGCTTTTAGTTTTTATGCCCTCAGTAAAGAAAAAGTCCTGCTTGAGGACCTGAGAAGAATTCCAACACAGAATGTTTCAAACCAGGTTTAAAGCTTTATTTTATATCAGTGTGAAGATGTAAATGTGCATCTTTATCGAGTGCTCCCTGCTGTGAGTGTGTTTGTGTGAGTGTTTGTCTGTATCTGTAACATCTGAAATGTGCTTTTTTTATCTTTTGTTTTTTTTATCCCTTTGTATAACTGCTCTGAATACGTCTGTCATGTCACTGACTTTCACTTCTTTGATAGGTTTGTGATTGTTCTGCCTCTGAAGCACATTTTATCATGTGTCAGAAATGTGTTATACAAATAAAGCTTGACTTGACCTAAAAACTCAATAAAGGGTAAGCACTGATATCACAATGTGTGTGCCAGACTGGCAGTTCCACCCACTGAGTGGCAGAGAATTCACCTGTATTTTAAGTAACCTTCCATAGGTCTGATTAATTTTGACGACATTCATCACTAGAAATGAAAATTCTAAGCTAGTATTGTTGAAAAATGATAAACTTTTGGAGCCATAAAGTTAAGTTTATAATTCAGCATTTGTTAGTCTTATCCATAGGATGAAGTCCTGCAGTGACAGTAACTCTGGGTCTGTGTGATTTTACGTGTATTAAAAATAAGATCTACGACCCACGCTTTGAGCAAACATTTTTAACACACTGTCATTTCCCCTAGTTTATTTTTAAAGTGGCTCCTGAACAGGTTAGATTTTTTATGTCATTAAAATATATGAAAACAATGATAATTTGGACCAAGTAGGAGTCCCATAAATTGTAATATCTCATTCATTTGTGTTAAAAACCTAAGGACTTCACTATCGTTGAAGGTTCTGTGTCCTGTAAAATCAAATTTCTTTGTTTTTAATGTTGTTAGAAGGGCTTATGGAGCATAAGAACATAACACCTTTTACTAAACTCTCAGTTCACAGAGAAATGCAACATGCCGCTTTCAAGAAAATGCTCTGTTTTTTCCTTCCTGGGTTTATGAAGTCATAACGATACAGCCTCCACCTATATGTGTGCTTTCAGTTCATCACAGGCAGATGTCATGACTGCTTTGAAAACCCACTCTGCGGCCTGTAACCCCTCCTTCCCCCTCCATCAGACATCAGCCAATCAGAATAGAGCTCATTATCATAGCCTCCTGTAGCGCAACCCCCCCTGTTGTGATTGTTTCCAAAGGAGAGGGGAAAAGTGCTGCATCTGATCCTCAATAGAGACTAAAATGTATTTTTTTTTTTCATTTTTTAATAAACTTTATTTAAATCCTTGACTGACAGACACTCATGACATGATGTAAATAATCAAACACACAAGGACATGGTGACAAATAGCTGGGTTTAATGTCTTTAGTGCCTCATCATCTATTGAATCTTATGATTCATGTGCTGAAATTTAATTTGTTGACTTCCCTTCAAGTTAAAAAAAAAACTAGAGCACAGAGAAAAGTTTATATTCATCATAACCTGAATGTGTGTATGCTAAGTGATGACAGTTTCTGTTCCATCATGTCTTTGTCTTTTTATAAATCTGACGTTAGGACTCCAAATGTCTCTATAACATAAGCTGTGGATCTATACAGCCCGGGAATATTATCAAATAAAAACTAATATCTTTGAGCTCTTGAGCTAAATAAAAGCTAACATTCCTCTGAGAGCTGTTGTAAGTCTGTGCTTTTGTCATTCACTGACTGATATTCCACTTATTTGTACTGTCTGTAATGTCACGTGCATACCCAGAAAAGAATGATCCTTTTGTGTGGTGTGTTGCATGTGAACATGATTGTGAAAAAATCTGATTGCATTGTGGTTCATAAATTGTTCCAATGAGAAGTCATATGGACTATACAGATACATAAGCTCTTATTAACTGTCATGTCCTGTTTAATGTAATGAGCAACACGTGTTTGAGTTTCAGCAAGTGCAAATAAAGACTTCACAGTCCTCCAAAAACCTCAGTTATTCTTTCTTAGGTAGAATAAATTCACAGTGTGGTTTTCAATCAGATCCAATCACAGTGAGAAGAAGCTGCGCAGTGTTAAAAGTCCATACTGATGAAATGTTTGTGAGTGACTACAGTGATACTGGTTCAAGAAACATTTAATTTAACATTTAATTTAATTTTTAAAGTGTTTGAGTAGTGCAACTTATATGTAGACTTATATCAGTACATAAGTGAATCTGAATCTGGATGCAGTGAGATCAACAGGTCAGACTGCAGATGAGTGTGACAGAAGTGATGTAACAACATCTGAGAGAGCAGATACATTCAGTTGTGCGACACTGCTGCTTTTGAGTCCTTCACAGCACAAGAACACATGAATAAAACATTTTGTACTGCAGAGATGAGGGAGAATTGAGCAGTGTGTGAGTGGACTAACCTTGTATGGAAATCAGGACTTGCAGCAGACTGGACTTGCTGGTCCATCTCTCTGTTCCCTGTGTCACATCACCACAAAAAAAGTCAGCAGTGAATCTTGACCAATGCTCAGAAAAAAACACCTTTGTTGGTTGACAAACATGGTCTGCCTGCTCTGTGTATGTTGTGGTTATCATGACAATGACACTCAGAGGTAAAAGGTGAACAGTTTTCCTTGCTGCACCGTGATAAATGGACAGAATTTCTCATCAATTTATATAATTCTGTATTTCTGTCACATTGCGTTACTTTTAGAACGTGATATCAGCTTGACCAACCACCAAGATGTGGCTCGACAGGCATCAGGCTTTATAGTTACCTTGCAGTGCAGCTGGATCAGCCTGATTCAAGGTCTGTAATCAGACAGATCCATTTTGCAAAGCTCCACTCTACAACATTTGTGAGCAGCCCAAAGTAGGACGGCCCAATCAGTGAAGCAGGAAGAGGTGAGGGATACAAGCATGAAGACAGCAGGAATCAATCATAGATGCTAAAAGCTTCAGCAGCAGCTTTTAATTAGATCCGGACTGCATTTCTTTATTACCGTATTTTCTGGACTATAAGTCGCACTTTTTTTTCATAGTTTGGCTGGTCCTGCAACTTATAGTCAGGTGCGACTTATATATCAAAATATACATAAATTAACATGTTTTTAAAATGTTAATTCATACTGACTGACATGAACCAAGGAGTAAACATTACTGTCTATAGCCACGAGAGGGCGCTCTAGGCTAGGCTAGACATAAACAAAATGCCCCCAAAATGAAAATCCTATTCTGCAGATAACAAACTGCAGGTAGCAAAATATGCAACGATAATCGAGTAGAAATAAAGTTTGGAGTGAGTGAGAAACTCAAAAACTAGAACTGGCGAAAAGCAGAAGCTACTCTTACTGCAATGAAGTAAACAAAGAAAGCTAATCGCAGGCCGAAAGCAAGATGGCCAGAGCTGGAGGAACGAGTCCACAGATGGGTGCTTGAACAACGGGCTGCCGGGAGAGACTTGTTAACGGTGCAGTTACGTCTCCACGCCCTGGTAGCTGCCAAGGAGATGAATATATGAGGCAGGTAGGCCTTCTTGGTGTTACCGCTTCATACAAGGCAACCACCTCTCTGTCAGAGCACTAAATAAATGCGACTTATACTCCGGAGCGACAGTCCAGAAAATACAGTAAATGAAAAACAAACAACAACATTAACTTTGCTATAGAACTTTTTTTACTCCACTTCTGACATGTTTGGCCGGAATTTGTTGTGCAAAGTGGTTCACACTCTGTCCTACATACCACAGCAGTAGCGCCTGCCTACCACATTATCTGATTGGCCTGAAATCAAAGTGACTGACGGAACAATCACCCAATCACATGCCGGATAAGCTTTTGAAAGCTTCTGACCATTCTGCTTCAAACTTGTTTCCCCTTTTTGACTAATAGAGTCTGCCCAGCATTTTATTCTGAAAACTAAACTGGGTTCTTTCACATCCATCTGAGCATCAAGACTTGTCACACAGAGGCTTCTTGTCTTTGTTCAATTGTGATGGCTCATCCCAAATTAGGGATGTGAATCAAAAATAAGTTCCAGCTCAGAACTGATTACACCTAACTTAAAGAATCAACATTATTTGATCGAAAGCTTCAGAATTTCCTTATCAACTCCTTTGACTTTCTTCTGCATTCCCTGCAAATCAAGGATTTCACACTCTCATAAGAGAGGTTCAGCAGCAAGAAGTCAAAGATGTAATCAAGACAGACAGAAAACAGAAGTGGTCAAAACTGGGGCTTAATTTTACATGAAATGATACTATATGCACAACAGCGTGTCTGTGTGATTTCAAGCAAGAGTGGAAACAGAGTTCCACGTGTCTCACATTATTGTCACTGAAAACCAGGCCAATTTTTTTTCTTCACATTAAATCCATAGGAACTGATAATAATGGCATTGGTATAAAAAAGAAATCGTATCAATTTAATTATTTGACAATGCTTGACGGGTACAACCTGACAATACCAAGGGCACACAAAAAGTGCGGGCTGTCTACAACCATCTGATGTGTGGATGTAAACTATGAATATGAGAACAGATCTGGCAACCATCAATAATGTTCAGTAACCTCAGATCAGTTCAGTGCTATGGACAGAAAGCACACGGTTAGAACCACATACATTATAAAATTATGTCCTAATGCTGCGCTGTGATTAGCGACCATGCAAACTTGTAACTTTAACAGAACTGCATGGCGTTCATACATTAGTTGTTGTTTTAAGGCAACTGTTTGAAATGGAAAGATTCTAATGGTGTCTTTGTTTCACTCCTAATGAAGTCTTGAAATACTCATCAGATTAGTATTTGATGACAAACTAATAAAAATAGCCACAGATGTCTGTTAACATGATCACTTAGACTTAATGAAGCAGAGTTAATGGACTTATCATTCAGCTGATTAAGAAAATTATGTCAAAGGATTTTTCTTTACTGTCCCAACAAGATGACAACAAAAAGTTGTTTATGCTTTAACCTGAAATAGTCATAAACATAATATTCAGCAATATTTGTTTAACTATCTTTCTTTGGTCTTTAAAAACTCTGCTTATAAACTAAAGATGATCCTAGATCGTGTCAAACAGCTCTCACCTTTCCAATCCATGTACCCAGCAGACTGACGCAAACTTTGCCGTTGTCGTAAAGGTTGGGGTTTAGCCGCCCACTGCACTGGGACAGGTAGCGAAACAGAGGCGGCACAGCAGGATAGATGTTTGGCAGCTGGATGTCAAACAGGAAGAGACCGTCCTCGTATGGCGTCCGTGTTGGACCTTTGATCAGAGCTGAGAACAGGTCCTGTGATCCAGACAGCAGAGCAGTTAATGATGTGTTTTAGCTGAACGTGAAGGAAAATATCAGTCAAAATATATGATTAGGCAGAAGAGCAGTGAATATTCACTCAGGCAGGAATAAGAGAAAATGCCATCTAATATCACAAATTCATATTTAAAAGGCGAAAATCAAGTGTTTAAATCATCATCATCTCTATTCTCTATCAACCCTTTGAACCCTTAAGCTTGTTCTGTAATTATAAACATATTAAAACGCAGGTTTAAAAAAAATCATTTAAGCACAAAAATAAATATTTGATACAGAAGTGAATCACATTTGTGGAAAAAACAAACATGTTCTTATTTTCTGTTATTTCATAGGCTATTGTTTCTTTGACCTGTATTTAGAACGGTCATTTCATTAACTGAATTAATTTGAGTTTTGTACCATACATGAATGTGACGCCCCCCTAAAGAAGACTTACAAGACACCCCCTTTCAACCAGGCTTTAGCAGTTCTGGTGACTAACTTACAAATTAAAATATTTAAAGTAAACAACCAATCTAACCTGTCCTCAGCGGGACTCCGAAATGTTTCAGGGTTTGACAAATACATTTCATTCATCAATACGTTCTGAGGTCGTACAGAAAAGAGGATAAGTAAGAAATCCTTTTCAATATGTCCTATATCACACAGTTGGGGTTTTGTGAATTTCTTGTTAAATTTCCTTCAACTTGAAATGTAATGGCATAACTATGGTTGATTTAAATACATGTCCAAAATCTAAGTTTTAGAAAGACACTTTAAACCATTTTTGTTTAAAGCAAGTAAGAAATCTTCAACTTGGGTTCGCATAACTTTTTCTTGAGACATGTTCTAATTTAGCCTCTCCAGGGACCACATGACGCTCTGTAGCCCAAATAGAAGTCTGCGCTTCATTCAAAAGAAACACTTATTTGTGTTATCAGACGTTATTATGAAATGGTTCCACAGTACTGTCCTGATAAACAAAAACAGTGCACTGAAATGTGCCCTGACATATCATGTATGTCAAAAACTGTCAGTACTTGTTTTTTGTTGTTTAGAAAACATTTAGTCATGTCCTTTTGGATTTTAACAAAACTCACAACTTTTAAAGGCTGTGCTACAGAAGTGAAAATAGCAGTGGAGACTTCCTGCATACAGAGATGAGTTTTTTTAATCACGAACAGCCTCTTGGACCCATATCATAACACCAACAGGAAGTCCAGCATTTTAAATTACTGGTTTAAAATGTTACAAAAAAAAGCGATTTGAAGAGCTCTAGCTAAGAATAAATCCTAAGCTGGGGTGGATCCAGTCCAATTTGAAATTTAATATTGTGCTAAAAGACATATTAAAGACATAAAGTTATTGAGTTCATGTATGTAACTCAAAAGACATGATTCTAGCAGCTTGTCAAAGTCTGATGAAATGAAATTAATGCTTTCTTTTACTCAGACAGCCTCCAAACTGATTCAAATGTGTGATAAGCATTTCTAACTATGCTTAGAAAACTTTGAAATATGACTTAAAGCTCATGTAAGACCCAAAAAAGACCTGCATGACAGGCCTCAGTCAGTAAGACTTTTACACTGTTTGTTCTCACTGCATGATTTCAGAGCTGTTTTCAGGTTTTGTCCGTCAAAGTCATTACAGCAGCAGGCTATTGTGCGGCTGTGCAACAATTTGAGCATGTGCATCATCCCAATATTCGGTAAAGTCTGAGATGGGCAAGTGTGTTAGGGCCCACTCAATGCTTTTTTGCCGTCATACCAGTTGTATTATGGCAGTCCTTTTTACTGAAACATCACCACCATGAAACCCACCATGCGGTCTTCAAATGTTTTGACCATGATGCCGTCCGGCAGTGACGTTGCTAGCAGAGCCATCTCCTTCCTCACTGTGCTGAAGAACTTCTTGGCCTCTGCCGGCTGAAACTCCATTTTCTTAAATGAGTGTGTGTCTACAGAAAATAGAGAGAAGGTGGACAACAGAGGGAAATTAATATGAACTCAAACATTTGTGTATGTGAGCAGGGTAATTTATTAAAGTTAGGGACGCATGAATGTGAGGGATTGAAGTGGGAGGTCGCTACTGTCACTGTGGTTATGAAGAAATATGGCTTTTAATATTTGATGACTTTAAAAGCATAAAAGTTAACTTTGATACGGAAAATGAATCTCTGATAACTTGTTTCAATGTATGTAAAGTCTGCTGTATTTTCAAATTCTTCATGATTTCTATAATTTTATGTATTTTGCAATACACTTACAGATAATCATGATGCTTTTCAGGCTGGATGTCTATAAAGCTCAGACTGTAGAGACAAATACTGTAGAGACTGCCAAAGGCTTAAGGTGCGTTCACACCAAATGCAACTTGGGTGACCTGGGCGACCACTCTTCGTGCAAAGTCAATGTACAGCCGTGATGTGGTGGGGCAGCCTTCATGCAATGACACGGACGCGATCTGGGCAACTTCGTCACGCCACCGGGTGGCTTCTGACGCACAACCAGTTTGCGTCAAACTGTTGCCAAAGATGAAAAATTTGAACTTTTCAGGCGACATCGCGTGTGGCTGTGCTGCCACAGCCAGTCAGCGTTTATGTTGGTGTGTGACGACACCCACAACAACTGTTTTTATTCCAAATAAGATGGAATTATGAGTTTTTCCAGTCATTTTGGAGTTCTGGTCGTGTGTAATCTGTGTGTAATCTGTGTTCACAGACGGCTGTAGAAACAGGATGGTCAGCTCAGGCTGAGGTTGGGTTCGGTTTATCGTCTTGAACTCAGGTGAACTTTGTACTGAAATATGTGGCTCCAGCCTTGCTCTTCTGAGACCTGATACTGGATCAGTGTTTGTGTTTCTGTCTGTTTTGTTGCTGTTGGACGCTGCTTATGCTCGATCGTTGTTTTTGACTGAATTCTGGAGGTTGGTCAGCTACGAGAGTCTAGCGTGAACTCTTAACCTAATTTTATATTTTTTACGTTATTTTTTAAATAGATAATTGATGTGAGTAAAATCCTTAATCAGTGAAATATATCTAAAGTCAGACACCTGCTCGGACAGCAGGTGGGAGTAGACACGCTGTTCCACCGCAGTAATGGCGGCCGCTTGTAATGGCGGCGCCCACAAATCAGCCGTAGGATTGGTCTATACATCCCCCCAATAAAGAGCATTTCAAAGTTTAGAGAGAACCACAGTAAATTTCCCCACAAGAAACCTGATGGAACCTGCAGAAAGAGTGAGTGTATATTTTCTATCTATTCTTTGACATATTCTACCCGTGTGGACAGACATACCAGCTGGCTTTAGGAAAATATGAAGTTTTGAAGTCTGCCTCATCTGTAACAAAGAGGTAGATGTGAACATTTTCCATCTCTGATCCTCACCTGGTGCCCACTCCAGCACAGAGAACACCTCTCCCTTGGCACTGGTGAAAGTGACGCCAGGTTTGCCGCCACTCTTTTGGCACAGTACAGGCGTGTCACTGAGAAACTCGCTGGGCCACTCTTGTCCTCCCACTGGAGTCTGCGGCTCCTGCTGTGGTTTCTCCTCACCAGCCTTCTCAGCCTAAACACAGACAGAAACATATGACGACACACTTATGGTGGCATATATGATAGTTTGACTCTTCCACTCTTAAAACAGCTACCTCTGTCCCTGCTCCTCCGCTCCCCCCTGCCTCCACCACAGCCTCCATCTTCTCCTCCTCCACGATGGCCACATTGTCCAGTGTCTTCCTCAGGTTCTCCTGCAACTTCTTGATGTCATCCAGGAACCTTTTCTCCTTTGTTGGTTTCTCAGGGGCTGTTGGCGTCACTGAAGGTGCTATGTGAGTGGCTGAAGCCGGTTCAGCAGAGGTCGGTGAGGTCGGAGAGCCACCAGTCAAAAGCTGCTCCACAGTCATGTTCTTCAGACTCTCCAGGATCTTCAAGGCTTCTTTCAACTCCCTGAAGCCCCGAGAGGCACCATCTTTACTGGGCTTCTCTGCTCCATTGACTGCTCCTGGGGTGGTTCCTACAAAGATGAGATTAATAAAAGTGTAAAAATAAAGTGTCCAACAGAGCACACGCTGAACAGTTTCTGGGACTCTTTTACTCTTTTAAAGCACTGTTATCAAATGATCAGAATTATCCTTCCTAACTTATAGGTTTATTTTTATTTTTTAAAACTTAATGTCTCTTTTTACTGTTCTTTGTGGTAAGCTACTGTAAGAAACATCAAGTCTTTATGACTTATTTATTTACAAAAACGATAAGATTTATCCATTTACTGTTTAGATTAAAAACGATGCCAAACTAAATGATCAGTAAAGACCGTTCACAGCAAGAACCACAAAAAGTTATATTAGGGATGCACAGTATTCCAGCAATCTAATTCCTGCCAATATCATGATGTATAACATCTCCCTCTCACTGTGATAGTCTTTTGTTTCATGAAGAAACGGTTGCAAAATAAATGGTATAAATGGTACTGGATTTTTAAATGCAGCTATTCAGTGATAATATGATGAAGCATTATGGTACATTTGTACATTAAGCTGATATTTTGGCTAGTAAATTAGATATACCGTATTTGGCTGACATGTATGACTGATATATCTGCTGTAAATATCTGAAAAAAAAATTAAGTCTGCTACAGGAACACGATTTCACATTATTGCTTAATAATGTCTTTATCATTATTTCTTCGTCTTACATGCTTCAAAAGAAATGTATCAGCAGGCGGTGAAAAAGCACTTTGTCATGATCACATTTGTTATAGCATCTCTGCAACTGAACTGTAAATGTGTTGTTATTGTCAACATAAAATCTATCTGAAATATTTAGGTGAAACTATTCTGTGAAAACAAAAGAATTGTGTCATGAGTGGTGGTGGTGGGGGCGAGTTGTACACAGGCAATCATATTCCAAACATACTGAAATATGATTGAGCTAATGGGATGACTGAATCTGATGCAGTGTAGAATTAAAGTCATTTTATCATCACTATTTTCAGCAAAACTTAAGAGTACATAACTCATTTGTTCTGGGGAAATTATTACATAAATGGTAAAAAGAGTTATTGTTAGTTGTTTATAATGTGATGTGAAAGAGTACTCCAGTTACGTTTTATTTTAACGAGTAATAAACACACCAGTTTTAAAAGTTCAAATATTCATCAATGATTTATTTTTCCACTTAAGTAACTTGTCATTGAACAAGACATTATCTGCTTTCACTTCACTGAAAAAAGTGCATTTGTGGCTGCGGGTAGTAAACACAGCTGTGCCGTTGAGTAATCCGCTACTCGAAGCAGCAAATGAGGTGCAGGCAAGGACGGATTTATTTTGCAAAAGAAAAATGTCCGTGTTGAATTTTGGATGATGGAACAAATCAAACATGTTGTAGTTTGTTGTATTGTTCTAGTAAAAAAAGCCATGACACACTATATAACGCTACATCTGTGCATAATAGTGCATGCTTCTGACCATTTAATTTCATATTGTAGGCATATTAAAGAGCTGGGTAGAGGTTTTTATGTCTGATATTCTAGTAATAGGCTGCAAAGTTACAGATTACTGTAAATTGAGTTGGCTGTAGACTTATGTTAGAGCCAACACATTAAAGTCACAGTCATGATCGCCTATGTGCTGTTATCATAACCAACATGTGAACTGTAGTTGAAAGGTTGGAATTTTTGGTTAGGCAAAAGTACTCTAATTTCTTACCTTCTTCAGTGTGTAATGCATTAACATTAGTTACTGTCTGTCTTTGCAAAGGAAGTAATGTTTTTGCCTGCGTTTGACCACTTGTTAGTTTTTCTGTACGTCGGTCCGCCTATATGTCTGTTAAGAAGGTAACTCAAAAAGCTCTCAATGGACTTTTATGAAATTTTCAGGGGATGTTGTCATAGCACAAGGGAGATATGACTAGATTCTGGTGGTGATCTGAATCCTGGGGGATTTGCAAGGTTTTAAAGGTTAACATTGTTGACTAATCCTCGCTGATTGAGTAGTTTACTGCACCAACGGCGTCAGAAATGCCTTGGTAGGGATCTGTGCTCTCAAAGCACTAATTTTAAGTAATGCAGTAAAGTTAAGAGTTGATTTTCAAAATAGTGCTAACCAACAAGTTCTGACAACAAGGACACATGTACTGAGAAGCTGCCACAATCTTCTCTAAAAATATAAAGTACACAGCTTAATTGGCCCCTCACCTCCACCAGAAGCAGGACTAGCTGCAGCCACAGCTGCTTCACCCTCCTCCCCCGAGTTTCCTTTGGTGGGACTCGTGACACTGGCTTTGCTGCCCTCTGCAGGTGGGATGATGAATGCCGAGGTGCCAGTAGGCGTGGGAGTTGGCGTTGTTGTGTCAGTGACGTCTGCATTGTTCGCATGGCTATCGTCCTCAGTCGTAAGGCCGTTATCCGTCTCCCAGCTGTCACTCTCATCCTCCCACTCCTCTGTGGACAGCACGCTACTCGTCTCCTCCACCGAGTCATAATCCGTCTCTTCGATTTCAGACTCCACGTTGTAGAGGTGCTGAGTGTGTGATGATGAAGACAATATCAGCGTTAATGTGTCACTTCTAATTTCAAAAAATGGATAATTGTGTTGTGCAGGAACACTGACCTGAGGCAGGACAATGGTCATGGAGTTATCTGCCCACACTACCTCCACTTTACTGCTTACATCCACCCTGGACACCTGACCCACTGACGTCTGAAAGGAGCAGGATGGAGAGATAAATGAATAAACACTCAAACAAGTGCCAATCCAAGACAAGAGGACTGAAACAGACTCAAAGGACCCTGGCATGAACACATAATGAAGCTTTTTGACACTAACGTATTATTTATGAAACAATACTAATAAGTCTTAAAAAAAATAAACAAGGCCTGACGTAAATGATCGAGACAATTATTTGTAACTAGTAAACATGGTTGCTTAGATTGTTTACTACTCTATGATATAATATGACATTTTGTATGTATTAAGAATTAATACAAGAAAATAAAATTTCTGTGGGCTCAATCAGCTGTAACAAAATGTAACAAACCGGCTATTAACCCTTTATTGATCTTAAAGGCATATTTCAGTATTTTTGAAGTTGTGTTGTATGAGTTACTTAACAACAGTCAGCGAAGTGACTGAAAGGTCTCCCTGCAGGGCTGTACCTTTAGGAGGACGAGCTCAGACTCCAGGTAAGGTGCACTGCTGGTGGCGTGTACAGTTATTTTACATAATTGTGTAAGTTTTACATAAAAAAGGCAACAAAACTAGATTAAATGTATGATTGGGCAACAAACTTCACAACACTTTATTTTTCCTCCAGAAAGTCTCTGTGTTGGGTCTTTAGCCCATTTTTGCTCAGGTAAACCTGTAGCATGCAAGAGTTTGTCTGCCATTTAACTGCCAGAAATAGTCACCCAGCGCTCCTACTACTGTACGTGCAGTTTTTGTAACAGGCATACTTTCTGTGTAGAGGTGATCATTTATGTCTCAAAATCAGGTAGAGTGACAACTCTAGGAAATACAGTTCTGGGACTTTGCATGAGGATGAATTTACAATGTCTGAGTGATAACAGGGGAAGGGTGTCAAATACTTCTTACCTCATTTTCACAGTCATTCTGTCCGTTCTCTGAGTTCCATATTCTGATGACGATGTCTGTGGTGCGGAAGTGAAAGTCTGGGTGATCTGCAATGTCATACACGCTAACGTCCTCCTCTATACCAATGACCTGGATCACAAAAAATAATGCATCAACATTTCTGTTAACATTTCATTCCAAGAGCCTTGTACAGCAGTTGTTGATACCAACATAAGTTCATATTAGTCACAATCCATTTTACTTTCTATTTTAACTCACACACACTAACATAATCAAAGAAATAACTTCCTCAAAGGAAATAACACTTTTGGATTGTTTTCCTGCCCCACCTCAACATCGTCACTGCTGGAGTTTAGTTTGATCCACTTGACGACACACGTTCTGCCTTTATGGTCACCCGACTGAATCACACCATACACTCCAGGATCCTGGAGCGCTTGTGCTAAGAGAAGAAATACACATACAGAGTAAAATGGAGAGTAAAATAGGTACACAAAACATCAAAAACCATATAAGGCAGACATTGATTTAAGAAAAAATGTTTTTACTTCACCCCTAAATTTTTAATCCATCTAATAGACTCACACAAAAGTGCCACAAAAACAGCAAATGACCCAGATACTGCAGGTACTGGCCTACTTAAAAAGTGTTCTATAAAAAATATCTCATTGAAGTCCACAGGGAGAAAATGTGACATATGCTGTGCCTTCACTTCCTGAAAAAAGTCAAGATTTAATGTATGTTATTTACGTCTTTTGTCGACTACAAAGTCTCCTGGACAAAACTCGTGGCTGTCGAGGTGCTGGATGGGGATAAGGTCATTCGATCGGATCCCTTTTTCCACCCGCCCGTCCTTCCACATCACATCCGCTGTTGTCTTTGTGGAGACGACTTCCACGGCAACCCTAAACACACATAAAGATACAAACATGGGAATCAGACTAAAGCAGCACACCTCTTACTGGAATCTCCTCTCATAAGAATAAGAAAAATGCATAAATATGCAATAATTTTTAATGTAGTAACAATATGAAATATGTTAAATTAACAAAGGAAGAAGAGTTCACAAAAGCTATAGCTTATAGTGCCCTAAGTCTGTTCTAGTCCTCATGCTATACACAACTTCTTGCTGCAACATCTTTTTCCCAACTCTCAAATCAGACAAAATAAATCTTATGGAAGTTTGCAGCCATCTTAAACTTAATGTGACTGCATCAAAGGGTGTGAAAGCCGAGTCATCACGCTACCACACTCCCACAAACAACGCCTGACCACATCAATTTTTCTTAAATTATTGCAATAAACTGAGGCTGTCACAAAACAGTGTATACTGTGAGGACCTTTATCGTGATCATGATTGAATCACGATTAATTGCTCAGCTCTTATTAGGGATGGGAATGAAAAACCAATTCCAGTTGTGAATTGATAATTAATAGCTAATATAATCAATATCATTAGTCTTTCTGCTAAACAGTTCCCTTGACAATTTCTTCCACTAAGATCTGGGCGCCTTACACATCACAGAGGTCTCAGTCTCATCAGAGGCAGTCAGACTAGCTGTGTAGACATGCTTTCCCTCCATACGGATAATTTACAGGGATTGACAATGGAATCAACAAAGAAATGGATAGATAGGTAGCATTGATAATGGCATTGATATAAAAAAAATATTCTTGGTCCCAACTGTCACTCTGTGACCCCTGTGGTCACATGATGCGGTTATTTGTCCAATTTAAAAGTATAACCAAATAGACAAACATAAAACACCTACAAATGTGTTTAATTTATGATGGTAAAATGTCCATATCTGATCAAAAAAGTTATTTCCCCATTTTTACCTCTCTTGACAACCTATTTCGGCTCTCAAAATTGTTCAGTTTCTTTATTTTAGGCATGTTAATCACCTAAATCTCTCCCCCGCCCGCATTTAACACCATTCATTCGGATTGCTCTCATATACTGCCACTACTGTGAAAAGCTGATTCAGTTGTCAGAAAGACTAGAAAAGAGCTATATAGGCTCAAGTCCATGTACTATTTACCATAATATCGCTACCTGATGTTGCAGAGGAGGACATGCCTCAGATATGAAAATCATTTTTTTCCCTGTTGCAAGTTTAACAGGACATGAGCATGTCTTGAGTTAAAAAGGTTTATAAATTATTACCATGGCTTCACTTAACTGTGCATGTAAACCCAGTAACAGATATGCTATTTCTTAATCAATATTTTATTAACAAAATGAAAATGTAGTGCATTCAACAACAATAATGATCAAGGAGTGAATGTTAACTACAGACTTTGTTCTTTTTTTGTCAACCTGCCAATCCTTTTGTTTTACACATTGCTTGTGTATTTGCTAAACGTCCTTTCTTTAACCACTAAAACAGCACCATTTCATCAAAAGGTTTTTTAACACAAGATAAGATAATCCTTTATTGATCCCTAGAGGAGAAATTCAAGTGCAACAGCAGTGCAGAGCAAAGAAGCATGCAGGAGATAGCAATGTGAAGTTTAAGAAAGAATAGACCTTAAAATACAGCAATAAAAATACAGTTATTACAGAAAGGAGTAAGGTTCTGATAAAGGACAATTTAAGATATTCTGTTCAGTGGAAAAAAAGTTATGAGACAAAAAAGCTATGCTATGCTATGCAATAAATGTCCAGTTAGATGACATAAAGAGACATATTGTGCAGTAATTGAGAAGAGAATAAATGTCTTTTTAAATGAAATAATAATATATATTGTACATTAGCCTCCAAAAAGAGAAAAATCATCTATCCTTCAAATATTTAATTATCTTTTCAGTGTTTTGTGATGCTTTACTGGAAATGCCCACATTAGGATTTATTGTGCATCTCAGCCTCATAATCTTTGTAAACCTTTGCAAACAAAGAAAGGTTGAAGCTGAACACAAACACTTGCCTTTTTTACGGTGCTTTTACACACTTTAGAATTCACATTAATTCTGCAGGGACATAATGTCTGTGTCGAGTCCCAGTGTGAAGCAGCTTTGAATGAGTGAGAGAGAGGGAGCATTACACTGCATGGGCTTCACAAACACATAAAGGCAAATTACACTCACAGCTCTACTGCCACCTGCTGAAACCCTGTGCCCCCTCTCATCAATGGCTACATTTACATGCAGTCAATATTTGGGTTAAGGTCAATATTCCGGTTTCTGAAACATTCGGAATAACCCGTTTACATGCATGAGCAAACAGGGTTTGCACTTTGGTGCTGGTACTGACCCCCTATCAGTACTTGACACTATTCTTTGTCAGTTTCTTCATTAACGGAAGGCGAGAACGTGAAGAAACAGGAAATGGAGCCAGAGTTGTGCCGTTTTACAACAAGTACTTCCTGTACTCAAAAGACCAAGATTCCTTGTTAAAAAAACATGTGCAAAACACAAATTAATGTTCCTTTGGATGGGGATAGCCCAATAGGCATATACATGCCCAAATATTCGGGTTAGAAAAGGAGTAACCCAGGGGTGAATTTCGGATTTTAAAAACTGGAATATGAGCATGTTCTGGTTTTTAAAAAGGGTTATTGGTGTTTACATGGCCGTTCGCAACCGGGTTATTGCTAATATCCAGTAATGAAAGGGTAAATGACTGCATGTAAACGTAGTGTTACACCTCTATGACAACCTCTGAAGACTGAGCAGATGGGCAATCAACTCATTCTCCCTATTCATTCTTTGTAACAATCACAGTAAAGGCAAAATGTCACAGGGGTGTAAATATCATAGCTTGAAAGAGCAGCTTGAACGGGGCTACTGTTTTGTGTTGGATGTTTAGTCACCAAAGCCACCAGCAACAAACCCAGACAGTCCTGAGCTGTGAGGAAAGACACCAACGTTATCAAGTGAAACAGTTAACCAACAGCTACATAGATGCAGAGCCAGTAAGAGAGAGAGAAAGAGTTAAAGACCCTATGAAAATACAAGGCACTATATGGACTAGGGGTGTAATGATCCATTGATCTTGATCGATACATCGATTGGTTAAGCAATGATCCAATCAAATCGATGGAAACGCAAAACATGGATGAACGTCGTCATCTTCAACGCCTTTATTTTGAAATTATGACCAGATATCCGTTTCACCGCTTCCGCCCAATAGCGCCTCGTTCTTAAGTTTCAACTTTACAGGGCTCTCAAGTCTCATGCATTCAGCGTATGAGATGCGCACCTTTTCGCTCTCTCACACACCACACCCGGTATTTCTCCTGCTTTAAAATGTATTGTGTAGCGCCCACCGAGTAACACAGCTATATGCTAACATGTAGCAACACGCTCTTAGCATCACAGAACTAAACGGGAGCTTGACATGTCAGCCAATCAGAAAATAGCACTGCTGTATCCAGGTAAGATACGGTCGATCTGACAGCAGAGGATGCATACTGCACACACACGACGGGAGTAATCACATGAGTACAGTAAGTTATCTCATCATTTGATTTTGTAGCGCACTGATTAATGAAATTACTTATTGTATGAAAGGAAAACAGTGAGAGCTTGTTCATATTCTTCCTCCACACCTACCATTAAACAGTGAAGCAAAGTCTAAAAGCACCTGACTACTAATTAACCCAATTTTAATTTTGAACATGATTAGATCATACAGATGGTTATAATCATCCATAACCTATCATACCCAAAGGTCAGCATATCGTTTCACATTTCAGTGATAAAACTGTCAAAACTTAGAAATCGAATCGTGACAGACTTTGTGATATTGGCACATATCGTTGTCCAAAGAATCGATATCGTATCGTATCATCATGAAACTGATGATTTACACCCCTAATATGGACTAAATGTGACTGAAACTGACTGTGCACATTAAATGTGTACTTTAATGTGCTTCATCCCTCCTCTGACGATACTCACCTGTCTCCAGGCTTGAATTCACGTGAAAACTTTGTCCTCTTCTTCTTATGCTTCCTCTTTAGATTACGGATAGACAGTGGGATGCTCTTTTTCCTGTTAGTGCCCAGACCACCGCTCTGCGATGAGGCTGTGGAGCTGGCCGATGATGTCAGAGAGCTGTAGTGGACAGAAAGCCCAAGTTATCTTCAATCTATTTAAGCAAACACAAATGCAATTAAAATTCTTTCAAAAAGTCAAAAACTAAGGAGGAAAGCCAGATAAGTCCTAAAATTACTCTTTTGTCAACAGCCAACAGTGAAAAGTCCACAGATATGTCATTTGAAATCACACCAGACAACAAAAGAACATACGGTCTTAAATATCAAATGGCTCAAATCTACACCCCCACAGATTATATTTAAGTCAAATCCGAACACTTTCTCTCCACATAGAAAGTTTCTGTTGCACAGTTATTGCATCAGTCGACATTCAACAGTACTGGAACTGAGCATTCCTTCATAATGTCCACACCCTGGCACAGACATTTCAAACACCAAAAATCTAAAAATGATCAGACCTGGTGTCATCTGTGTCCTCTGCAGCTTCGTCGTCAGCGTCCTGCTCTCCGTGTTCAGCTGTCGTGTCGTTGGTGTTTTGAGAGTCTGGAGGGTTCTGGATGGGGGCAACGGGGCCATTGTTTTTGGGATGTGATGAGTCTGTTTGCTCTTGTTTGTGCTCGCCTAGGAGGAAATAAAAGAGGACATTCTAGGCTATGGACAAATAACCTTTATAGCAGGCATTTAAAGAGGTGCATACCACATAATACTAAATATGACTGTGCCTTTATCTCTGTGGTAAGTCAATTTAAATAATTAAAAGTTCAGTCTGAGACTCTGAAGATTTTATTTTGTCCAACCCCCATGCAGACACACTGTCTATTTTTTTTTACCAGGATTATTCATCATTTCTCAGGTCAAGTGTTCTGCACAATTTTCAATTAGTCTGTTCTCTCCATACTGAACTACATTTGAGTAAAAGACAATCTGATGTCTCACAGGAGCTTTAAATCATTCTGATTCTGCATGATTATGGAGACTATTTGTGTTTTGCCATTTCAGGAATGATCTGAGAAAAATATAAAGCTCCATTTTTAAAAGAATGGTAAAATGCTACTGACGTGTGAGTATGTATAAAAGCATTAATGTCTGCAGAGTCCTGCTACAGGTAAGGTATCCACTCTTTATACCAGGACAATAACATGTCTGGGTGAGGGTCAAGTATTTTGATATAAATTTGCAGGTACAGGCAATGGTTAAACTAAAATGTGGGCTGGTAGCAGGTCAGAAAGAGAGAGAAAACAGCTAATACCTCTAATTATGAAGCTCTTACACTATGACTGTCCTGACATGCTGGGAGCCAGCGTGTTAACAGTTTGTGTAGCTGGACAATTATCCCACCTAGAGGTGGACAGACAGTTCGAGCCTTTCCTTGAAAAGTGTACAAAACTTTTTCTCTGTAAACATTGTCATCAATCTACTCAAATGTCTTTTTAAATATCTTGGCTATTTTTGGGCTTTGTTCTTGTGTAAAAAAAAAAAAATATATATTCTAACACAATACTGTAGTATTTTGCAGCACAATACTGTATCAACATTTTAAGCGCATATCAATACTTTATCAAACAGCAATTTTCTGGTAAATTTTCTTTTGTCATGACACATGAAATTATAAATTCTTTCCAGAGAAAATGGTTCAAACTTTGATAGAAAACTTTAATTTCAGCGAAGCTGCTTAAAGAGCTTTTTTTCTAATGTTGCATCATATTACAAACCTTGCGCAGCAGTTGGATCCGGCTGATTAAATGTCTTTAATCAGGCAAATCTATTTTGCAAAGCTCCAATCTACGACTGCCGAAAGCGGCACAGCTCCATCAGAGCCCTTTGGAGCAGGAAGAGGTTGGAACTACAAGCAAGACTACAGCGGGAAGTGACTGTTCACTCAGAGATTAGCATAGATGCTAATAGTTTCAGCTGTAGTTTTCTCAGATCTGGACTGCATTTATTTATTAAATGAAAAACAAACAACACTGAAAGAATTTCTGGATAGTTGGGATATTTTTGCTCCACTTTCAACATGTTTTGGCACGAGTTTGTTCTACGTAGTGGCTTATGTTTTGTATTTAACATCATGGCAGTAGCACCCACCTACTACATTATCTGATTGGCCTGTAATAAACAGGATTGACAGAACCATGGTCCAATCACCTGCTGGATATGCTTTCTGCCCATTCCCAAACACTTTCTATGGGTTTTTGTCCCAGTGGACTAGTGAAATATTGAACAGCACATCTGGTGTGTCAGGTTATCATATTAGATCGTTAAAGGGGATCATGCTCTCTGACTCTAGCTTAACTTAATGTGCAGTAATAGGTTTCTGTAAGTTTCAGAAGTCTTTTCATTTAATTTTTATAGTATTCTAAGATTCTCCAACTCAATTTCAGGTCTTATTACGATTCTGTTTGCTTGTGTTACATAAAGTCCAGTTAAAGGAAACATTTAATCTATCATTTCTCCATCAAGACAAGCACACTGGTCATACATACTCGTTATGTTAATACAGTGCATTTATAAACACTGGAAGTTAGTTCTGCTAAAGCACGGTCAGTGAAGAAAAGGAACACACTGTATTTTATGTGCATTTATTGCAACAAAAGTCTGCACGTGTCGATTCATTGAAGGGCTGTTGAGATGTATCCCTCACTGCTCTAAAGCACAGCACTGAAATATTAGAGGCTTGAGAGATTAGGATCCATATTTATTATTGTTGAACAAAGGCTAACTCAGAAATGCTACCTTTACTTTCGTCACAGCAAGTTGGCTTTTTTAAATGTGGGTGTAAAAGTGAACGTGTAGAACTCACTCCACAGCTCACTGTATTATTGATTTACATATTTTATGCAAAATGATGTTTCACCATCCTTCAAGAAGTTGTTTAATAGTGGTCATCAACCTGCACATTGCTCTATAGTAGTTTATAGAAGTTTAGGACATTTGTTTTGTAATGCAGTTTAGTCATTTGCCACTAGTTGGCAGCAGGCATTCAGCCATTTGACTCTCCATCTCTCCGTTACTTTATTGTAATTATTTCTGTCAATGACACGGCCAATAAGGTTCATAAATGCTCCAGAGACAAAGCTTTACATAAATTACACTGATGGGGACCTGAACTTTTAATTCCTATATATATTGTGGGTCTTTGAACCTCACACCTTGAATGGAACATTTTTGTCCCCTTGATGGTCTACTTTCTTTAATGATTTTGAAGTGCATATGCTATTCCTCAACATATTTGGCAGAAAAACAAATACATAAAAAACAATATTGCTGTTTATCTGTGACATGTCCAAGACCGTAATGACCCCTGGAAAAAAAAAAACGGTATGATATTTTTAGGGATAAAAATAAAATTAAAATAATAAAAAAATAAAATTAGACTTTTTGGTAAAAAACAAAACAAAACCGAATACATCCTTCTACTTATAGTATTGTGATACATCACATCATCAGCTCTGTATCAAAAGTATCATATCACCAGATTCTTTAAAATACACAGCCCTATCACTGAGGCTTTCAAATACTGGGTCAAAGCAGGATTTTTTCATCAGATAAAATCATGATGCAAATTTTGAAACCATTGCATCAATCTTCATTGACATTAAGACTTGCACAGAAACTTTGAGCAGTAGAGAGCACATGTTTGTGTCTCACAGTGTTTATGAGCGACTGTTCCTCTTTTTGCACACGGCATGTGTGAAAATCAGCCACTGTGCAGTCCTGTCCCCATTATTGTACTGACAGAGTGATTGTGCAGAAACTAAAGGACGAAACACTTAAAGTGACTGACTGTAGTTGTTGTCAATCTTGTGTTTGATCACAAGTGGGACAGTGAGCAAGTTTAATGTATGCAATTCTGGGCAGATGTGGATATGACACTAAGAAAAGTGCTGGCCATGCGTCAGGTTGAACCTCCCAAGCTTTGTGGGCATGGTCAGGTGCAGGTTTTGTCAAATTGTACCTGGGCAGGATTGTCTGTGTGCTTAGGAAGATTTTGAGAGTATAATAAATGCCGTCTTCATATGCTCTTTCAATTTCAAATCTGGTGATCCCTATCCATCTGCACTCTCTGTTTTGGTGAGGATAGTAAAAGCTCTGATAAAGTGATGACAACATAAAATTTTTGCTGTATGTGCAGTGTGACAATCATGGTAGTAGTAAACATACTTCTAAATATAGTAATGAGTTTTACACTTATTTTTAAAAGGTGACTGAAAAGAAACTATTTTCAATGAGAATTATAACCAAGATAATGTAATCAGACAAATGTGTATCGTCAATAGTCTACAGGATAAATGGGAAGGATCAAACTGAATAATTAATCTAACAAGAACAGTTCATCTGGGGACATGGGGTGGATGCAGGTTCAGTGAAGAGAGAGGCATGTCTGGTTTGTTCAGTCTATTTTTAGCTCACTGAAATTCTTCAACATCAGAACCTTGAGTTCGTGATAGAGGCAGCACTGACAACATTACAGAGCGGCAATGTGTATGATTGTGTGTTTTTTCTCTGAAGGGTGTTGTCTTGCACCTTGTGTGTCAGCGTTTTCCGTCTTCTTCCCTGAATCCTTCTTGAACATCCTTTTTAACTGAAACAGACACACACAAGAAAATGATCAAACTGCCTCACAGTCACTGTGCTTCAGAGGTAATGCAAACTTTGACAGCTGTTCATTAAGTTTAGTTAAAAAAAAACAAAAACAGGTGAATGTAGGTGCTGGTGTTTTTCTGAGGGGAAAACAAGCTGCAGTAGCCTATATTTTCCCAACAGGGACAGGGAACAGCCCCCTCCCACCCCCCACCCCCAAACACAGCACACCTTAACCTACACACAGGTCAAAAGACCTGGAATGAGTCAAATTAAGACATTAAGACTACATTAAGTCTGCAAAACAACTGGCAACCAACACAAATATGACAGCCAAGTAAGAGCTTTAAGCTGGGCAGCATTTTCAGTTAACACATTTTTTATGAAACATCAAATATTTTTAAATACATGCTTAAGGATTCAGAAACCCAAGTTTTGTCTTCAAAAAATTATCTCCAACGGCCCAAAATCTGAATCATTGAACATTTAGTACAATTTACTATTCATTATTATGTACGTAACAGAAATACTGTTGCTAATAGAGGGCATCCTTAAATGCAGGTTGTTAGCTGTTTGGTGATAAAATGATTAAAATTAAACAATGACTTTCTACAACCACAATTACAAACCTCTGAGAATAAAAGCAACACAAAAACTGTATAACCACAGATTTGTACAGATCAGTCTTAGCCAAAATGTCATCTAAAATCAAAGACTATAATCAGGTTAACAAAAAAAGACCTTTAGAGAACCTGTATCTGGCTTTTTCAAGTTTTCTAGCCCTTCAGTGTGTTTTACATGTCTCCCCTGCCTGACAGAGTACTGCTGTGCACAAGACAAATAGGCAGCAGCATCTAGAACTCTTCCCCTTGCCCTTTTTACAGCCCTAGTAGCTGCTTAAAACAGCTTGTTTCCGCCCTGATCCTCTCCCCAATAGACCTACTAGTCTGAAGCCATTATTGTTTAGTCAGCAGTTTTAGCCCATTGGCTTGGGCCGGTACAGCATAGACTGTAGAAGAAATGCAGAGTTATTGACAACATTGCACAGCACTAAACTGACCAATTTCCACAAAGTAAGCCTGTCAACCAATCAGAGCAGACCGGACACACATGGGGAGGGGGCATTAAAGAGGCAGGAGCTTTAACAGAGCATCTCAGACAGACTGGGAATACAGTTAGATCAGGGGCACTCTTTTTGAACATTAGCCATAGTCAACAACTCCAGTAGTCATCGAAGTCTCAAATATGAACCCGAGACAAGACGTGAATGGCTCCTTAATGACTTTCAATGGGTTTAAATTTCAAACAATGATTCAAAGACTTTTAAGGATCTACAGAAACTCAGCATTTCACACACACCTTTCTTGCCACAGGGTCTTCAGGTAGAACCGGGGCACCCTCAGGTCCTTCGCAAGTGATGCGTGTTGCATCCCCTTTTGCCGGGAAAATATAAAGAGCCCTCTCTCCCAGCTGCCTCTGGGTGTGGTCGTAATATCCAAGGCGCCTCACCCTGAAAACAAGCAGCACAGAGATAAGACTTCTTGAGTCAAACCACTCAGAAAACATCTAACAAAGTGTCAGAACTACTGCAGAGAGATGCAAAACTTAACTTGGGGAGGGTTTGTAGGCTACAATGGCAGTGGGGACATATGGATTAGATACATAACTGACCTGCAGAGATTTTCCTGTGTGATGGTGGAGGGAGGAGGATAGACGCTGTCAGAACCTTTGGGGGAGTAGCTCTTGGTAATCCACGTCACCTTTAGCTCCACTACTTTCACCTGAGACATGACAACATCAACGAGGTTTTTTTATTACAAAGAAACCAAATTTACTGGAATGCAATGTATGACTCAGATACTGGCATGTAAAAAAAAAAACTGTATGTGGTGACGACATCTCATTTTGGAAATATAACAAAGAACTTAAATCTACATCCAAATGAAGGCTACTGTTTACTGAAAAGACCTCCACTGAGGAGATACAATTATTTTTCTTCAGTCAATAATAGTAAGCTTTGGCTGTCTCACACCAAACTGAAGGGCAGCTCTTACAAGAACTGGATTAATTGTTATTCATAACCAGAACTTCTGTATGACGCAGCTGGAGGAGACAATTAAACACTGACACAAACATGAATTCTAAATGTTAATTAAAAACATCAGAAAGTAAAGGTGATAAGATTATTGTGATCCTTGCTGTACCTCTTCTACCACCACCCTGAACTTGCACTTTCTGCTGAGGACAGGTTTGACCCCTGACAGCCACTGCACATTAGAGAAGACTTTGGCAGGTCCAATCAGAACCTGACCTGGGTAGAAACCATATGCCTCATCGAAGAACAGGCCCTGCGGAGCAAAAAGACACGAAAGAAGAAAACCACGATGGGAGACTTTTTATTTCTCAGCTTAAAAGCTTAACTATCAATCATTTATGAAAACATGTTTCCCATGCCTTTCTTTTTGAAAGGATGGGTAGATGGATAAACACTGATGGGCAAATAAAAAAACAACAACAAAATGTTTCACAAAATAGCTTGAAATTTCTTAAAGCATAAAAAACTCTAAATCCTTCAACTATCTACACCATATAGATAAGGCAATTGACTGAAAACTGATCATTTTAGGATGAAGCTGATAAAAGAAGTCCTCTGTATTTTGTCATATGGGATAAAACAAAGCCAATCAGGAAACAGGCTGGCTGGAGCAGGTAGCAAAGGTAGACATGGCAAAGACAGTAAAGGCAAAACACTAAGTTTATCATTGGAAACGGCAAACCAGTTTGTTTATATGTGTCAAAAACGTGAGCACCAAAACAGCACAACCTGTAAATTATATATGACAGACTGATAAAAAGAGGAGCTGGATGAGAATGACAACCACCTAGGATGTTACAAGAAGTCGGTCAGTGATCTATGTGAATGAATCGGGTCAGTGTGCCATGTCTCTCTTTGTGGCACACCACACACAACAAGACCAAACCTGATAAATCTGTCATTGTTTGTCTTCATCTGTGGGCTCTCTCACTGCTTCAAAATCTGATAAGACTTTAGAAATCTTTATTCGTGTACTACTAGGCCTTAACAAAGTATGGCTAAAGCTAGCATTACTAGCACTTCCCACCTCTAGTCCTCCTTCCTGGTTAACATGAACAAGTCTGCATTAAAAGTGTTTACACGCCGCTTCAGTCAATGTGCCGATTTCATGTGACCAGTCTAAATGCAATTTTATCTTTATGTTTTAGTTCAAAGTACAGCCAAACTGCCTCTCACTACTGCATGCATTGCTTTTTGTACTGTTGTATGTTTCTAGGCCCCGGTGCATCAATGGGTTGGATGGCAGAAGCCACTGGCCACAGCTACAGCATATACTAATGGCAGGCGGCTATATTACACATCATTTGACAGGTTTTGGTGTGCTTCAAGTGTGGTGTGAAAGTTGACCAAACAAAACAAAAAAAAACACAGTGTTGCAACTTCACCCTCAAATCACAGAGTCCACTGAACTTTACAAGTGGACTCAACCGTAGGGTCAGTGGACAGACTGCAAGATTTAACACCTCAAAATCCCCGACTGTAGAACATGACAAACATCACACAGTTTACAGACACAAACCTAGTCTTTCTGGGTGGATATGTGTTAAAGCCTCAAACAAACACCTGTCTAGTTCACTAAGGATGAACTTCAGGTGACACGTGAGAGCAGGTGTGTACGTACCGAGTCGCTGACATGAGGACAGACGTCGTAAAGCTTGGCACCGTCCTCCACGCTCATGGAGCACCTGCAGGTTGAGACAGACAGAGAGAGAGTAAGAGCTGGCATTTGGCGTGGACTCATGTGTGCCAGCGTACAGACACACCAGCAAACTCAGACGCGCTCACTTCACTGGCTGTCTAATCTCGAGCACAGACACTCACACACACAAAGTCTACCTGGCTCCATTGGAGAGCTTGAGGATGATGTGATTAGTCAGGTCGTACACTTTCCCCAACCAGAAGTCGTAGGCAATGTAGTCACCATACATAAAAGACTGCAGAAAAACAACAGAAAATATTTGATTTGTAATTTATGAAAATGTAGTTTTAACAACAATTTTTATTTTTATGTGCAAGAGTATTACTTGCTGGTGAAAGATTGAAAACTCCTAGGTTAACATTACTTAATAATAGAATAATCAAAGAATCTACAGAGAATCTTCTGATACCAAATTATAAATTAATAAAATAATAATTTAATGTTATGGTTTGATTTTTATTTCAATTTAGCTCATATTTTTTCAATTTAGGTTTATTAACAATACATTATTACTACTTGATGGTTTAGTTTGTACTTTGTGAAAATGCATAGTCATGATTTATTTTTCAATAGTTTTAGTGTTTTGTTAAAGTATCTTGTACTGGTGTAATGAATGATTAAAAGGATGTCTTGATCAACTTCTTTGAAAAATATTCTCAAAAATGTTGAATATAAAAAAAGACTGAAGTTCTTACTTCTGTTGTCCATAAGCTATCCTAAAAACTAAACCAGTATGCCAAAAACAAATTGTAAAGATCTGTTATGTGTTGGTGAGTGTGTATGTGCCAAAAAAAAGTCAACCTTTTATCTAAAACCTTTTATTATTTAAGTTTTTTTTTTTTCTTTCAAAAAATACAATTTCAGTCAGTTATCAGTTTTATGCAGTTCTACCTATCAATTTTGTTATTATTTTAAGTTAGGGATAATATATTTTATATTTTATTTTTATTTTTTAATTTGGATAATGATAATCAAGTGAAATAAAAGCAAAAGCAGTAAAAAAATGATTATTGCTTTTTTTCCTTAGAAGAGGTAACTACAATAGATACAAGATACATGGGATGTTTTTTTCTTTTAAACTATTTGTTTTTCTTATGTGGGTCTTTTGAGAGCAGCATGCATACACACATGAACTAAGATAATTAAAAGGTAGGCAAAGCTAAAGAATGTGAGGATTCTGTATAGGTTTAACTTTCCAAAGTGAGTTGTTGCTTTAATGTAAAGCCCATTTCTACATTTCTATGTTAAAAGTTGTGAGTAGCTGACATGATAATCCTGTGATTTTCACTATTAAACAAGCTCACTATGTTGAGCTGCCTGACGCCAGCGTGCACCCTCAGCTTTATAAAACATTCACAGAGGCATATCTGTGCCATTTACACACTGTATAATTGGAAATGGATTAGGTGCTGCTGATGGTAAAACCTGATCCACCAGGTGGCCCGTTCAATATATTTCACTAGTCCATCTGGAAAAGAGCCCATAGAAAGTGTTTGGAAAAGGGCAGAACCTTTCAATAGCATATCTGGCAGGTGATTGGACGATCATTCCATCAATCAAATTCATTACGGGCCAAGCAGGCACTACTGCCGCGGTGGAAAGGACAGAATGTGAGCCACTTCATAGGACAAATTCTCAGCAAAGCATGTCGGAAGTGGAACAAAAATATCCTTTCTATCTAGAAGTGCTTTCAGTGTTGTTGTTCTTCATGTCATAAAAAATGTGGTCAAAATCTGACAAAACTGCTACTGAAGCTGTTAGCATCTATGCTAATCACTATACAAGCAGTCACTTCCTGTTGTTGTCCTGCTTGTAGCTCCAATCTCTTCCTGCTTTCAAGGACTCTGATCAGGCTGTGCCGCTTTGGGCCGAGCACAATTGTTGTAGAATGTGGATTGGCAAGATGGATCTGCCCGAGTACAGACATTGAATCAGGTAGATCCAGCTGCACTGTAAGGTTAGCTGACAGTTGGAGAACACTTACTAAAGAGCGGCCTCGTGTAATGAGCAGCTGTCTCGAGTGTCATGTCGGTGTGTCAGTGTTTTTACCTGCAGCCTAAGTGTTCATACAGGAAACACAACATTAGGCGTACAGTTATCTACTGCCTGATTATTCACAATATTAATACGATCCAGACTTTAATTGGTTATTGATTACAAAACAAGAAGTATGGGCTCCTATCAAACTAGGAAGTTGATAGAGTTGTCTAACCTTTTCCAGGTCACAAGATTCAACATGGTACATCATAAAAACAATGGCAGTAAAACAATATACCCTTCAGCCCTAATAACCTTGATTACTGCTCTATACTAGCACTTCTGAGTATTATACCTGGTCTATCTAAAAGTTATAGATGTCTAATATTTCAAAGTTCTCCCCAACAAACTTAGTCATGTAATTTTAATCATATAAAACATCCGATAGCAAGTACAGAGATCTATTAGCATTTTTAAACACTGCATCCAAGAGTAAAATATGTTCAAAATATTAATTTTATTTATAAATAAGAATTCAAAGTTGCAAACAAATTAGTATGAATGAATGTTGCCTTCAGAAGCTAAAATAAAGTTAATATTAACCAATAATGTCCTATAAATAAATTGTGGACATAAGTCTCCTTGAGTACCTTGTGTAGGGATTTCCAAATAAGATAATTTCTTACCCAGATGTGCTGCAGGTCTTTGCTGTTCACTGGATATAAAACACAATTTGTTCCCACAAGTTTCACTGCACACTCAATGTCGATGTTGGTCACAATACCACACTGGTTATCCTGAAATGAGAAAGCACAAAATTACCGATAAAGCATCCAGTTACAAACTTAAACACTAAGGTATAACTTCACCAGGGTCCAGAATATCACATGTTTGTTGACAAAAAAAACCCTCGCCAAAGTTTAATGCAGAATTCAAATTCAGACTGATTTCTTTCTGTAACACTTAAAGTCTACTCTCAGTCCTTCATAAGTGTCTACCTGTTCTATATTCCAGCCATTTCTAATGAGCAAAATGCAGCAGAGCAGTGAAAAGCACCTTTACTGATAAAGAAACACCTGACTGAAATAGGGTAGAAGTAAAAGGAGAAGTCACGAAAGGACTGAGATGTTGGATGCTGTAGACTCACTTACATTAGAATTGTTTCGTCGCACAATGTCTCTGATGACTATTGATCGATCTTCCAGTTTCAGCTGTAAAAGAAGAACAAAGTAGTTTAGAAATCTGTTCCTGTCTGACCTCGTATTTACAAATCTTACACAGAAAAAAGCTGCTGCTGTTGAGTGTTTGCCACTGAAGTATGACCATATCCCTGCTCACACCGGTGACCCTGTGAGGAACCCCGCAGAGGAACTTGGAAATTCATAATGACACATAAATCTCAGCCACACTTCAAGCATGACAGCATTACTGATATGATTTGTCACGGCCTTGTCGTGTCCCTGCTCACAGCCATGAGGACTGCAGAGTGCACAGTCAGCAGAGCCGTGAAGCCCCAAGAGAGCAGATCAGATAATTTTAACATCTAAAACAGCAGAATCCAAGAAGGATCAGAGCATATGTTCTCGTTATGGATCGAGTCACCACAATGAACTGTTTATCAAAATTACAGTATGAAACCAAAGAACTGACAGTTGATAAACAGGCAAGGCCACAACAGCATCGATAAAGCATTACAAGCCTGAAGAGATGGAGGGCAGAAAACAGGAGCTGCTGAGCTAAACTTGGCAGGAGCTAAGTTCCCAGAGGGAAACCTTGTTCCTGAGAGCTAAATTCTGCTGTGTCACTACAACGGTTATCACACACTCAGGCCAAAACACAGCTTAAACCGTTGTTACTGCCTCACAGTTTAAGCATACAAGTGTTTTTAACAAGATGACAGTTGATATAAGGTTTAGACATCATGTTTTTGAAACGCGAACAGAGCTGAAAGAATTACTTCCTTTGAAACAAACAAATGGGGCAGCACAGTGGCCCAGCAGGTATAGTGCACATGCCTCACAGCAAGAAGGTCTCATGAAGCCACCCGGTATTCATTTTTTAAAAAGCTGATTATAAAGTAAGAGTGTTTTTCAGGGACAAGAAAAACAACTTTCAAAATCAACTCAGAATGCTGTGTCCATAAATGGCCCTTTTTGCAGTGGCAGCGCCCGTTTTCAATAAGAATTTATGATAGCGACAAACCCATGGACACCCAGACCATAAATCTGTCATCATCATATTTGTCTCTACTGAAAATAAATGAATGTGGCATCTCGTTTTCAAGAGGGTCCTCATGTCTATATTGTCTTTAAGGTATTTATTAATGAGGACTACACAATAAAAGCCATTGAAAGAGGTCATTCTTATATTAACATTAACATCTATAATGATCATAAACTGGAGGGGAATGATGTTGATTAATATAGCAGCATCTTGCTGGACTGTTATTAAATTGGGTTGAACTGGTACAAGACATCACTTTATGTTGTGGAGTCAAGCAGGTTCACAATGATTGATTGTCAAGTCATACTAATATATGTGTGCTGTTTGCAGGAACTACTATGTATTTTATTTTGTTGATCTCTCTTCAGTCAACATCAGGAACTTATTATAATGGAATGGGCTTATGGAAAGGCCACATATTTGTAATTGTAGTTATTGAAGCTTTGTAAGTCTACAGCAGCAGGCTGTCCACACCAACGATCCCAAACAGCCTTGAGGACAAGAACCAGAGGTGAGTACAGGAGCAAGCAGGATCTGTTTAAAGATCATGTTTAGCCTCTAGCACTTTAATAAACAGCATCATCCTGATCATAGATCACTGATAAAACTACACAATGCTTTAATTGATAAGTAAAACTACCTGAGCCATAACTTTTCAGAAAGTATCGCCATCCTCCATCCACCTTCCTTTGAAAGGCCTGATTTGCAGTCAGTTCTCATTAGTTTTCCTCTCTGATTCCACAGCAGACAAGTTAAATGCCTACAATAGTGCAGAGAAACATCATACAAACCTGTATCACAAATGTTTAAAACAGTGAAGTGGGAAGGCTCACATTAAGGGACTAAAGGGGCCGCGGATCATGTCACAGGTGAAACTCGCAGCATGTGGGGAGGACTTTATTTGAAATTGTTTTCTATTTCTCCATCAAGTCCTCTGCAATGGACTCATCGTGCATTTTCATACTGCAATGACGATGAAAATGTGATTAATTATTCAGGCCTAACTAGCACTGAAGAAAAAAAAAAAAAGTACACGCGTTTCCACTAGAAATGGCATGTTGTGCTAAGAAAAAAAAAAATAATAATTAGGGCCCCACTTTGGCTAGCTGTGGCCCTGCTTCAAACAAACATGCACAGTACTTAGATTACATAAGATAATACTTTATTAATCCCTTTGGAAAAACTTTCTCAGGGAAATTGGGAACCTATAACCTATATATTGCACATATAACTGACAAATAAAATTTAAACACTGACGTCTGAGTGAATGTTTCTGAAGTGTGAGACTTTTCTCTGTTGTGTGTTGTTTAATATGTGCTGGAAGAAGCACTTTATTGAGGGAGACCATACTTTGATTGGGGTGAACGGTGTATGACACCCAAACCTCTTTCCATCCGACACCACCGCTCTAACTAGGGATTTTCCTGCAGGACACACTATTAACATTAAAATGTTTTAAACAAGTTTTAACATGTTCTATTCATATTTAAATAGGTACTCTCGGATCTATTTTTGACCTAAAATGGCCCATTTTTATGTTTATAGGAGCAACTGGTTGTCTCTTTATGTCTGTATAATGAATCAGGGATGTGTTTAGGAATCCCCCCGTCTCTCCATGACAGTTGGGACTGGCTCAAGCCCACCACACTGTTTACAGAGGAGACGGTATGTATATTGTATAAATGGAATAACTTGAATAAAAAGCTACCTGCGGGGGGGCTGGGCTTTCACTCTACAAGCTCTGTGAGCACAATCTGCTTTGCTGGCAGCAAGCGCAGAGAAGAGTGAAAGCAAAGCACCATCCAGAGCCTCTGAGTTTGGGCAGAGACAGATGGAGGTAGAGGAGGAGAATGTAATTAGGGGGAAAGGGAGCGAAGAAATTAAAACCACAGAGGCCTGCTGCATGTTAAGTAATGGCTGAAAGTTGCAGGGTTTTCCCTGAGTTTTCATTGAACTAAGAAAAATAGGAGCTGGAGCAAATATTGGCAGACTGAGTGATGACTAATAATTAAAGGCTAATGCAGATCATTAAACTACAACAAAGAAAGTTATCAGGTTAAGTCACGATGGACTATAAAAACAATGTATTGCCTCAGAATACATGCACACTGGATTACATAAAGCCCCAGAACTTATTAAAAAACAGCGAGAGGATTTAAATTACATTTGACCAATTTTTTTTATTTAACTTGTCTGATTAACTGGATAAACTGAACCATGACATTTCATCAATGTTTATTTTTTTCCTATGGGGATGCATATTATTAGAGTTTTGCCAATAACAGATGTGGCAATATTTCCAAGCACATTATTGCTGATACTGATATCTAGAGATGCCCAGATCAGGCTTTTTTTGGCTGATACAGATCATGATCACCTGTTTGTGAGATCGGCAGATACTGGTCATGTTTCATGGTTTTTTGTTTTTTTTTAAACAACTGGTCGAAGGTTAGCTTAGCAACAACAGAAAGGTCCCAAGGAGCAATGCAACAAGTATCCTACAGTAAGGACATCTGAATTACACATGAAAGAGTCATTCATAATAATAAACAAAATTATCGATAGACTGATTAAAACTATTAGTTTAATCTAACAGGCAAAACAGTCCTAATAGTTCAATAAATAAAAGGCAATAAACTTAAAGTGGTTAACTCATTAACATTGTAATTGTTTCACAGTGACAAACAAACAAGTTTTATCCCCACTCAACTTTAGTTATTCAAGGTTCAGCAAAAATCTAAAACTCTAACTCTGTGATGTTTTTGACTGGCCCTCAAATGCATCACCAAACACGACGGGCATTTGTTTTGGGGGACTCGTTTAGCTAATTAGCTTTTAAGCTGTAGGTCTCAGCATGAACCTTAGTACAGACAGTACAGTACTGGATGAATACGTTGGACTTAATTGACTGAAGACAAAGTTTTAGAGACACTGCTGCAGTTATTTAAGAGGACAGAGCATCAGGAGCTGCAGATGAGTGGACAGCATCCAGAAGTAAACATGAGGTTAATCCACAGGTGATGGGTGGTAGATATAGGTGTTAACAGACATTACCTCTGATCAACCAAACTCTTTTTTTGACAAAAATTGGACAATACTGATGGGCACAATCAGGGCACCTTAACCAATACATATATAGATAGCAATATTGTTTGTCAAGAACACAAAGCCTTTACTCAACTAAAACTGACCTGCTCCTTTTATGGTTCTAGTCCATTTGTGTTAGAAACAGATGTGAGGCAAGAAAAACAACAATTCATTCATCAATAAATGATACTTTTATTTTATAAAAAGTATGCAGTGACAATGAGGTAAACCATTATGGTGCATTTGTGAATTCTGCCAATATATGCAAAAATATTTATGTCCAGTTTGGACTGCCAAAATATTGGCTGTACAGATCCAGCCGCTATAATTTTCCCCTCCAAGCCAGCTGCCTGCCAACTTACAGCCATCTACAGGCTAACTACTGAAAGACCCCACCCCCCATCTCTCTGGGGTTGCACTTAAACTGAAAACAAACCCATTCAAGCATTTGCAGGGTGTCTCCATGAGTTGATGCCTCTCTCACAAGATTGTATAGCCTTAACATTTACCTTACTTAATAGAGTAGCTGCCAAATCAACAGAGAGCAAACTTGGCCTTGAATTTTCAATTTATATCTGTAAGAAAGGCAGGCACTGCCACGGATCAGCCACTGACCAGCTAAGATCCTATTAGGGAAAGTGGGAAAGTTTTAAGTGGCTTCATCTGTAAATATCAGCAGACATTTCCATATCTGCCAATAGCAATAATCAACTTGTTACGAAATTAACTGCCAATACCGAAACTGTTCTAATACTGTTTGAATCTCTACTATATGCTGATTGCTCCCTAATTTCATTAATATTCAGAGTTTTTGAAGACATGCACCATACAAGGAATGATCCGAAGAGTGAAAGTCTGTTCGACTAGAGAATCTTAAAAGAAACACAGCTCCAAAACAGTGTTTATATTCAACTGTTTTTATG
This sequence comes from Cetoscarus ocellatus, assembly GCA_037902135.1. Lineage (NCBI taxonomy): Eukaryota > Metazoa > Chordata > Actinopteri > Labriformes > Labridae > Cetoscarus > Cetoscarus ocellatus. The sequence goes on from JBAMNC010001052.1 coordinate 982,259, forward strand.
GACTTCCAGTCTCATGCTGTGGATTTAAGAGGGTTTTGGTGGGTTACGGAGAACTGGCAGGTTCAAAAATGGGCTGAAGTACATTTACATTTGGGAAAGGCTGTCACACAGCATGTTATGTTTGAACATATGACCTGTTTTTTGACAGGAAGGCAAGGTCAGCAAGAAGATGGTCTGTTATCATCAGCAGAAAAGGGGACATATCACCACCTAGTGTGGCAGAGGTGGATATGCCACTGTAAATAATCGAATGCTCCCATGGTACTTGTTTACTGGGACAACAGTCGTCCGGTTAAATTGCTGAATCAAGCTGTAGCTGTAGCTTGACTTAACTGTGCATGTAACACACTCACAGTATCAGTGTAACATTGGACCACTGGGAGTGTGAGTGTGTGGGTGCGGGTGTGCGTCTGTGTAGGATTGATTGGTCGCCGTGTTCCCGTGTAATCTATAAAACAGCAGCCTGTCTGGTCCCCATGTCTCTGCTGCTGGGGGTAGGGCTGAACTCAGATTCCCAAACACAGACACACACTCCTGTCTCCTCCTCTTTTAAACCTTTTAGCTTGAAGAATCCGAGAAGTACAAAAATGTTTTCACAACAAATCCTTCGTACACACACAGCTTAATTAAAATTCTCTCAGTGCATGGTGCTGCAGCGCGATGTAGTGACCGATTTCCTCCTCAGTACAAATAGTATGCTTGAATCAATACCATTTAGCCTGCTGGAAACAGAGAGCAATTACAACACCTGAGGTCTTAATCCGACCCACATTAATGAAAACTGGATGTTTTCAAACTATCTCTGATAATGACCAGAATGTAAATTTGCTGCTTAACCAGCTGTGACTGTAATGACTGCCTGGCCTCTGTACAGCACTCCTGATTAGGTGTAGATTAAATTTCCCAACAATTTGTGACATCAATTAGCCTCCCTTGCTACCACAGATTATCATGGAGCTATAGTGTAGGTAATTCTCAAAAATGTCTCACTGAAGCAAAAGAGACTATATTTCTGATCTCTGTCATAATTTGTTGCACGCTCTAGAGGCATTTTCTGCACAGACGGCTCTAATGCAATCACAAACTGCAAAATGATCAGCTGGGTTACAACACAGCGGCTGACTGTTGCTATGGCACATGTAGTGATGCTGGGAAGAAATGAAGGGAAGGGTTGGACAAAGAATCAGACAACAAAAGATAAAGACATGGACATCGCTGTGTGCATGAATGAATGGAGTAGTGTTTATGACTGTGTATGTGGCACCTTGCCCTTACAAGACAACCTTGGCAGCTTCTCTACAAAGGCTGATAATGTAGAGGAGTCCAGATTGATTACAGGATCAATAGGGGACAGTATTTGCTTTGACTTCCCGGCCTAATTAACACAAGTCACAGATCAGGCGCTGCATGAGGAGGAGGAAGAGAAGGAGAGGAAAGAGACACTGCAGAGGACTGCGGCTTGGTGCCACGCCTGTTCTCCGCTCTGACAGACAGCAAAGAGATGATACTGAAAGATGAGAAAGTTTACAATAAATCTGATCCACAAAATACACAAGAAGTCGTCAGACATGAGCTGTTGTACACAAACCAGGAGCACAAACTGTCCTCAGTGAATAAATATATGAATAATATACATCCTTGATACACTACATCCTGAACCTCAGTCTTTAGCCTGAGGCGAATCACAGCTCTGCCGCTACATCGTTAGAGTTTTGGGGATTTGAACATCACTTGAGCTTATCCACATGAAGGTGAGCAGACTGTTAAAAACAAGGGCCCTCCAGAATCTAGATACACGCCCTTACTGTGTTTGAGTTATTTGACTGAATATGGAACTTGAAGAATACTTTTAGAAATATGCTAGTTTCACTGTCTCGTGAGAGCCAAATGAGAGCTTTGAAACCTCACTTAAACAGATTTAAAAGAAAAAGCCAAAAGTTAGTTAGCGGGGCATTAAGACAGGGAATAGGGGAAACTGTGTCTGATGCATTTATGAGTCTCATCAGTAAAATTAATGTAAGGGGAAACATCAAATATGAACAAATCAGCGTTAAGTACCAGCTTATCTCAGTCAAAGGTGATCGTTGATCCGTGGCACATTTTATCACATTTTCTAATTAATTTTTTCTTTTTTTTTTGAAGAAGTATTTCTGGAGTGATGCAGTTTTCTATCAGATTTGATTTGACATTATTTGAATAAACTTGCACAGACTCATAAGACACTCTTTTGGCTATTTTGCTTTATTTTGAATTTGGAGTGCCCTGAGATTTTGCCTTGATATTAGGTGTGCCTTGAGGAAAAAAAGTTTGAAAACCACTGCAATATCATGGCAGGACACATGGTCCCCATTATCGATAATAGCCATTTATAATGATAATCAATATATGGCAAGAATAACATGCAGCTAAAAAAAAAAAAAAAAACATTTACTGAAAAAAATAAAATAGCTAGGGATGCACAATACTGGATATTTGCTGATATCTAATATAGGGATATTTATGAACTCATTATTGCCAATGCCAATATTGATATTTTTGTTGATTTACGAACACTCTTCTTAACTGAACCTGGCCTGTTACTTTGATGGTGTTAATATTTTTTTGGTTACAAACAGATATTAAATGAGAAAAACATAATTTTATTATCTTATGAATTACTCAGTTAATTTTTTAAAAGTAGACACGGAGGGATATTAAGATGAATAATTATGGAGAATTTGTACATTATTTTACATAGACAATGTATAGCCAATATGTGCAGCGAATATGTATACAGTGACAAACAATTTGATATCTACAGATAGCAATGATCACCTTTTAAAGCTGTTATCTGCAGACACTGATATCTTGCTGATAACATCATACATCCCTAAAAATAGTAGCAGTAAGCATAATTGGAGGAGAAATTTGTTTGGTCAGAAATAAAGAGTCATTTTCACAGATTCTGACAAAGACTGTAGATAAAATATAGTTTATGCTTTTTAAAATTAACTGATCAGATTCTGTAAAAATAAGTAAATAAATAAATAAAATAGACGATAAACAGCGCCAGTAGCTGCCTGAAACAGCCAGGATGTTAGCATGCTTACTGAGAATTGCAGACCAACCAACCATTATTGACTGTTCAAAATGTCTATATTTTTGTAACTATGGTTTAAAAAGGCATTTATGTTGTTCGGTTTTTAAAAAAAATATGAATACTCCTTAAATATATCAAATACAATGTTTACTCTGCATCTAAACCAGTAATTCTCAATAGATTATGTTGTTGTCAGTAACCATGTGGGTTGTTCTAACTGTAAAGAATCTTTATACTAATCATCAATAATATTTCATTTCTGTCTTTTTTTTTTTTTCAAACTATTTCACAATGGCCAAAAATGGTCGGATAAAGTCAGAGGAAATGCATTAAAGCATTTATATACAAAATAAATTACCCAAATAAAAACAATATTGTCTGAACTAGTACCTTGCTTAAAAATATATCAATAAAAACTAAAATTCAAATTATTTCCCAGCCCTACTTAGTCGACATGGGGATAAACATGTCTGCATGACTGAATCGACACACCTGACACCATCTCCTCTCTGCTGCAGGACAGCGCTGTGTGACTGAAGACGAGCTCTATCAAAACCAGAGAGCAGAGGGGAATGACAAGAGGACTGAAAACCCATTTTCTTTTTCAGAAAGCAGCATCCTTACTGTTCAGTTTTAAGGGAGACATATCAAGACAAATGTACATTTAGAGGATAAGGACGGAGCAGGAACATGTGATGTAGAGAGAACAGGGGATGAGGGTTTGGATGAAAAGTACTTGAGAGTCAATCAAAGCAATAAAGCAACAAATGATATAAATGAACACAGAGGATGGTGAAGGGGAAGGGGGATGGTGGGGAGAAGAGGTACACAGGGAGTGACGGAGGGGAATGAAGATGAGCAGTGAACATGGCACACAGAGGAGAAGGCAGCACGAGCCCAACAAGTGGGAGATCAAGACAGATCCCTGGAGAGAGATGGAAAAGAGTGAGGAAAAAAGAGCCAAAAATAGAAAACATGGCAGATAGTGAGGTAGAGAAGAAAGAAAGAGGAAGGTAAGAGCAAAAGAGAGAGAGAAAGGGAGAGGGGAATAAACTGGGCAGGGCCAATACTGCAGAGGAAAAAGGGGGATGAGAAGATGAGGGAGGGAGACGGAGGAAGGTGGAGGAGGAGGAGAGAGGGCTGCTGGGATGGATGCAGAAAGAAGCAAGTCACTATGGAGTCTTGGCCTGAGTGTGTGGGTGTGTGTATACGTGGGTGTGTGTGGGTCTATACAGAGAAAGAGCGATTGAAATGAGATCCATTATCTCAGGGCAGGAGCTGGACGATCATCCAGTCAGCACCACATCATTACGTCAACATTCTCTAACACCGGTCTGCTGGGACGCTGAGGAGAGAGGAGGAGGGGGTGGAGGTCAACATGGAGGAACGGGGAGAAGGAAGTGGTTAACAGGACAGGTTCAGAGTAGCACTGGGCAAAGAAGCAGGTTTACAAGATATATCCATTTTCCTCCCTAAAGGAGGTTATGTTTATGCAGACGTATGTTTAACCGTTCAAAAGGTTTGCAACTGGTTTTGATTAAATTTCAGGGAATGTTAATCTTGGTACAAGGCAGAAGTAATTCAGCTTTAGTGGTGATTCAAATCAGGATGTGATCCAGGATTTTTTCAACGGTTTGTTAACATTGCATTTTTCCACATGTTCATTAATATCTCAGATAAACCTCGGCAAAGATTTGTGCCTTCATAGCACTTCTAGTTCAAACAAGAGAAGTTAGACATGAGAAATTATTGTTTAAGTCAACATGATCAATGTTACTCTTAAAATGATACCAGTCCTAATGCTCAGTAAAAAGATGTTTACATCAAGAACCATTGACAGTAATACAGAATGTTACTAACAACAGGATAACCTGTTGCTAATGTTTAGTCTAAATGAAGACTTAATATTGGGGATGCTTGATAGTGGATTTTTGCCGTGACGATATTTCAAAACTCATTACTAACAAAACCAAAATCAATTAAAAAAAAAAAAAAGCTATACATTGTATGATGGCTCCGAACATAATCTCACTGTTATATTCTTATGACAATGACAATAAATAATAATTGAATTGAATTGAATACAGATACGTTTTGTCAAATGCATAAAGCCTCTCCCTCACTAGAATTGAGCTTTTCCTTTAAAGGTGACAGACCATTTGTGTTAGAAAACAGATGTCAAGAAAGAAAACATTTTGTTCTTAAATAAATTTTACTTTTCATCTCTGAAAGTGGACATTAAGGGATTATTTGGTAAACAATTGTGGAAAGTTCTGCCAATATATGGGAAATATATAGTAAATTTATATGGTCAAAATATTGCTGTAAATATCAACAAAAATTTCCGTATCTACTGATACAGATAATCAACTTTGTAGGTAATTATCTGCTGATGCTGATATTATTCTAATAACATCAGCACACCTGATTAATATCATTATGTTATTGTACTGTATCAGCATAAAAAAACAACTATGGTATTGAGACCGTTTTAGACCACAGTTACAAATAAAATGAAGTCGCTGATGCCCAATTTTCAGTAATTTCTTGTTTTAAATTTCTGAACATCACGGGAAGACTCCTGCATACTGTCTAAATTGCACAAATAATAGTAAAATTTGGAGAGTAGATGAGAGGTCATCCCTTCAACATACAAAATGTAAAATCGAGATTCATTTATAAAACTTTTTTTACCAAAGACAGAGTAAATCTTAATTCTTGTAAATGACACAGTTGAGTGCTTGTTAATTGTTTCAATAAGAACACACAGTAATGCGTGAAAGGCTGCTGTACAGGTGAGCATGACCTGCTACTTCTGCCGCTCCATTTCTGTATCTCATTCATATTTTGGACAAAGAGCTTGAGGGCAATCAGAGTTCAGCTATCACACCAACCACTATGTGGAGCTGCAGCACAAACTTCTTTCTTTTTAACTCTTCAAGACAATATGTTTTTACATCCTGTGACAACCAAAGGAATATTATGCCAAAACAGTGCCCTCTCAGGAGCTTTTTTTGGAAATCTTACAAGATCTGTGGTTCTACCAAAGCTTCATTCCTTTCAATATAACCAGCTGACAAAAAAACAGAAGTTGCATGTTTCTAAAAACTAAAGTATTGAAATACCACAAGTTTCTAAAACCAGACTCTGAAATCTGTTCACGCTCCACTGAGGGTTGTCACTAAACAAAAGCCATAAAGCAGTAAAGATGCTTCCTTATTTAAAAAAAAAAAAAAAAAAAAGACTGAAAAGCATGAGTGTCTGAAGTTGAATCTTTCCCCACAAAGGAGCTCTGGGTTCTTTGTCTGTATTTCTGCACTCTAAACCATAAGTTTTACTCTACAATCTTAGAGGTTGGCAGGCCTTGGCAGCAGCCACATGTCACAGATTACACAAACGTGTGCCAGCCCAAAGCAAGGGCCTGCAGACAACTCCAGACTGGACACATGTCAACACTCATCCTCATCTGATGGAGTGAGCTTCACATATTTCAAACATAATAAACACTTAACGGGACGACTGATGATGACTTTTAGCCAATTCTTCTGTACCAAAAGCCACATGCCCACAGCCAAGAGAGGGCAAATAAAAGTCAAGATTTGACCCTAGATCAGGAAGCCATTGTGGGATAATTAGTACTTGCATTTTTTTTTTTGCTTTTTCTTAAGTCAGTTGACCGGTTAGAGGAGAGCCATAATTTAATTTTCATTGTACACCTGTTGTTTAATGTCAAATACACTATCCTTGTATTTAATATAGGCAGTGAATAGGTTTAGCACAGATCAATATGATAATTAAAAACAGATATGTGTGACAAAATTAAGTGTGGATTGAGTATGACAGAATAAAAAGAAAAATTAATGTAATAAAAATCTGCAATCTACAAATGCCCTAGCCTCTGCATACTGCTCAGCATCATTTTTAATCTGTTTTTACATGTGTGGGCTTATTTATATGCTACGTTTGTGACTGGGACCCAAGGGTACAGCAGAGGCTCTGAACCCCAGGGTTGGGAACCAAGAGGCTACATGACAAACTCAACATGCACATCTCTGGGTTTGTGTCTTCCCGGCCACCTTGAAGGGCTGGAAGATTAATTGAGTTCTAAGATACTCATATTCTGAAACAAGAAACTGGGTAAGACACAATTGTTTATATACCCTTACAGTTTAGCTAAATGTCAATTTAAGAGAAACAATGTCAGGCCTAAAACAATTCAGTTTGGCAGTAGGATAATCTATTTAAAATGATTTGTTCAAACGGAGAATTATCATTTTATTTTATTTAAAACATTTTGATTTAGTATCATTTCATTTTTTTTATGTAATGAAAATATGAATGTCCATGTTAATATTGTGCAGCTAACTACACCTTAAAACAGTTGGGTATTTTGCATGTGTGGATTTGACTTTAAGTTGACAGACTATTTCTTTTTTCTTTGTAGAAAAAGCACGGACACAAAGTACACTGTTTTGCCATTGTGAACTGTAAGGGTGACAAATACTGAGTTATGATAACTGCTTTATATTGTCAAACCCTTGGCCTTTGTTACCTCCAGCTAGAACTGCCCTTTCAGGTGTTGGACAGAAGTCTTAAGTTCATATGAATCCACTTTCAACAAGACATCAATATTTCCTCTGATATGAGCTGAATCATGCCTCTGAAGGCTGAATAAAGCTGCTATTTGAGAAACAATATCAGCCTTGGATCTTAAAAGCATCTCAGTAGTGAGAAAGTCTTTTTCCAAGTGCTTGGTAATCTTGCAGCTAAAATGCTTTTGGAAAGCTGATGGTCTAAAATGAGATTGGTTTACAGTCTCTGTGGTCACAAGCAGAGGATTCTGGGAGCTGAAGGAAACCTGTGAGCTGAAGTGGAGTGAAGGTTATTTAGCAGCTCACCATTTAAGAACAGGATGTTTCATTTCCCCAGGTCATTGGGGTTGAGATCACTCTGCAGTGGCTGCGTGGATGAGGTCAGAGGGTGGGGCCAGCCTGATGGATGGGAGTCACCTAGAGGTCAGAGCACCCAGCACCTACAGTGTTCTTCATCACACCCCCAGTGCTTGTACAAGGTGCCAAAGAGATTGATGGCTGAATAGAGACGTCAGACCTTTCCAGGCTTACATTGCAGGACAGAGGATGAGCTCACAAAACAATGTGGATAACCCGTCTGCTGATACAGCTACCTAAAAATATAATGCTGTTACCAGTGTGTCCAACCAATCAACACGACACATGGAAGTTTAATTCAATTGCAAGAAAATGACTCAGTGAGAGTTGAGTTGAACTACAATGCATGGGAGCGAGCTTTGAATAGCAATAGTTTGTATGTTGCGGCACTTGCAGTCAACATTAGGGATGGGAATCGGAAACCAATTCCAGCTGAGAATCAACAACAACTCCTTGAAGGAATCAATATCATTAGTCTTTTTGTTTAATCAGTTCCTTCCACTCAGTTCTGCATGCTTTGCAAATCGAGGACATCATGCTCTTATCAGAGACAGTCAGCAAAAACAACAACTAAAATGCCAAAATCATGGCAGGCATGAGGCAGAAGTAGTCAAAACTTTGACTTAATTTTTGACAAAAAAAACACTTACTGCCCAACTTTCAGAAAGAGAAAACATCGGCAACTTGCAGAAGCTTTCCTCTTTGCAGCACAGCATTGAATTTCAGGAGTATCATGTGTTCGACATTGTTGCCACTGAAAATCTATGTAGACCAACTTTTGCCAACACATAAAATCCGCAGGAATGGAAAAAAGAATTGTTAAAGTATCAGACTGATAAGCAGAATCGTTCATTTGATGGTTCAGGTCCCAGCTGTTAAGCAAATATATTGGGAGCATCTGTATTACTCGCCACTTTATGAGGTCTATCTTGATAGCACCAGGATCCTGTTCGCCTTCAGAACTGCCTTAATTCAACAAGGAATCATTTTTCGGAGATTTCGGTCCATATTGATACAACAGCATCACAGAGTTGCTGCAGATTTGTCAGCTCTACAACCATGTTGCCATTCTCTGTAACATTACATCCCAAAAGTGATCTGGTGACTGTGGGGGTCACTGGGGAAAAGAGAACTTGCTGTCATATTCAACAAACCAACTTGGGGAACCCAAGGTGTGCCAAGAGAGTATCCTCACACTATTACACCACCATCACCAGCCTGAGCCACTGGCACTGGGCAAGATGGATTCATGTTGTTGATGCCAAGTTCTGACCCTACCATCTCAATGTAGCACCAGAAAACAAACTCAATGAAGCAGGCAACAATTTCCCAACCTTCTTACAGTTTCCTGCTCTTTGCTAAGTGGAGTGGCACCTGCCGTGGTTTCCTGCTGCTGTAGCCCACCTGCTTAAACACTCAAGGTGTTGTTATAGGACAGGGGTCAGCAAACTGTCCATGCAGCTCTTTTGCCCCTCATCAGTGTCCTTCTGGACTTGGAAGACAAAAATGAAAGAAAAAAAAATCTTGCATTAAATTCCAATTTATTGATGTTATTTCTGCATGTTTAAGCACTATCTGCAAAAAATGTGTTTTCATCAAATGATTATTTCTTCCTTTTTTACATCTTGTCAACTTCAACGTGCTTCATGTGTGCACCTCCTTTGAACTCTGTGTGACCTGCAGCAGCTCGGAGGGAGAGCAGGGCGCTGCTGAGTCTTCAGCTGTGAGTTCACCTGTGACATTGCTTTAAACATTTAATGCTGATAAACCAGCTTGTGTTTGGATGAACTCTCTTACGTTTAAAACATCAGCTGCTGCTGTGAAGGGATGGGCAGTCAAACTCTTTAAAACGGAGGCGTGTTGGTGATAAAGCTTCCTAACAGAAGAGGGAAACGGGGGAGACGATACATTCAGCAGAATTGTGACCTAGTTTTTGAAATGGGGGATTTTTACACAAAGATATCAGGCGGATGTTTTTCACAACCATGTGTGCGATGTGATAGCTGTCAGTCTCTCTCTCCCTCACTCTCTCTCTCATTCAGTAACTACAAACTCAGGTGTGTGTGAGTTATGAGTTATATGTTCATCTGACATATTTTTGAAAAGATTAAAAGATGAGATTTCAAAAAGACCCTCAAAGATCACAAGACTAACTCATGATTATTGTAAAAAATATGCATAAAAAGTGATCAGATCAGAAGAAGACCTTCTGACCCCCATCCCACTTGATGATGTCAAATAAACAATATTGATTTCCCCATTGCAAGTAAAACCTGGTCCTGTGGAGAAACACTGAATAACAGCAACAATGACATTAATAATAACAGTGAGAATACAGGCTATTGTTAATTGACTGTTATTTTTGTATTTACTACTATCAAAGTAAAACACCATTGTTTTCAGTTTAGTTCTGAATTAATTAATTTAATGTAATATGGTGCAACAATAATGCCAAGTTAAAGCAACAAAAATAACATGACTCATTATAAAGCAGTCATGTCAGGGGGTAAAGCAGTTTGCTTACAGATCAAATGTCATTATAATGATGGAGGGTCAACAGGTGCTGATGTCTTCATTTTGAGGTTCAATTATGTTTTGTGGCCCCAGACAGATTTCTTTGGTGGGAGTGGCAGGATAATGTCTTTTATGATTGGAAAGGTTGCAGACCCCTGTTCTAGGAGGACTAGCAGTAATGTCATAATAAAACTAGCTGAGCCAATGACATCTCAAAACAGAAACAAAAAGGTGCCTGCAAAATTAAATTTAAAAAAATCCAAAGACTTTTCCCTGTTCACACCATAATGCATTGCACTTAACAGTTTTATTATCTCATTAGAGGGTTAAACTTCCAAGAAGCCAACTAAAATCAACTGCCCCTGATTTTTTGTTTTAACTGAAACTGAACAATAGCAGATATTAAGTGTTCTTTCAATTGTGACACTGGGTTTATTGACCTGCAGGAAGTCACGCAGACTTCATTAAACACACTATCTGATTGTGATATAGAACTGTAATCTGCAGCATCAGGACTTATATGTAAAGCTGTTTACCTGAGAGAGGGGTGCTGCTGTGTTCATGCAGCAGAACAACTGAAGCCTTAAAACTCAGAGAACTGAAGGTGGGACCTTTACGTTTTCAAGGACTTAACAGTAGCACATTAGCATAACAGCCATCTGTTACCAATTAGTGTGTCTGTCTAATTACCCCCGTAACTGTCCAGATTTTAACTCAACTTAGTTTCATTTCATTTAATTCTTTCCTCTCATGATTGTAAGATCCAGGTGATGTTTTACATTAGTATTCAGTCCCTGCTTTCCAAGTTGCCTTCCCTTCGCATCTTTTCTCTCTACTTTGCAGTTCTTTCCTCTACTTCCTCACATCGCTCCCTTCCTGCAGTACAGTCAGCAGCAGCACTCAGACATGCTGCACTCTCCTTGTCATCATTATTGCCGCACAACCTCCTCCACCCTCACAGTCACAAAGGTTACTGCTCCCAAACAGGACAGTCTGTGTCTTTGTAGCGGAAGGAAACCAACAAATATTCAAGCAGCAGCAAAGCATTCAACCACGTTTGAGTTATCCAGCTTTGTGTTTAAATTTGGGTAAAGGCTGGGATTTGTACTGGATTTTTTTGTGTATGATCATACTTAATACAAGATCAAGATAGGGTAAGACAAACTGTTTTTTAACAAAGTTTTTGTTAAATAGAGGCCTAGCCTTACAGCCTTTGCACAACAATTCTGCAAAATTCCAAATGAGCTACGAAAATAGCTGAATCCATGACTAACTTAATGTGCAAAGACCCATGGCCTTACCATCTTGCGAAAAACAAAGGCTTTTGTTACTGGTTGGAGCTCAGGTATGTGCCTTCTCAGCGGCACTGACGCTCTTCAGAGGGGTGAAGCTAAAAGCTAAAGAGCGGCTGCACACAGCAGAGCGATGGCAGTAATTGTCTACACAGGTACTTCTTTCTAAGAGTTACACTCCTGATTTTGAAAAAAAAACTGAGGCGACATTTTATTCTTTATTTATTCAAATGCAGACAATAACAAGTTAAAAACTGCAATATATTGCAGTGTTAAGTACTGCAATACTAAGCATTGTAAATAATCATAAAAAATTAAGAATAGCAATAAAATCCAATGGAGACTCAAGTATTGTGATAATATTGTGTGGGGCCACTGGCGATTCCCACCGCTACCATCTGTACCGAAGAAGTATAAAATAGGGGAAGATGCAGAGCTAAAGGTACACATTTGCTTTTGATGTTCTCAGAATAACAGAGCAAGTTAAAGTCTGTATAAAGGTGAAAACTTAAAAGCAATGAAAAATTATGACCTAACTGAGAGCAAACAGAAAATGAAACTAAGACATCAGAATAATCACATGGTTATCAGGGTGCCCTCAGAACAGAAAATCACTCACGACAGACTGCATGTTAAAGACTCCATCCTCTCACCACCACAGAGGCACAAAGATGCATCATTTTCCATCACATTTAACTTCAAGGCTTTTCTCTGTATTATTGTAGGGGGAAACAGGTGCAGCTCCTTTACATGGATCAAAAGTAAAAGTAGTTAGTGGAAGTAACTTTTTCCACATACTATCACTTTGGTTGGTGGATTAAAACATCTACCAGTCACTCATTATGCATAGCCAGACACTTCACTTTGATGAGCAGCACTGTGGTCAATATAACAGGGAAGGGTAACTTCGGTTACCACAAGGGCCATATTAATGTTACTCTCAGTTTCACAGGGCCAACCTGTGGCAAATAACATATGCTATGAAAAAGACATTCAAAACTACCTGAAATTAAGAAAAACAATATCATGCTTCATCAGAATATATGTTTATATTCCCAAGCTCAAAACCCAAAGAGCAAAGCTACACTCAAAGACCTATACACAGATTCAAATACTTTTTCAATGCAATAAATTAGTATATGTTGTTTATTTTATTTATTTATTTGTTTTTTTGTCCAGTAAGTCCAAATGAGAATAAGAAGATAATTTACAAAAATAAACTGGATACTTTTAATGCATCATAAAATACTTTTACAGAAATAATCCAAGCAATATCAACCTACTACTTTAGTGAAAAGCAGTGATCATCTAGTTGCCTGTGAGCAACATCAGGCACTCTGTAACTTCCCATTTGGCCCAGAGAATATAATTAAATAGAAAAAATGAGCGGGGAAAATGTAATGTGGTTTTAAAAGTACAGTGTGTGTAGTCATTAAATTCCATCAACTAGTAATGAAAAGCCCCAAAACAATTGGGATTTAAATTCTTTACAGAAATGTTCCTGTTAAGCCCCGTTTCCACCAGAGGGTTCAGTCCGGTTCATCTCGGTACAGCTCGCTTTTTGTGACGTTTCCATAGCCTAAAACCGGGACAGGACCCCTTATAAGCGAACCGTACCGTCCTACTTTTTGGGACCCTTCTGTTGGGGTGCCAAGCATACGTCACTTCCCGTGCGACAGCAGTAATAAAGAACAACACAGCCCCGCCATGTTTAAATCTCCACTCGTCTTCGTGAAGATAACTCTCAAGGCTTTTTTTGTTTGGAAAATGGCATCAAGATTGAGCGTCCCATGGTCTACTGTGGAGGTGCAGACCTTCCTCAGTATCCAGAATTGCTGGATGTCTTCCATCGTTGTTCTTTGTTTACTGTGTCGCGATTTCTTCTTCGTTGTATTTAATAGCCGGGTACACTGTGTCGCACTGCTATGACGTCATGCTATCAGCATCTGGCTTAGACGCCGCCTACCAAGTAGAGTACGGCTGGCTGTGGAAACGTAACCAGGATCAGGCTTTACCGATCTGGCCTGAGCCAAACCGTGCCGATCCATACCGGACCACTTGGTGGAAACGGGGCTTTAGTCATTTTTAGCCAACATTTAACCAGGAGATCAGGTATGGTGGAGTAAACTTCAGGATGAGAAGACAAGACATTAGGACAGAGATGTAGCTAAAAATCGCAACTGCCCCAAAGTGGCTAGCAGAGGCATATGTTACAGGGACTGATCTCGTCTTTAAAGGCTAAAAAATACACATAGTTTAGAAAAAACTGCTGTTATGTTAATAAGACCAAAATATGAATATTTTTCATCTATTTCTAAATTCAGCCCTGTAGCCCTGTAGGTCCTTGTACCAAGGTAGTTGGTGATCCCTGCTGTGAAGAATAAAATGAAAGCATTTGTTTAAGGCTTTTGTAGAAATATTTTCCTTTTTGAATATTGTGATGCATTCTGTCTTTGACATGGTGCTGGAGTTGCAATTCGGACCAAAATACTTACTTGCAGATTTTTCATCTTTATGGCTTCAACTTATAAAATTTTGTTGGGCTGCACTAAGTAAGGAGGACAGAAAAATGTTCATCTCAGTTGTTTTGGTTTTAGTTCATTTTGTGATGATGCATGATCCTGTGTTTACATGTGAGCGCCAGGAATTTAATCTGTGTTTTTTTCTGACACAAACTGCCTGTCACAGTGGCTGAGCAAATTCATCTGCCACGGCACAAAAATACCTGCATTTGGCTGGTGGCAAGTGACGATTTCCAACCCTGCTGGCTGTTACGGTATACAGGCTGTTGGATTTATACCATCAGTCTCTTCAGTGCATCAAGTTGTGGCCTTAAGTTTGTTTTCTCAAGCTGACTACAGAAATCTACAGTCATTTTTTTTAGGTCAGCCAAGAAAGTTAATTAAGCATAAGCAGCACTTTTGTCCACGGAGTTATGCAACCCATAGTGTCTCTTTCTATTATAACACAGAGCAGTTTCAGAAGATGTGCATCTGCTCCTCTGATCCTTTAAAAAGAAGGAGCTAACGCGGCAGTTACAGACAGAAAAGTCTGCAGACTTGACGACACATTACTGTTGGACAACAATACAACAAAAACAGTGACAGATATTAATACTTAATAATCATCTTCTTGTCCACAAGATCCCAGGGTAGTTTGATTCACTCTGAGACTCAGTTCAACAATAGGATGTAGACTGAATCATGGAGGAGCTTTACTTGTGCTCATTTAAGCAGCATCAAAGGAAACTTAATTTAAAATTTAATTTAATTTTTTAATTTAAAAATAACATTATCATGATGCTGAATTGCTTAAAACAATGTGAAATATTGTCAGGTTTGTCGTCAAGAGGAAAAGAAAATAATGCCTGAATGATATATCATTGAACCATCCACAAATGCGATGAGCACATGTGACACAGTCACGTCGCAGCACGTGCAGCATTACTCACGTGACCTGATGCATGCCATACTGCCACCTTTGTGCTGTTTAAAGGAAAACAGCAGTCAGAGAAATGAACACTGTTCATGCAGAGTCTGTGTGTCCTCTGTATGAATGTCCATGCTGCAGACAATGTTGCTCTTGTCACAGACACACAAATATTATACTTAAGGCATGTCAAGTGTTTGATGTTGTTGACTCAAAAACTTTTAAGGTCTTTTAACTTTTTCCACTCAAAAAAAAAAAATCACACAAGAATCAATATGAGAACCAATAAGGAACTGGATCAGTAAGCAGAATGGATAACAGCACTGGTATTGAAACAATCACATTCACATCACTACCATGAATGTAAGAGACAGTTTATCTGTTTATCAAGTAAAAAGAAAAAAAAAAATCCAAGCCTGGTTCTGGAGCTACAAAGACATACTCATTTCAGATAAGATAAGTTGGTTTTGGTTTTTTTTGTTTGTTTTTTTTTATAGTGCAGAGGGTTGGGAGGTACTGGTAAGTCTCATCAATGAATAAGAGAAATTTAAGTGTTGCAAAAAGTGTGAGCATTTTTTCATAGTACTTGGTCACTGCAGTCACAACTTTCTGAAGGGGATCAATATAGGGGCCTGTAAAATCTGTTACTTTTTTCCAAATTCCGTTTTAGTTTTTCTCATATTTCGTTTTAATTATATGAGAATTCGGTTTTTAGTATTTTACCCAAAATTAACCCAGACACAGAATAAAGTAATGAAATATAATCACTCACTCTTCAGGTCCTCACACGTATCTGTATGGGTCCATTCAACAGTATGTTGACAAAATCTGCAGCATATTTGATCGCCTGTCACATAATAATCGCTGGGAAACTGCTCTGCCCTGTACTTTAGAGTGAGCTGGGAGTTTTGCAGCTTCTTTGCCAACTTAGCCAGCGTCTCAGGGTGGCCGCTTCAACATATTTGCATCGTTAATGAGGGGAAGAGGAGGGGGAGGGGAAGTGAAGCGTGCACTGTCCCCATCATTAGTGACCCCCTCGGAGCATTTTCCCGAGAGATACTTTCCATTTTAGTCAGAATTAAAAGCCTTTGCATAAAAGTTCTGTGGTATTCTGTTTATATTGAATTCCGCGTTTAATGTCTGTGATTCCATCACTGGGCCCTAGATCAATATGTGTGGTTGAGGTCATGAAAGCTGCATTTATTTGACACGTATCATTCTTGCACTGACTTGATATTGTTAGTTTAGATTTGGACAGGTGTATGGAAATACTGAGGTTGCAGTTCCTGGTGTTGTTGAATTGCTTTCTGTTAAGGAGCCTGTATGATGAGTATTACATGCCCCTTTGCAGGTTTTATATAACTCCTCTGCATGATAGAGTACTTCTGTGCAAAAGACAAATGTTTAAGGCATCAGGACTTCTCCCTCTCTCTTCCTTTACATCAACAGTGGCCGCCTGAAACTGCTTGCTCCTCCAGACCCCCCTCCCCAAATAGACCGACCAGAGTAAAGACATATCATTGTTACCTATGCCAAGGAGGTTATGTTTTTGTCTGTTTGTTTTTCTGTTTGTTTGTCTGTTTGTAAGCAAGATTACGCAAAAACTACTGGATGGATTTTGCTGAAATTATTCAGGAGATGTTGGTAATGGTCCAACTTAAAAATGATTAGATTTTGGTGGTGATCCAACTTAGCGAACAATCGTTGCTCAATAACTGTCTACCTAATAATGATATCAACATGATTCCAAGTGCTCGTTGCGGGTTTTCAGGGTCAAGGAATCAAATTATGAAGGTGACTTTATCATGAAACTATTGCTTATAGATTTAACAGCAATATGTAAGCTACTTTGGCGGAGGTTTGCACTCTCTTTGTGCTTTCCAATTTCATCTGCAATTTAAGCCCAGTGCAGAGCACAAAATGCAGAATTAGTGCAGAGTCATTGCAACATAGCACAGATCAGCGCTGAACTGACCAGTTACCACAGATGGGTCAACCTGCCAAAGCGGACTAGGTTCACGTGGGGAAGGGGGACTTCATCAGAGCAGAAGCTCTAAGAGAGCTCTAAGACAGTCTGGGATACAGGTGGATCAGAGTACTCAGTATATGAAAACTAGAGGGGTTTTTTTTAACCTTAGTGATCATGAAGATACTATAATAGTCATCAATATTGAATTTATGAACCTGAGTTCAGGTGATATATGGGCTCTTTGACTTGAGTGTCGTCTCCAACATCTTCAGTGGCCCTTCATGTTGGTACACTGAACATCAAGTTTATGATGTTAGACACACAGGTTGATAGCATGGTGTTTAGATGGACAAGGATGGCCTCCATTGTTGCAAAAGGTATTCAAAATGTACCTGAAGTTTGTGTTTTATACTGAGATTTATATATGCACACTGAAAAACTGACCTGAAGGCATCAGTGGATTGACTATGAGGGAAACAGTTTTTACAGGGTGCTTGTTGAACAACATCTTGTATTTGGTGGCACTCATCGAACAATGTCATGAGATTTGAAACCCTGAGAGAAAAATATAAATAATTGTTCTGGCTTTGTTGTCACTGTGTTTCTTCGACAAGACTATCTCTGTGAAGAGTTGATGTGTGATGCACTGATGCTCGAGTTTGTGAGTCTGCAAGAAGAAGATAAACTTTCTTGTCTGCCACAGTTGGTCACACGCCTTTTGAATCAGCTCGCTGTAAAGATGGAGCAGCGGTCTACTTTCCCGTTCATGCTCCTTCTCTGTGTGGGACTCAGGTGTAATTTCATTTGTTGAAAATGTTAACAGGTATTAGTAAAAAGCTATAGGGCTTAAACTCTGCTTCTTTTTACTGTCTTTTATAAAGCAGCAAAGGCTGTATGCATGAACTTCATCATCTTCGTTTTTTGCTGCTGCTGTGCTCTAAATTGAACTATTTCTGTGTAAAAGCTGTTTTGTTTCAGGAGAGACCCTGACAAGCGTGCTGAATTTCAGGTCTCAGTTTTGCCTCCAGTGCTCCTCAGAGAAAATTTCTAAAGTTTGGGGCCCCCTGCAGAATAAATAGGAGTCATAATTTGGTGAAAATAGCTTGGAGATCTTTAACTTCACACACTGCAGGAAGCTGTCATGAATTATTGATTACAATCTTCACGTTCCTCTCTGGATAGATGCAACTAAGACAGAGCCTGCTGAGACAGGCATGTGGAGCATGCCGATAAGCAAACTAGAAAGAACGTTGTTGCACACACGTTCGACACACACCTGGAGCTGCCAGGAATACAATCCCTGCAGGTCCATGAGGGCAAACACCAGATCCTTTGGGAGAAATGACGAGTAATGACACAGCAGGAACAGTATGTGTGGTGTGTAAACATCTCTGTCATTGTTCACCTGAGCCTTTGTTAGGACAGAGGATGAATGACACTCACACCAGAACTTTACTCATTTAACCCAAAACACAAAGCGAGGAAACAGAGGGCCTGAAAACAGGTCTACTTCTGGGCTCATCCTGTGTCACTAAAATAAGCTTTTATAAGCCTTTTCCAGACTAGTCCTTCAGTCAACCCTTTGACATGCTTTAACAAAGGGTGAGGAAGATCTAGAGATACCTGAGAATATGACAGGGTAGTTTTTTGGTTGTTTCTTTTAGGTTGAAGAAAAAAAAAGCACCTTAAAATGGCTGGATGTACAACTAGCTGACCAGTCATCAATCACACTCAAGAAAACATCAAACAGTAGCTAAACTGGAGCCACCAAAACAATGAGATCTTTAAAAACAGACTGAGCGATTCTTATTGTGAGCAAGGACCAGCCAATCAAGATCTACCTCCACTATCACACACACATACACCTTTGAGTATCAGAGCAGAGTTGTTGTGAAGCAAAAAGGAGTCTTTAAGAAACTACAATGGATCTATGAAGGCAAGAGCAATAAATTACCTGACACCAGATGGACTGTTTCACATATCCATAGGACATATTTCAAATCCATCTGGACAACATCCAATAGAAAATAATACGGAAGGGCAGAGAGAAATCTGAAGATGACTAAGCAAATGTTTTTCCGCCAAAATAATGACAAGCCAATCAGAGGCAGTCTCTTCTCATTCCAGCAAACTAAACCTTGGTAGTAGCTACTGCCTTTTTGCCCTTCAGAAAAACACTGTATAGCCAGGTAATTCAGTGATTAGGAGCAATCGTTTCAGCTTGAGTGTTTGTAGAATGGATTTGTCTGATGAGAGACATGAAAACTGGAAAATCCAAAAGATTTGCAGGGTCATTTGCATGGAAACAACTGAAGGCAGACTTTTTGGTTCACACACATTATATGCATTTTGAGTTAAACCAAACTTCATCAGCCCTTTCAAAGCTTAAACAACAACAACAACACTAAGGCTGAGCTATCATCTGAAAACTTTGGCAGAAATGTATATACCTGCCAACACCAATGACCAGTGTCCACTGATACAGATACCGTTTTAATGAGGGCTGGGCAATATGCCCTAAATATTAAATTTCTTTGGGGGTCCACACAAAATTTGATTTCAGATATGAATTATTATTTTTTTCCCTTTAAAAGAAAAAAATCTCCAAATAACACAAAAATTACTCAAACAAGTTTTGCTTTAATTTGATCAAAATGGTCACATCAGTAGACCATATGCCCCCCCAGGACAGCTGAAATGTTCTTAAGTTAAAGTGTACAGGTACACTTTGTAGTTAGGATGTAAGGAGGCTTGTCTACATTAACAATCAAGCTATTTTCATAAACAATTACATGATCCTCCTATATCAATAGTAATTTATTTATTTTTAAAGTTATAAAATGGCAGGCCATACCATTATAAACACTGTGAACATTTTCAGTATTTCTATCTTCAAACAACATCATCATTTTCAAGTTCAGTTCTTGTGTCTCTGGAAGGAAACGTGAAGAGGGTGTAAACGTTGGTGGGTCAGGTGGAGCAAAATGACTGACAGAGTGAGTCAAGAAAAACATAGCAATACATTTTCCTCAACAAAAAATTAATTATTACGTTCATTTAATGTTTTCACTAACTTCACTTGGGTCTCCCACTTTTGTAATGTTCATGTACAGGAAACCTTGTATAAGAATAAAATCTGCAACTGCGGTGCATCATCTTAGCCTCTTTATGGAGCAAAGCATAAAAAATGTGAGAAAGTAAAGCAATTCGTCACAGCTCTGAAAGGGAAGGATGCTTCTGACCAGCTGGGACCACAGGTATAGTATGAACACTTTTAACACCTCACTGTTTAAGTGATGAGTTATTAAAAGTCAACGCCAACTCCATCTGCTGCGGAATATTTTGTATTTTGATGGATGTGACAGCAGGTCTGTAACTTACAGGTCAAATGGATGTCAGGTGTTTGTGAGATACGGAATGTAAATATCAGAAATACAAAGTTACAAATTACATTTATTCATATTACTATTATTAAAGAGATGGTTTAAGTAACTTTGTTTCTTGTGTACTTTTTAAGAATGGGTTGATACTGTACTTTTCTGCAATTTTCAAAACATCCATTACCAAGGGTGGAAAGTAACTAATTATATTACTCAGGTTACTGTAATTGAGTAACTACTTTTTAGAAGGATTTTCGGGTATTTTTACATTTTTCCTTTACCATATATACACACAACTTGTCATTGAATCAGAGTACTGAGTAAAAAATAGAAACAAAAGATTAAATGAACAAAGTTTTGAAACAACAAATGCTGCTACTGTACCAAAATCTTAATATCAATATAATACAAAGTTTAGTGTCATGATAACCAGTTTTACAAATAAAAGTGCTGGAACAACGCTGATTCATTCTTGACAACTAATGGATCAGTCAAAGAACATCCACAAGCTTTTGGTCAAATTTTGTAATTAAGAAAATATAAACAACATTAGGTGTAAAAAAAGTGAAAGTACAGTTACTTCAATAAAATTTGATATAAGTACTAGTAAAAAGTACATACTGTGTAGTAATAAGTGCTTCATTTAAAATGACCAAGTTCTTTGTAAAAGACTTTGTGTTTTACTTTAAATACTTTTTTGTAAGCACACTGTATTTGACAAAATAAAGACAGACTACCAAATCTATGAATAAAGATCAACAATTTGCCTCATATCATATTACTACAACTTAAGTTTCAGTTCAACTTTCACACTAAAACTTTACATAAACTGTTAGTTCCACCGTGTGACCAGCTCTTTTGGACTTCCTGTAACCCATCCATCAGGTATCAGGAACCAGTCTCATTCTAGTTTTAACTAGGTTCATTAACAAATGTTGTAAAACTGCAACAAGTATCAATACTGAAGTTTACATTTTGGTATTGTAACAACTCTTGTTGGTGAAAAAATATGATTGAATTAGCTTTTCATTCATTTATTGTTTTTACTCAATATACAGGTGCAATAACAACTGGAACTCAATTCATTACATCCCAAAAACATGCTCAAGCAAAAGTACAACTAATGATTAAAACACTACTAGACAGAGTAAAGTAAACAAAAAATCTACTTAATCACAGTAATCTGAGTACATGACATTAATCTCCATATATATGTTTCATATTCTATATTATTTGTGGTTATGCAAAACTACAGCTCATCAGGTGTACAAAATACATTTCCCCTGTCTCTTCAATGTCAAATTATATATATATATTTAGGAGCAAATTGACGCTCTGTGGTTATGTAATTTTGGCTGAGTGTTACTGTGTATTTGACTAAATAACTGAGTCATTACACTCCAGCTGTTTCCTGTTTGTTCATCACAGCAAAGTTTAATCGAAATACTCAGTATTTTGAGTGCATTTTAATTAAAGCTATTTTCACTTTTACTGGAGCAGGTTCAAATAGTGCTACTATTACTTCTACCTTACTTTTTTTTATCAGAGTAACAATTGTTTTACTTGAGTGCACTATTTGTTTACTCTTACCACTGCTGCCCATTGCTGAGTAAAAAAATAAAAACTAATTCTCATATGTGGGTCCCAGCTTCTCTCTGGATCTGTGGATGAGGGTGCCTGTTTCAGTTTTTCTTCCACATGACGCTAAGCAGCATTTGGAAGGACAAAAACCCCAGATTGCTCTCAAAACATGCCATCACATTCCTCTTTATTAAAAATGAGTCTTTGATTAAACAAGCAGGCTGGAGCTTCACTTTTCCTAGAGAATACCTTTATTCCAGTAGGGTTAATTCTAGTTAAGTACATTTGTTAAAAGGTACCAGTTATTTTGCTTCAGTATGACATTGCTGTCCTCTCGTCACCCCGGGTAAACACTGACAGCTGACTTAAAAATGTTTTATTGATGGTTGGTCTCAGGCCAAGTCACACCCAGCTGAGGAAGAGGAAGAGCTAATCAATGTGTGTAAGATACAGCAAAGAGCTGCACCTGCCAGTGTCTGTTTCCACAAACACGGAGCTGCTACACGTCCAATCATTGTGTGTTTTTTTTTTTTAATGAAAAACATGAAGGTGTTGTGATGACACTGGTGTGTTTATCCTGTCTGGAAAGCTGAGTGACATGGGGCTGGGAGCTACAATGCTAGCTAGCATGTGCGCCTGGATGCTAGCCAGTTAGCGAGCTAGGCTGTCCGTTTGAGGCAGATGGATTAATGAACATTATCCCTGACTGTCCGCTCCAAAGCCCCCAGCGCTCTGTAAATTAAAGCAGTCCCCATGAAGGGCTGCAGGGACAGCTGCGTGTCAGCGTAAACAGAGGGCAGTTTGGCCGGTGTGTGGTACCTTTGTCTCTCGGATGTCCTGCTTTCCTCCTTCAGGGTACCACTGGACGCGGACAAATCCTCTACCGAGAGGCCGACTCGGGCTGTCCACAGCACTCTCAGTGTCCGAACCACACGGGACCCGTCCTCCACCTCCTCCTCCTCCCCCTCCACCACCACCTCCTCCTCCACCGCCTCTCCCTCCGCCATCGTCGAGGTCCGAGTCTGAGTTAAAATCCTCCTCGCCGTGGATCATCCGCACCAGGCCAAACCGAACTGAGCCGCGATACCGCCCGGACACCAGGTCGTGGGAGAAGAGCAGCCGCTGGGAGCCGTCTGCCGTGGGGGACAGAGCCATGGATGGAGGCTCCGAGCCCGGGCTGCCTGCGGGAGAGAGGCCCGGGGAAGCTGCTGCTTCGGCTGCGTCCGTGGTGGCCGCCGCATCCGATGCTACGGGCTCCGCCATCGCTGCTGTTGTCAGGGAGTGATGCTAGAGCGCGAGGATGACGGTGGGATGAAAAAAAAAACTGTAACCTGGAAGCAGCGAGGTGCACGTGTTTACGTCGCTACGGAGTGCGACGTAACTGGCGCAGTGTGGGCGCGTCATCATGAAGTGCCGTCTTTTACCACTGGGGGGTAGTGTGGGCCGCAGCCTGTGTCACTGTGGCCCAAGCAGTTTTGGACAAATAAGCATAGAGGACACTACAGGTGTGGCTTAAAGGGGACTAGAAGTGCTCCGAGCGCACAGACCTCCACCAAGGCATTTTCAACACTGTCAAGTGAGTTGTCAAAATGTGGAAAAACTGCCCAGTCTCACAATGTTCATGTATCCTTTAAAATAAACCCTGGGTCCACTTCCAGATTTAGACCACTACTAAAATGAAATCACTTCTCTTTTTTGCCATGACCAACATTACCTGGAAATGTCATCAAATTCCACAGAGAACTTCTTGTATTATTAGCAAAAATGTGGAAAGCTGCCCCATCACATAGTATTAACAAATCCTATTAAAAAAAAACAAAAAAACAAAAAAACAAAACTAGAAAAGCACTAAGAAAGCGCAGACCTCCACCAAGCAGCCTCAGTCCACTTTGACGAAAATGGTCCTACCTGGCAATGTTAAAGAATCCTTTAAAAGATTCCTGGATCCGGATGGTGATCCGGATCAGTCCCAAAATCTAATCATTTGTTCCTTATCCCATTCCACACATTTTCTGAGAATTTCATCCAAATCCGTCCATAACTTTTCAAGTTATTTTGAACACAAACAAACAGACAAACAAACCAACCCCGGCAAAAACACATACCTTGGCAGAGGTAAAAATCCTGGATCTGCATCTGGATTCGGGCCTCCACTTAAAAATAATTTGCTCTTCCTTGTGCTGTGACCAACATTCCCTGAAAATGTCATCAAATTCTATTGAGAACTTTTTGAGTCATTCACAAAAATGTGGAAAACTGCCTTATTTTGCAGCGTTAAGAATAATTTAAAAAAAAAAATCATGTATGTAGCTCATTTGAGTCCCCAGGAGATAATACGTTGTATCTTTAAAAAAAAGAAAGAATTAGGATTTATTTTTAAAGGTTGTCTTACATTCTACTCTCTGTGCTGACCTAAGCTGTTCTGTTCGGAGTTTGCATGTTCTCCCTGTGCATGGTTTGGTTTTTTCGCAGGGAGCTCCTGTTTCATCCCACAGACCAAAAACATACTGTAACATCTCTGCTGTTACGTTAATGTTGTAATGTTAAGTTGGATGATGTTCTATAAGTTCCTACCTTTTTGTGTTATTTAAATGAGCCTTTGGAGTGAGCTGGCATGTGGGTGGCTGATAGTGGAAAAGGGGGCAGGACAGGGGTGAGAAGGTCAGGAGACTGCATGAATGTGTGTGTGGTTCAGGGTGTACCCTGCCTCTCACCCAGTGTCAGCTGGGATAGACTCCAGTTCCGGTAACCCTGAAAGGGATAAGGGGTATAGATAATGGATGTATAGCATTATTAAACCTACTCTACTATAGAACACATTAATTCATGTCCAATAATTTATTATTTTTTAATAACTTTAGTAATTGTGGGGCCAGTAGGCTAAACTGCCATGCCATTTGCCTAACTTTAGCAGCAAATGTAATCTATCAATGTCAAATGTCCATCAACATATTAATTCATTCTAAAAATGTTTAATAAAATAGCATTTTATTTGAAAATAGAACAGATCTTTTAAATTCATATATGTTATTCTATATTAATTTGGTCTCATACAGTGTGCTTCTGCATTAATATGACTCAGGGGGTACAAAATACATTGTTCACTGATAGCATTAATTTCATTTAATTTTATTAGAGCAAAAGGCAACTCTGGTTATTTTTGAATCATTTTGGTCAGATTTTATTATATTCAGTACAGCAATATTAATTCTAACAGCTGGTTAACTCATCATACTCCAGCTGTTGTCTTTTTGACATTTAAATACTCAGAACTTTAAATATGATTAATAAAAAGTAGATTTTACTGTTTACTGTTTGAGTAGAATTATCACTTTTCCTTCAGTAAGATTTGATCCAAGTGACTGTACTTCTACTTGAGTACACTGTTTTTTATAGAATAGAACATAATATCAATATGGTAATTTGCCTTTCAATATATAAGAGCTGATATTAGAAATATAAGTGAATTGTATTTAATAAACTCTAAATCTTAGTTTTGGATATTTACACTGTGTCTTACCAGATTGATATAGAATGCAAAAACATGAGTAAAGATCATCTATTTTCCTGCTAGGTATGAACTCAATAGGCATAATTGTTTTATTGTTTAAATTTCAAGTAATGTCTCAGAACTGAATTTAGTGATTCAAAACTTTGTATCAGTGTTAAAGCTGTAAGATTTTTTTTTGAAGTACAATTCTGAGAACTCATCAATACATATTAGAGAAATAATAAGATTTTTTGACTCAGAAGCAGCAACCACACTCCCAGTGCACAACGTTACTTTGGAACCTCTTGCTTGAAAATAATCTCCTAATTTAATGACCTGATCAGGTTGGTGACCCCGGTTGTGGTTGTACAGTATATATATTAAAAAAATGATAATAAATTATTGCAATGGGCCCTCAACGTAGCCCTTGTTAGCAGTTGTTGGGCTGTGAATGGTGACGCACAGCAAGGAGGTTGCTGGTTCACCTCCTTGAGTTGGTGGAGACCTTTCTGTGTGGAGTTTACATGTTCCCCCTGTACATGCCTTTGTTTTCTCCTGGTACTCTGGTTCCTCCCACAGTCCAAAAACATGTTCATAAGGTTGGTAACTCAACATTGTCCTTAGGTTTGAGTGTGTATGTGAATGGTTGTCTCTCTAAACATGTCGGCCATGTGATGAACTGGCTTGTGGTCAAGGTTGTACCCCACCTCTTGTCCACAATCTTGTCCACAATGTCAGCGAGGATAGGCTCCAGCCTAGCTTTAAAAGGACTTTGATTACTTTTTTAGGATTGGTCAGAAAGGGGCCATTTTGGTGGTGGTCTGAATCTAAATGCAGATCTGGGATTTTTTTGAAGGACTGGTTAAAATTGCAAGAAAGGGCAGTTTTCAACATTTTTGCTCATAACTCAATATGTCTTTCATGAAGTTGGATTCAGGGAGTGTTGGTCATGGCACAAGGAACAAGTGATTACATTTTAGTGTAAAATGTAATCACTTGTTGTGTTTATCCAGGAATTTTACCAAGGCTTTAACGGTGTGAGATAGGGCAGTTTTCCATAATTTTGACTATAACAACAATGTCAGAAATGCCTGGTTTGTGCTCTCAGAGAAATTCTAGTGTGTTAGTTTTTTTTAACAGGATAACTCAAAAAGTGGGCGGCACAGTGATGTAGCAGGTAGTGCATGTGCCTCACAGAAAGAAGATTGCTGGTTTGTGTCAGTCAGGACCTTTCTGTGTGGAGTTTGCATACTCTCCCCACGCATGCTTGGGTCTCCTTTGGGCACTCCGGCTTCCTACCACAGACCAAAAACATGCTTGTCAGGTTGATTGGTGAACTCAAATTGCCCATAAGTATGAGTGTTAGGGTGAATGGTTTTGCGTCTCTGTATGTGGCCCTGGGATTGACTGGTGATCGGTTCAGGGTGTACCCTGCCTCTTGCCCAATGTCTGATGGGATAGGCTAAAGCCCCCAGTGACCCTGAAAGGGATAAGCGGTTTAGATAACAGATAGATGGATACCTCAAAAGGTTAAGGACAGATTTTGATTGAATTTTCAGGAAACATGAGACATGAGAAAAGGTAGATATGATTAGATGTTGGTGGTGATCTGAATCGGAAAGTGGGTCCAGGAATATCCAAGTATTTTTTAACATTGCAAAATAGGGCAGTTTTCCACATCTTTGCTAATAGCTCAATTAGTTCTAAAAAGGTTTCTTCAGGACATTTTCAGGGTATGTTGCTCATGGCACAAGGAAGAAGCCATTCAGTATTGGTGGAGATCCAATCTGGGTGCAGATCCAGGAAACTTTCAAATGATCTGTTAACGGTGGGAGATGGGGCAGTTTTCCACTTTTTTGACAACAACTTGCCCAGCCATGTTGGAAATGTCTTGGCGACCCTTGTGACCTGGACCACTTATAGTTGCAAAATAATAAATCCAAAATAAGACTCAAACAGTTTGTTTTTCTTGTGGTTTGTGACTCTGGGAGTTGTGTAAAAACCAAGCCCAAGCAAATCAAAGTGTGTCTGAGGAGACTGATGAAACCTGGATGCCAGAAATATTCCCCTCACATTAAAAAGTTAAAAGTGGTCTACCAGGAAAGCTCATTGTAATTTAAGCTCAGTGTTTATGCAGGGGAGATTATTCTCAGCCTTGTGACCACTACAAGCACTTTAACCACCGCTTTAAGAGTCAGTTTGAGATGATCAGATCTCTCAGCCGCTTCCTAAACACAAATAATAGCAAAAATTTAGAAAAAAAAAAGCCATGACAGATTTCTGTTTTCACTTTCTGTCTTTTGATGCTAAAGATTCCACCGTCTTTAAACTCATACCATGAATCTTGACATATCTTATTTAACTATGAAGTGATAAACACCTCCTCACGCTGCAATCCTCTTAGGGATCTGGAAAAATAACGCGTGGAAAGAGCGTGAACTCGACTTAAAGGGACAATGGAAAATCTCACACAGAGGAATCACATGAAGAGTGCTAAGTCGAGACTTTAAGATGGCCCACTTAGGACACAGCAGAATAACAACTCTAATTGAGACTGATTTTAAGAGTTAAACGATCAAAGAATGGCCCAGCGTTACTAAGTCTGTTTACACTCATGGGTTCCCCTCTGTAAGCCCTGTGAGTCACTTACTGGAAGTTAACGCTTTAATTACTGATGATTACTCATGTTATCAGTTTGGGAATGCTTCGGTAAAAAAAAAAAAAAAAAAAAAAAAAACGCCTACACATGATCAGTTAAGCCCAAACCCCCTGCGCGTCTGACGGTGGCATGACAAGAATAATTCTCATCATCCCCCCTGACCCCTGGAGAAAATGTTTGTTGTTAATTTACTCACAGGGGGGGTGGAGGGTTTGGCCAATGAACTCGCTTCAGGATTAACCAGCCTCCGCAGGGTATAAATACCGACAGCGAGCCACTCTTCCCTCAGTCTTTACGCAAGCTCCGGTTACGCACGGGCCTCAACGAGGAGATACTCAGTTAAAGTAATTTGGAAAAGAGAAAATCATGAGCATGTCAGTGGTAAGCGCAGTTCCGTTCATGAGGCCGCTCCACATGCGCTCTCCGGTGCCGCAGGGCCGCAGACACACACTACCGGCCAGCGAGTTCCGCACCCTGAGCCCGGAGGATGCCATCAGTGTGTTCGAGATAGAGAGAGAAGGTAAGAAAACTCCAACTTTGCTCAATAATTACACACATTTCGGCTGGTTTGAAAGGTCAGTGTCGTTGTTTGGGTCGCTTTTACCCAAACAAGGACATTTGGTTTATTTTACCCCAAACAGTCAGTCAGTCTCCAACAACAGTGTCACTCACATGCACCTTTTGGGATAAACTTTTTTAAAAAAATTTTTATTAAATAATTCCTGAAGAAGTGGCCATCACTAAGATGGCAAATTTCACTTCTAATGAAAATTAAGATTTTTTTCTCTTCAGCTCCTTTGAAATGTATTTGTATGGCACACTTTAAAACGTGGAAACATGCTATTAGGGACAATTCACAAATTACAGGTACAGAAAATAGCAGCAGAAATAGATGGACAGTCATAAGATTATTCAGTGTAATAAGAAATTAATGAAAATGTTCAATAAATATTTTTATTTGATAAAATAATTATTATAACGACCACCTCAAGATTAAATTACTGATTGAAAAAGTAAAGATAAAAAAATACCAGAAATCAAACAACTGGAATAACAAGAAAAGTAGAAATGAGGTATGAAATTAATTTTACGAAATAATGAAGGAAAGTATTTAAAAAAAATCATTGTATTAAAAACAGAAAATCCATTAAATAATGTAATTTCCGTTTGTGCAAATGCTTAAAAAAGACAATAACAAAAAAACAGGGATAAAAGAGTGAAAATAAACAATTAGTGGCAATAATACATTGAAATGAAAAAAAAAACCAATATTAAATGGTTATGATCAATTAAATAGACTGAAACCAGTGAATGTGTAAATAAATAAAACAAACAACTAAAAAAACAAATAGATAAACAAATAGGTAAAAGCAAGTGGGAGTAACAGCAAAAACAAGAAAAGGTAGAATAATCAAAACTTATAACTTATGACATTAAAACAAAAATAATAATATAATATAATATAATAATAATAGTAATATTAATACCAATAAATTGCATTTTAAAAAGAAAAAAATGTGTATAAGATAACCATATATATAAATATAAAAAATAGTGGAAGAAACAGAAAAAAAACAAACTAGAATGCAATCGCAGAAGAAGGAAAAAGATTATAGTGTTAAAATACATAAACAATTAAACACATTTAGATCAGTAAAAAAAAAAAAAAAAGAAATCAATCCTCTAGTTGTCATATCAAAAATCCACAAAGGCCACAGTAAAAGTAATAATAATTTATAATACTATATATATATATATATATATATATATATAAATATATATATATATATATATATATATATATATATATATATATATATATATATACATGAATTATATCAAAATGTAAGAAAGTATAAAAAAAATACAAAACACAAATCAAATTTAAAAATAACCATCATTAGAAAAAAGCATAATAATTAAAAGCATTGAAAAGAAATAATGATAATCAGGAATATTATAAAGACAATTGAATACGAAGTGCCATTAGCATAAATTAAACTCAGGGACAAGTAAAAGCCCAAAATAAGAAAAGAAACACTTGAAAGAGAATAACATCATCTTTAGCCATTAAATCCCCCTATATTAAAAACCAGATTAAAGGATGGGTTTTTGGTTTTCTGTTAAAATGACCCAGACAGCTTAACAATCTCAAATCCAGACACAGGGGGTTTTGGAGGTGTAATGGCTTCACCTTAAGTATTTAGTCTTACAGTGATGTGTCACCAAATCAAAAAAAAAACCAAAAAAAATCAATCAGTATCAAAAATAATAAATCACTACATAAATTAAAAAAAAAAGTAAGACACTTGTTTTCCAAAGCATATGGACAACTGAGGCACTTAAAGCTTTCTTCACATCCCTCCTGATCTCACGTGTTCAGTATCAATCATTCTGCTGAGGTCCCATCATCCAGAACTCATGATAACACTCTCCTCCTCCTCTTCACAGCCTTCATCTCGGTGTCCGGAGAGTGTCCTCTGCACCTGGACGAGGTGCGTCACTTCCTCAGCCTTTGTCCTGAGCTGTCTCTTGGCTGGTTCAAGGAGGGCCGGCTGGTGGCTTTCATCATCGGCTCTCTGTGGGACCAGGAGAGGCTTACCATGGTAAGACCCAGAGCACAACACCTGTACCATGATTTACCTGAGCGGGCTTGCTACAACAGTAAGATGAAGGCTCAAACAGATTGACAGAGGAGGTTTTAGAGGGTTTAACAGCAAATTTATAGTGAGCACCTGTTCAGTGGCACCACTAAAAACCTGACACAAACTCAATGTCATACTGGTAAAATCAGATTAGTGGGAGTAAGCCTCAACATCATGGCCCTCAATGAAGAAATGATTTAAAGAATGTAAACTTATCAAAATGTTGAGCAAGAGATTCACTATCAGTTTGATAAATGAAAGGGAGTTTAGTAACTGTAAAACACCTGGATTCACAGAGTCCAGCCTGCCAAACGGTGGATCTATTTTTCAAAGTTTCAAGCTGACACTCTTGTCAGAAAACGACTAGACCAATCAGTGTCCTCTGAGGGAAAGAGGAAGACTGCAATAATACTGGTCCTACACAGAGATATGCTGCTATAAATGTAGTTTTTACAACTAAAAAAACATTTCCTCATTATAATAAGAGCAAAGAGTGACACTGAAAGTTTATTTTCCAGTGGAAAAGATGCTTTGCTCTCTTCCCGACCTATTTCTGCATTATTTTGATCAACGACCTCTTTGCATTGTGTAGCTTCCTCCTGGACTGCAGCATCCACCTTAAGTGCCATACAGTATGTTTTAATGCCCATTATAAAAGTGACAAAACATTTGTTCGGTTGCAATAATTTAATGCCATGATAGACAAGTGAAATATATATTATGGGTATGTGAAATAGTCCATCTGGCATGTACGGTTAAGAGTTTAATGTCTATTTTCTCAACATATCGATATTGTCCACTCATTTTTGTGCTATTTTTAAGTATAAAAAGAACTGCTCCATGTTGTGCACCCATCTAGGGGGTAGGTGTAGAACATTATTTTTTAAAAGGTACAGTTCATTTCTCGGTCCCCAAACAAAACGCTGGGACAAGAATTCAAAATTGCAACGGTATTTATTACAAATGAGAAATTATTTTACAATGCAAATAGAAGGTACTTTAGAATAAAAGGGTTAAAAAAAAACAAAAGGCAGCTAAAGCTTGCACACAAAATAAAGATTTACCCAAGAATAGGTTAACACAAAAAGAAATTAATTAAGAATCACAGAGTTCACAAAAACACAAGTTTGGAGGCTGTAAGTGACAAGATGCTGCTGTCAGAAAATGCCACCGCCTGAGTGCAGGCTCAGGCTTTTTGTGGCGTCATCAGTTTGCTCAAGAGCCAAGAGTTCAGTCACTTCTCCCTCTGCAAAAAAACACCCATCCAGCCAATAACCGTCAAACACCTGCACACTAAACAGAGATCCATGCACACAACACAAGAAAAAGCCCCACAAAGATACAGAATAGTAACAATTAACACAGCCAGGGCCATAACAATACATATTTTTGAAGTAGGCTGTATGAGGCCCATTTCAATAGTAAATACATGAGCCACTGTTATTTGGTTCAGCTCTGCCTCTCTGGCGAGGTAAACTGTTCGTGACTGCAGATGGAGCTGCTGAAGAACAGGGAGATGTGATTGATTTATGGAAGGGGTTCAGGTGATGATGCAAGCTGCAGAATTTTTGGACAAGTTGAAGTTTGTGGAGGGACTTTTGAGGGAGACCAAAAAGAAATGAGTTGCAGTAATTGATCCGGGATGTGACCAAAGAGGGAACAAGGATAGCTGTGGTGTTGGGTGTGAGGGAGGGATGAAGGCGGTTGATGTTGTGTGCAGACCGAGTGACATTACTGATGTGAGTTTGGAAAGATGCTGATGAGGATGATACCCAGACTCGTAACCAGTTGGGAGGGAGAAGCTGAGAAGTTATCAATGCTGAGTGAGAAACTGTCTGATTTTGCAAGAAGAACCTTGATCACTGTTAAGTTTTAGGACGTAGTGGGGTGGGGTGGGCTGGTGGGGCGCTACTTGCATCTTCTCCGTTACTCACATCCTTGGTTTTGGTTGTTGAGTCATATTCGTTTCATATCATGGAATGTCAAGGGTGCAGTTCATTTAACTAAAGTAAGTTACATTATGTGTCATCTTATGATCTGAAGGGAGATGTGGTGTTCCTGCAGGAGACACACTTACATAGGGATGAGACTATACCCATTAAATGAGTAGGTTCAGTCAGTTATATCATTCAAAGTTCAGTGCAGTAGCCAGGGGTGCTGCCAATTTCATTTTAAATAATATTCCATTCAAAGCAGAGGTTGTCACTGCTGACTCAGCTGGTTGGTTTGTTATTGTGTCAGGGACACTCTACAACATCAATGTCATCTTAGCTAGCATCTATGCACCCAACTGGGATGACGAACGATTTATCTCAAGGCTTTTCACCTCTATTACCAATATTGAAACATACCACATTTTTATTGGGGAGATTTCAACTTTTTACAAAACGCTGATCTGGATAGATCTTCCAATACATCACACTCCCTTATGAATTCTGCAAAGTTGTTACCGTCTTTTGAAAGGGATCTGGGCTTTTCTGAGCTGTGGAGGTGTAATTTCCCTGAAAAAATTTTTTTTTTCCTTATTTATCACATCTCCATCACACCTATTCTCGACTCAATGTTTTTCTTCTAGATAACAGATTGCTTTCAAAGTTTGGGGATGTTGTAGGAAAACCAGAATTTAATTTCCTGTAGTCATTCTGTGAGGCAGGTGGTAGGGGGGGTTGAGTTTGGGTTGGTGGAAAAGTAGAGCTGTGCGTCATCTGCATAGCAAAGAAAATAATGTTAAATTTACAGACGATATGGCCAAGTGGAAGCAAGTATATAATAAACAGAAGGAGCCGAGAAAGGAGCCCTGGGGAACACCAGAAGTGACAGGAGAGGCTGCGAACTGAAGGATTTGAGTTTGATAAAATGAGTGTGGCCAGAGAGATAGGATTTGAACCATAGGGTCAACCCTTGTTTTTCAATAAGCATTAACCAAAAAAACTGCCTACTTTGCAGCTTTCTTTTGGCGGCTTGATAAGGCAATTAGCCATCATAGTAAAGGATTTAACTGGCCAGTTTTAGGTGACGCAACCCGTGCCAGATTAACATAGCTTGGTTTAATCTATTTGAACTGAGCCCACAGACATTATTACATCCACCAAGGAGGTTATGTTGTTGCTGTTTGTTTGTTAGTTTGTGAAAAAATAGCTCAGTAAGTTAATACTATAGAATACTATGAGAACAGATTTTGATGACATTTTCAGGGAATATTGGACATGGCATAAGAAAGAAATGATTACATTTTGTAGATGGTCCAGTCCCGTATTCGGATCCAGGAATTTTTGGAAGGATTTGTTTACTTTGCAAGATAGGGCAGTTTTCCACATAGATTCATACATATCGATGCTGCATGGTTGCACAGCAGGTAATGCATGTGTCTCACTGCTAGAAATTTGCTGGTTTGATCCCTGTGTTGGTCAGGGCCTTTCTGTGTGGAGTTTGCATGTTCTCCCTGTGCATGCATGGGTTCTCTCCAGGGCACTCCGGCTTCCTCCCACAGACCAAAAACGTGCTCATTAGGTTGATTGGTGACTCCAATTTGCTCTCAGGCATGAATCTGAGTGAGAATGGTTGTTCGTCTCTCTTTATGGCCCTGAGGACGGTTCAGGGTGTACCCCCTACTCTCGCCCAATGTAAGCTGGGATAGGCTCCAGCCCCCTGCAACCCCAAAAGGGAAAAGCAGTGTAGATAATGGATGGATGGATGGAACACTGATGATTAACTATTTGAATTGCATATAAAATACTTCCCCAGTTTCAAGTATTACAGTTCAAATTTGTCACTGAAGCCTGTAAATTCATCCCTGACCTGTATGCTCTCTCTCTGTTGTCCAGGACGCCCTCACTCTCCATAAGCCCCACGGCACCACAGTCCACATCCACGTCCTGGCGGTCCACCGCACATTCCGTCAGCAGGGCAAAGGCTCCATCCTGATGTGGCGCTACCTTCAGTACCTGCGCTGCCTCCCCTATGTCCGCCGTGCTGTGCTCATGTGTGAAGACTTCCTCGTCCCTTTTTATCAGAAGTCAGGCTTCAAGGTGCAGGGCCCCAGTGAGATCACAGTGGGGCCCCTCACCTTCATAGAGATGCTGTACCTGGTCAGGGGCCACGCCTTCATGCGAAGAAACAGCGGCTGCTGAGGACAGATGAAATTAAGAGAACCCTCAAAGACAATGTGACCCTCCCCTCTCTTTTGGAGGGGAAAGAGGGGAAGTTGGAGCAGCTGTGTGAGGCATGTGACCTGCGCAGTGTGTGTGTGTGTGTGAGAGATTGTGTATGTTTGTGTGATCAGGTTTGTTCAGATGATAGGTCTGACTGTGAGTCTGCAGAGAGCCCAGAGCCCAGAATAGCTGCTGTCAGGCTGTGAACTGCAGCTGTTTGGAAAAGTGGACTGAGAACTACAAACATGGTGATCTGTAGTTCAGTGTGAAAGAAACAGGAAATCAATAGAGCATCAATAAGTCATGGAAGCACTTTTTTACAATTTTATTTTGATAACTTTAATATCACATCCTGTAGAATCCGGTTGTCTTTGTTTTGAAATCTTGTTTTCCACTTTGACATGATTTCTGTTTTTGTCAGGTCAGGATGATTTAGTTAATAAAACTTGTAGCTGCTCATTCTTAATGTGATCTGTTTAGATTTATATTAGCTGTATGTTTTTCAAAGCTGCATCTGAGGATTACTGTTGTCTGTACATGTCCATTAAAAATACCACGATTAGCAGATAACATTCACATACAGTGGATTAAATGATAAAGGACAGGGTGTTAGCATCAAATATTGACAAGAGGACCACTTCCTGTTCCTGTGTATACTAGTCTGTCAGACACTGTGGCAGCATCATTATGTTCTGAAGTTAATCAAGTGTCCATGTGGGGTGTTACACCTTACAGAGCAACATGTAGACATGAAATATTGATGTTATTATCTTGATGATGGATAAATGTATGTTTTAGATATATCGAATGTAGAGATGATAGTAATGTAAACAATCACCACCTCTGCCTCCCTAAGTCTTGAATCAAGACAAATGTTTTTGTACATATTTTTTTATTTTTAAGATATTTTGTGTTTAAAAAATAAAGCTTTGTTTACTACCATGTCTCCTGTCTGTTCTTTAATGTTTAAAATAAGCCAGGTCAAGCCAACAAAACAGCTGTCAAAGAAACATTAGTTTGGCATGAACTTTCTGATGAAGTTGACCATATTTATCTTTTATCTTTAGCTTGTAATGAAAGTGTGGTGTTCAGGTGTTCAATTTTTAATGTTTTATTTGGAGTGCATGTTCCTTTCTTTTTATATTAACAACTTACTGTGGACTTATCTGTCCTCACAACTTCTGGTTTACTTTAAGCAAATGAAATATTTTTCACAAAGCTTTTTCTTGGATTAAAGTCTTCAGGAACCCCAAACTCAACCCTGTACTTAAAAAAAAAAAGCCTGAAGATGTTTTATTAAATTTCTTTAACTTTTACAGCATACACTCTATTTTATACCTCTGACAAAGTTTATCAGTTTCAGTGACACTCTTCTAATATTATATGAAATAAATTTTGATTTGTTTTAAAAATTACAGTACAATTCCTTTAATTATAGTTACTTATAAATGGCAACTCTATTGATCATTTAGTTCGTTTTTTCTCAACTACTGTACTAAAAGAAAACCATAATAATCATTTTCCCCATCAGTAAATATACAAGAAGTGACTACTGTTGTTTCACAGAAAACTCTGAAGACCAAAGTGTTGGGAAAACACACTTTCTTTTTAAGTTTTAAAACGGTAATCTGTCTGTATTACTCTACAAGTTCAAGCCATATGGCTTAATTTTGATAGAAGTAATCCACGTGTTCTAATCACAACAAGTAATGGTTAATTTATGCAGTATCTTAAAAAAAAACCCAACGTTTAACTGTAAGCAGAATAACAGCAGTCTGTTGTCTGACACAGCAACAGGTAACTTAGTTTAAAATACCCCATTAGGTTCCATCCAGTAAGGGACATTAACCTAACCTGACACAGCGGATGAACCGTTTAGTATATTTCACCAGTTCATCTGTGCATCAGCCCATACAAAGAGCTTGGGGAGGGCAGAGCAATTCAAAAGCATATCCAGCAGGTGATTGGACAATTGTTCTGTCAATCATATTTATTTTTGGCTAAAGAGATAATGTATTAGGCAGGCGCTTTTGCCAGTGTAAAGTACAAAACATAACCCACTTCATAGAACAAACTCTCAGCAAAACATGCTGGAAGTGTAAGAAAGTATGCTCTCTACTGAGAAATGCTATCTTGTTGTTGTTTTTCATTCAATAAAAGAATGTGGTCTTATTAAACTGATACTGACACTGTTAGCATCTATGCTAATCTCTGCAGGAGAAGACACTTTCTTCTGTAGAGCGCTTGTAGTTCCCACCCTCTTCCTGCTCCAAAGGACTCCGATTGGACCGTGCGGCTTTTGGCTGCTCAGAGTTGTTGTAGACTGGAGCTTGGTAAGATGGATCTGCCTGATTACAGACATTAAATCAGGCGGATCCAGCTGCTGTGAAAGGTTAACATAAACCTTACAGAGGGAAGATTGTAACAAAATACCAATATAATAATTCTTGAAGTAGTGTAAGCCTACCTGTTTAAGTTTCTGATGGTTTAAAATAATTTACAACAGTGCCTCCTATATTGTGGGTCAAGTCCTATCAGTGAAAGCTATAGGCCAAATATAGGCCACATTTTAAATGAACATGAGATGCCAGATTACAGTGTTTAAGTTTCAGAAAGAACAACAAAAAAGCAGTTTTTGACTGTTATTTATATTGTCTGATGACCAGAACAAGTGCCAAAGGACTCTGGTGCTATATAAACTGTTGACATTTTTAAATTGTTTCATTAAACATCTTATAATGCTGCTTTCTTTCTGATTTTTAGAGTTTGTGCTTGGAAAGTGACCAGAAAAGAGTTTGCTGTGTGCCAAAGCGTGTTCAATAAGATATTTAAAATGATACAGCAGTGAAACTAAGCATTCACACTGAAATCCTTTTAGGAGAATAATGAAGCAAATAAATTTTAAGCTTCAAATTAGGCTGCTAAGTTTGGGAAAGGCTGATTTACATCATTTAACCGTAAAAAGTCAAAAATGTGATTTTTTTTTTTTTTCATAAAAGTCAGCAGACTGAAAAGTCACCAGCCATGAGGAATAACTAATATATCAATACAATTAGTGTCAATGCCTCTGTGTGATAATCTAAACTAAAAACAACCTAAATAATTTCTTTATTTTTATTGCAAAAGCCTGAAACTGCTGCTGTGGAAGATTCTCAGTTTGTTCATGACTCGCAGGACAACTTCGGCAAAGACAGACGTAAAGGCTTTAATGTAAAAACTAACTGGAAATGTCGAAGGAAATGAGTTGGGATGCAAGACATCAACACTTTATGAAATAACATGACATTAAAATTTTTACAGCAAACAAGAACATTGCTGTCATTATTATTATGAGAATTTTTTTTTTTATTTTGACATGGCTGCTCTAACACATATTTTTCACATATAAAACTGAAGCAAACAGAACAGCACCTTAATCATGACCTGAAAACATTGAAAACCTCTTAAAAACTCCTTATGTTCTACTGATAAATACAGTGACTCATTTTGGTCCCTGTGCAAACACAGTGTTGTACCTGCAGCATGCAACCATGACTGAGGATGCTTTTATGCTTCATTTTGTCACAATACAGTTTTCAATAGACAAATGTCACTGCTCACGCTGCATGAACACATTTAATATCTTGAAACACATGCTCTTGAGAAACTCACCAGGGGGCCTTTGAAACTAATGATGACATTTGCAAACATAGGACACATTCTGCATGAACTCCAGCTCTCCAAACACCTGATGATCAGCGAGTCAGCCTCTCAGACAAACTCAAGTAATCTCATAACTCACTTAACTCTCATAATCCTTCACACAGCAGGCATTAGTAGCTTTCCTAACAGCTGTGGGTCGACACATGCCACAAAACAACAACAGACTAAACCCGCGGCAAAAGCCGTGAGCCCGTGAGAGGACTGTTTCACTTTCAGGTGTTTGGGCCTCTGAAATCTAAATGCTCTGTAAACATCATCAAACCAAATCAGAAAAGAAAACGTTTCCTTTGGTTTATAAACCACAGCTTCATAACGCGCTGCTGGAGTCTAATCAATGGCAAATGTGTTTAAGAAAGTTTCCCTTTTAGAGATGAGTTTAGACTGACCATGACTCTTTTAACATCTTGCATTAACATCCATGCATCCTTAATGACAGCTGTAAATGCACTCACACTTTGCTGATTTGACAGCTGACAGGTGTAAATGCACACAGAGGTGGTCCAGGATGCCTCATCTTGACTGGTATTGTGAATGTTCACGTGTATCAGCAAGTACTAAAGAGACTAATTATACCACATTATTACTCTGTGATTCAGGTTAAATGTCTGTGCAGGGCTTTGGAAAGACTGGATTTTGCATCAATAATTGGATGACGTTTTTGACTCTCCATATGCTGGCACTTCACAGCCTTGACAGAACGCTCCGTCTTGGTATTTGTCTCTTTGAAAGCATTGTGGCTTGAGCCTTAAGGTGCGTTCACACCAAACGCGACTTTGGCGACCAAGACCGCGTCACAAACCCAAGTCCTGTCGCCTGTGCATTGCTCATTTTGTCACCGTCGCTGTTGCTCAGTGACGTCACGCCTGCTCGAGTTTCACCCCGCTATCATATCATATATCATATAATAGGACGTATTAACTGACATTATTCTAACTGTATCCTTTTCACTCACCTACCAACCACAAAACACTGCAGCTGATGCTCACAGAAGATGCTCACAGCATCTTCTGTGAGCACCTTGAACTCACAGAAGATGCTACTGCAGGGCCCTGCAGCAGCATCTTCTGTGAGTTCAATGCGGTCCGTCTAGGCGGAACTAATGTTCTCACTAACTAAAATTCCCCACACGGACATAGATTGTCACTCTGTGGACCGGAATAAAAACAGTCTGTCACAGGTGTGGTCACGCACCCACACAACGCTGATTGGCTCTCACGGCGCGACATCGCCTGAAAAGTTCAAATATTTCAACTTTGGACGCAGGGCATGGCGACCTGCTCCGCGTCCAAAGCAACCTCAGAGTTCCCATCTGCAGCAACAGGGGTGCTGCCCACATGTCTCCAAAGATGCGACCAAGTCGCCAAGAACGCGTCCGTCACATTGCGTGAGATCTGGTCGCGCGTGGTGGTGGTTGATCGTGGCTGTACATTGACTCTGCATGAAGAGTGGCCGCCGAAGTAGCTAAAGTCACGTTCGGTGTGAACGCACCTTCACTCTTCTACAGGTGAGCCAACAAGAGTAAAGCAGATCATGGGCAGGTTTTGTTAAGATGGCTCACTGGAAGAGTCTCAAGAGCCCAGAATCTGAGACCTTCAGGCTTCTCGTTTTCAGTCATAGATGGATCACTACCAACTAACCGACATTTTGTGGACTGGTAAACTCCAAATACCAAAATACATGTGCAAATACTAACAAGTGGATTTTCATAACATGTCCTGTTTAAAGACAGCCAAAGAGGGCCCCTCAATCCCTCAGCTAGATCCCAGCATGCTATAAGCACTGTAGCTGCAAGCCACACTTACAAATGTGGTGAATTAGCCATGAGCTAGAAGGCTAGTAGTACCTAGTCTGATCACATTTTGTTCAGAATTAAGACGACGTTCAGTCTAACCAATGGTCCACAAGGTTTAATTGCCAAGTAGTGTATCATTGTTCCCTTAAGAAGCATGTTAATGAGAAAATGAAGTAGAAAAGCTATAAAGGAGGCGCCTCTAACCATTTAGTTTGTGACTTATTCTGCCCAGTTCATTAATGCTGTAAGCAGCTTAACTCCCATTGGTATATATGGAGGACTGCATGGTGGT
The DNA here is from genome assembly GCA_037902135.1 of Cetoscarus ocellatus. NCBI lineage: Eukaryota > Metazoa > Chordata > Actinopteri > Labriformes > Labridae > Cetoscarus > Cetoscarus ocellatus. The sequence goes on from JBAMNC010001052.1 coordinate 1,023,183, forward strand.
GCAGCAGGTTAGTGGTCGTGCCCCATACCAAGTAGGTTGTTGGTTTGACTCCCTGAGTTGTTTGGGGTCTTCCTGTCTGGAGTTTGCATGTTCTCCCTATGCATGAGTGGGGACAGCTCTGGCAGTCACATGTTAATGTGTCCTTGGGCAAGACGTTGCTCCCACTGTGGTATCAGTGTAAATGGGTATTAAAGGGCATGGATGTGTTAAAGAATATTGATGGACAACTAAAATTCAGAAGTGAATGAGTAGATGTGATGTGTGGTGTTAACAACTGTGATTAAAAAAGTGCTATATAGACTCAAGTCCATTTGCCATTTGTCTCTAGTGGCCAGTTCAGGCTGTACCCCCACCTCTTGCTATATGTCAGTTAGGACAGGCTTCACTCTTCAGAGGATGGATGGAAAAACAGATGGTATGCAATGACTCAAGCAATGAGCAAGGAGGCTTTCAGGGAGTTTTGACAACTTTTCTCCCACATTATTTGAAGCATGCTTTTAAAGAACCATATTTATAACTACAGAAGCAATAAACCTTGTGGGGTGTTGGTTAGTTGGAAGTGAGGTGAGATTGCAGGTTATCACTGGAAACAAATATGAACATGGATCCTAGTACACTTGGATGTGAAAACCACCGAAAGCAAAGTCAACTTTGTATCTAATAACCATGCATAAGTGTAAATGTATGGCATAAAGCATTCATGTTTGAGGAAAATCCTGTCTGCCACAAAGAGAAAAATCAGCCCCCTCACCTTCTTTCAGCACATGGACCACTGACAGGTGTACATCGAGAAAACAAAGCAGTTTTACAGTACTGTCGCTATGTTAAGGCGGAGGTGAAACCATTTTCTTCTGTCTGACTTCTCTGATTTCAGCTAAACAGTCAAACCTTTTTTAATAGTTTTGAAAAGGAACATAAATTCAGATAATCCCTTTTTGAATAAATATTATTTACATGTTCTTCTAAAAAATCCACATAACTACAGAGACACTGCTGTATTAATGCAAATGTGAGACATGTAGGAGAAGCTGAAAGGCAAATGTGTGTTTGTGGCGGGGAGCTTTGAAAAACTGGGAGACCAAGCAGAATGTGAGTAAAAGCAGCATGGAAGGTTACTTTGGTACATTAGACATAAAAATATGTTAATCAGCATTTTAAGCATCCTGCAATCTTAAATTGAGGCATCTTTTTAAAATGGCAGTCATTTTAAGGCAACTAGTGGTTTTAGATAGAAATCTTGCCTTAATTGTCCTCAGTTATTTAAATATTTTAGCTGCACACATCCTAGTTTGAACATGTTCTTCTTTTTAAATAATATTTCACTGGTACAAAGAATAACGACATGCTGAGTGCATACTTATACACCAGAGAAGACTAAAAAACAGCTTTAAACTCTGTGTACCAAAGATCAGCAGAAGCAAAGACATTGTTTGTAGTGTTGATGACACACTTTGGCATCAGTCTCTGTTTTCCTCTCAGCAGTATGTCTTTTTATAGTTAGTGATTGTTTGGCAAAGGCTGCCCAAGTCCCTTCTTTTTTGGCATCTTTTGATTGTCTTAATGTAATGCAGGAATCAACAGTCTGACTGCAGATCTCTCCCTCCTGGTCCACCTGTCTCTTTGTCATCCGCACTTCCTGAGTATCATTTCTTGTCCTCTGATTCTAAGGATCTGCTAGCCCATTAGCAAATTAACGTGCTAGCTGAGGCCAGACTGGACTGAGGCAAGTCTTAAGACTTGGCACGTCAAAGGCTGTGAGCAACTGCTCCTCAGGTTCTTTTATGAGTGAAAAAAGAAGACCTGTGGATATGATTGCTCCATCTTAGAAGGCCACTCTGTTGACCTGGAAGCCGCTGACCTGTTTGCTAGCTAAAGTTTAGTGCACCACATCGTTAATGTCATGATCTATGTCATACTTTTCACAAAACTTGCTTGTGATGGGCAGGCAGGTGAGATGCTCTAGCCAGTGCCAGTTTATGGGATAAATATAAAACCATACGATGAGGGAGGAGAACAGCCCAATGTAGGCCAACATGGAGACACCGATGAGGACACGTTTACGGTATTTGTCAAATGTTCCAAAGGTGACGTAAGGAAGGAAGGCAAACGAGAGCAGCATGCCACTGATGAAGCCGAAGATGTGAGCAATGTTGTCAATCCATGGCAAGAGGCCACAAAAGAAGAGGAAGAGGACGATGCCCAACAGTTTCAAGAAGGCCTTCCACGGTTTCTCCAACATCTGCCAGCCTTGAAACAGCTCCACAAACAGGCAAGCCAGGAGTCCAAACTGAGAGCCAGCAGGACCCACCTGGAAAGAAAGGACAAGACAAGTCACACACATAAACAAATATTGATAATAATTCACCTTCAAAACATCAACACAAGAGGGTCTAAGTGGTCTCATACCTATGAAGAAGTATATTTACTTCCCCTCTTGTAGGAAACACCCCCCACTCTGTGGGGCTCACATGTATGACTGAGCTCTGAACACATGCATGACAAATATCATGTGCTCCAGAGATAAAATGCATACATCCTGTTTATAGGTGTCACAGAGCCTTTGACCCACTATTAATCAGGTTGATAATTTATGATAATTTATTTTCATTTATGACAGCTTAAATAACAGAAATGCTTTTCTTCTTAACAGTGAAACAAAAACCAACATTTACTAAGATCACGGAGGTTATTGAGTCATTTGAGTTTAAAGACATCATTAATTTTTCTTCTAAGTTTACACTTGTTATTTATATTTGTAATAACGCAAACATTTAACTGCATCAAAAAAAGGTCAAACACGTCTCTCCTGATGTTGTTTGCTCACTTCCACAGAAAAGACAAAACAATCAAATTCAACAAAGAGTCACAACTCCTCCAAAAGTTCAAATTGCGTCTGATTTAGCCCATTTGAATCTTTACAATGATGATTTGAAGCAGTCAAAGGTCAATATTAACCAGCTTTGTGGTCAGCTTTTGCTTGTGAATACATTATCTTAGAAAATCTTACTGGAATATCCAGCAAAAATTTAAATATGTGGTCTTGGAATAATTAAAAACTGACTAGAGTTCAAAGGTCATAGGTCCTTGTTGTTACCACTTACTTAAGATGTGATTACATTTTCAGGGTTATTGATCAAAGGTCATGTTACTTGCATTTAAACATTCCCTGTTTGTGATCCTGATCTTGTGAAATAAATTGAGATTTTCTTCAAACTCTGCACAAGCATCCAACATGGCACAGAGATGAACTGGTCAGATTATGGGGGTCATGGTTCAAAGGGCATCAGGCATCATGCTCGTATGCTGCTTGCGATTGAAAAACCTTAAAGTGCTTCAAAGCGCACAGATGTTCATACTGACTCAAGGATGAACCACTATGAATTTGGAGGGACAAAGTCAAATGACCTTGGGTTTCATGATCATCTCTTGCTTATAAACTTTATACTTCAAGAATTCTTGGAGTGATTTCTGTTCACAAACGAGGCACAACTTCACTCTCTGACTTGATGATGAACTGACTACCAGTTCACAACTGAAGGTCCAAGGTAACTGTCTAAGGTAATCAGGTTTAATCTTTTCCTTTAAGATTTCTATGGATCACTGTGCCACAAAGGACACTCTGGCCCTTCTTCTTGATCCACCACTGTACTTTTATTGCCTTGCAGCAGAATATAACCACCAGATGGCAGTTCTGTGTTCTTATAGGGATAATCAGCACTATAGTTTGGGATGATTTCATTGTCTACCAAGACATTATAATACAGCATTAATGTTTTGTTCTTTCAAAGTCAGAATTCAACAAACTTTCTCAATGTCTGTTGTTTTCCAAATATCAAAAAGAAGAAAAAAAGTCTTCACGAGATAAAAAAGTCAAATTATCCATGACCCTAAAAAACTGCTGGGCCCTGCTGTTGCACTGAGCTTTGTTTAATTGACCACAGGTACATGGCGGGCTGCCAGAGCAGCACTGTTACACCACAGAGAATCAGAGACAAAGTAAACAGCTACGCTGTAGCCTACATGTGGAGGCATACAGCCGGTCATTAGTGTAATCACTGACTGAGTGCAATACAACATCTAACTGCAGTAAAATCACATTCACATTGTGCTGGACTGGTCAAACATGAGCTACATTAGCTATGAAGGCTTCAGCGCTGTGCTAGTGTGCATCTCACAGAATGGTTTCATCTCTTCTTCAACCAGCTGATATATGGGACAGGATATTTCACTGCCTTAATGAGTGTGACCATCGATGACACCCATGACAATAATGTTAAAGTATGATCTGTGATCTGACATGATTTATAATGGAATATAATTAATTATGGGAGTGAAAAATGCATTTAATAGCAGCTACTTTTATCTGCTTTATTTTCACCTTACCATAAACATGATTCAGATTTGTGTTTTGTGTCTATGTTTCAAAAAAGTTCAAAAGTCATCTTCAAAGTCAATAACTGATTATTTACAGGGTCGTTTTGAGCTCTTCTGCCTCGATGGCCCTAAGCAGAAGATAAAACCAAAGAATTGTATGATAACACAACAAATGAGTGTTCAGCTTAAATGCAGCTTCATTAAGTTCATCGATTTTGTTCTGTGAAAGAACTTCAAAACGAGTGCTGGGTCAGGTAGAAAAGGTGATCAGATTAGAGTGACGTCTGCACTGAGTTTGAAGGCTTGGCCTGTTCAGAGGCAGATGGCTAATCTGTCAAGACATTAAACTCTCACAGCAGAGGAGGAGCATGGCACTGCACCCACACGCTTTAGACATGTAAGCTGACACGTTCCTGAGACGGAGTGTGGTCGCTAATCAGTGACTTTGATGGAGTTTGTCTGAAAAAAAAAACCCATTTAAACAGATTTTTACAATATTTCAGGTATGTGACTGTATTAGGGTAAGATTGTGGAGTTTTTCTGATGTATTTTCAGCTGACACTTCTAAGTAATTTAAACAGATAACTTAAATGGTATATGCACACCTGTTTTATAGAAAAGAACACCAAGTCTCTCCTGTACTCGAATATACATGTTACTCTTGTTGCCACAGACTGTTACTTTACACAAAAATGAAAGAAGATGAACATTTCACTCCCACCATTAATTTTTCAAATATAGACATTCAGCAATAAACAACAAACAAACCAAAATGTCTTTGAACTACATATTTTAAAAAAGCGATGTTTTTAATTGTAAGTGTAAAAATAAGCTTCGTCTGCCTTTTTAGAGCTACAACCAGCCCTTCTACAACTTGCTAACAAACCAGGAGCTCAACGATGAAGAAGTTAAAACGCACTCCTTTTAAAGGAGCTCTTTTTCATGCTCATTTCTCAGGACTGCAAGAGAAAGTTTCTGATCATTGAGATAAAAAAAAACTTCTAGATGTCATATACAGAGTACCTCTGATCCAGCTGTTCTATCAGTCTACATGAACAGTTCTGTCAGACCTCCTGCCCTTAAGGTGCCCTTCAAATGGGCTCAGTCTGCTCTGATTGGTCAACAGGACTCCTCCGTGATAATCAGTCAATTCAGCGCAGTTCTGTACAATGTTGTCAATGTCTCTGCATTCATTCTACAGTCGGTGCTCTGAACTGGACTTGCTACTCCAAGCCAAAAAAAAAAAAACGTACCCTAGTGCCGACTTAAGAACTTGCTTATTTCTTAAGGGACTCGAACAGGGAACAAAGTCAGCGTTTGACCTTTGAACCCTCTTTGAGCATTTCTGGTCACATGAGTTTTGCATTAATCTTGGCTATGTTTATTTTCCCATCTTAAATGTAAAACGGAGATGGGTAGTTTTTCTATAAAACTTTAATTTCTACTTAATTTCACATCTAATGACAAACAGCGGAATTCTCTTACCCAAAAAAATGTACAATCTACTTTAATTCTTCTTGGAAATGGAGGTTTACTGGGCTGTTTACAATTCTGTTTCTCATGGCTTTTTTTGGTGAAAGACTGTGCACACACCTTCATGTGTACTAACAGGCATTAACAGGTACTGTAAAAAGAAATCACATGACCCTCTGGGCATTTCTTTTGGGCTTTGATTGAAGTCATAAAACAAAAAATAAACAAACACCAAAATGCAAAATACTTGATTCATTATTTCTTTAAAGTTTTTAACACAGTTAAATAAAAAAAAATCAGCCACAAACTCCAGAGGAATTGTTCATAAATATGATTAAATGGAGAAATCATGTTATAATTTAATTTAGGTGGTCAAAAAAGATAATAACATTTACACATGCTCAAAATTTTTCTCAAAATCTGAAGAAGAAGATTAATAAAAAAGTGACACACATAATCATAAGAAATAAGTCATAAGTCACATGTGGTCATAATAAATACTTTTTCAAGATTTTTCCTGAGGTGGCTCAAGTTTGCCAACCTCTGAATTGCAGGGGGACACCTTTACACTTGTTAATAGATTAGGCAAGAGGATCACTTTTAACCAATTTTTTGTACTGACATGGGGGCACAGAGTAATGTTCCTGCAAAAGTATTTTGTAATTGTTGATAGACTTATGTGGATTCATAATGGTTTCAAAGGAGTACTGATGAATTTTGAGTCTTAAGTATCAATAAAAAATGCTTTGGCCATAATGCCCCACAACATTCAGGCTAATAAAGCTCTTTGAATTGAATTAATGCACTGTGCTTTACTGTTTGAGGGGAAATTCCACTTTTTCTTAGTTGCTCAGACATGCTGCATGCACAGGATGTGCACTGTGCAGAGATGTAGGCTGAGGTGACCTTGTCAGTTGCCTTGTCAAGGGCTCCCTTGCAGAGGCCTAGAAGTGAACTAGCATCTCTCCAGCTACCAAACCATATTGAGCTGGCTACCCTGTTATTCCAGAAAACTGAAAACCCTACAAACCGAACTTCTGCTACCCTCACTACAGGTTATAAACGCTGTGGGGTTTCAGGACTCTTCAAAGCATCCAACCTGAGTGCTATAACCCTCATGGAGGTGAACTTTGGCCATGTAAAAGTAGCGATAGCTAAGAGCAGCAGAGCTCCCTGCCAGCTCACATGTTCCTGACCAGAGTTTTCCCAGACAGACAGTCTGTCCTCCTCCTCCTTATTCCCCCTGGCAAAACACATGCACACTCTTAGACGTCCTCTCAGACTTCCAGGAAATTGTTTTTAAACTTTTTTTTCCTTTTACAGTACAGATATATAGAACAGAGCTGAGAGCATTATAAAATTATCATGTCAAGTAGATCTCAGTCTCAACCAATATGGCTGAAGTCCCTTCACTCTAATGTATTTGATATTTATAGTGAAAAGCTCCAATTTAGGAGAAGCTCACAATGGTTAAGCCACATGTCCAAAACTCCACACCCACCTGCCCGCCATCAGCGTCATCCCTTATTCTCTTATCCCTGTCTCAAACTCTACTCAGTTTCTCCCCCTAATCATAAAGGCATTAAAGCCCAAAAGATAATCTGTAAAAATGTGTTAAGAGGCTCTCATTTAGATCACAAAACCCAACTTTTCTTTAGATTCTAAGCACTATCTATGAATATCTGCTAAATGGATATTTTAAAAAGCACAATATTTAACCAAACTTTACCATATATTTCTATTTACTGAGCAAAATATAGATTATTTATTATTGTATCACTTTTTTAAATCACTTTTAAACACTACAATGGTGCCGAGATGTACAATTAATTCAAACAGATGTGGGCTTTTCCTGAATTTTACAGCCTCAGGAGCAGAAAGTGCCACTGTTGGTCTTTCACAGCTCTTCAGCTCCACATCACTCATGAAAAATGTCATTATTTCAGATTTCTCTCACAGCTGTTGCCTAAGTCACAAACTCACCATCCACAGGGTCTCCTTAACTCAACAGTTTAAGGCTTATCCACTTAAAGCACCTCCTTAAGTGGCTTGACCGTTGTGTGTTGTGCCTTGCATGTGCTTCCTCTGGTTATTCCGGGTGTGTGAAAACCTGTGAGCTGGTCATTGCCAAGGAGAACTGCATGGTGGGATTTCTGACTCTCACGTCAAGGTACGTCATACTGAAAGCTACCTCATGTCACAACATGCCAATATCAGATGGGAGAAACTAAGTGTTGTCTTATGGTAGGATAACAGATGTCTCAGTGACATCAATGAACATATGTAAAGGATTCCCAATAAAGATATGTGCCTTCCTTGTGAAGTATTCAAAAGATTATACATAAATCTGCATCTTCTCTACAAATAGCCATCACATGAAAGAGTGACTATTGTACAGGTTTGCCCTGGTTAAATACTTTTGAGTTAGGAGACCTAGACCAGAGGAGCTACCAGACAAGTTTAGTAGTTGCAACAATTGTCATTGTTTATAAGAAAAAATAAGTAATCTCATTTATAAAAGGCCACAGCAATTCCCTTTGTCAACCTGCACAATGGCATTAGGCTAATCTGTTGAAGGAGAGAGTGTGCTCCACAGAGACACACTGACGAGAACAGACGTGCCTGTAAAAAGTAGGTAATCCAGGCTGTGTTATTTTTGTAATTTGTTCAACTCGACTTGTTGTTCTTCTTTTGCCATTGCTACACTGATTTACAGGATTACACTTGTATAAGAGAGGAGTCCCTCCTCACCCCAACTCAAAAAATAGTTGACTGTGCCTTAGCCCTTGGTTGATTTTGTTTAAAATGACAGCTATATATTTTTTTTATTTGTCCACTATAACAATATTTCTCTTGAAAGATCATAAATTGTTTACATTTTCTCTGAGTACAATTAGAATATGTCTGAAAAAACAATGTCAAACAGTGACTTAATCTGTGTCTCATGTGGGTGTTTCCTTTAATTTGCTCCCACAAAAAGAGGGAGGGGAGTTTGTTTAGGATAGAGACGATTGATAATGGCCAGTCAAAGCTTTTACTAAGCATCTATTGTTATCACACAACGTAGTGATTAGCCGCAGCGGACTCGGCAACATCTCAGACACACATACTTAATCTTGTAAAGCAAGCGGATTGCTTTAACTTTCCATTAGCACATCCGCAAGGAAGTTGAAGAGTGGATTAATTATGGTGGCAATGTCCATAATAAAACAAATGATGCCTTTGTCTGCAAGGTGTGAAGGCAGGTGAGGTGACATTGAACTTCAACAAGGTATCCTTCCTCTTTTAGCTGAGTATTTACTGAGGTGTCTTTTGTTGTCTTTAGACAAGTCCCTAAAGTATTTGACATGGATTATTTTCAAGTCAAACACAGTTTTAAAGCGATATCTCTATTTCAAGAACTCTGGTAGACTCTGAAATCTTACAGGTGGACAATGCTTAGTGACTTATATTCATGTGATAGCTGTAAAGCACAGACTCTCGGCCTAAAACTTGCTCTATCTACCTCTGCTGATCACATGCTGTCTTAAATGTGGAGGCCTTTTAATCAAATCAGCTCTTAGCAGCATGGCCCCTTTTAATTACTGTACAGAAAAAAAGTGTTTAATTAGTTTTGTTCTGATTCATTTGTAGGCAGTGTGGTGTGATGGGGAAGTTAATATCCACAAAACAAATTAAATCAATTTTCAAGAAAAAACACAGACCCTTTCAGGCCAAAAAAAAAATTAAAAACACACCTGGTGCTGAAAAAGTTATAAGCATCAAATCAATTGTTCATGTCATGATATCTGTTGGACTCAATTCAACTGAACTGTGTTTAATATTTGAGACCCCAGAGGCAAATACTCAAGGTCAGACACTTGCAATATTTATTGTGCACACTGGTAACTGCTAATCTGACACACCAGATGGGTTGTTCAATATACTTTACTAGTCAAAGAGCCCTTAGAAGGTGTTTGGGAATGGGCAGAACCTTTCAATTGCATATCCGGCAGGAGAATGGATACTCATTCTGTCAATCACATTATTACGTGCCACTCAGATAATGTAGTCAGCAGGTGCTACTGCGTTGGAAACAACAAGAGCCACTTCGTAAAACAACCTCTTGGTAAAACATGTTGTAAATGGACTATATAAAATATTCTTACTATAAAGAAGTGTATAGTGTTGTTTGTTTTTCATTTAATAAAGAAATGTGATCCAAATCTGGTGAAATACGATTGAAGCTGTTAGCATTTATGCTAATCTCTGTACGAGCAGTCACTTCCTGCTGTTGTCTTGCTCTTAGCTCCGGCCTCTTCCTTCTCTAAAGGGCTCTGAGTGGGCCGCTCTCAATCGTTTTAGATTGGAGCTTGACAAGGTGGATCTGACTGATAACAGACATTGAATCAGGCTGATCCATCTGCACTGCAAGGTTAGACAACTATACTTTAAAGAGGTCATATTTTGCGGTAAATTAGGTTCATATTTTCATTTTTGATGACTGCTAGGGTATGTTCATAATTACTCTTATTTTAATATACAGATTACCCCTGATAGAGCTGTATGTAGGCCCAGCCTGCTCTGATTGGTTTACAGGACTACTTTGTTGTGACTGGTCAGTTCAGGACTGCTCAGCGCCATGTTGTCAATAACTCTGCAATCATTTTAATGTCTATGCTCTGCAAAGGACTTGTTACTGCCAGTCAAGCGGCTTAACCTGAAGATGAAACAAAGACAGATCATCACACTGGAAGGTCAATTCAGGGGAAGGACAGACATGATGTCTTGGGGTGCTGCTAGTGTCGCAAAGAGGGACAGGTTTTAATGCAGCAGACATTTTGTTTTGTTCAGAGAGGTGCCCTACTGAACGAGACATGCTAAACACACTAAAGGGCACATATAACAAAAAAGCACGATATGACGTCTTTACACCATATCAAATCTCCTGAAGATATCACTCTGAGTGTAGGATTTGGACCTTGTTATGGAAAAAGATGGTAAAAAAGTGCTGCCACCCACCTGGTCAATATTACTTTGTTTGCCAACATGTCATGAGGGGTAAAGAAACTGCTTGGGATGCAGCTGCACAAAGAATTGTGACAAACTTTCAGTAGCAACAGGTCATGAGGAATGTTTGCTGTTTGCAGCTGCGCTTGTGGTCAGGCCACATACTGCATGTCTCTGCACATTATACTGGTACAGTGATCATACTGGTATATGGGCTGCTACCAATAATTTAGATGTAAAGGTAAAGGTGTTCGAAGTGCACTGTTTTTTTCATTATACAGTGCGCCTTTAGTTGTAAACTGTCTTAACCAACACCAGGATAAGCCAGAGTTAGCCTAAAATACCAGGGTAAACAATTAGCAAACTCAAAGCCTTCCTGTCTGTTGGTAACTGCTGACTTAGGCCGTCTGCAAGATCCTCCATGTTTCTTTAAGACAATTTCAGTGTCTCAGTGTCTCCCTAGCATCTACATGGTTAACTCCACAAAGTGTTTCCTGTTGCCTCTCTCGACCTCACTGGACGTGGTCAGTCACGTCTGCACTGATAATCCCCATTGTGAGAAACACACCTCAATTAAGCGTGCAAAGATAAGCTGAGATAAGCCAGTGACTGAGAAAAACAGAAAAACAATCTCAAAATACAAATCAGATGTAGTAATTGTTGAATTGCTCCACTATGGCATTAATATATTTCTATGATAACTGCAGAACTAAAGACTTTAACAGTCTTGGGTCCATATTTTACACCTGTTTTACAGTCATAACAGGCCAGAAATAAACTTCATTTGTGTCTGACATGTGACGAAGTAAGTGATTTTTTTTCTGGACTGTGCTGGTGTGTGAGGTGTGATAAATAAGCCTTCCTTGTAAAGGCGCTTTTTTAAAGAGTTTGAGCACCTTGCAGTCACAGGGCATTTTTCATGCTCAACGTGCTGATTGTATTAGAGACAACATTTCAAAAATTAACATTTACACAATATTACTGTTTATAAAGTGAATGTGTGTGTATTTTTTTTAACATGGTAATGTTTCTGATGTCTTGGGTTAATACAGGGATTTAACTATAGACTTAACTTATGGTCATATGTGTACAACAATGTTGGGTTGTGATGCGATATACCTTTTTTTTGCTTATTTGTTTTTTATAATTCTCAATCTTTTATAAGAACATAAGATTGAAGCTTATCTCTTTTTTTAATTTATTTTTGTGTGTTTTTCTCTAACCTATTACATTTTCCCTCGTTCCCTGTCCGAGTGGCTTCCTCCTGGGTAAAAAAAAGGAGGCCCATACCAAAGTGCCAAAAGCTGTAGGTCCTCGAGTGTCTACTTGCAATGTCTCTCATAATTACTGAGGCAAATGCTCGACCCTCAGACCTGAAAGCGACAAGAGAAGAGGGCGAGTCTGTCTCCTTGCCACTACAATGTGTGTTTCTACTTTCCTGATCCATGATCAACTGTGGTGGATGTTTTACAATCCCTGTCTTCTTCCTGTTTCAAAGATGGGGAGCTAAAAGTCCCCAAAACGTCATAGATAAAACTGCATGTCTAGGAGATGGTCCCCCCTGTTGCCTGCCAAATTTCCATGGTTTTACTCAAGACCCACTCCTTTTTTCCCGGTGGTCTATTCTTTCTCTAGTAGGTGCTCTGGTAGTTCTCCTGTGAGGTTTGGCATATTTTCTCTGGTAAAAGACACAATTAATCACCACCAGTAAGCCAGAAAAATACACCTAGCCAGCTAGCAGTTGTGGTAACTGCCGTTGTGCTGGCTGACCTCACAATACAGCCTATGAGAAGTGCTAAATAAATATGAGCTGAACTTGCTGGATACTCAAAACTCTGCACTGACTTTCTCCCCGCTTCTCCTCTCTGAGGTTCTGTCTCTGAACTCTTAAATAACCACGTAAAGGAGCTCTGATGCTGATGTGCAGTGATTTTTACTTCCACCTCTGTCTGTGATGTCATCCTTGTCACCGTTCACTCCTGATGCTGATTGACTTTTGTGGCTCAGCTTCAGCAGAATTCGTGGCAGAGGATGGATATTTTCAACTTTGGCAAAGAGTTGAAATCGATAAAATTATTGTTGTTCGATTTCGCCATAAATAACGTGTCATCCCGTTCACTTTTGAGGTATTTTCACTGCACGACAAACTGAAATTCATGTTTGGTGTGAACCAGTGTTAAGGTTGACAGCACTTTAAAATTCATTTTTTGTCTTTTGCCTAAAATATCTTCAAGTTTTAGTCATAATTTAGTCATCTAAATTGTTTTAATTTTAGTCTAGTATTAGTTGATAAAATTTCACAACATTTTAGCCGACGAAATCTACTGTAAATTTAGGCGACTAAAATATGAAGTGTAAAGTGTAAGGCTTTTTTTTGTTTCCTAGAGTTTCTGAAGTCATGTTTTACGATGAAACATCTAATAACCTTTTACTGAACGCGAGTAAAGTTTGAATATATAAATTAACAGGAACACATTTAACTTTTGTGTGACATGCAATCACCTTTATTTAGGCTACCTGGCAGAGCATCTCAGCTAAAATATCAGAATTGACAACAAACAGTGAACCTGCTCGAAAGAATACATCAATTCATAAAAGAGAGTAGCTGTGATTGGATCGCTCCCAAACTTATCCGCCACCACGAAGCTGAGGCAGCTGTGATTGGATGTCCCTCTTAACTCATCCAACCTTTCCACACAACCAAAGTAGCTGTAACTGAATATATTCTGAACTTGTCCCTACTTTCTACATGATGAAATTACGTCTAATTGGATTTAGTCTGAGTCAAACATTTTCATATAGTTTTTATTTGTTGATGAACAGTTAATTTAGTTTTAGCTTTTGTTCATGTGCACTTGTTTTTTTTATAGTCTAGTTGTCGTCAGGGGAAAAAAGATTGTTGACCAAAACTATGATGAAAATTATTAGCCAACAAAATTAACACTGGTGTGAACACAGCTGAAGTGAGCTCACTGTACAGGGAGTGAAGTTTTCTATAACACGCCTGGTTTTGCTTTATTGATGATTTCTGGTTCTGAAAATGTGATGTGACATGATTGGCATGGCTCCAAGTCCACGCAAATATGCTACTGGTCAGACAGGCTTGTCATTTGTATGAGTCAGTTGAGCTAAAGTTTAGTTGAGATGGCAAGCACAGTATGGCAGCATCTATTACATCACATCATCAATGTTCCAAGGGCTTCTTTAATAAAATAATGGCTTTGTCCAATTCTTTTTACACTCTATGCCTCTGTCTGAACTATTTCTCCCTTTCTTGATTCATACAAATCAAAAAAAGTTGTATGTGTGGAGGAATAGACAAAATAACTAAAGAAATTTCATCACATGTACTGAGTATGTAAAAACCTGAGATTAAGTATTAAAATAAGTGATCTAGTTTCTTGGGGGAAAAACTTATTTAAAGTTTTGTTTGAATCAAATCTATAACCAAAACAATGCAAGTAGAGTACAAAATACATTTTCTTTAAGAGTTAAAGAGTTATCTGCTGATTCTAGCACCGGTGTGCAGCAAGCTTTTCAGACACAGTGAATATTCTCACTTTTGAGTTAAACTCTTGGAGTAAGTGTATTGCAATCTAAACTGGAGTCTGACTTACGTCAAATGTCCTTACCTTTGTCAACTTTTGCAACAAAGGCAGAGATGCTCACTTACAGTACTCCTGTCTCCTGCTGAATCTGCGCTTACCACTCTCTCTAATATCACATCTCTGTTACTACCTCTGGGGACAGAACAAAGAGGGGGTCAACACGTTCCCTCCATTCAGCCTCCAGGACGTTCACAGTGGAGGTGATACGTCACAGAGAGGTAAACAGTATGCCTTGAAACGGCAGTGTGAAACGGGCTAATGTCTGTGACAGACAGATCCTTCTTGCTGGTCTCAAATCTACAAAGATTGTGAGCAGCCCAATGCAGCACAGCCCAATGAGAGTCCTTCAGAGCAGGAAAAGGTGAGAGCTTCTAGAAAAAACGATAATGGGAAGTGACTCCTTGCACAGAGATTAGCATTGATGCTAACGGCTTCCGGATTCTTTGGTTCTACCTTTTCCCAAACACTTGGACAATTGCCCAGATGGATTAGTGAAATATATTGAACAGTTCATCAGGTTAAAACTATGCTAACTGCATCCAAATACGACAGGTATGGTATCTTTTGTGTTATTTATCCAAAAGTGAATCTACTGCCCCCTTCACTAAAAAATCTATATAATAAAAAATAAATAAGGAAATACATACTTTGAAGACTAAAAGCACTTGTCTGGTTCTGATCTGTTGTTATTGGCTGTCAGAACCCTGTATGTAGCCTGACTTGTGCAAAGTTTACAGAGGTGTCTTAAACACCATAATTGATTTTGATTTTGTGAATTGTTCAGTTTCTTTTCCTTATCAGTTTTGACACACTTTATGGACTTAAGTACGCACTGTTAAACATGTCTTTTACTGCAGTTGTTGACTTTTGTTATATTGTAGCCAATATTGAGAAGGTGAGAAAGGCTGAAGCAAACAGGTGAGTTAAACTTGAACGCTCATATGAATGAATGTGAAAAACCCACCTCTGCTCTGTAGGGCAGGAACAAGGCGGAGGCCAGGTTCCCAGTGATCCCACTGAGGACATAAATGATGGAGATGCGGACCCAACCTGCCAGCTTCTCCAGGTCCCTCAGTATGGTCATCTGAAACACCACAGACACCACGCAGTGCAAGAGCCTGCAGAGATACAAAGACAAACACATCCGAAGATTAAAAAATCTATCACACCTGTCATTACTTTAGCCATTGTATTGTGTAAAAAACACTTTTTTTCTCATGGGGCCTTCCACTTTGTTTGTTTACTTGTTTTAAGAAGCTCTGAGGGATTTCCCATGTGCCGGCATTAGCATGAAGTATTAGCAGTCATGTGAGTCAACAGCTCACAAGAATCAGAGCCTTAGAAATATTTTCATTAGGTTTGAATCCTGAAGGATGCTGACATAATGAAACCATGAACCACATCACTCACAGTACACAATGGAAACAGCTTGCTGACTCGGGTAATAGGCTTAACACTGTCACAGCATATTAAACAGTTAGTGTTACTTTTGTTGAGCTACTTGTACAGCATAAATGGTTACCTGACTCAGCTACTAACGGACTTTGTAACTCTGCCAAAAAGAAAAGAGGAAATCATCATATAAATAAATGCTACCAAATAAAACAGATTATTTTTCACACAGTAAAAAATTAAGGTATAGAAAGTTAAGTACTACTTCTGGGACTGAATAGCTGAATAATGCAGATGTATTTTATGAATAGTATTTAAAATTTGTACTTTTACTGAAAGTAATATTTTATCTACAATATAAGGCTTAAAATGTAGTGATCAGAGTTTACAGCATCCATGAACAGTGAACCTCACTACAAAAAGTGTTGTTAGTAGCCTAATTACATTTTAAGTAGCTTTGTGGGAGCACTATTGTTTCCTAAATCGGATAGCTTTTCAGTAGCTCAGTTAAAAGTTGACTGGATAGCACAGTAGCATCTAAACAAGCTACATGTTTCCCTCATCACAGAGGAAGAGCAGCAGCAGGGCTCTCTGTCACAGTCCAGAACACTTTCAAGGATGAATAAATGACATGAGCGGACATGCAGACATGTAGTCGTAGTGGACAGTGTGTTTCCGCATGATGGGGACAACACTGTCCAATCTTTCATACTCCGGCTGAAGGCGGGGACGATGAACAGGGGCATACACACAGGTGATCACAAAAGCAATCACAAAACAGACACACATTTAACTACTGAGCATAGAGGAAAAAAAAGAGTAGAATAATTCATGACATAAAACTGGTGAGGTTATTAACAAAATTATGGGAGACACAGACAAGGTGAATCAATGAGGTAAGATAAGTGGCCTCATGTTATTATTGGGAAACTTTATGAGTTTGTTTTGCGTTTATTTGACAGAGTACAGACTGCTTATCTGACTGATTACATACAAAATATGATTTTTGGCGATTAGAAAAAATAGAAAAAAAAAAATTCATGAGTAGCTTGCCCATTTACAATAAATATTACAACTGACTCACCCTAATTACTTGTCTCTGGTATAAGTGGGGAGGGTTTGAAATTTTCCCTTTCCATTTGAATAAATGACTTAAATAAATATGAAAGAAAAAAAAAAAAATTTCCTTGAAAGGGTCTGTGTTTTTCCTGAACAAGTTTGAATTAGTTTTATCCTATTTTCCTTTGATGGAAGTATCACATGGCACACGGATGTAGTTTCACAGAGGTGGCCATGAAAATTGCCATATTTTAGATCTTGTTAAAAATATTGCTCAACCAATTCTCTTAAAAGTGTTGCACTCTGAAATATATCACATGGTACGTAAGAACTGTGCAAAGAAATATAATTAAAAGCTAAATAATTTAACAAATACCTTCATTAGTGTCATAATAATTGATACTAAAACATTATTCTGAAATGATACTGGATTTATTCTTTTTGCCTAACAGATCAGAAACAGGATGTCCACAATGGACAGTCATTTTTTGTATTTTAAAGTTTATCAATAACACTGAGTGTAAAAAAAGATATTAATTGTTAAGTTTTGGTGACTAATCAGCATGGCAAATTCTTAATCTGTATTTTTTCATACAGGGTTTAACAAATGTAGTAGACCACCCCTAATAGAAGTTTTATGCCACAGCTGCCCTGAATTAACAGCATTGATATTACCAAAATCATTTTTGTGTTTCTGTGTGTTAATACACCAGCATGCAGAAGCTCTCTCACAGAAATTACATTTTTAATGCTAAAATATAATTATTGTTATTATCCATGAATTTTCAAATGTACTGTTTTACAAAAAAAACAAAACAAAAACAAAAACAGAAAAAATAGTAAGGCACATTAACGTTTTTTGATTAAGATGTCAAATTACAGTTATTTACTTCAATCCTGAACAGTTATGCTCGATTAATTTCTGCCTCCCCAGAGAAGCCCAGTGAGCGACTCAGATCTGGTTATAAAAAGGTGAATTCAGTTTGAAATCCCTCATTCCTGTTCAAAATGTATGTCCACTAACAACAATATTTTCAGTTTAAAACAAGCTTTTGAAAGATTTCTAAAATATTCATAATTTCTTGTTTTTATGACTGTTGGTCCATAAAGTTGTTAAGCACTGTACTTGACACTGTAAAACTATTTGATCAAATACAAAGTATTCATTACAAAAATATGACGTACAGAGTGTAAAAAATACAACTGACATCATCAGTCTGATTCATCTACAGTAGGTCAGGGCGTATGTGTTGGGTATATCTGTGTTGATGATATATCGTTAGGGACAAATGTCATTACATATTTTACTCTGATGATTTTTTTCTGAGTGACTGTACTGTAACGTAAGAATAATGTTTGTTTGTTTTCCCAGTGAAAAAAGGTCTTTGCCTGAAGAGGTCTGTGAGGTTTGATGTTTTCTCACCCAGCATGGAGGAAGAGAGAGAGCCACAGACGGTAGAACTGATCAGGTACATCTGGGTTGAGAAAGGGCAGCAAGCCGCACACATCATCCAGACAGTGAATCTGCAAAAAGTAGTCAGTTTGCTCAGAATATACTAATACATAAAGACATATGCACGTGCATACACGCACACACACACACACTAACAAACACACACCCACACACACCCACACAAAGCACATAACGCATGCGCACACACTACCTGTGAGCAGAGTGTGGCCTCCTCATGGAAGTAACCATGCATGAAAGAGCAATACTCTCTGGTTGTGATCTCACATCTACAGGAAGAACGAGCAAAATGCATTTTAAATTCTCTGCACATGACCGAGCAGTGAAATGGGCGTTTATCTGACCACCTGATTAAAACTGGGACAGCAGATTTATGTCACGAAATGACGCACTACATGGTGTATCAGTCCGTTAAGACTCACCTGCCCTTAGTTCCTATGCAACAAGGCCGACCCTTGATGTTGCAGTCCATATGTCTGTAGCCCGTGTGGTTCCACTTCTTGGGATATGTGCAAACCTGGAGTGGGGTGAGCAGTGAGCGGTTATGCAGACATTTAATGAGAGCTTTTTAACCTTTATCCTTTCATGTTGGAAACCTCAGACAGCAGCACAGAAAAAAAAGGTTGCTGCAAGAAGTAAGAAGTGTTTAAAAATCAGTTGCACTCACTGGCCACTGGGTGATGTCATCAGGCCACGTATGAGGCTCTGCAGAGGCTGGCTCCTCACACACTCTGCTCACATCATGCAACACAGGGACAGAGGAGAGAATTTGTAGATATTATATCTAAATTGAACAGCAAATGTTTGAATCCATTGACATGGCACAGCATGTTCTCACCTGGGATCCTGATGACAGACAGAGCCAGAGGACCTAAAGATGTCAACATCCTCTTTGTCCCATTTAATAAAGGTGGCCAAAGTCTCCTGCACAAACAATTAGTTTCATATTTAATAGGATGTAACTAGGGAGCTCATGCTCACAGTTTGATTCGATTTGTACAGAGATCGTAACTCCTCACAAGATAACTCATTATTTTACATCTGCATCACATACATTTTTGCACAGGTGCATACATAACACTTCGATATATAAGCATTAATGTAAAGAAAATAAATACAAGGATAATCAATAGTTGTATTTCAAAAAAAGATCAAAACAAGCTCAACATGGAATTCAGCAAATGTGTTATTCAATCTAAGAGACCTTGTTTTAATGACTGTGGTAGGCCAAAACAGCTACTGAATCTGAAACTTGACTTTAGTATTTGAGAAGGCTCTGCTTTAAATGAGACAGGTCTTACAGGATATTACATCGAAGCTCTTGTACAGCAAAGACTGGAATTGCTAAAAACTGTTAGTTTTCATCAGAATAGATATCTGTGTACGAAGTTTAAGTAAGTAAAAATTACAAATCACTAATTTTGCTAAGATAGATAACACAACCTCCTGCAGGGCTGCCACACACGCCAGTGCCATCCTGTCACTCTTTTAAGTTTTAAAGCTCCTCTTTTGTTTTAATTTGATCTATAAACTACAGCGTGAAACACTAAATGCATATGGGTCACTGATTAAGACCTGCCTTTGCTTTCTAAATCCTACATCAACACCAGGAAAGTAAAAAAAACAGAGCTATGAATACCTTTAGGGTTTTATTTGAAGATTTTTGGTATGAAAAGAAAGTAACAACTGAGTTCATCTATGTCACTGGTTTTGAATTTGAATCAGAAAAAAAGTTGATCTCTAACCAGCAAAGTAATTTTGCACTTAAACAAAATCATCCTATATTTTCCATACTGAGAAAATATGTTTTCTGCACTGAAAATCCTGCTGCTAAATTACGTTATTAACAATTAAGTTTACATCAGTTAACAGAAGCTTTAGATTAACTTGTGGGACAAACCAAAAAACAAAAACAAGATTTCATCAGGAAGTCATTTCTGGCCTTTCTTTGTAAAGCAGATATAAAAAAGGGATTGTCTTGCTTTGTCCTCATTAAATTATGGACATTTAGATAAATATAGAATTACTTTTTGTTTTTGTTAGTTCCAGTCTTCAATATCTTTCTTAAACATAGAAGGAAAAGTCAAAACAACATAAAATAATCATGTTTCTGTTATACATCATCATATCTGATCTACTTAAAACAAGGATTACTTTAGCTTTGAAAACTTATATTTTAGGTTTTGTAGGTGCTCAACTGAAATATTCATGCAACAGGGGATGCATCATTTTTCATAAATAGGATAGAAAATTCTGTTTTGTATCTTCTAAAAAATAAGTATTCATATCCCTAAACTGCAGTAGGGTTTCATACACTGATGAGCTTTCTTGGCAGATCAAGAATGTGCAGAAAGAAGCACTCACCGAGCAGTCAGAACTGAGGGTTTGCACACACCCAGAATTGTCATTCTGAACGCAGCAGCCTGACTCTCTCTCCAGGTTTTTGGCTCTCTGGATCAGATTTACTATCTGTCTGTCCTGACGGATGCAGGGTGAGAACTTTGCTCCCAAGTGGATCAGGTCATCCTAAAAAGAAGGCAGAATTTAATGCATAAGATACACAAAAGTACCACAGCAATCAGTTATCAAAAGAAAAGGAACCTCAAATATCTTTTATAGGAACTATGTCTGCGTGCAGTTTCTGTCTTTTTGAAATTCTGATTTACCGACCCTTACAATGCAACCTCAAATGCTGGAAAGGGGGCGAGAACAATGCTTTGCCATTTTCAGGACCCAACTTACCAGACCCCAAAAACTGAGACAAATAAAGAATTTCATTTAGTGGAAAACCAGAGTAATTGTCCAAGTCTGAGTATGGCATAGGATATAAAGTAAAAAACAAACATATGAGGGTATAACTCTGCATGAGACAATGTTAAAAGTGTGCAAAGGTGCCAAAGAAAATCCCAGCCTGAAACCTAAGATAGTATATATTAAAGGGTTTTATCTTGGCTGATTAATGAATATTTTCTGAACACTTTATTTGATTTTAGACATTGGGACAAATATCTTCTCTGAGTGTTCATAAGGACTATTAGTGAAGAAACATTCAGTGAGAAACAAAGACTCACAGAGCTGGGGCCAATCCAGAAGTTCTCCTGTTGAATAAACTTGACACTTTCATAAATGCCTTTATTCTTCAGCACCTGCAGAGGGCGACAGAGTCATGCAAATAGCCGTGTAAGCTCATCAGTTCAAAACAACAGCAAAACAGTTCATTTTCATTTGAATTATGTGTTTAAATGATACTTTGAAACAAGAGAAATACTTTTGGCTTGATTTGTAATTTATCTTGATAATTGTTTTCCAGAAATATTCAAAGAATCTCCTGCTGCAGCCCACATTTAATACATGAAATTGTTATTGACTGGCAGATTTATTAACTCAAAAATACATCCGTTTTGTTTGATGGCAAGACACAATCACGCATTCTTATATTAATGGCATTGACAGACATATATTTGTGTAAATGCAACAAAAAATGATAAGAATATCAACATGATTCAGTTTTTTTCATGAAACCTTAAAACTTTCTTACCAGTTCAGTTGTAGAGTGCTGCGCAAACCCCACAGGGGCAAAACCATATGTACAACAGGCCAGCAAAGTGATAACTATGTGAACAAAAGTGATCCAGTAGGTGAAGTAGGGCCTGAAATCATAGCAGAACAAAATGTATATCAGTTTAAGCAAGCGAAATTCATCAGTATTCATCAAACTATCAGATCAAGGGGGTGTACCATGAATCAAGATGTGAAGGTAAACCTGGTCTGTTGAGTCTTTTTTAACCCAGCTAGATCATTATAGTAACTAAATCTATAAACTCACAGCCTGGTCAGTGACAGGTTATCTTTAGAGCTGCAGTTTAACATCATCTGTTAAATGCCATCATTTTCATTCACTATAGACTGAGTGAGATATTATCCACAAGTGTTATGCAAGGGTCATACAAACGTTGAAAGTTGCTTTTAAAATAATTTTAAGACCCAAACTGGGCAAAAAAAAAAAAAAAAAAAAAAAATTTGCCTAGCAGAAACAAAGGCTCTCAACACAGGTGTGGAAACTTCTGGAATCAGACTTTCTGTTTGTAATTTTAAAGCCCCTGATTGTGATCATACTTCTGAAATTATATGTATAGATGTTTGGGCTAAGAGCTGTAATTTGTTAAGGATTTTCACAAGAATGCCTAGACGGCTTTACAGTTGGGAAAATAAACGATTTAATTTACTGCTTAGAAAACATTTTTCTCTAGCCGGACTCTCCTTCAATGCACTAAAAGATTTGTGTTTTCTCACGAACTCTTTAAATACTCCTCATTATTACGATCTGACAGAATTAGCCTCTTGAAGCAGGGAAGCATCAAATAATAGGCTAAATGCCCTCTTTTATGTGAGAGAGTCAACAGCCTGAGGCAAAAACCTAAGTTCAGAGGAAAGTTCATAACCAGCTCAGTGATGCCTGGTAATTCTCAATTGGGCTTAAAGCTTTTTTGAGTCACCCGACACAAAGAAAACTTGGGTTTGTTTACTTTGCTTTGTGCTACATCCCTCTAATGTCAAACATCTCAACCAAAGAAAAATGAGTACCCACCTCTTTCTGTTATCACAATTAATTCAGCATTATGCAGTTTAATATGAATAAGTGATTTATGTGTAGCCACTAATCTTGGCTTGTCTTCTGCGCCTGACTGATATCTGTGACTCAGTCATTTCAGCGAATAGTCCACTGTTCTGTTTGTGCTTACAGGGATTTCATACCTGTGGCTGTGGAAGTCATCCAGCTGTTTCTGGATGTTGCTGCTGAGGCTGCGTCTGTAGTGCCGGTTCAGCCACTTCCCCACAACACCCATGCCATACTGACGTTTATGTTTGTCGAATGCAAAGTGCTTAACTTGGGAGGCAATGCGACCTCCCCGACGAGGACGACTCTTTTCAGGCACTGTTGTTGGTGTCTTGGGTGTTTGAGAGGGATCTCTACTGGGGTTTAGAAAACAAAGGGAGAGAAGGGATGGAGGAGAGAGAAAGAGATGGCAAGGACACGGGGGTGGATCTTTTTTATACAATTATTCTTACAAAACTTCAAAATTTAAGAGTATGGTCTGACTTTTACTCTTAAAGACAAGCTTCAAGAACTTTGGGGGTATTGGTGGCTTCCTCAAAGTGTTTGACTGTACAGTCTGTGTCGTCACTCACAAGCTTGGGAATTTCTGGTCAGGTTGTTCACTGGGAGCAAATGCTGCAGATATTGGAGGTGATTCGAAAACATCATCAGCCATAGAATAAAACTCATCGTGGGCATCAACCTGTGTAGGAAAGGTAATGGAAAGAGGAGCAGGGGATAATAGAGATGTGAAAATTATGAGAATCTATTCTATGGCTGTGACAATACAATAATATTATTCCTCATTTATATGGGTCTAAATTATCTGTAAATTCTCAGAAAGACAAAAAAAGATGAAATGGATAAAGAAAGAGGAAGGCAGCAGATGAAAAGTTGATCCGGGAAGCAGACTGCCTCTGAATGAAGAGTTAGGGAAGTCTGACTGCTGGCTAAGCAGGAGGAATGAGGAAGAATACAGCATTCACCCTCACCGAGAAAAAGCTTGAGTAAACAGAAGGTTTGATGTCGGACACTGAGATGGGGTCTGAGAGGGTGTCTGCTGACCTTACTAAAGAAAAGAGACGCAGACGTGTCTGCAGAATCCACCGTGTCCTCGTCCATCCAGCTGGGCCGGACGAAACTCCTCTTGGGGAAACTGCGACCTGTCTGGGAGCCTGCCAAGCCACTACGACCCTGAATAACATCACACACAAGTATCAGGTGTCACGTCACATGCATAATGACCTATGGTGACCTGAGTTGAGTTGTGTTTTACTTGACGCAACAACAGAGAACGTTAATTGCATGTTTAGAAATTCTACTATCATTTTACTTAAAGGGATAACTAAAGATGGGAAAGGTCACTTCCTTCTGACACTGCAGTCAAACAGTATGGTGAGACCTAAGTTGTGAAGGGGGAGCCTCGTGCCAACATAGTCACTTTGTAAAACATTAGTTTTTATGTGGCTTATTGCAAATTAATTTATATTGTGGAATTAATATTTACAGCATTCATATTTGTATGAAGTCTGTCACTTAAAAAAGCATCTTGATGATTTCCACATTTTAAACACTCTATAAATTCACAAAATTTTCACTAAGATCTGCTATTTGCTTTCAATAAATGAAATATTTGGCAGGCTAAAACAAATGTAAATTTCACCTTCACTTGTTAGAAAAAAATCAAGTAAAAAAAATGAATAATATGATTGGCATTCTCTCTGTATTTCACACCCATACCATCACAGATTTCATCCAGTGACCTACCCTCAGCAGGTTGGACGCAGCTCGGATGCTCATGCGGGCGACAGACTCCCTCTTGCGCCTGGGGAATCGGCTGTATCCGGAGCGCTGGCTGGTGAAGGAGCTAAGAGAGGTGACGCCGGGAGTGTAGGGAGTCCCTTGAGCAGTGTAAGGTGTCCTGGGTGAGCGACTGTCCATCTCATCTGGACAGCGGAAGGCTCGCCCACGGGCCAGGGGATCCACAATCTACAGACAGAAATGAGGGTCAACAGGACATGAAAATGTTAGTTATAGCATGAAGTGACATTCTGTCACTTGTAGACACCGACTTTTGCTTCCACTGTTGTTTAAATGCTAACCTTTCAGGAAAGCCTGTAAAGTGTTTGTGTGCCTTAGTGAGTGTATAAGTGTACAAAATAAAAGAAAGGAATGATTAATGTCTGATTATTGAAACTCCAAATTACATAATGAGACAGAAAACAGACAAAGAACAGAAGAAACGAAACAAAAGGATGACGAGTAGATGAGTGGGGCTGTATGGCACACTCTAGAGAAAGATGATATGATTAATCTGGCCACAGATGGTCCCCGTCTGTCACCGTTCAGCTTCTTGCTTATAAATCTAGACACATATTTCCATCTCTTCAGATCATTCTTCTGCTCTGCCACTCCTCTTACAGAGAGGTCTGTAAGTGTGGAGACATTTTACTCCTACATATGGGGAAAAAATTTAGAATTGTTGACTGTTGGAAATTGAATGATAATTTCATCCGATGTCTTTTGTCTGCCTGTGTATCTTATTTCACATGGTGGGAAATTACTACTTTATGCAAAAGGCACAGGACATATTAGAAGACAACCATATAAATGAAAATAATGGAGTTTATGACTCAATCATAGTGCAAAACATATGTAACAGTAGCAAACCTTGGGCATCCTGGAGGTGGCTGGTGATTCTGGTCCCTGGTCGAAGCTGGTTGCTGTATCAGGCTCTCTGTATTGGGCCTTCAGCTTGCCGTAGCGTTGGCTGCAGTGGCGCATACTCTTCCTGTGCCATACCTGCTGCTTTGTCTCACAGTCCTCCCCCACCCCAAACCACGTGGCTGTGTTCCTGAATAAGAACATGGCATCAGAATTACAGAATAAAAATTCAGATAACAAGCACTTATGATGTTCAGGCTGCACTGGTAGGAACGAGAATCAAAAACTAATTCCAGTTGAAAATCGATAACAACTTCCTTTAAGGAATCGATAGCATTAGTGATGTTGTTTATCTATGACTTACTAATTTATTCCACTGACAGGGTTCAGAAGCAGTCAAACTTGTGACTGAATTTTCCACTAAAACGAAAAGCAAAGGACGAGGTCTTGTGGTGCTTTATATGTAAGTGACACAATTCTGTAGTTTATTCTGAATCTAACAGGGAGCCAGTGGAGAGATGTAAGAATTGGTTAGATATGGGACTGGCAACTGGTTCAAGTTAGTAATCTAGCTGCTGCGTTATGAACCAATTGTAAACAGTGGAGTGATGATTGGCTGAGGCAAGTATAGAGTGAGTTAGAGTAATGAATGTATGAATTAACAGTTCAAAATCTAAGGGAGAGGCATTTGTTTGATTTTTGAGATATTTCTGAGCTGAAGGAAGAGGGTCTGTACACGCTTTGTGATATGGAGGTCAAAGTTCAAGTCTTGATCAAATGTTATTCCAAGATTATTAGCAGCAGGTGTGACATTAGATTAATATGAGCCAATAAATTGTGGAGCTGAGGAGGTGAACTGATCAGGACCATTAAGAAGAATGTCGGGCTTGTCGGGGTTGAGATGAAGAAAATTTGAAGACATTCAATTTTTGACAGAAGTGAAACGGTTACGGAGAGTGGACTATGGATTTAAGTCATTTGATTTGACTGAGAAATGAATCAAAGTAGTAAGAAATATTTTGATGTTGTGTGAGCAGAGTGCCCAACGGTAGCATGTGAAGAGACAAAAATATTGGTCCAAGAACTGAGCCCTGGGGAGTTTGATAAAATCCAGGAGGCGTTTACTTCGCAAAAACATACAGCCAATAACATTCAGAACTATTTTTAGAATTCAGAACAACAAGGAGTCCTGGACGTGATGTTATGGACCCCACAGAGCCCTGATATTAACATATCATTCACTAACATTTTATTAGTTGAATATTTCTATGTAGCATGCATCGTCTGTGTTTGAGTTTGCCTTTAAAAGGGAGATCAGCCCCCACTACCAACACTGTCGACAGACACATAGGGCAGTTAAGATATTTTGGGCTCCCTCTTTCTGGGGCTGTCCTGTTTGTTATCACTAGGTCAGACTTCATAATACTCATTCTCATGGTTGTATATTGGCTAAAATAGCTGACAGATGAATTTCTGTAAGACAGATAAAATATGAAGTAATTACTGATAAAGCTGTGTGAATCATATTTTTTAATGGCTGTGTTTATAGTCGTTGGGATTTAAGGATACAATGATACCATTAAAATTACAAGAAATTCCCCACCCTTCTTACATTTTATGAATTTGCTTATACTCTGGTCAGCCTGGTGGGAAGCTGCGGGAGGCCTGATGTGGCCCCAGGGTTGCCAGTTGCCACTGCCATAAAGCATTTACAATACTTTACTCAATAGTGGCAAAACTATTATTACATGGTTGAAACTATGATTACAAGAATTTAGGACATGACATTAAATCCTGTAGACCCTGTTATTCATAAGCAATAAGACAACTTCTGTCATGATATTTTTTTCATTGGTTTCATAAACTTTTTTGACCTTTTATGTATGTACTGTAGCTCCAATTAAATATTCTTGGATTGAGATTTACTTTAAAATAGTATGGTATATCTATTACATATTCAATTGTGATTATTCACCGAATTTTAATACAAACAACAAATCCAATGGAGTTGGGACGTTGTGTAAAAAAAGTAAATAAAAACAGTACCATAATATCTAGATCCTGTTTGACCTTTATTTAACTGATTACACTACAAAGACAATATATTTAATGCTGAAACTGATAAGCTCCATTGTTTTCTTGCAAAAATTCACTCATTTTGTATTTGATGCCTGCAACACATCACAGAAAGCTGAGACAGGGGGAACAAAAGACAGGAAAAGTAGAGTAATGCTAAAAAAACATCTGTATGGAACATTCCACAATTGGGAACTGGTGAGTGTCATACTTTGGTAGAAAAAAAGCATCCAAAAAGCCTAATTTGTTCAAAAGCAAGAATGGACCAAGGTTCGCCACTTTGTAAACAACTGCGTGAGCAAATAGTCCAACAGTTTAAGAACAACATTTCTCATCGTAAAACTCCAAGAAATTTAAGAATTTCATCAACAACAGTCCATATCAATATATTCAGAGAAATCTCTGCACGTGAGTCACAATGCTGAAAACGAACATCGAATGCCCGTGACCTCTGATCTCTCGGGTGGTACTGCATGAAAAAAACAGCATCTGTAAAGGATTTTACCACATGGTTTCAGAAACACTTTAAAAAAAAAAAAAACACTGCCAATTAACTCAGTTTGTCACTACATCTTCAAGTGCAAGTTAAAACTCTACCATGTAAAGAGAAAGCCACACATCAACAAACACCACCAGCCTCTCTGGGCCTGAGCTCATCTGAGATGGACTGATACAAAGTGGAAACGTGCTGTGGTCTGACGAGTTTTACACAGCATCAAAACCTATTTAGAATTGGGGTTTTTAGATACTTCTATCCATCCATCCTTTATCTAGACCACTTTTCCCTTTCAGCGTTGCAGGGGCTGGAGCCTATCCCAGCTGACATTGGGCGAGAGGCAGGGTACACCCTGAAGTGGTCGCAGGGGTGCAAAGAGAGACAAATAACCATCTCCGCCCACACTCATACCTGAGGGCAATTCGGAGTCACCAGTAAACCTACTGAGCATGTTTTTGGTCTGTGGGAGAAAGCCGGAGTGCCCAGAGAGAACCCACGCATGCACGGAAAGAAGATGCAAACTCTACACAGAAAGGCTCTGACCTACAGAGGGATCAAATGAGCACCCTGGTGGTATGAGACAGTTTAACAGCCTCCTGTTTAGGTCCTTTTTTGGTGAAGTATCAGAGCAAATGTTCATAGAAAACTGATGAGTTTTTTTTTTTTAGGAACTTTTCTTTTTTATGGCTGGACTTTGCAATTTTCCTAACTTGAGTCAGAAGCACTTTAATTCTTACATGGATTCAAAATAATTTGTTTTTTTTTATCTTGAAAGAAAATATGGGCCTAATGAAGGGTCACGGCACTAGGATTTACCGTAGAAAAGAGAACTTGCTAAAGGTCAAAAAGTAAATCAAAACAGGAACTGCTTGACGTCAAAAGGAGCAGATTACATACGCCTTGTCCACTGAGCTGTATGTGAGTTTTTTTTAAGTAAAATAAAATATGCAATGAGTTTTTCCTGCATTACTGGGAAAGCAGGGAGCACGATCCAACTGCTGCCCTGCTGCTGTGGATTAACAACAAGGCAATGAAACAGCAAAATAGCAAACAATCATTGCAGGTTGAAAAAAAATATTAAAAAACAAAACAAAATATTAAAAAACAAAACAAAAAAAAAACATTAATTTTGGACAATTATTAAACTGACCGCAACTCTTGAAATGTTTAAGTTGAAAAGGATAAATAGAACAAAAGAAATGACACAGTTTTTATCTTACCTTCGGATACTTTGTGAGAGGGACGTTTGTCTGCCAAAATTTGCCCTCCTGTCTCTGGCTGAGAAGCGTCCATCAGCTCCACTGAAGCTCTCTGACACCGAGCCGGCTGCTTGACTCATGGTCTTCTTCAGAGATGGACGTAGTGGCTGAGCAGAGGGAAGGAAAACTTATGTTGATATGTAGCACATATGTATACGCCTACAAATGTGGCAGAAGTAAGAGATTAACAGTTAGTGCTGACTATGTTCCTAGTGGAAAAGTGTTTCACACATTTGCAATACTAGAGGCAGGCCACATAAGTGTACTTAGAGTCGGCCAGGTACATCTGCCAACAACTTCTCTGGTTTTTTAAATATGATATAATCACCATCTGTGCACATAAAGATAGTATGCACTTGTACTCCCTTTCCAGAAATACACCAATTGAGGTGCAACATCTCATGTTACAACTGGGGCTTTGTTTGATGAAGCTTCAATATTTCCCCAAAGCTTCAAGCTTTAAAAATGATCCATTACTCTGACACTCTGGGAAGACTTTGTAATACACTCCTCGACAAACAAAAAGCCTTCACATATTCAGCAGTTGGAACTAGGACTGAACGATATTGGGGAAAAAACAATTACGCAATATTTTTATTCCTGCAATATATATTGTCATATTTTCTGTAAACTTCCAGATAAATGTGTCTTTTTATGAGCAACATTTCAATTAGGATCTTTAACTTCTTGGTTTTGCTTCTAGCCTAATAAGCATGAAGCTGTTTAAAATGAATTCTCCATGAGCAGCTCCATGATTTTGACCTCTAAAAGCTTTCAGTCAAGACAGTTTTTGAAGATGGAGGCTGTCCTGACTACTGTCTCTTTCGACAAAAGAAAAGAGTATCTTTATTATTAAGATTCACAGAAGGCTAAATACATTTTTAAAAAATCATCTCAAGGTCTCAATTTGACAAGGTCACTTTTAACTCTAATACTAATGTATTGGACAAGAGCAGTTTGCAGCTTGTGCATCTGTACAATGAATTACCCCACCTTGCATCTCCAACCCCCTAGTAGCACATCATTCTGGGGGAAACACTGGAACCTTTTAAGCAAAAAAAGCAAGCTCAGCAGAACAAGAGCAGTGGAGAAAACCCCTCATATGACATGAATTTAAAACTATCAAAATGCTTTAACTCTATTTTTTAACCAGCTTTTTAAATAAACAAGCACTTTATTTAATAAATATTTGGTATGGACGCATTCAAGTTTATTCAATATTCTATGCAGCCTGGTACTAAACATGGCAAAGTGGACAGCCTTCCGTGCTCTCTAAAGACCTGCTTGTACTTGTTTATGCTGTTTTTACTTGTTATGTGGTTTTCTCTAATTCCCCCATGAACCCATTACCTTAACCTGAATTGACTCTGTACTTGGAGAGCGGGCTTAATGGTCCGGTCATTCTGAGAGGTAATGGGGCTTGAAGTGAGGCTCTAAGTGAGCCAAGTGTTCAGGTAGCAGTACTCTGTTCCCCCTGCCACAGAGCTGTTGTCAGAGAGACATAGTTATTTGATCTTGGTGCACTTTTATCTTTGGATACACTGAATTCTTATCTCAGTCTGAGTTCTTAACATCAGCCGACCCGGAATACAACTGAACTACACATAACAGCCTCTATAGCAAGGCTGGGCAAAAAAAAAACTGCCATGGCTTGTCTTCACCTGATTTGTCACCATGACACCACATACATGGACAAAATGCATCACAAAATGATTTTTTTTTTCAAAATGATCTTTGAGAAACGGTTTTAATGGATGCCTCATAAAACATTAGCAGATATAATTAGCTATGGTGGTTTCTATAACGGTTTTTAAGGAACATTATTTAAACGTGGGGGAAAAATGAGTCAAATTAATTTGAATAAACGTCACTAACCAAGATTTTTATAATTACTATTTTGGCCAGGTTGTTTTTTGAAGAAATTTTTATCCTTTATTGGTTAAACAACATTTGGTTATAGTTCATAGTATTAATGAAAAAAATGCCTTTAATATCATGTTTAGATCATTCAACCTAGATCTACTTTTTGGTTTTGAGCTTGAAATATAAATACAGATGTTGCTGGAGCTACATGAACTACTTTGTTGAAAAACAGGTATTTTTGATTGCCTTACTGTTACTAGATTTTTATGTTACAGTTTGGCCCTCTGGAACTCTGGAATAACATTAATGCGGCCCTTGCAGTAACCATAGTTGCCCATCCCTGTTCTATAGCAACAAAAACAGTACACATAATGTTGGGACAAGCAACCTTTCCCACTCTTTCCTGTGTTAAAATATGAAGTGTCAAACAGAGCGTTTTTTAAATTAGAACTCAAGAATTCAAATGTAGTTTAGGTGTTAACTAAAGTACATGATGTAGCAAAACTTTTAGACTGGAAAAACCATATTTAGAAGTTAGAAGCGTGGTGTGGCTTTCTTCTTTTTTCCACTTTTTGTATCAACAACACTACACCACCTGCAGAAGTGCCACTTTATTTGCATGTTTACTGCACTAGTTGCTATTTAAGGCACTAGTTGCTATTTAAGAACACTTTTACTGCAGCACGCTCAATTAAGCTTTGACTTTTTTTTTTAGCTTAAGGGACATCATTAATGTTCGATGCATGAGGCCTCCAGGTAAAAATGGAAAATGATGTACAGGAAATGAGCTGTTTGAAACACCTCCCCTCTACAGCAAATGAAAGATTCAGAAAAACAGAGGAAGAGGCAGCTATACCAGACTATAAGTCTGTAATAAAGTCTGATCAACCTCCATCCATATCAGGGTTGGGCAACTTTGTTTGAGTGCCATATTAGTGTGAGTTTTAGATGGCCAAATTGATACAAATAAAAGATGCTGTCAAAACAACAATAATGATCCTGTAATTTGACAAAACAACATATAATTATCTGTTATCAAAGCTTGTTTTTATATTTTCAAGCACAAAATCAAACAGCAAAGATAAATTTAATGAGCTAAACATGAAATGAATGCCAATTAAATGTTTCTCAAATGGGTTTTGAATGAGATGCCCTCAAAGTTGGTCAACCCCAAAAAAGCCCTCCTCCATCCTTCAATTCAAATGAATGGGGTGAATAAGACACAGGTCCACAAAAGCTGTGAAGCTTAGGCCTCTACACAAAATCAAAGGCTCTAAAGCTTTAAAAAAAATACATGGATGGATTCCCGACAAAATTTAAGATCAAAATATATTTTTAGAGAGATTTTCTCAAATTTGTGGCACCTGTGAGGAATTGTTTTAAAAGTTCTAGTTGCTCCGCTGCTCAATCAACCGTTGGGGTGGTGTCACTCACTGATTGTCTTTTCAGTGCAGCTGGTCCTGTGACTCACTGAAGGTGGGAAAATGAAATGTGTAATACACACCCGTTATAAGGTCTGAGGAGGAGCAGAAAAAAACAACCACCTTAAACTGTTTGAATATCTGAAACAGTAACAGATAGCAACAACATGTAAATTGGAGATTTGTAGGTCCATATCTCTGTCTGCATAACGTGCTGGATCCTCACAGAGCTGCAGGCACACACATCGGTCGAACTTTGAGCAGGTCAAAGTGGTCTGCTGAAAACTTTAAAATGGAGGTCAAACGGGCCGACCAACTCTGCTTACAGCTTTAATTGGCTATTTGAAATTGACTGTTGCACTGAGTGATGAGAAGGGCCATGTGTGGTCCTCCAGCCTCCAGTTGCCTACCGCTGATCTATGTCATCATAATATCAGTTTGCATTTCTTTGAAATATGAGCCTTCTTGTTATAATCTGTACTTTATACACTCTATCAAACGCGTATCTGCTCACCAAGGTTTTCTTTGTTCTCGCTCTGAAGGAAAACATTTCTAAGCAAACAGACTGATGAATTGGTTGGACTGAATGTTTCAAAGGTTAAGGCAGAGAAAAAGAAAACTTTACAGCACATTAAAAAATGAGTTTCTTCCTCTTTTGGGAATTATTATTATTTTTGATGACTGTTGAGAAAACCATAGACAGTGATCAAAAACCATAACAGGTATGGACATTAGTTGGTTCTAAAAAGGCCACAGTGTTTTATTCTTCGTACCACAGAAATGTTTTTCAAATTGCAGGATACTCTTAATTATTATAGTTACTTCGTATTAAACAAAACTAAACAAACAACATAAAAAATCTAATCCATAAGTAGTAATGATTGATTTATTGAGCTGACAGTGGATTAAATTCCTTTCAGGGGACACAGAGTTTATTTTGATAATTAAAGATACATGGTAAAGTGCTTAAAAGCAGCACTATAGTGATATTTACAACAGAGGTTGCACAGTCAAAGGGTCGGAGTGAAAACAGTCAGCCTACCTGTCTAGCTGGGTCACGGGACATCATCTCCTCAGGTGGAGGGATTGCTATTACAAGGCTTGGCGGCTTCTTGCTCTTCAGACGGCTATCTGTTTGACCTCCATTCGGAGGGGGACCATCGCCTCCCTCTGATGCCATCTTGTCAGAGCTCTGCGAGGAAAAAGACAGATGTAGTTCAAAAGCATGACTTGAATATTCATGTCATTTGAGATTGGTTTCACAGTTAGAATACAAAAGTACTGAGCTGTATTAGACTACATACTTTATCAACTATTCAAGTTTCTCTTTAACCACCAACAAAATTGTAAAAGTTAAATGTCTAAAATGTAAAGTAGCTGTCAAGGCCTGTTCAATCTGCCAACTTACCCCCCAAAATAATGCTTTATGGAATGTAAAAAAAGTAGGGATGCAGAATATTGGATTTTTGCTGATATGCACTATCCAATATTTCCAAACTCATGATCACCAATAACAATATTGAAACCAATATGCTTTGTCAGGAGCGCAAAGCCTACACTTTACTTAAATTGACCAGTTCCTTTCATGATAATAGTCTATTTGTGTTGGATGTGAGGATATAAAAATACATGTATTCTTTAATAAATTTATAGTTTTGATTTATATTTATGATCTTTGATTTTATGCCGGCTCTGTGGTCAGCATGAAGCTGGAATCTGTGGTGATGGTGGCAGAGGAAAGAACTTAAGAAAAACTGCTGGACATCATGGACGATGCCAGTCCCCCTCTGCACACAGTCATCAGCAACCGGAGGAGCCCGTTGAGCCCAAGACTGCTCCTTCACAAGTGCAGGACCAACAGACTGAGAAACTCTGTTGCCCCTCAGGTCATCAGACTGTACAACTCCTCACTAGAGGGGAGGAGTAACAGAAAGACAGAGGATGGGTAGGAGCAGTAAACCTGTAGCCATATTTTTATTTTTATTTCTTTTTATATTTGCAAATTTTTTTTTTTTTTTTACTTTTTTACTTTCCTGATACCTGTGTGCTTGCAATGCTGCTGGAATATAAATTTCCCAAGGGAATCTTCCCAAGGGATTAATTAAATTCTATCTAATCTAATCTAATCAATAACAAAGGGCACTCAGTGATGATGAGGTAAACCATGATGTTAAATTTGTATGTCTGCAAACAATAAAGCTAATAGATGGAGATATAAGGCCAATATCTGTGGCCAAAATATCTGCTGGAAATATCAGTCAAAAGTTTTCTTTAAAAATCAATTTTAATTATCTGCCAAAACCAATATTGATACAATAGTATCGTGCATCCCTAAGTAACAAAAAAAACATGTGCCCCATCGTGTGGTATGTCAACAAAAGGTTGAGTACAACAACATACAATCAATGAAAGACATGAAAAGTTAAGCACTTAAAGGTACAAACTCATCCTCCCTTGAGAAGATGTAAACTCTTGGAACTTTTGATTTTTTGACTCGACTACTTTTGACTTTTTTTTTTTTTTTTTTTTTTTTTTACAAGAAAATCACTTTAGAAGAAAAACAATCATCTGTCCTTGATGACTGTGATTGGAAATAACATATTTTTTACTGTGACACAACTTAAACCTGTAGTTCCATTACATAAAAAATCCTCAGCAAAACCTATATTAAAGGATAAGTTCGGTTTTTTGACACCTGGACCTTATTTTTAGGATTAAATACGCTCGTAGACTCACCCAGACAATTTTAGCGGAGCTCCGAGCCGTTTTTGAGCAATTTAGATCCATCCGACGGCGTTTTTCTCTCATGCCGTAGTAGCAGACGGGGCCAGAAATCGAAGCCCCTAAATTAGACATTATCTGCTGCGAAACTCGCTCATTTCAGCTACATTTTATAAATGAATGGCCAGTGTTATCACCATGTCAGCTCAACTTCGTTGTTATGGTCATCCGGGGCTTTACAAGGATGGGTAACTTTTGGTGACGTCATAGACAAGCATATGAGTAGAGCCGCTGTTGTTGCTAGGCTACACGGCTACACGGCTATTTTTGTGCAACATGACGGAATATTTATCAGATGTAGAAGTGTCTGACGACGACTTTGAGTATAATGGATGCCCGTATCGTTTTGAGCCAGAATATACTGACGAGGAGCTATTTGAAAGGAGGATGCAGAGGGATAGAGCTGAACAGCTGGCCAGAGAACAGGCAACCACTGCACGTCCATGAATGGGGGCTAACTGGTGGTGTTGTGGACATTGCACGGCAAACACAACAGAGGAGGAGTGCCTTTGCTGCTCAGAGTGGGACTTGAGACTAGAGGAAACACGTATTGATGTCCCCCAAAATACGATTTCTGGCCCCGTCTGCTACTACGGCATGAGAGAAAAACGCCGTCGGATGGATCTAAATTGCTCGAAAACGGCTCCGAGCTCCGCCAAAATTGTCTGGGTGAGTCTACGAGCGTATTTAATCCTAAAAATAAGGTCCAGGTGTCAAAAAACCGAACTTATCCTTTAAGGTATTTTTGTGTCTAATATGTGCGTCATAAAGGACCAGCTTCTGTTAGAAAGTCAACCAATACCAAAGGAAAGTTTATGATGTGCCAGCTGCTGGCTCTCCTCCAGTTTAATTTGTTAAAAGAATTAAAGTTCACTCTTCCTGTTTTGGAGCCAATTTCTTAAGTGGTTCCTTAAATGCTGCCTCGGCTTTGATTTCAGCAGTTTAGAAATGGTGCTCTTAAGACAGCAGCTTGTTGTACAGAGCGCATGAGTCTTTGCTTTGAACTTGTATTATAAAGAAGAGAGAAGTCTGAAGACAGATAAAAAGAGCTCTCTTACTGTTTCAATGTGACTGAGCCTACAATGAAAAGGAAAGCTACACTACTTGTCACACAAAAAGAAGTTTCAGAGCAAGTAAAGACAGATTTGATATTAACTGTTACAAGTGTATCTGTAATTAATTTCTTCATTATTTGGCATTACAAACTAAGCTATGATTCATAATGTATTCCTACAAATATTCCTACAACGAAAGAGCCATAATCTTGTACAAAACAGGTGACAAGTTTACGGACTGCAGACCCACTTACTCTGAAATCTGGCATCATGAAAATCCGTCTGCTGAGAGTAATATGAATATGAAAACTGACTAAAAGGAACTAATGGAAAAACCAGAGACAGAATACTGCTAATGAAATTTTCCCTGTGAAAGAGAAAAGAGAATAAACAGGACAAAAAAATTGCAAAGCAATGAACACCAACAGAGACACCATATAAAGATGTAAATATACTGATGCACAGCAGAATCTGAGTTTTTTTTTTTCTCTCAAACTGAAATAACAGCAAACAGCGTGTTTAACACATCAGCTCTACACTACTGAGTAAAGCCCAGGTCCTCTTTGTATGAGGATCTTTTAAAGATCTTTCATTAAATAACCCAAACCAACAATTTATTCATGATCTTAACATTGGGATAT
Organism: Cetoscarus ocellatus; assembly: GCA_037902135.1. Classification (NCBI taxonomy): domain Eukaryota; kingdom Metazoa; phylum Chordata; class Actinopteri; order Labriformes; family Labridae; genus Cetoscarus; species Cetoscarus ocellatus. The sequence continues at coordinate 1,060,402 of JBAMNC010001052.1, forward strand.
TGCCAAAATTTCATATTGTTTTTTCCCTTCTTTACAGTAGAAGTCTAACACCGCAGTATTTTAGAATTAAAAGATTTGTGCATTTAGTTGCATTTTGAGAGCTTCAGCCCTCTTCTCCCCCAAAACAAGTCAGTGATGCTATAACAGCCTTAAGTTTATGCATAGAATCTTACAAAAAGATGCTTTAATGGGTCTCTGTGTGTACATTTTTGTCCATCTGTGATTGTGAACATGCTCTAGCAGTCACTGAAATCAAAAGTATGAACCAGAGTTTAGCCAATATGACCACTTCAACAACTACATTCATGACTTAATTACTAACTGGGACCAAGAGAAAGCAATACTAACATGTATGTGATAACCTAATCAAACTAATCTTAATGCTTAAATTATACATTTAATTTCACATGTAAGATTTCACATTTTGAAATACATTGAATGGTCATGGCTAGCCAACTCGGTTGGGGATTGATTCTGCAGCACCTAATGTACTCTCCTGGACCACTAATGAAAAAGAAACCGATATGGTGCGCAAGTGACATCCGATGACATCAGACAATGGGATCAATAATGCTCTTCGATTGCCATGCGTCTTTCAGGTGATTAGTAACACAACAGCCTTGTCTTGATTATTATGATCTTGTATTAGCAGTTTGAGCGTGGCCTGCTAATAGCTGAATGACTCACGATGACATCACTGTACAGTCACTTATTACAAACAACTATTTATGTTTAGCAAACTGCATCATCACATCTGTGCACTTGTTACACAAACTACATATAAATCAGTATCACATCCACGGACTTGTCAGAGGAGTAAGAGAACAGGAGCCATTTGAGACAAAATCAAGTCTATCAGTCTTTCTTGTCTCTGTTGGACAGTCTTAACTGATCACAGTAAACAGCAGATAAATCAGCTGCTCTATTCCTGGAGCTCAGAATGTCTCTGATCATTACACTGATTATTTCCAGGCAAATCAAAGACACAGCAGACAGAAACCTATGTGTCACAAGCCTTGGCCAATACATCCATTATGTCTTTAGGCTCTTGAAAGCCTTGAGGTTGTCCTGGAGCTGTGGTTTATAAAATCAATGTGAGGCCCTGGGTGTCTGAGGCAGGAATGGCAGCAGCAGCAGCAGGAAATCTGACACCAGTTCAGTCAATAGCCTACTTTCCACTGCAGGGTAAGAGTACACTTAGACAGGCTTTACATTTAGTATGCACCCAAACCCTCCAAAAACACCCTGTCTGAACTACATGTAAGCTGATAGGGGTGTGCATTTCAATTCTACTAACAGTGTTTTCAATTAGGTCTGTTAAATATTTAAAGCTCGGGCAGAAAGCCTGATTGAGTCCTCAGGAGACAAAAGAGGAGGCTTCTGGCAATCTAGCCTGTGGTTTGGTGGAGTCGTGGGTACAGGCTCGAAGGCTGGATGCTGTCCACTTACATAATGAAATAGTAAGGAATTTGGCTAATGGACAGAGCGCTCAGGCCGGCAGAGGGATCGCTGCTGACCAGACTATCAATGCAGACAGGGAATTGTTGGGATCCACCACAGAGAAGAACTAATGGGAGCGGGCTGCAAATCAAATTCTCCAGAGGGAAGAGAGCAGTGATATGAGCTGAGATGGAAATATGCAGAGGCAGGGTAACCGGGCAGACAGGGAAACCTTTGAAAATGTAAATACACTGATGCTTAGCTATCTTTGAGTTGGCGTGTTTTAACCAATGAATAACAACAAGATACGGGGTTTTCCTGGCTCATTATATGACACTGAAGGTATATTGAAAAAATGTGCAGCTTGTGTGTGAACTGGCTCAACCAAACACTAACTAACAACATTAGACATTCTTACAACTGTGTTACTAGGGAAGGATATCACTAACATTAAATGCTTTATTATACAAATGAATGTTCCTCTGTAAAATTAGCTACTATGCTAAATGAAAGCTATAATGTCAATTAATAAAAATAAAATGTAATATTTTAAATTAAATTAGGTATGAGGGAAATTTCTTTAATGCTGTATCCATTGTATCTTGGTGTATTTTTGTGAAACAATTCTTTAAAAGTGTCTGAAAGGTCCTTCGTCTTGTTGTGTTTGATTGTTTACACCATGTCTTGAGTGTCTATTGAGAAAGGATTTCAATTAAGTTGAATAAAAAAAGAATTGAAAAAAAAAATATCAGATGCAGCTCTTTTCCCCTCCCCTTTGGAAACGCTCAGGTCTAAGGGAGCGGGGAGGCTATGAAGCTCTGATTGGCTGCCCAGACAATGCCAGGTGGGAAAGGAATGATAGGGCTTGGAGCAGACATTTAAACATTCATGGTGTCTGCCTCCTATGAGCAGAGAACACACGTGTCGGTGGAGGCTGTACATCTATTACATAATAAACCCCAGGGAGTAAAAAACGGGGCATTTCAGGGTAATTTTATTAAATAGCATGTATCTCCATAAAATGAAAGTTTAGTAAAAGGGGTCATGTTCCTCTGCTCTCCAAGCCCTTCCTAATGACATTAAAGAAAACTGATTTTGCAGGACTAGAGGCCTTTGCAAAGTTACAGTGGATAGATATCTTCGTTCAGTTCATAGAGAAACTCTGTGATGATGCTAAAGAAAAACAGGTAATACTACTTTTACATTTTGTTCTAATGTGTAGTACATTGAATAATGAGCTTTATCAGTTGTTTATATTTGGCTTAAAGTCACCACTACTACTACATTTATCGCTTGATGAGCTTGAATGTTTAGGATTTTTTTTTTTCACTAATTGTATATTACATGTTATAACAATAAAAACTCCAATAATCACAGCTTCTCTGACTATTTATGCAACCATTAATGCTTGTGTGTTTCTTGCAGGTCTATTAATCTTTTTAGTTGAAATCTAAAGTGTATCTCCATGTTAGTCTACATGTGTTTGCACTGACACTGTCTTTTTGCAACCAGTATGCATGCCCATCTACTGTATTCAGAAAAACTATTTCAGGACAAACATGTTAAAAAGAAGCAACTTATAAGTTAACTTTAAATGTCTGCACCAGAGCTGCAAGATCACAGCATATAACTCACTTTCATTTCAAGATCAGGATGCCCAGATCTGATTTTATAACAGTAACTCCAATATGCTTCTTCTATGGAAACAATTATCATCTACTTCAATTTTATGCTATTCTGTTTTTACACATTAAATAAATCAGAGGAACACAGATTATTATCAAATGCTTTTATTCAATGGTTTAGCTAGGGTGTGGAACAGAGTTTGTATTCATACAGAACTATTTTGGTGAAGGTCATACGGTTCAGAACAGACGTTTACCAAACAAATTCATGCTGCACACACGTGGAACTATACTGATATTCAGTGTTGTACACAGGCCCAAAACAGGAGCGCACAACAAATGCTCAGACTGGCAAAAACAAAAAGAGAGACAAGGCAACTGCAAAGTGCAGACATTATTCAACATTATTTTCAGTTTTTCATTCATGGCAGTGAGCGGCTGAAAAGAAAACAGTTTGTGAACACTGTTAAAGTTTTCTTTTTGAAACTTGATGCCTGAAAAGAATTACTTTAAGTAGGATTTCTGTTTTCCTTCCATCCTGTCCCCTCATTTGGCCCATAGCTACCGGTCAGACGTGCTCACAGTTTTATCAGCCAGGAATGTAAAAATGAGAGAATTAAGGCTGTAGGAGCTTAATTTGACCAGAGCAAAAATCTAAGCTATAACAAGTTGGAGCCAGCAAAACATTTTGTTTACAGAAAGGAAAAATAGCTCTGCTGTGCTTAAAATTCAAGATATGCAAGTGAGCATTTGTGATGACAGCAGGGCCCTTTCATGATCGTGTTTGCGAGGGTTCATGTGTGAGAAAATAAGAGTGTACACAATAGACTGTGAATAATCAAATGTACATGTGTGTTCGTTTTTGTGTATGAGAGTTTGAGAAAAGTTTTGAGTCAAAGAGTTCTAAAAATGCACTGTACCGAAGCGTACCAAAAGTGTACCAAACTGTGACTCAAGAAATAAAAGAACTGAACAAAACTGAATATTTTCCGTACCAGTACACCCCTTGATATAACAGATACCAAAATCCCTTGAATAAGATACCTGATCATTTCATCATATTGTCTGATGGGGTGATTGAGGGTTGTGAATGACAGTATGTTCAACAAGAAATGCAGTGGGAATATACGCTTTAGGGGAACAATCAATCTGCATGCAGATTTGAGTACAAGTAGAGACAACAGAAACTGATACTCTACTTTGGTGTGCATATTGTTAAAACAAGACATCAGTGAATTGCTCAAGTGGTCCATAAAGAACTAAATAACCTGTCGAGGACCCTACAGGAAATTGAGTTTGGGACCCCTGACAAAGGCATGGGAATAGATTCAATCTATCAGGTCACTTTCAAAGAGATCATTTTACAGCAGGGTTTGCAAAGCAGCAGCCCTGACTAAAAAAAAAAAAAAAAAGAAAAAACTTTTTGACGCAACAACAAGATTGATATACTGCATTTCAAACAAGATAAAGATGTAGAACAGTTTGGACTGACTGTTCCAACATTGCTTAAAAAAACCCAAACATAATCACTGACCACTTCTGGCCACTGTTATCACTGAGTAGCAGCTAGTGCATGCTGATCTTAAGCATTTGTCTTCATTCAGTAACCTTCCATGCACCATGATGCACTCTTTCATGGTTCTTTCTCTGAGCGAGCCCCCGCCAAAGTACAAAAAAAAGGACTATCTGTCATGTAATGCAAATATTTATTATATTTAAAGCTGCTAGTTTGTATATGGTACAGCTTCTGCTAAATACTAAGGATAGGAATTAACTCCAGTTGACAATCGATAACAAATAGCTGAAGGAATCAATCTCATTCGTCTTTGGCCTTAACAATTCCCTTATGGATTCCCTCCACTTTGGTCTGCATGCCTTCAAATCAGGGACCATCAGAGGCAGTAAGCAAAAGAAGCCAAGATGGGATCATGGCAGACAGGGGGCAGAAGTGGCATGCTGTGTAGTGGGAGGAAACACCAGCAACTTACATTTATCAGTGCAGTACGGCACTGAATATCAGGGGTGACGTGTTTGACACATGCCAACTTTTATCCACAGACAAAATCCAAAGGAATTGATAAGGGAATTGACAAAGAATCGGATAGGTAAGCAGAATCTATAATGGCACTGGTATCAATAAAATGTTACTAATTCCCATGCCTGTGAGTAAGAAACTTTTTCTTGTTCTTTAATGCAACAGTTCAATGCTGTTGTCTCTTTGTAATGGAGGCTTGATTTCTCAAAGGTAATATTCCTGGTAAAATACAAGTTAAAACTAGAAAAGCACTCGGAGAGCGCAGACCTCCGCCAAGCGCCACAGTTCCCTCCATATTGTGATTCACACCAAAAAAATTCTTGGATCCAGACAATGATCCGGATCACCCCCAAAATTTAATCAGCTCCTCCATATCCCATTTCCGACAATTCCTGAAAATTTCATCCAATTCCGTTCATAACTTTACAAGTTATTTTGAACACAGACAAACAAACAGACAGACAGATAAACGCCGGCAAAAACATAACCTCCTTGGCAGAGGTAATGAAAATTACCACAAGATATTTCTACCACTGATTAAGCAGCTGGCCACTTCAGACAGACTGTTCCCTGATAGTACTGTATCTTTATGATGAGTTCTCTTTCTTAGAATAAACCCACAAGCATTTATTTCCCTTACTGAGACATAAACTGTTTGCCATGAGCAGCAGCATAAGGGAATGTTTGCTTAGCATGGATCATGTCTGATCATTAACCATCCGTGCACCAGCTCCTCTGTACAGCTACCACAGCCAATGGTGTGAATTTTTGTTGTACCATGACTGATGGGCCTTGAGAGCGACAACAAGGCGGTCATGTTCCAAGCTTTCCCTAACCTTTGACTCTGTAAAAAGACTTACTGACCAACTCAAAGTCAGGTGACTTTTCTCTTGTAGGGAAGACAAGAGAAATACAATAACACTGGAAATGGGTCAATTCAATGTCAGGTTTGTTTCCAGCTTCTGAGACGTGTGTTAAACTCTGTGAACTGAAAGTGGTGGCAGATACCGGAGAGTCACATGTCAGAGCGAGGAAAAAGCATGTCCACGGTGACATCATTCACAGCTGAAGAAATCACATGACAGGGAAAGTACCACTTCATCTGCACATCTAGACAGCTCCTCGGCTGACCAGTGAACTGTGGGACTGCACTGTGTTTGTGTGTTAACCACCTCCACCCCTTTGTGTTTTGTGTTTTCTCACGTGACGAGGCTGTGTGTTTACTTAGTGCTATGGGTGATGCTGTCTCCTGTGAACCTGGAGGCAGACTTCCTGGCTGTTTGATCAATGTATTTTAAGACGCTGCCATCCAAGCAGGACAAGTAGTCCTTATCTCACAGCACCATACATAACTGACATATTGGGATGGAGGCTTGATACCAAGTTTAATTTTCCTTTGCACCCAATCCAGGCAGCAGTGGACCAACACTACTAAAACTGAGCACATTTTCAATTGGTCGGTGGAGACAGCAGTTAATAAACATGTAAACATTAATGTTGTCTAGGTTTTGATAATACCTGCAAACATAAACATGGTTTTATTGATCATTATTTTAAAAAAATCAGAAAATCATGTCCATGTAAAATTATTTTTGACTGCAAATTACAAGTGATTTACTGGATTTTTAAAGCTTCCTTACTACTTTATTAAACTAAAATCAGACAGAATAAGAACAAACCCCAGCCAAATCTGAAAGAAACCACTTTCTTTCACTCATTTTGGCTTCTTCTCAAAAGAGGTTGATGGGGAACTATGCCATGTACTCAGCTAAAGTAATAAGTTTATTATTGTTTTTCCCCATGAGAAGAAAAGAGAGGGTCACAGTAAAATGAAGAGTTATATTAAGTATCATGCTCAGAAGCTCAAGCTTTTTTTCTTTTCTTTTCAAGCAATGAAATTACGCCCCTGAGAAACATGTAATTGTCAAGGAGCTTTAATTTTGCTTCAGAGCAAAACGTCTTCAAATATGACCACAGGGTTCCTGTCACTGACCGCTGAATAGAGCTGTGAACACTAACTCAGGATGGTGACGTCACTTTTACCGTCAGTAAGAGGACATTTGTGCAAAGTTATAAGCAAGGACATTAGGATTTTTTAATGTGCTATATTGTAACTAATGACTGAGCACTGGTGTCAGTGCAGTACATTTATCTGTTTTCAGATTAACATAAGAAAGGGTTTCATTAGGGATCTTCTGAAAAATCCAGTAGCCCTGGAAACTCCAGTTTGTTTACAGCCAAGGTCAGACCACGTTACGGGAACAATTATTACTCAACCCTCGCAGCAGGGTTCAAGATTTGTTGCCCCAGAAAATTTGGGTATTCTGTGTTGTGTCACAGTGAAAATCCATTTGGACCACATCTACAAGCATCAAGACCTCCTGACAGGAAGTCATTTTTCAGGACTTTTCCAGGACGTTTTCACCCCCCTCCACACACACACTTTGCAGTGTCCATTTCTACAGTTGTGTCTTATTACATTTTGTACATTTACCCACATTGCTATGTTTATGCCTCTTCCGCCCCAGCGGTCTGATTTACAAGATGTGCAGTCTATAGGGATGTAACAGTGTGAAAATTTCATATCACGGTTATTGTGACCACAATTATCACGGTTATTTTTATTATCGCGGAATTGTTGCAGTGTGCTCAAAATGTTCAAAAAGTACTTTTACACACACTTGAAATCATTTAACCCCTTCAATATTACAATTATAACAGGTCTTTTGTCTTTTTTGTCAATAAAGGTGTCAGGAAGTGTCCTTTGAGTAAATTTTTTCAGCCTTTTTTCATGAGAAATAAAAGTAAACAGTTCTGGCAATTATTTGTTATTTGTTATTATGTTATACATGTTTAAACAGTGTGTAATTACAAGAAAAGAAAAGCTGATTTGAACTTAAAACAGGATTCTCTTCATAAACAATTGCAAATGAACATGTTCAAAGTTTTGAGATGACCAAAAATAAACTTAACCTATTTTACATACACTCACAATTTTTGTTTGTCTACAGCACAGGTGTCAAACTGATCCAGTAAAGGGCCACTGTGGCTGCAGGTTTTCATTCCAACCAAGCAAGAACACACCTGATGCAAATTATTCAATCAGCTGGATTGTCTTTACACAGTTGATTTGTTGGATCAGGTGTGTTCTTGCTTGGTTGGAATGAAAACCTGCAGCCACAGTGGCCCTTTACTGGATCAGTTTGACACCCCTGGCCTACAGCATTAGTGTCCATGTTACAGCTGCCTATCTTGGCCAGGACACTCTTGAAAAGGAGATTTTTAATCTCAATGAGTTTAGTTTCCTGGTTAAATAAAGGTTAAATAAAAAACAGCTCATTAGACCATGCCCAGGCGTTTGTTTACTGACAATAGTCCCTGAGGCAATTCCTGTCCAGTTAGCCCCCTTCCATGACTCTCCTCTGGTCCCCCTCTCCCCAGCAGATCTCCACATTTCCTCCTCCAATGTTTGGATTGATGAAATCCATAACACACCAACTATTATGGAAAAAGAAGATCAATTATGAAATACGGAAAAAAAAAAAAAAAAAAAAAACGTTGAATAAACGGCAAAAGAACGGCAAGAACACTCTCCAGAATGATACTAATGCTATTATTTACAACATTTATACATTATTTACACAGAAAATACTGATAAACCACCTATAATTCACTCAGATATGGCTCTCTGAATCTTCTCACTATCACTTTCTCCGGCTCAGTCAGCTCACTTACTCAAGGAGTTACAGTGGTTTTAATCACGCATGTCTTTTTCTTCCGCAGGCAACAGCTTCGTGTTTTAGACAGAGTGACTGTCTTCAATCAGTTTACCCTTGGCATCCTTGTAAAATACAACATTCGACCACTTTGTCCATTTCGAGGGGGAAAAAACCTCCGGTTTAGTGTCTGTGCGGGCACCAACCGCCATAACTTTCACTCTCAGAGGCCAAACATTGCAAACTGCGCATGCGCGGTTCCGTCTGTGAGGGACTACAGCTGCTTTACCAAGGCGCAGACACATAGTTCTGGCTTCCCCAGGCAATGCGCTTCATCACCGCGAGTTATTGACACAGTGTGCTAATCAAACGCGATTTACCGGTAATTAAAACAGGCCACAGTAATACTCACCGTAAGAAATTTTACAGCGGTTTACCATTTTACCGTTAACCGTTACATCCCTAGCAGTCTAGAGCTGCAACAAATCTATGAAATATTGTACATACTCTGACATTCTTATAAATTATGACCAATTCATCATAGAATAGCGGAATGACACCCACAGATTCCAGTGTCACAAATCCAACTGAAATTACAATATTGGTGTGGGCAATTCTCGGGTTAATCTAGCCTTTTATAAAACAAGATTAGAGGTTGATGACCAATATCTCTAGCTAGCTCCACTCTATCATATTGAACTTAAAATGTATTTATTTCTAACTCTCGGGCATAAACATTGTCTGCTAGCTACCTTTTTAGTCTGGCTTTAACGTAGTGTCTCACAATTTATAAATCTATGGTTTATACTTATTTATTTTTTAATCTTTATTCACTCTGCTTTTTTATAAATAGATTTTGTTGATAAACTGTTTAAGTAGCTTAAATTTTATTTTGCCATTTTTTTATTATTTCTTTTTGTCACCATCATTTTGAGTTTTCATATTTTATTTCTTAACCTGCATTATTTTATCTACTCATATTTTATGGCTAAGTGTGCATCAGTTACCAAGTACATTTTTATGTCATTTCCTATGTTTGATTTTTGTCCACCAACAAGGTAGAAGGAAGGTAAATAATTTTCCAGGTTTTTTCAGGTTTTCCAGGACGCATGGGAACCCTAATTAATTATCCATACCATTTATCCCTGTACGGGTCGCAGGGGGCTGGAGCCTATCCCAGCTGACAATGGACAAGAAGCAGGTTACCATGGACTCAGACCTTAGGGCACTTCAGAGTCACCAATTAACCTTACAAACATGTTTTCAAAACAATGTTGTCACGCTCCCCCAAGAGGTGGTCAGCCGAACAGGGGGCAGAGGTGGCTACAGCATACGTCTGTGGCTGTGTGAATAAAGGAAGGGGTGAAAACACCAGTAACATGCCGAAGCATTTGTTAACACAGAATGGCATTAAGTATCAGGAGTGCTTTGTGTTTGAGGTTTTTGACAAAGAAAAATTAAGTCTATTTAGTTTTAGTGACACAGAAATCCACAGTAATAAGTAACGGAATTGATGCGGAACTGGATCCATCAGCAGAATGATAGTGGCATTGATACCAATAAAATCTTATCAATTCCCACAACTACCTTTGATATCCCAGGATAACACGATGGGTAAGTCCATATTTCAAAATTCTTATTTTTAAACATACATTTATCTTGACACACCAGATAGACTGCTAAATATATTTCTGGGCAACCGACCCTAGAAAGTGTTGGAGGAGGGTAAGGCTGAACAATTTTAGGAAAAGAGCTAATTGTGATTTTTTTTCTGGCAGATATTTCGATTTCAATTCAATTCACGATTTTCTTCAAATCAAGGTTCAATGCAATATTTACTATGTTTACAGTATAGACAACAGTAAGGAAATCAATGATCAAAAACACATAACACATCATTCATCATCCAATATTGATGATAAATAATCTGTTTTCAATATTTAAGCGATACTCCAACTTCTGCTCCAAATGCAAATTTGTAAGATAGTATGTGTAAAAAAGTTGACACAACAGCTCCTGGGTCAGTCCGGAGTGCTGCAAAAAATTGCAGCTTTGGCAATCACATGATTGGGTTGTCTAAAATTGCGATATTGATCCAAAAACAATAAATCTTTCAGTCCTAGAGGGGGGCAGAACCTTTCAAAAGCAAGTCTAGAAGGTGATTGGATGATCGTACTGTCAATCACATTATTACTAGCAAGCAGATAATGTAGTACGCAGGCGTTACTGAGCCAGTGTTAAATACAAAACATAAGCCACTCAGTAGAAATTGAGCAAAAAAAAAAAAAAAAAAAAAATTTTATTGAGAAATGCTTTCAGTGTTTGTTTGTTCTTCATCTGATAAAGAAATGCAGTCCAGATCTGGAGCTCTTAGCATCTATGCTAATCTCTGTACGTAGAGTCACTTTCCTCTACTGTCTTGCCCATAGCGCCCACCTCTTCCTGCTCTAAAGGACACTGATTGGGCCATGCTGCTTTGGGACGCTCATAATATTTGTAGATTGGAGCTTGTCAAGATGAATCGCTCTATTACAGAATTAAATCAAGCAGATCCAGCTGCTGCGCAAGGTTAGGTTACATTTACTCTATGGACTTTCTTACTCACCCACTGAAAACAGCTCTGTGTCCCACTTATGGATCCTGAACCCACTAGTTCAGAACCACAGCTGAGAGGAACTAACACAATAAGCTACAAAAAAGAAATGTTGACAAAAATAGAAGTCAGCATTAGCAACCTATCAGTGACCGCTATCATAAGGCTTGTGTGTCAATCTTCAATATATTGGAAAGACAAGCACACATAGAATAGTGCAGTAAATAGTTTGTTCATTCATGGCCTTTTCCCAGTGTCTTCTTGTTACATTCCTCTTTCATCCAATGCCATCATGTCAATTTGTTGCTGAGTGATTCCTAAACATGATATAGTGACCATGCAAAAGCTTGGCCCATACAAGTTTTTTAAAATCTTAAAAGATTTTAAAACTATTAAAGTATGTTACAAAATGATCAACACAAAACACCACACATTATCAAACTCAATCACCAAGAACCAGGGCCTCTTCTACAACCTCTCCCTTTGTCTGATAGGTCATAGCATGTTTTGCAGAACACTTTGTATAAATAATTGTGCCTTTACTAGAAATCAACAAGTTGATCAAAAATCATGTCGTCTGACCTTGACAACATCAACCAGTTGTTTATTTGTATTGTGTCAATTTATAACGAGTGTTATCTCCAGGCACTTTACAATAGAGCAGGCTAAAGCTATACTCTTCATTTTATAGATACATTTATTTACATATATAAATATGCATATACTCACACTTATGCACATACACATATACATACATACAGGGATGCTTCAATGCAGGCAGAGACAAAGGGACTATAATAATTTATGATTGTGACAAACCCATGGACACCCAGATCATAGATTTGTACTCATCATATTTGTCTCTGCTGAGCATACATTTTTTGAGGTTAGCCCCTTGAGATGTAGCATCTTGTCTTCAAGAGGGTCCTCATGTCTATATGGTGTTAAAGGTATTTATTGTGGAGGTATAAACAATAACAGCCATGGACTGGGAGGTCATTCGAATGTTAACATTAACATCTATAATGATCATACACTGGAGAAGAAAGATGTTGATTAATATAGCAGCATCTAGCTGGACTGCCATTAAAATGGGTTTAACTGGACTAAAAGAATGAGCTAATGTTAAATGATGTCATTTCTGTTGATGGTTGATGTAGGATAAAGCACTTGAAGTTGAGCAGGTCCATGGCAGCAGGTCATTCATGACTGTTTGTCAAGGCCACACTAATGTGCTGTGAAAAAGTATTCGCCCTTTCCTGATTTCTAATTTTTTTTGCATATTTGTCACACTTAAATGTTTCAGATCGTCACACAAATTTTAGTATTGGACAAAGATAACCTTCGGTCTCTTCTTACATTTATGTGCTTCCGTCGGTCTCCACTCTGCCATCTTGTCAGCAGGCGTGGTGAATTGTGGGTAATTTCTCATACTCCTTCCTTTCAAGTGAGGTCCTGGTTTATCTTCATTTCAGGGGCTGTGTAGCCCTTCCCCTTAACTTTACAGAGAATTGGGGTACCTCTTCACTCGACGTAAACCAAGGGCTAAGGGGTACAATTGGGATTGACCTTAAGTCATTTGTTACTTTAACTAGAGCAGCCTCTGTGCTATGGTGAGTTCTAAATCCTGACTGAAAATCCTCAAACAAGCTGTTATTTTGAAAGAAGTCACAAAGCTGATGAGCCACTACTTTCTAAAGGATCTAAACGGAAGGTTTGATATAGGCCTGACAATAGAGAACAGATGAAAGGTTAAAATAATAACAGGAATAACAGAACCAGTTTAGTTCAAAGTCTGTCACTCTTTATTAAACACAACATGAATCAACAAGTGGAGGGACATGCTTCCAGTTCTAGCTGCCTCTTTTGAAAGGATGTTGGTATATCAAACATTAATATCAAAGCATTAATAACTCTTGGCCAGGCCATGATCCTAAGAAGCATTACATTTGGGTGGTACTCACACTGCTGTGTGACAACTAAAACCTAATCTCCAGACCATATCTGGCACAACATCCTTCCTTTAAATGGTGACAACAGCATTATCTAATTCACACCTCCTTAAACACCAGTATGAGCTATACTTGACATGTTAAATCATGTCCTGTACCAACAATGATTCAGCAGTTTGTGTTTTTTAGGAAATAATCATTTTTGAGTGTATTATGTCGATGTGCATGGGAAAGGCAGATAAAAGGTGTGGTTGAAACTGTTTACACACCATTTCTGAAACTCTTGTAGTCTAAAGAGGAACTGACCTTCAGGAAGTTTCCACATCACTTCTTCTTTACATCCACCAAGTTACTGAATTTCCCTCAGAGATCCTGACTAGACACAAAAAGCAAGTGTGACAGTAAGTGAAGTGGACCATTATTGACACCAAATTACAACAACATTTAAATATTAAACTTCAATTACTTTTGCTCTGAACATGGAAGAACAAGCGATAATTTAAAAAAGTGTGTGAAAACTTCAAGTACCTGAGACTAATGATAGATTGAAACAAGATTAAACAAGCCACGACACGCAGCATGTCATGAATGAGTGTTTCTTTTTTCCCTGCTTGGCTGTGTTATGCTACTATAAATTCCACATTTTCTGACATTGTTATGTAACAGTAAGAGAATATTAACAATATGAGAATTACTTAAAAATATCAGCATACATTAGAAAACATGACACCATAAAATGTTAAGGAGGCATCGTTTCTTTTATCCGGCTGTGGATATATTGCCCACTTATTGAAGCTAATAAGAACAAACAATAAGTCAAATCTGATTCAAGTCAAAATACAGTTTATTTGACATGGTGAAGATGTCAAATCAATAAAGAAGTTTAATAACACTGGTGTACAGCAGTGGTCACCAAACTTTTCAAACTGAAGATCCCTGACAATACTAATACAGAAAGCTAGATATATCCACCCAATTTCACTGAGAAGCATGAACAAAAAGTAAAGTTTCAATGATCATTATTTCATTCTGACCACATTTAAGCTAGTAGATACAATATCCAATTCATCAATTTGATGATAAGAGGGAATAAAATACAGAACCAGTGAAATTTAAAGTCACATTTGCTTTCTACAACTGGTGCAACCTAATACGAAGCAAAACTTAGACTTGTTTTAGCCGTCTAAATATCTTGCAATTACTTTAATCTAATAGGATAAAAGAAGGTCAGTAAGGCAGAATAAATAGAATTAACTGATCTATAAATGTCACAGATCCATAAATGTCACAGAAAGATCCACCCAAGGGCTGCCTTATCATGGAAAAATTCTAATCACGATTATTATATGGATGTCAAGTTCATGGTTATGAAACATGATTCATCAATGATTTTAAAACATGCAACACATGCTTTCATTAAACGTATATGCTTTTGACATTTTGAACATAAAAGATCAGGGTAATACATAGAAATATACTTGTAAAAATACAAATATCTCAAAATAATGCGAATAATAATATAAAATGAAAAAAAAGGTCAACATGCCAATCTTCATAGCTCAGTTTTCATAATTGTGAAAGGCAGAAATTGTAATCTCAATTAATATTCAATTATCTTAAATATCTACTAGAAATATCCAAAAGATGTACAGGTTGGTGATCCCTGGTCTAGAGTGAGCCCATCCTGATGAGCAGAACAGCTGTGGCAGTAAAAAAGCAGATTAAGTGAACAGCAGACTCTGCCTGGATATCCTGAATAGACATATAAACATAACAAACAGGATATGTGGTGATTAAGCTAAGGTTTTCATCGGTCAGGATGTGACTCAGTTAAGTGTTTTGCAACACTTGAGGCCTCCTGTCAGTTTAAGGTTGGCTCTGTGTGATGTCAACAAACCAGCCAGACAGCAGTTTGCTCGTCTGGGGTTAGACTGGGTAACAGCTACTGGTTGTGAATAGACCTAAACAAAATATTTTTGACAATCATCAACAAAATCTTGTGGGGCATTGTTGTAAAGGTGACTTCAGGAGAGCAGAAAGATACATTTCTTGAGAACTTTTTTAGAGTGTTCTGTCCACTTTACTAAAAAGTGAAGTCTTTGTTTTCCTATAATTTGCTAATTGAAATGTTGAAAGTCTTAGTGAAGTTCTGTACTCTATATACTCAACTCAGTCAACTGCCAACTGCCAGGGCCTGGAGTGTTGGATTTTTGGTTTTCTGTTTCTCAATCTGTCCAGGACTTTCTCGTGAGCACCAAACCCCAATAATGGTTTGAAAAGTTTTCTATACATTACGTACAAATGTTCACTCTGACTTATGAGTGACCTGGTAAGACCTTAGAGCAGGGGTTTTAAAGTCTGGAAGAGTGAGCCTTCCCTCTCTGTGTAAACAGGAATCAGTGTCGTCAGGGAAAACGGTGATGTGCAACACATGCACAGTACTCTTTCGGATAAAGGTTGTACGCGCACCTAGGAACTACAACAACAGCTACCGAGCAACACGTGTGGCCCCAGAAGCGTTACTGCGCAGATGCGTATTGTAACACTGCTGTTTCACTGCAAACCTACATCACCAACTACTGGCCTGGCATGTGTGCTATCGCATTTTCAGTCATTCTTGCAGATCCATGTGAACACGCATCGTTTTCACACCATCTTTGTGTGAATGCGGAGCACTTTTGAAAATGTAAAGGAAAAAACTTTTCAGTTTCTGCTGAAACAGGGCCTAAGCATGAAATGGCTGTTGTGCCCCCCACACAACCCCACACACGAAGGAGGTTTTAAGAAATATTATTCTAACTGATAACTAATTAGTATTTGTAACCATTATTAACAGTGAAATATAACACTCTTAACAATGTTTTTTAAACATCAATGTCTCATCTTTGGGCATTTCCATAATTTATTTGTATTTATTTGTTTTTGGTTTTTTGGAAAACAATTTTACATCTTTTTTTTACAGCACTGTCTTTTCTTAAAACAAAAAAGTGTTTGTTGATGTACAGAAACTGCTTCCTCAAAATTACTATATTGTATTTCTGGGGAAAATATTTAACATTATTGCCATGAATAGCTGAATTTGGCTGAACATTTTTTGATGGCTTGTTTTTCTCACTTTGAGCCCCCCTGAAGTCCTCTTGCAGCCCGCCTCACAGTGTGAAAACCACCGTTTTAGACGTCAGTCATCAAGGTCTGTGTACTCCATGTCCATCACTTGAGTACATGATATCTTGAAAGCACTTTAAGAGTTTTTCCTCAAACTGTGCACAAACATCCACTCTGACGCCAAGAGGTCAAAGGACAATGTAATCGTTGTGTTGTTTTGTGTTGTGTTGGTAATGTAAAAGCTGGAAATTATCTGTCATGCTTAATCTTTTTTTCCACCTTCTTTTTGCATTCTCAGAAAAAAAATCTGTTGCACATCTGATATCTAAGGGCATCTATTTTCATTCTACCATCCGGCCTCACTTTAGAACAACAATTGATATAGATGATATTGCCTGAACTTTGGAAAATAAAATATATGTCCAAAAAAAAAATATGTCCAAAATATACTGCTGTTTTAAAAAACCTGATATAACGCCCAGCCCTACAGTCAATCGCACACTTCAAAATCTGATGTGGGATTCATTTCACTGTTTCAGAAATTGCTATTGGAAAATTCAGAATAGCCCACATGCTGTGGTTTAGGCACCCCTGGATATTGATGCTTTAAGATTTATATGATCAGTTTCTGATTAGGGGACCTTGACTCACAGAAAATGTAAATCCCTCTTGTGGAGTTGTGGATTGTGAGCAGTGCCCACAATCCACAGTGATGCCATTACTCACACAAATGTAGACAACGCAAAGAGTGGGTAATTTCTGACAGGCTGAATTTGCTAATGAAGCCTGAAAGACAGAGCTGTTGTATGAGCTGCATGCTGTAAATGAGGGACCATAAAGGAGTCAGTGTGAGGGAGCTCCACAGTGCTCGGCCATCAGCCAGCTGGAACCGTGCCCTGAGAGTGAAGAGGAGTGCTCGTTTTTTTACGAGACCTTTTTAAGACAAACAAAGCCTTTGAAGGCAGCTATGAAACGACATCACTCTGAGATCCTCGCAGAGACATTCTGAATGGGTGATCTGCTTGTCTGCTTTGGTCTATCCTCCAGGTTTTTATTTGTGTAGGGTACAAAAGTGATCATGAGCGAGGAGAGAGCCTTTACACCAGCAGGAGCTGTGTAGGTAGGTGGAGGGAGTGTGAGTTTCACGGTGTGTGTATTTGTGTGCTTCTCAACAGAGCAACAATCGAAACTGCCCCCTCATTCCTCACTTACAACCACAATATTCCCTCCAGATGAAGATGACTCTCAACCAAACCTTGGTTCTTTACATATCCCATTACCTCTCTTTGGCTGATGACAGCACTTCTGTGCCTCAAACAAATCAATACTCCCATCTCAAAGCTGTATGAAGGAGATAACTCAAGTTCACCATGAGGGTATCATGTCTTATAACACTTTGGCTTCATCCTCCAAATGCCTGAGACAGTTTACCATTGCAACATTTTCCTCAAGCTGACATGCCCAAACCTGCACAGTATGCAAGCTAGAAGATACTCAGCACCACCTCAGCCCTGTTCCTCATCATGTGACCTAAATAACTATGTGCACACATACAAAAATAGGCACAGCTACATTGTCATGTTTCTCCCATGGCCACTAGCGCAACAAGTGTGTGCAATGTGCCAGCTTCACAGAGTTTTTAACACAAATGCTTGTTGGCTGGTCTGGCTTAGCTGCTCACAGTAAGAAAGACAAAACAGTGTGTACTCTCACTCGCAGTCACAAACTGGCTGTGGTGACAGACTAAATGTGAGCAAAGACATTTGGTCCTCTTGCTGATTGTGCAGGAAAACAGTGTAATATGGACTGTTACTGAGCCACTGCAAATAAATGCTCCATCCAACCTCTTCTGTGCCCCTCTAAAGGCAGCGTCCAAAATAAGGCCTTTTAAGGTTAATGAGTTTGAGTTTGGAAGCATTTCTGGTGTGTCCAAATATTTTGGGATCGTGTATCATGCTCTGTGAACACCGTTTGGCATGAGAGAGTGGAGAAGAATTCCAAAGCCTGACGAGCAGCTCCTGTTACTGAACAGCATTGGCTTTATGGGAGGAAAAAAGGCACAGTGTTTATCTGGGTGTGTTATGGTGTACCAGCAACACCAGATAAGATCATGAAAGGAAGAGATAACACAATCTGACAGCGACTGTGACAGACCAGGAGGAGCTAATAGCTTGGAGATGATTGAGCATTACCCAGAAATTCATGTCAGATCAAGAGGTCTGAGGGATAGTGTTGAGGGAGAGGGAACAATCAAGAAACCGAAACCTCAGAGCAGAGGCATTTTCTGTAAATGCTCTAATGACTTTTATCAAAAGAGTAATCAATCTCCTAAACTACTTCACAGTTTACAGGAGAGCTGTCGGGAAATCCATTAGGAACCCTGAAGACTGTAACCCATCTATAAACCAGTGGAAAAATACATCACTCTCAGATAAATCTTGGAATAAAAACTGACAGAACTCCTCTCTGGAAACATAAACTGTTAAAAATTAAGTGAGTGACTTCTCATTTTATGACAAAGCTATAACCTTCTGGCTGAACTCATGTTTCCTTATTATTCCTGAATGTAAATCATCTCATTTGTGCAGGGTCTCAGTTTCCCCTGACACAGTCCGTTACCTCAGTGACAGGTGCGCCTGTGGTGCAAACACACCAGTTCAAGCAAGTAAATGCAGCTGTTCATGTGGCCTCTTGTGAAACAACAAACATTGCACTCTATGCATCTCCTCAGCATAAAGCTGGAAAGATAAACAAAGACTGCAATTGGGAAACCCCTCAAAACTGCAATACAAAAACGCATTATTCACTGCCTCCTAAATACAGGCACAGATAATCGTATAAGGGGTCGTCTGACTGGACACCGGCTATAGGATGATTAAATCAAGTCTTAGATTAACTAGTAGCTTTAACATAGATTGTGAAATTGTTTAACATACACTAAGCAAAATAAAAGAAAGACAAATTATTGCCACTTAAAAAAAATACTTTAACAATATTAAACTGAATATGAAGTTCTTTTCTTAAAACCATGTGGTGTGTTATACAAATACTGAGATAAAACAGTGACAAATAAAGATAATTTCGGGGTATTCTGTGATTTTAATACACATTATACAGTTGTCAGAAAAAAAGAGATTAACAAGCTGAGACTTGGATGTTGTGTCAGTGGAGGCCATAGTTAGCTTCCTTGCTCAGACTGTACAAAAACACAGTGCTGGGGTGCTGTTAGATGAATGGTTTAGTCTGCATGACCCATGTAAACAGGCTGCTGTTCTTGAGGTTGACAGCCAAAGTTCAAGTCCAGTCTGTGGCTCCTATTTTCATGACAATTCCTGCCTTTACCCCAGTTTTAGACTATCCAGGCCTATCTCAAGAAAGACATTCAACACCCAAAATTAAAATCTGAAATCAAATAAACTCAGTGTCGTGCTATGGTGCCAAGCTGCAAGATAGAATGACTGAGCTGGGTCTGCAGATCTCTCACCTTTTGACGGGACAAGGGTAGGAGTGATGAACATCAAAACAACTGCTCAGACAGTATTTTTTATCAGAACAGTACAACACTTCTTCATTAAAATGAACAACAAAGAACAATACTGAAAGCATTTAGATAGAGAAGATGTTTCCACCCCTTTCCCAACAGGCTTTGGCGTGAGTTTGCTGTATGAATTGGCTTGCATTATGCACTTTACTTGGCGGCAGTAGTGGCTGCCTTCTCCATCATCTGGTTGTCCCATAATAAATGTGACTGACAGAACGATTGTCCAACCACCTTCCACGTATGTTTTCAGAGGTTCTTTCCTCTCTGAACACTTTCTATGGGCCGTTGCCCTAATGGACCAACGTAAATTACCCTCTATGGAAGAGGTCCCCAACCACCTGTGTGTGGACCAGTACAAGGCCGTAGATCACCAAGCCTCAGTTTAGACCACTTTGGTCCCCTGTCTGCCATGAAAACTTCCTTGCCTCTTTGATTGAGGCTGACATTGTTTTGCAAGGCATGGTGCACAAAGTGAAAGGTCTTTAATTGTGAAATTAAAAGCTTACAGGAAAACATTAAAGATTACATAAACCAGGTAGAAGCCTCTCTCTCAATACAAACCAGTTCTTGATTAAAATTCTTACCCATGCACACAGGCTGTTGGCCTTGAAATGGGCTGCCAAAGTTCAAGTCCAGCCTGTGGCTCCTTTTCCCCATGTCATTCCTTGAGTGCCTGGGTTTGTTGCAGCACAGACCATTTCTGAAGATAAGAAGAGATGAGACAAATGTCTCTTTGGTTCACTAAAGACTCATATTATGAGTCATTTTTAAAGCGATAGTCCAACATTTTTTTTGTTTTTGTGGCTTTCCTTACTCTCGAGTCCACGACAAGCAGATAGACACCATTCATTCGATTCTGCGTGCAATAACAAGTAAGAGACAGACAAAGATCACCCACCGCTAACTAGCTTAGCTCAAACGGTTGAAAGTCAATGGGATGTATTAGCCTGCCTCTGCCTACAGTCATCAGTTGTTCAGATATCATGTATCCCTAACATATTTTGTTCAGCTCTAGTGTAGACCTCGTTGCAATAATTAACAGTTACAACTTTATCTGGTTCTGTTTCAAAGCAGCATGTTTTTGGCTACCAGACCCTAGGTCAAGTATGAAACCAAAACTAACAATTACCTTACATAAGCACAATTTAGTTTCTTTAAAAAGCTATGGCTGTAAATTATTGATAAGTGCCTCCACCCCCACCCCCATATGAGCAAGTTTTGAGTATCTATATTTACAGACCGTTCTTGCACTCATTTTCTGACAAGACACTAAAAAAGAGTCAGTAATTGTAGTAAAAGGAGTCAACTGTATTCATTTAATGAAACATTTTGTGTCACAAAATGTCAGTCATTATTAGGATAATCACAGTGATGATGATTCTGACACACCTCCAAGTTTAATTTCCGAACTTGAACCCCCTGCAGCATATTTAATCACGCTGGTGGAGCAGGTATGTTCATGGAAGTTGTGGATCAAAATGTCTCAATTCAGAAGTACCGTAGAAAAAGAAATAAACATTCAGTCTGGATATTTAACTTTCCGTCACCAAACAATAGTAATTAAAGTAAATTATCCTTATTATAATAACTCGAGAGGTCAACAACACAGAGCAGCACTAACCTACATTTCAGACCATAACATGATAAAAAGAAAATGTAAGGAGTTTTCTTGACAGGTGTCGCCATTTTATGTGCAAGACTCTTGATTGTGGAAGTTTCTCCAAACAGTGAGGAAGTAACTGTGACACATAAACACGGCTGTCAACACTTACTAATTATTACCTGTAACTTTATTGTAGTAATATATAAAAAGGTGCTATTTAGAGTGTCTTAAACATGCGTGTTAAATTGAGGATGAGGTGAAACGTTTCGGTGACCTGCAGTCTCCATAGCTGAAGTCTTTGATAATTAGAGGAATAATTGCTCCAATAAAACTCTGCGTGACGTCTGCTCACCTACACCCACTAAAAAACATGTGGCGGGAGAGTAATAAGAAGTGAACAGGTCGGCATGTTGTGACTATAATTAACTTTGAGGGGGTTAGAGAGGGATATTTGAGATGAATATAGGTATTTGTCCCGGCGGGCTGAGCAACAAAGGGCTTGCTGAGGCACGCTTTCAGTGGCTCGTCTAAGGATGAACACCAGTGCTGTACGCTGACATTTCACACATAATAAAAGCAAACTTATGACCCAAATAGAGAAAGGCTTACCGAAACTTCTGAAGGAGATGCGGTGTTTTTCTTTTTTCATTTAAAAACTCGATAGTGGTCACAGACCCGAACATCTTTAAGTTAACGTTAACTTTGAGCGGCTCTAACGCTCCAGACACACACAAAGCTCAGAGGAGTCTGGTCACTCACCTGCTGGAAGAAATGGCGGGGTTATTCTTCATTAATAGATGCTATAATCCAGTATGTTCCGATACAGTTAGTACTGTCCAGCAGTGTGTCGGTACTTCCCTCTTTCCCTCTTCCAACATCCCACAGAGCAGCTCCACGGAGGAGCCGAGGGGCGGGGCCACGGCAGCGAGTCAGTCATCCCACAGAGACAAGCCCCGCCCAACAACGGCCGGAGGCCCGTGAGAAAAACTACAGGAGCCGCCATGGTCAGAAATACTGATGAAGGCGAAGTCCAGGTCAACAACTACAACAACTGCTACCATGGCTTATTAGCAGGGGTATTAAAGCAGGGCTGGGCAGTTTTTGGTTACTAAGAAGCAGGGGGGCATAAAAGGGAAAAGGAGGAACAGGGGGCCCTAAAATGATCATGTTATGAGTATCTTTACACATCAACGTGTTAACTTTTTGCCATAGGTCTCTGAAGATCAACTTTCTCTTCATAAAAATACAAGGCTTTCTCTTTCAAGTTGCCAGAAAGTCAAATTCAGGCATCTTTTGCATTCAACGAAAATGAAATAACATTATATAAAAAAAATAGCCCTTTTTGAACATTTATTAAAGGGCAGTGAACGAATAAATGGATTTATTTTGAAGATGTAAGACAGAAAGAAACATGAAGGAACAATCATGCAGCTACAAACTGACGCAAATGTAGAGTATAATACCAAAAGAAAAGCATAGCATGAAAAAAGCTAAACAATTCATGCTTTGGGTTACATATTTCAAAAGGAGTGGGCAGAAGTGTTATCTTAATTTTTCCCACCCCTTCTCGATCAGTTACTGACATTAATCAATCAGCTGCCTCATTAATATAAAGTTAATCTAAAGTTATAAAGTGCAATGATATTAATTCGTTCTAACATACTTCCTGTTTAAGTAAGTCTTAAATAAGTCTGTAGTTATATGAATGATTAAAAACAACATAAGCAGATAAGTAGCGACCACGTTGTTGTGGTCTAAGACCTTCATTGACTCATGTTTTTTGTGCTCATCATCAAGACTGTTCCAGAGTTTCATTCCACAAACAGAAACACAAAAACTTTAATCTTACATTAAGATATTTGAAATTATATATTTTCCTGAAACTGTGATTTCCTTCCCTTTTTAATCAACATTTTTTGACAGTAGGTTGTTCTGAGCTTTAAAAATGACTTGAGCTGTGAGAGACTCCACTAAATCCATAAATTTGGGTAATTTTTAATGTAACAATAATGAGTCTGTGTGATCCTGAAATCTAGGGTTATTAATGATCCTTATTGCTGTCTTTTGCAGAATAACTAGTACATGTCATGACATTTTATAGTTTTGCTTGTGGTCTGGAAAAAAAAGTTATACAGCAAGACAAATGTATATTCTGCACAAGTTTTGAATCTTTTACAAGATTCAATCAGAGATTCATGAGGACTGACCATACAAAAACATTTTCATTGCTTAAAATCATCCATGACAGAAAGTTTTGTATAGTCCATGGTTTAATTCACCATTTTTAAAAAATCATCTCAGCCAAATAGTCCACTATTTGAAGCTTACTTGTGTCTTTAAATTGATAATTTGGCTGTACTAATTGTAAGTGGTCTATTAAAAAATTTATATTATCATATTTTATTTAGCAGTTTGCTCTTTTGATGCTTAGTTTGAGAAACTTTGCAGAGCTGACTGGGTATAGTACCAAATCTGATGTTTTCATGGGCCCAAAATTTCTGTTAGCGCTACTGTTTAGAGGCCCACAACTACTCTCAAAGTCAGAGGACCACATTTTCAGAATGTTGAGCAGTGATTTTCAAGTGTTTTTTGGCCGAGGCACCCCATTAACCAGGTGAACATCTTAAAGCAAACCATATTTATACCAATGCTAAATAGCCTCTTTAACACTTCCTATTTTGTAGCAATATTTTTTTGTCTGAATAAGTTGTATTATGTCTACTAATTTAAGTGAAATTTGACATATGCCTGTATTATTTTTAGAAAGTGTATTTAAAAACAATCTGTCAACACAGCAGAAACTTCATAAATTTCATAAATTCAGCAGCAGACATTTATGCTTCTCAGATCATTATTTTTAGAATATGGTATACTGATAAATGGAAGAGAGAAAACCTGTTATTTCCTTCTGCAAAGTCTGTTGACTGTGAAAGGTGGTGATCCCTCACAGGTTTTATAGAGTATTAAATGTTCACATATATGCTGCCATATAAAAACACGAGTGCACCTTCACAGATTAAATAATACAATATTTTCAGTAATAATGCATGTTCGTAATAATAACAACTTTTGGTTGAACAAATTCTCAAGGGACACCAAGACTTGCCTCAAGGACCACCAAAGTGCTGGTCACACCAGATTGAGAGTCAAAAGATACTAAAAGGAAAAAATGTGTATGGCTGTCATAAGAGGTTACTTAATTAACTATAATATCTAAATTCAAGTACAAGAAGAGACATTTAATCTAAAAAGATAAACTCAGAATTCAAATAGTTTTCTTCATCAGTGCATAAGAAAATTTATCAGCCAATCGATAAGTGATATAATCTTTAGTTGCAGCCCCAATATAAATGATATTTAGCCATGCTGAATGTTAGGAAGTGATGGTTTTAGGATGGCTATTCATTAGTTTCTGTGATCCAGAAAATACAGCAAAGAAGACTTGTGCTGTATGACAATTTTGTCTGTTTTGTTACACAAAACGAAAAAAAAGCTTCAGAAGGGAGAGGCATCTGTGGGGGGCCACATGTGGGACCTGGGCTGCCAGTTGCCCACCACTGTATTAAACAATTATTGTACTCTTGTAGAAGTAAAGTTACTTTGGTAGAATTTGATTCCAGTAAAATCTGTGCTTCAGAAGTCTTCTAAAGTAATTCACCAACTTCATTTAAAATGTATGCCAAGTACTGAGTTATTTTACTCTTTGTTGCTAATAATATGGATTATTGGCCTGAAAAATAAAAAATAACATTGCTAAAACTTTAGCAAAGGTAGCCAGCAGGTTACTCTGCCTACCTTTGCTGGTCACTTCTTGGCTTCAACAGAAGTGAATTTTCAATTAGAGCAGCACTACTAAGGTTTATTAACAATAATGTTGGGTTATGATGAAAAGGAAAAGAAAATATGGCCAGAAAGGGGTAAACCTACTACTTACACTGCTATGTATTTCAGCACTTCTTATGCAGTGAAAATGTACTTACAATAGACTGAGAGGGAGAAAATTCTATTTGGCTCCAGGCTTTGAGCAGGGAGTTTTGACAGCATGTCTCATTAATTCTTACTGTTGTATTGGCTGCAACATTATATTGCAGGTAGTCTATTTTTTAAATGGATGAATCAGGTTTTAAGATGCACCTTATGCACTGGATTTGATGATAAAAAATAGATATTGAGTAAATAACTGAAATGTTCATGTAATCGCAGGGAAATTTGGAAATGTATACATGCATCTCTTCCTTGGTCTTCCATAGGAATATTCTCACGGATATCATGTTAGAGGTTGACCCTTTTCTAACAAAAGCACTTCTGTCTCCAAAACTATTTATTTAGGACTGGAAAAAAAACGAACACAAATGGAGCAGCAGTCATAAAATTATCTATAAATATTGACTTGGATTTACTTGGATTTTCACAAAAAAAAAAAATCAAGCATGTTGAAAATGGTATAGTTCAGTATATTCTGATTTCTAGCTTCTATATTTTAGTAAGTTGAATATCAAAGTAAAGCTTCAATTTTAAGAGCTTCACCTTTCTTTTTTTTTACCTATAGCAATGTGGCTTAACTTATTTGTACCACCTATGGTGAGTTTAAATAAGCATCAGTCATGCTGAGAAAGAAATCCCAAGATTTAAAAGTATAATTTCATGAAAAAAAAAATCCTGTTTTTGTTTCACAGCCCCTCAATACATAAATGGCACTGATAACTGACTTCAATAATGTCCTCAAACTGAAGACTTTTGTTGGCTTTTTAAAACAATGGTGACCACAATAGTATAGATTTTTTTTATTTTATTGTAATTTACAGATTAAATTATTTAACATTAGAATCAAGTTTTAAAAAAGAAATCAACAGTATTCAACAAAACATATTAACAAACTATTCTACAAGTGTTAAACAGCTAAGTCATTACATCATGATAATAGTACCCCCTTTTAAGGAAAATCAACTGTTTAAAAGTCATACAAAATAAAGAAATGTTATGATCATTATGACATTATGTATAATTCAATTCTTCATTCGTAAAGAAAAAAGAAAGAAAGGTCCTCAGGCACATAGTTATCACACACTCAGGTTTACAGTTCACTATGAGTCTGCAGATTAAAGCTTTCCTCTTCATCATACTGTCATTACCATCACATCTGATTCAGCAGATCTTTCCATAGATTCATCATCATCATCCATCATTGAGACATTGAGTCTACAAGAAAAATATAGAAATTCTATATATTTTACATCACTGCTTGCAAAGTTATTTCATAATGGATTTTCAAAAATATAAACAGGGGACGATAAAGAACAGTCGGTGGAATTTTAGAAAAGGAACATTCTAACAGTTGCTTTATTGTAGTTCTGTAGTTTGAGATATTTTATACAGAAAAAGACCCTCATAAAATATCTGACCCACACCGCAGGGAAAGAGAATACTAACTCACAGGTACAGTGCAAATGTGGCCTCATATTACAACCCATATCAGTCAGAGTTTAACACCAACATCCTTAGAAAGGTGCTCTTGACACACTGGACATACTTTAGCATTACTAGCAAAAGCCCTCAACATGCATGAGCAATCAATGTGAGGAAACCGAATAATCAATTCATACTGTCTCATCCAACAGGGACATTAATAATGTGGTGAATAGTGTTAAAAGTCACCAGATATGGTACTAATGAAAGAAAGAAGTGACATGTGAGTGGACCTGGGAAGAATGTTGATTATGTACATGTCTGATTTAAATAAAGCAGATGAAAAACTCTTTTTGGGTGTGTTTTTCCTTCCTTACATCTTTTAAGCAGTTTGGCCATTTTGAATATCATGAATTCAAAACTGAGAAATGCAGCTTGACTTGCTACAAAGAAGCGCTGAACATAAGAGCTTTGCTTCTCACGGAGGATGACTGTAAATCACACATTTTGTGTAAGACGGGGTGAGACTTCCTCTGCAGATGTTGAACCTCGTTTTTATGTTTTAGCAGCTAAATGTGAAAAAACAGAATCACAGAGGTCAAAGTCTTAACATCTTCTTTGTGCAGTTATATACTGATCTCTGATCAAATGCAAACATTTGTCATGTTGCACCAAAATTAAAAAAGGATTGACAGGTCATTTCTGGCTATTGATGACATTTCAGAATATAACCGGTAGAGTTGACTTCAAGTAAATATATTTCAAAACAGGTTTACATTTTATTCAATTTCATTCATTGTGTCGAACTGATCAAAAACGATACATGCTTTTTGTGTTAATTTTTATTACCTGTCACTTCACATTAACTCTCATTTTTTATGCTGCCCCCAACACGAATGTTTCATTTTTTGAGAAACACATCATGTACCATGTTTTTTACATTTATCTTTTGTAAAACACAGCAGTGGTTAATTTGGTTTAAAAAATAGTTCAAGATCAGAGACAAAATGTATTTTCTTTTTTATCAGGTAATTAAGCTCAACCAGCTGAAATTTCTAATAGCTTAACATTTTCATTTTATTTCATTTTAAAAACTTGAAAAATAAAGGCATTTTTCATCTAAGGTTAGGGCACCGAAAAATAACCAACAGTCAAGAATGACTAAAAATAATTTGTACTGGCCACATACAACTTTGTCTTTTTTCTTACGTTGGTGTCAATCACCAAGAAATAATAAATGCCTCAGATAAAACAAACAGCAGAGTGTCTTTTCAGATAATGTGTTGGTCCTTGTTTTCAGGGGGAAACAGTCAGATTTAGCAGTTGGTCTGTTCCTAAGTTAAAATGCTCTAACATTATGTAACGCTCATAGTTTCATTCTGTACTTGTCAGAAAAAATAAAAAAGGCATTTTAATCTTGACTGGCTCACACAAAGAGCCATCAGGCACTGAGAGGAAAGTGAAGATACTTTGTCTAAAAGGAACATGGCAAAGTAAATCTGTGAGTGCATGATCTGTCTTAGGACTCTTAAAGCTATTGTGGGCTTAGAATAGGAACTAATATGCTCAAACCCCTCCAATGACAAAGATTTTTGATTGTTTTAGTTTGTTCTCCTTCTCCTTTACAGCCCAGTGCATTTTTCTCCCATCACCCCCGATCACCCCAAAAAATGTAACTTTAAACATGTTGGTTTAAAGTTACATATTTGAAGGCCTCAGAGAGGCTGACGGTGTTGTTGGCTTTGACCATATGCAGAGAATAAGCAGACTGCTTAAATCCTTTCGGATGCTGGTGAGTAGAGACCATGATGGAGGTGACAGAACACTGTAGAGGAGGGGGTATATAGGCAGAGTAGAAGGGTCATAGCCAGGAGACTTGATGAGGTCACAGTTTGCTCATAGTTTGGCCCGCAGGGGCTTCAGGTACTTGTGGAAGGATTCATGGACCTGAAAAGGAAAGACGGTATGAAGCATTAGATGAGACTTAATACCAGACGTGCAAGGGTACATTTAGGATTTTAACGTCTCCACGCTGCTGATAAGCAATTTCTGAAACAGGCAAAACAAAACTAATGATTTTCAGACAGTATTTGTGCACATTATCCCAGGACAGGGTTAAAACAGTTAGGAATTTTCACTGGTTTTTATCACCTCCACCAAGGAGGTTATGTTTTTGCCGGCGTTGGTTAGTTTGTTTGTCTGTGTTCAAGATAACTTGAAAAGTTATGGACGGATTTGGATGAAATTTTCAGCAAATGTGTGGAATGGGATAAGGAAGAAATGATTACATTTTTGGGACTGATCCGAATCACCATCTGGATACAGGAATTGTTTAAAGGATTCTTTAACATTGCCAGATAGGACCATTTTCACCAAAGTGGACTGAAGCTGCTTGGCAGAGGTCTGCGCTCTCTGAGTGCTTTTCTAGTTTTTATTCAATTCCGATCATTTGCTTCCATTTCAGATTTTTTGTTTGTTTTTTAATGCTGGTTCTTAGTTTAGTTTTTATCTTGTGATGATACAAAGTCTCAGTGTAGTTAAAAATAAGGATACAAAAGTTTGAACTTATGTGGACAGTTAGATCATCCAAAACTGACTGACCATTTTTAATGTTAAAACTTAAGTACTTTTGTCCACAATTCATTTAACTTGTTATTTTTGTGAACACGCAATGCTGTGTCAGTTTTGATTTCTTAAGCAAATTATGATTTTATTGTAGTTTGCATATCATCGTTTTTGTTAGTTTTCAATTAATAATGACTTTGCCCAATTACCAAGGAGCAACTGTGTTTAAAAAAAAAATGGCTTTAACTTGGTCAGTTTTTGTGTGACCACATCCATCAGGATTTACCTTAGAGCCAAACAACAGACAAGAGCTGGAAATCTGCAAACTCTAGGTGCAGCATACAGCTTCAAGCCTTGTATAGAAACTGCATCATCCCTATCAAA
This sequence comes from Cetoscarus ocellatus, assembly GCA_037902135.1. Classification (NCBI taxonomy): domain Eukaryota; kingdom Metazoa; phylum Chordata; class Actinopteri; order Labriformes; family Labridae; genus Cetoscarus; species Cetoscarus ocellatus. The sequence continues at coordinate 1,090,367 of JBAMNC010001052.1, forward strand.
TACATAATCTCTTATTTATGTTTTATACCCTATTCTATACAAGTAATGATGTAATAAGTCAGATTAATATAAGTGCTTGTTTAACTGCTTGCCTAAACAGATGTAAAGCACAAAGAAATAAGTAAAAATATCAAAATAACTCGTCATGTTATTTCAGACTGTTGCAAAGCAAGAGCACTTCTTAGCAGACCTGACGTTGTCTGAGAGGATATACCAAAAAAGCAGCAACCGCTGAAAAGCAAGTGCAGAATTTTTTTCAGATCATGATGGGGCTTCAAAGCCGACTAGTTTGTGTGTTTGTTAATAAACCAAACTTAATTAACTACATATTACAGCAAGCAGGTTCTTGGGTAAGAAATACACCTCTTTCTTATCAAAGTGCAGTTTAAGGGCAAGGATTCGTAGGCGGGGTCACGATTGGATATTATATATGATAGATGGTCCACAATATTGATAATATTATGATACTGTGATACTGTAATAAACTTCATATTGCAAGACTATAACACGACATCAATCTGATAAAATGAGGAGTATAAAAGAATTCGAATAAGGTTAACTGTAGAATTAATGTATTTGTTCTGCAATTTGACTAATTTTTACAGGATCTGACAAAGACTGGTATGAAACAACGTTCATGTTTTCACTTTAAAGGCTGAATTAACAACATTATACAACAGAAAACTAATTGTTGTTATAACATACTTCTTACAATAAAGACATGAAATAAATACAAGAATATTCTTCAACTTGTTCAAGTAGACCTTAAAACATAGTGCTGTTTTTATATTTTTTATTTATGACCAAACATCAACACTAGGAGCCCTGGCATTGACAATTTGAGTGAACGTGCCAGGACAAAGATAAGTCACAATATTGAAATTCTGTACCACTCCTGTACAGCATGTAGTGCTTTTCAGCATCTTTTTGATAGGGCTGAGTGATGAAAAAATACCTCAGCTTTACTGAAAGTAATAGGTAACAACTGGGACATTATCTTAATTTTAACCCCGTGACCCTGACTGACCTCTGTAGCATTAAGAGGAGACCTGCGAGCCCACTCAAACATGTGCTCATACACGTTCCCATCATATCGTCCCAGGACTGAGTTCAGCTTGCTGTCATTGTAGTCAAAAGCATCAACCAGAGCCACCGCATTGGGCCTCAGCTGAGAGAGCAGCTCCTTCACACGAACTGAGATCTGCATCACCTGGGGCACGCTCAGCAGTCCAGCCTGGAACAAAAAACAAGAACGTGCCAGGAAGGAAAAATGTTTTTATAACATCTTTAAAAGATGAACAATTGACTGTGGAGCAAAGTGACTCTATGCTAGTATCTTATTAACCTGAAGGAAGTCGCCAGAGTTCCTTGTGATGCCATGCAGGGCGTAAAGCAGAGCCAGGGTGGACAACACTGTGTGGACCCCTGTGTCATCAATACTACGCAGTTTGTCAGTGAAGAGCTTCACTACAACATAGTGACAGTGGGCCTGAGGACAGAAAGAAACACCATTTATTTAGATAAAGTCACGAAACTCAAATCAACAAAAAATTGAAACAATGAAATGAACTAGGGTTGCTATTTTTGGACTTTTTCTGATATCCAATATGCCATCATTGACTTCTCTATACTTTTTAAGCCCATACTTATGGGCATATGCACACATTTTTTTTCACTGGTTGAACCCCATGTCTTTCTTGTACTCTAGTGTATCTCTTACTTTTATACTAAAAGTGCTGTCGGACAGTTACTGTGAAACCAAGCTTGATCTGCATATATGAGAGGTAAAAACAGTACTGGAAAAACCTGCTGACAAACAGTGAGCTGTGTACTGCAAAAAATATCATTGTGCCTCTTGATCATAGATCTTATACTTCCAAATTTCACCTCATCATCCAAATTAAACAACAGGTTTGCCTGTATCTGCTGATGTATCCCTCTAAGCTTTTATCAGCAGATACAAATATCAAGCAGTTCATAATTTGCTTCACAAAGTGAAATAAATGTAAAATGAGCAGAGTTAAAGTCCGACTTCAGGCATCTCCACATAAACTCAATAAAGCCTTTGAACTCCAGATCGATCCAGCAAATTAACCATAGATCTAAATCTGTGAGCCCCTAGATCTTTGAGCTCTTCTTTCATTACCACATTATCTCCTTTTATTAAGATTAAGATCTGTACTTACATCTGAGGCTCTGACCAGGTCGATGGCGCTGTTGTTCCAGGCGTCCTCCTGGCTCTTCCTGCGCTGCAGCTCCTGCTGGATGCTCTTAGCTGCCAAATCTACCAGACTACAGACACACACATCAGCCATAAATATCAACATCATATCATCTACATTGATGTATTAAAAGGTTGACTCATGAAATTAGATTTCATCGTGAATCAGTCACTGGATGTTTTATGGAGGGGACATGTCTAAGGGATCCTTATAAGGAGCAAAAACAGATGATTGCACAAACATAAATGCCCTTTTCTTTATCATTTCTCTAAACCTGAGTCTGGCTGAAAGGATGTTTGCCCTCCACCTGACTGGCTGCTCTGATGTTTGTGCCAACAGAACGGCTGACTCTTAAAGCCAAATTTAATTTAGCTGTGACTAAGGATGACATGAGTGCAGGAATTAGACCAGATCTAGGCAATCATGTCAGACAGAGCAATAAATAAACATAGCAGTATGGGTAAAACCAGAGAAGTGCTTAAAGTGCATTCTTTGGAAACTATTTTCTATCAGTTAGGGTAAGAAATAAGTGGATAGTGTGTACACATAAGGCCCTTCCTTTGAGAGCAAATATGTATATTACACAGTCAGCGATAAGCACACATCTAAATCCCTGTTTCATATTGGTAACAAATGGTGGGATTAAACAATTATAAGCCTGTGGAGGTTTGGTAAAAACTGAACCATCCTGCCTGAGTATATGATACAGTATCCAAATAAATACACACATAAAGTGTGAGTGTGAGAGTGTCAAAAAGGTTGACAATAAACAATGTAAGATAGTTTAACACCTTGAGTGATGAAACCTATATTAAAACTTAATCAACTTCACACAGAATGATTACATCCTGCTCTGGCATCTTACATGGCAGCTCGCAGTTTGTACACCTCCACCAGGCTGGCCAGGTCATTTACGTCGACCACAGTTGGTCTGGCAGCTACAGGCTGTGGCTGGACCCTCCGGTGCTGTGCTTCATTCAGGTAGGAGACAATGCCGCTCAGCTGCTGACCCGCCTTTGCCTGCCTGTAGCTCTTCACCAGGTATCTGCGGGGACAGAAGTAAAGTGGCCACAAAGGTGAGGCTTAAAAAGAGCTACGGTTGCCTTGTTTTCACGAATTGTTTGTTTTTACAATTAAAATCTAAATCTCCCGGTATGATCTTTTTTAACATCAGAACCAAATGATGAATTGGAATTTTCTCCCCTGGTATTTACATGATTTTATGTGATCATATAATCAGTTGATCGTTTCACTACTGTGTCAGTTTTGTGAGAGTTGCTTACAACTTTTTAGGGAAAAATCTTTAAGCTTACAAAATATCCTGTTTATATAATCTGTCCTGAAACTGTGGCTGCTTACATACTGAACTAATTTATTCAGTTGCAGCCTTTGTGCATTCAGGTTGAAGCTCATTATGGAACATCGACATTTAAGAGCTTTTTAAACATCCCTGCCTGGACAACAATTAACTTTTATAGACCAAATATAACAGGCAGGTTAATATAACTGAGCAGAAGACCACTTTGTGTGTATTTGTGCTGAAAGAGCTGACTTGGTACTGTATGTTCCCTTGATTTGTGCCTAAGTAATGATGTTGAGAGCGGCTAAAACTTTTAAAAAGTAATAATGAAAAACACTGCAATTTATATAATAACTATAAATAAGACTCTGTAGGGGGTAATGGTTTAGCCTGCTAAACAATTAGAGGTGCATCCTCTAATTGTTTAGAGTTGGATAAAGTTGCTATTAATATTTATTTACTGTGCATTTCTGCTTTACCTTGCAGTCTGCAGCATCATGACAGTATTCTCTCCCTCGTAGGTACATGTAGGCGTAAACTGGACATATATGTCAGGCAGCGCACTGCTGCAGGAGTATCCGTGGCCCCCACATGACATGCGGCACACCTCAATGGCAGAGTTGGCTTCCCATGTTGTGAAGGCCTTTAGACCAGCAGAGAGGGCGTGGAGCTAAGGGGAAAAGAAGAAACCAAGTGTTTTATGCACCCAGAGTTGGTTTCAAGTATTCTCTACAATAATGACCAGTACTATAGAGCGGTGTTTCTCAAAATGGGGGCAGCAGCCTCCTGGTGGGCCCTCAAGGCACTGCAGGTTGGCCACAAGGTTGATATAGTAAACAACAACCAGCGGCTTCGTTGAAATCTCTTTTTTTAATTATCATGAAATAATTTATTGAATCTTTGTTAAAGCTCAAAACTAACAGAGGCCAGACGATTTGACTTACATTTTTGCTTTTTTAACAGAAGCTGTAACAATTTTACTGCTGTAGACTTGATTGGTGACACTTACTTAAATATCTTACTATGCCACTTAAATCCTGATCATGAGAATAATCAATGTCTCCAAAGATTGTGATCTAACAAAAAGAAGTGCAGTCACAAAGTATAAAAAGACAGTATTACAAAAGAATAAAGTTCAAAACAAAGCCTTTGCATTTAAATTACTTGTTAGAAATAAAGAGATATTATGGTTGGATGAGGGTTTTTAAGGGCTCCGGGATGTTTTCAGGTTCGAACAGGGCTGTAATTTTCTGTACTTGGAAAAGGCTGCTATAGAAAATAGGTTGCTCCAATACATGTACTCAAATCAGTTAACAAACAGTGCTTATTGATTTTCCTTTTTTGATCATTTCCGCAAAGTTCAAATAGTAACCTTATTTCAAACACATAAAAGATGCTTGATACTGATGTGAAAGTGTAACAGGAAAATCTAACCAACAAACCAGCCAGAGTATTGAGGCTTATGCTGTTGGTAAAACAGATGAATTTTGGTACTTCATTTAATGCTGTGATTAAATTCACATATGGTGAGCAAAGAATTGTTCACTTGTTGATGTACGTTATCTTAGGCAAATGCATTCAATAACTTGAAACAAACTTAAAATCACACTGCATCTGCATCTTACATCTCATCCTACATGCGTTTGTTCAGTCAGTACCTCGGGTAGCTCACTGAAGTCCCCCTCATTGATGTCTCCGCTGATGCGGTGGTAGGTGTCCTTCATGTACTGGCCAACAAAGTTGAAGGCGTAGGCCATGGCGAGCAGGGGAAACAGTTTGTACTGCTGTGTCTGATAGTCCAGGATCTGAGGCTCTGGATCTCTGGGGGACAGAAACACAAGCTTTAATTTGTGGCTTTTGATAAAAGTTTGTTCCTCTATTTAAACCACTGTCTTTGTCCTTTGTTTCCTTTACCTGAAATTATGTGTAGATAGAGAAAATGAATCAAAACAGAATTATTTTACAAAACTTGATAAAAACAACAGCATAATGGGGTTAACTTGTTTATTCTCATTACACTGTTTTGTCTAAGAAAAAAAAAAGTGCATTTTTTAAATTTAAATTATTAGAAATGTAAATTTAAATGTGAGTTAAAACAATTATTCAAACCTGTTGTCAAGTTGTGGCAATAACATTTGGTTACACACATTCAAATAGCACACCTAGACTTTACAGAAGGAGCTGCTGCTCTATCCTATGTAACATTTTCTTGGTACTCCTTTACTTACAAAAGAAAAATAAACAGGTTGCCTTAAATATAAAGTCTTCATATATGCTGCAAGTTTTCATTAGAGATCCTCAGCTTGCATTAGCCTGGAGTAATGCACTGGTAATATTGCTGCTTAATAAGACGCTGTTTAATTTATTAATTCGTGATGACTGACCCTGGCCGGATTTCAGACTGGTGACGAACAGCGCTGTAGCGAATGGCGATGGTGCATGACTTGGAGAGGGCCCGAGCTGATTCGCCCACGATCATGGAGCGGATGAACACCATGGTGCCGTAGGTCAATTTAGCACTTGGGGGCTTCAGATAAGTTCCATCTGGCTCCACCTAGAGGACAAACAAGGTCATTATCACAACAGCAGCAGCAGCCAGCATGGTCCTACTATAATATGTATAATGAGTTCATTAAACACATCTGAACTCATGCAAACAGGCTGTTTAACTACGACACCTTGGCATATTTCATCAGCATATTCTCTCGGGGGATTCTTATGTTTTCCAGTTTCAGATAGCCGTTGTCAACTTCATTGAAGCCAAACTTGGGGCCGATGTCGCCAACCACAATACCTGACAGAGTGAGAGAGAGGGGAAACAGAAAATCACAATGAACAACACTGTTTGTCTAATATTCTTATCTTTTTGTATTATCTTCCACCCTATAAATCTACATACAAATATAACAGATAAACATATATTCATAAAAAAATTATATTTCTTCTGCATCTTAATATTTTGTATTCTTATCTCAAAATATTGGAAACTTATCCATATGTATTGTGAAAGCTACGTTTAAATTCTCAATATTCATATTTTTTGGGTCAGCATCATTTTTTTGTATTTAAATCCTGCATGAGTCGTTTAACTTCATATAATCTGTCAATGTGTTTCCTTCCGTGTTTATTTAGTACATTTTCTTTGGCAATGATAATCTAAACTTTTAATGAAGAGGCCCCATTATATTGAAAACTGAAATATTGAGGAGGAGAAAGTGGGAAAGAGGGTGCCAAAGGTGTGACTGAGATTAAAAAAGACAAAAAAAAGTATTGGGCAAAGGATGGTAAACAAGGGCTGTCTTAACCTCATAAAAGCAGACATGTTGGTTACCTGGCAGTGGAAGATGGGTCTTCATGTCTCGGAGGGGCACAATGAAGGCATGCAGACCGTGGCAATTCCCCTGAGTGTAAAGTTGGGCGAGCACTATCGCATGGTTTGAAGTCTTTCCAACTACAAAAGAGAGAAAGGCAGAGGGTCAAAGCCAGGCTTGAGGATGCTGAATGGCTTTTGTATAGTTTAAAGGAAAAAGTGAGATCTTGTGAAAGATGTTAGAATAAATGTTCTCATTAATAATTAAATTGCCTCTATATACTTGCAGAAATCCATATGACAAAATAAGTCTTAAGTAGCCAATGGAGAAAACAGAGTGAATGTACTCACGTCCTCCTGGCCACCATTTGATGGAGCTGATTGTTGGACTGTTTAAGACAAACTCCTGTGTGGCTGGGTCATACGTGGCTGTGGTCTCCAGACCTCTGAGGTGAGTGCCTTCAGAGAAACAATAAATCAAAGCCCAACAAACAACAAATACACAAACTGAGCACACGCAGATGAAATGTCAGAAAGAGAAATAGCTCAACATCAATAGAGTAATACTGGGATCTTTTGAATGTTAAAAACATAGCATTACTAATCATTGACTTGTTATAGATTCCATGTCAACAAGAAGAATCAAAGACTGATTATTGATAATTATAGAATTTACTCTATCATATAGCATACAGTCCAAAGGTTATATCTAACATGAAAGTGGACAGAAGATGTGAGTGAAAGACATGTTCGGCCCTCGACAATTTGAAATGTTGTAACTTTTTTTCAATGAAAAATACAGTGGATCATGGACAAAGTGGTGCACTTTGTAGGTGTTTGACAGATCTAAAGCATGTTTAACAGACACATTTGAAAAATCTATCCAAGGTTATACATTAAGCAAGCTGTTTGTACTGATCAAAAATGAAATGCAGGTCCATGGAGGGGTTAATCGGATCTATTTTACATGTGTTAGCTTTTTCAGCCAGATAACATGGTGTTAAACAAAGTCAAAACTAACAAACAAAAACAAACACCCTAAAACAAGCTATGATCACAGGGGCAGACAGAATTTCACCAACACCAAGGTGCAAACAAAAAACAAAAGAAACATGAGAGATGGTTTGTCTTAAAGGTTTACATGAGGTAAATCTGTGATTAAAGAACAAAGCAACAAATGACAGGTTCATGCCATACATTCATAAAACTGGATTTTGATTTACTGCTCTGTCTTAAGACCCCAAAAAATCTGTATTAAGACCTAGATGGTCATCTAACAAGAGCAGCCAGATAGATTTGACGCATATTTTTTTCAGTTCATTGGTCAAATCAACCTTTCCTCAGCAATCTTAACTTGTTTAAGGTAAGATGACTAGTGTTGGGGTTGGATTATGTGATTTATGCATGATTATGGCCCGACCCGACAGTCGTAGGTCTCAGGACCAGTCAGCCATGCAGATCAGTCGTTCCGTCTCTTGTAGGGTGTCATAATGACCAACAACAACAGGCCCGTCTGGGACGCCTCACAACAGAAAGTCTAGCAGGTTTGATTTTTGTCCTGCCTCCTATTATCTGTTCTTGACATTGACCAATGAGAGCACTTGGAGCTCTGCATGTGCGACGATCATGGATGTAAACAAATCGAGATTTGTGCCTTGAGAACTACGAGACAGAGGAAATGTTTGCAAAGCTCTGAAAAATAACATCCCTGCCCTTATGATGTGTTAAAGAGGAGCTACCAAAGACTGTAAACAGAGAAACAGTAGACTCAACATTGTGAGTGACTGCTTACATTTATCAGCAAACATATCACGCAACATCACATCTGTAAACACAAACAAGAGTACTGTACTCTAAATACAGTGTGTTTGTCTGCCGTTTTTTCGGTGTCTTCCTTCCACCGTCATCACATCAGTTTTCACATGCAGTCGGTTTCTGTTACGTAGTCTGTCATGCTCGTCGAGCAAGTAACTGTGTGAATTTATGGCTCCGTGGTCACCTAGTCTGACATACTGACCATTGTTTGTGACAAAAAAATCATGTAGTCAGACTTCAGCATAAGGCACATTTAGGATTCGTTAATAATCTGTTAGTCCACTTAAGTAGCCTTGACAGAGTGCACTCATATCAAATACGACTGAGGGCAAAGTCTAGATGGCCAGGAAGCTAAAAATTCCTGCAAGGCAAACAGCAGACTGCTCAATTTATTGCTGTTGGATTTTAAGTACAAAAATGTTGATAAAGCGTGCTAATAAAACTACATTTACTGTTAAGAAAACCAACATCTCTTTAACTAATAAATGTGAATATTAAAAGGCAGATGTTTTTGCATTGGATATAAGTTAGAGCCGATAATTTGGCTCTAACTAGGCAGGCTGCCAAGGTACACTGATGACCGCTTTAGTGTATTTGCCATGATTTTCTTTGTACAATTTTATGGGGAATGCAAATGCAGATGTCTCTCTCCCTCTGTTCACCTGCAGTTCATAGAAATCCTGCTACTACACAATTACACCAGAAGCTACAAAGTGAAGAGAGACTACAGTAGTACATTTCCTTTTAGAAAGTTTGATAGTGGAACAGAATCCATCCTTGTGTTGATCCTCTCACAACCCAGAGTTTCCAGTAGCCTCATGACTGTGTGAGGTGAAAGTGCTCAAACAAAGCTCTGTCCACGTTTTCTGTACTGGGGGAATTTTTTCATCTCTGTCACAATCATACAGAAGGTATGTCTTTTATATACTCCTAAAAAAAGGTTTGGAAATGTTATTTCAGTTCATTATTTCTCCCCTTTAATGGGAGCAATTGGTACTTTATATCGTTTGAAAGCCTGATTCGTCATCTTTACAATGTTTCCAAACTTTCTTTTTTAATGGTATAGTTTGTCTTTCATGCAGCACCAGGACATGAGTACTGACAGGGCAGTAAAGAGTTTTGTCCTTTTCTTAACCCATATTCTGTTGTTCTTCTAAATATTTCTCAGAAATATTTACAACAACAAGACAGCTTATTTGTGGGTGCACCAGATATTGTGGCACAATTTTCCAAAACGCTATGATTTCGACCGCAATAAAAAAAAAAACTTTTTTTTGATGACCTTAATTATTGTTGGCTATAGCAGAGAGAGGAGAGGTGTAACTATGAATAGACAGTTTAGGTTGACTTAAAATAGAGGCGTGCTGTGTTGCTTCAATGATGTGGGAAAGTTAACCCTACATCACTGAAAGGCTCTATGACTTTGATGTGGGAAAGTTAACACTACATCATTGAAAGGCTGGGTAAAAGTTGACTCTGTCCTTCTTGTCAAAATCGTTGTTTCCCATTAACAGAACTCACTGCCCTGCTGCTTATCAAAGAAGAAGACATGCTTGCAAAAACGGTATTTTTTTTTATATAGACTTTTTTGACTAAGGCCTGTGTTATGGACAGGTAGCATAGTGACACTTTATTTTTAACTCAATAAATAAATGTAGCGTGTTTTAAATAACAAAACCACAAACTGAGATTGAAACTACCTACCGGTCCACCAAATAACATCATCACTCTGTGGGAAACACAGACTTTTAAGATTAACAGTAAAACATTGTTATCTGGTCATAGTGCAAACAGCAGTATTATGAAAGAAGCCAACTAATACAAGCATTTTTCCTGTCAGTTACTGACAGCCTCAACAGGCCTGATAGTTTGGACTCTGGATCATTTTTACCGTGGCCCATCTCTGTCTGTGCGTAGGTGCCGATGATCTCTAGGTTCCAGGCAGGCATGAAGAAGCGGTCCATTTGCTCGGGAGTGGCCTGGTTGAGCAGTGTGGGCAGGAACATCCCCAGATGGAGATCCAGGGGCTCCGGCCTGTCCGGGTGCACACAGCTGGGCCACGCAGCACAGGGGGAAACGAAGAAAGGTGGTGATGCAGTAGAAGCAAAGAGGGTGAGGCATAGGGAATTTTATGGAAAGGTCAAATTATGGGTGAGGAGGGTGAGTGTTTTTTTTTAAATAAAATTATGGGTAATTACAGATGTGGGTCAAATCAAGAAGAAATGAGGGTAGAAAAAAGGGAGTCAAACAACAAGGGCAGAGTGACAGAGAAAAATCAAAACATGTCATGCATATTGGAGTTAATGTTATGATCATACAGTTACAATTCAGCTGAAATTAATTCCCTTAAATTGTTCAGTTCTGCCTCAAGTAGCTGCAGGTTGAATATCTCAGTTATGTGAACCTCAGAGAACCTTCAGTTTTTGGTCTGTTTCTGAATGCAGGCTCATCTCTTCAGTTTCAGATGAATCCCAAATCCTTTTGTCTAAAAAACTTATATGCTAGGTACTTATTCTTCAAAATCTTGAACATGTTGGCACCATACAGATCAAAACATACCATAAATACATTGGAAAAATAATCCGTGAATAAAATTATGACATATAAGGATTTAATTAAACCATATCAATTTGGTAATCAATTCTCAACTTAAGAGGAGTACTAACATAAAATGGATACTTTAGGCACTTAATTTAGCTTTAAAAGATAGCAGGGGTTTGATCGATTAAGTTTTGACAATTTTTTTAAAAGTCTTACTAGGGGACTCTTGTGAAAATACAGTATTAGTTGTTTTTGAGTTATGTCAAAAGATGTCTGTTGATGGTGAGGATGCACCAATACCACTTCTTCTCAGACTAAGTACTAGTTTGAGCACCAACTTTTAAGTACTCGCTGATTTCAAACAATTAAGAATACTCAAGAATACCATTACAGCTCTTAATAAAAGCGTTTATTCTCATCAAATGATCCTTACCTCTCCTCTTGACAGTTCTGCTCTAATTTTGTTTTTCTAATTTATGTTAAAATATCTCCAAACTGCTGACATTGCTCCAACTTTGCCCATACCTACACAAAAACTGAAAAGCTTATTTGCCATAAAATCATAATGACTGCACTTTAGCAATATGCCCAGATGGTTTATAAATAAATTGGCAAGGAAGTTGATAGTAAGGAAAGTAATTCATGAAAAAACAAACACAAAATGGACCTATAATCTCTCTTTATGTGTATAGCGCGAGAAAACAGAAATATTTTAGAAATCTGTCCAAAACTTGGTTTTAACTTAAAACACTGTGTATGTATTTGACAAATAAACTGAAACAAAACTTCCCTTTGACACATAATAACCAAAAAAACTAATATTATGAAAGGTCTCCTTTGGCCTTGCTAACAGCCTGCATTCTTGCTGGCATTGTTTTCATGTTCTTTCGAAAATGTCTTTTGTTATCGTGTTCCAAATAGTTTCTACTTGTTCGCATGGACTTGATTTTGATTAAACTTTTGTGTGATCAGTCTTTGAATCTACTAAATCCCAAATTTGTTCAATAAGATTCAAATCTGGACTTGGCAAGTCTATCAGTTCCAGTACTCCAGATTCCTTTTTCTTGGTCAAATAGATTATGCACATCTTTGAAGGAGAACATTAACCTTTGGTAAAACTAAATACAAGTTGATGGTAACATCCATTTGGCTTTGTTAGCGGACAAAAGCTTGTTTGGCCTACATTTTCTCTCACAGAGGTCTCTCACATTACAAAGGGACAATTAGGTGCTAGAGCTCAGTCTCATTATGAGCTCCCAGAGGCACGTACTCCTGCAGCACTTGATTTTGATGTGAGGGTGCATGAATAGAGCGAAATATGCTAACAAACAAGTTTTTATAGTACAGCTTCACTTCTGTTACATGTTCTGTAGTCATACCAAAGACAGAGTTCATCATTTGTAAACAGATGGAAAGCGATCATTGTAAATGCAAGCATCATGACCAGAGCACATTTACAACATAAAGACCAGCAGGAGAGTTGTGAGGGGTAAAGCAGCAGAACAAACTCAGCTAATACTTGAGTGGATTTTGTAAAAAACATGACAAAACTGATTAATAAATCAAAGTAAGGTGACATGTACTTGCCACAAATGACCATTCTTTGGTTAGGACATGCTACCACTGTTTGCCTAAGTAATTTGTACATGATTTAGATCTGTCAAGCACACAAAAGCAATCACAGGAGCAACTCCTGGTATTAAACTGTTTTCCAAACCTGTTGAACCAGAATGCATCCCTTTAACCCAAATAATATTTTTTGTGAACCAGGAAAAGGGAAATGTTGTTTCTTTTCTCCACAACAGCAGATAGAAGGTGTGTCTGAGGGCCTCACAATACAAATCATAAACAAGTTCAGGGCCGAGTCCAGGACTGACCGTGACCCATCTCAGTTTGGGCGTACGTGCCCATGACCTGGTAGGACTCTGCCAGAGGTATCCACTTCCTGGCCTGCTGTCGGTCACACTGGCTGTACAGGGTCGGGAGGAACATGACAAAGTGCAGCCCAAAGGCCTCATGATGATGGCCTCTATACATACTGGGTAAAGGGAGAATAATGGATACACAACTTCAGTACACATTTGAAGGTTCTCAGTATTTAGTTTTCTGCTTTATTCTCTGATGATGGGATCTCTGTGGCTTATTTTATCTGAAGCATACAACAGTGCATCTTGTTTGGTAATTGTTGCCTTATTGTTGAATAATGCAGTGACTTAGCAATAGCTACACTAACAAATGTGTAAAACATACTTGCATGTTAAAAAAGTACCATTTCTTATGATAATGATCTATTATATTGTACCAGATTATATAACAGGTGGAAGTTGAGTTTGCATACCCTCTGACACAGTTTTAATCTAATGATAAACTTTGCTCCTGTGAACTTTATTTGCTGTTGGGTCACACACACACCTTTAATTTTGTACTATCACTGTTAATTCCTAAACCATCTGATTGTTAAGTTATCTGTGGACTTGTTTTATCCTCCACAAGGATAAGAAGCGTATGATCAGGACAAAATGTAGCTTCACTTGCTTTTGATGTAAGGCTGCATGAACAGAACAAAACAAAAACAGGTTCTGCTCTCCCTATTCACACCCCAGCACAACTTCATCACCATTTCTGGACACTTGGAACATTGGCAGGCAAGCCACAGACAGAGGCTGCAGACTCCAAAAATGCCAATAAGCCAAGACACACAAATTGCACAAGCATCAGCAACAGCATTGTCATTGCAGAGTGAGGGCATGAGAAAGTTTTGCAGAGCAAAGTGGTGAAGTTAGTGGAAGCAAGACTGCCAGCAGAAATAAGTTGCCCCAAGAAAGACTGATGAACGAAGCCTCTTCAGATGTTAATTCATATTGTAAAGGCATCCCTGTTCGATCAGTGGTGTTAGCGCTAGCTGAATGGCAAACATTCACATCTATGGCATGGCTCCAATCATCTTTTGTAGCGGACTAAAAAAAAGTATCTTGACAAGTTATTGTAGGGGGTAAATACTCAAGCTAGCTTCCTTCTTTTCTCTTCTCATACATCAACTCTTTTTGTTGGTCTATCTTCCTGTTCAGCTGTACTTTGTGCTGGCCCAATCATGGCTGTACACATCCCAGTGTTACAGGTCAGTTTAATTAAATGGGCCCATACAGAATGTTAACATTATATCATTAGAATTACCTTTACTTTTACCATTAAGTCAATTTGTTCCATTTTGGGAATGTTCACATACTGGTATTTAAGGGTTACTTTTCCATTGAAAATCCATATCCTTTTTGGCTTTTTTAACAACTTTTAGACTTTTAATTCAAAATGTTATAAAAGCCTATAGGGCACTGTGTATGCAGTTCTACTTGTAACCATGAGAGGAACTTATACAGAGAATTTCTCTTAAGATGACACAGCCCAAAAAATAAAACTGCACTACATTCAGTTTTGTTGAAAATTGATAACGTTTCTCAGACTTTATAATAAGAATAAGATGCCTCCCCCCAAAACTTTGGATTGGAAAGTGATGTTTTTGAAAATGATTTTTTAAGTTTATGACCAGTACTTTTGATGTTGAAAGATATAACTGATGCAGAGAAAGTGGGAAAATATGTTAGTATATAATAAAATTGTGGGCATTCACTTAAGGATAAGTTCGGTTTCTACAGCTTTCACATAGTTTATAGAATGAAGTAGAACAATATTCTCACCCAGAAGGCTTTCCTGATCCAAACAGTGCTTCGGGAGATATTTAGATCCAAAATCGCGCGGCGGACATCCGTATAAATGGTAGCAGACGGGGCATGTATAGCGCCGCTCCTTAAACTGCATTAATCGTCCAAAAACTCATTAGTTTCACCAACATTTCATCATGGTCCGCTGGCGCTACTCCTCCACGACAGTCCGGTGTCACTTCACCCATGTTTTTGTGACTGTGCTGACCTCTGAACTGAAAAGTTTCTTGCCTCCGCGTCCTCCTTTCGATGAGCTCCTCATCTTTATACTCTGGCTCGAAACTGTAAAGACACCCATCATATTCAAAGTTTTCGTCCACAACATCTTCATCCGATAGATATTCGTCCATTTTGCACAAAACTGGATGAAGAAAGTTATTGTGTAGCCACCGCTCGCCGCTGAAACAATGAGCCGTACTGCGCATGCGTGCGCAACCGAAAGAGACTTTTCAGTTCAGAGGTCAGCACAGTCACAAAAACATGGATGGAGTGACACCGGACTGTCGTGGAGGAGCAGCGCGAGCGGACCATGATGAAATGTTGGTGAAACTAATGAGTTTTTGGACGATTAATGCAGTTTTAGGAGCGGCGCTATACATGCCCCGTCTGCTACCATTTATACGGATGTCCGCCGCTCGATTTTGGATCTAAATATCTCCCGAAGCACTGTTTGAATCAGGAAAGCCTTCTGGGTGAGTATATTGTTCTACTTCATTCTATAAACTATGTGAAAGCTGTAGAAACCGAACTTATCCTTTAAGTTGTCACTTTTGGGATGCAACATTTTAAGTGTGACTTTTTTCTTGATGCTGACACAGCACAATATAAAAAACTGCACCAGAGTTATTTCGAGGAATAACCACTGAAATGTTCCAAACTGTGTTAGCCCAAACACTTTTCCCCCATTAACACAAAAACTTATGTTAGGACAAACATGCACCTACTGTTCTGTTTTAACATGACTTGGATCTGTCAAACACATGCAAAAAAATTAACAAGAACTTCGACCACTGATTTACATTTTTGCACATTTGCTTTAAAACAGCCTTGTTTTCATGCCCAATCATTAAAATAACCACAAATTCAGTTGATGCTGCTTTATACAAGCATTATTAAGTTGTGTCTGAGGACCTTACACAAAAAGCAAGGAAATAAGTTCAGGGCTGAGTCCAGGACTGACCGTGACCCAGCTCAGTTTGGGCGTACGTGCCCATGACCTGGAAGGACTCTGCCAGAGGTATCCACTTCCTGGCCTGCTGTGGGTCACACTGGCTGTACAGGGTCGGGAGGAACATTGCAAAGTGTAGCCCAAAGGCCTCATTTTCATGGCCTTGATATATACTGGGTGAAGGAGAATAATGGATACACAAATTTAGCACACATTTGTTGCTGCTCAATGTTTATTTTTTTGCTGTATTCTCTGACAATGTAATATCAGTGGATGACTTTAACTTAAGCACCGGCGGGGCTTAAAGTACCAGAGGTCATTGCCAGTTGACCTCTGGCAATAAAAATAAGATGTCTTCCTTTGTAACCATTGTAGAGCATCTTCCTTCAACCACCCTACAATCATTTACTCATTCAGAGGGCAAGCAAGGTACTAATCTGATCTACAGTGGAAATTTCTGGGTTGGTAGTTACAATAACACAGCTGCCGTGAAAAAGTCACAAACTGCAAACTTTGCTTTAGAGACCCCAAGAGTTCAGGAATAGAGAAACCAGAAGTTTGACCAGAGTCTCTTTCAAAGCATGAACTGTTTGTGAGTTGTTTGTATCAGTGCTGAAAGCAAGGAGATTTAGGAATATGCTTTTCAGTCAAAGGATATGATCATCCTGAACTGAGAAATGTAAGTACTGAAAAAGTCTAATGCAATTCAACTCAAATCTGCAAGTTATTTTTTAACACATACATGTATTTAAATGCTTGATAAAAGCTTCATGTCTACAAAGTCAAGAGGTACAAATACCCTCTGACACACTTTCCTGGACTTTGCTCCCTCTGACTTTATTTGACTCAACACCACAAGGAGCTTTGAGTGTTGTACAATAACCAGAGATTTCTTAACCATCCTTTAGTTTTGTGGTCTGACAGGGCTATAGGACAGCTGTGAAGACATAAACATGACACTGATATTAAAAAGCAAAACTTTGTATGTAATAGATATATCTGTAATTTAGTTCTTATGTCCATGACATTATTCTTTTTAGATATGACTTTTGCCCTTTGTGTGCATCATGCTTTATAATTGTCAAAGTATTCATACGTTATTCTTAATGATGAGATAAGAGGTGACTTAACAACTTCACTTCAGCTGTTTTCATTGTAATATTGGCTACATGGTTTTAATAAATTAAGCTTAAGGTATCTTAAAAACAGTTCCTTTTGGTATGTTATCAGAATCTTAATTTTGATAAATTGCTAGGTATATTTAAACACACAAGAAGTATGACTTGTTTTGGTGCAGAATAAATACCTGCAATAAAAGATACAGAATAACTTCTGCTGAACAGCAATGTAAACAAAACTAGAAAAAGAAATTAAAGAACAAAATAAAAATGTAAAACTACTGACCACTCAAACTTGTGCACAGAGTTATAATAAATATTTTAATTCTTACTGGTAAGAATACAGCTTTGACAAGGGTAAATCTATCAATGATATCTATTTAAAATTCATGTTTGGACTGAATGATACACCAGCTCCTACTGAATTCAAAATGCATCAACAAACGCCCTGACCTTAGAGGACGTGCAAACTTTTTGTACATGTTGCACATCAGTAAAAACACAACGCCCGTTTATCATTTGATTGCAGTGTTAAAAATAGACAAGGTATGAAGCCATCACAGTTGAACTGTGTAACATCAATCGCATAAATGATATGACTCCTCTTATCATATCTGACAGGTCATAGTAGTTTATTTTATATCAAAGAATGTTTAGTAAGCACTCAGCACCAACAGAGAGTACATAACAGTGGGTAGGCACTGTGTTTGGGCCTTTATGTATCAGAGATACGTCCTTGTTGTTCATCGACTGAAAATGATAAACAAGAATCAAATGTCTGTTATTGAAATGTTAATTATGCTCAACCTTTTACATGTAACCTCTGTTTTCTATGAGGGTTAAAACACAATTTTCTTTCCATTTTGCCCTCCTGGAAACAAATTAGCTCACACCAAGGTGTCATGATTTAAAGTCCTTCAGCCCAATAACAGGATACAGTTTTACTCTTCATCATTTAGATCTTAAAGGTTAATGGCACAAGTATTTTCTAAGTGATTTCTAAGATATGATGAGATTTTCCAGCATGGTTTTAGAGTGAACATGACTGGACTGTGAGGAGCTTTTCTCCCTCTGCTCTACTGTAACACTGACTGTTCTTCATCTGAAGTCTGCTGTCGGGTCACATACCTCTTATAGCAGTAGATCTCCTCTGGATCTGCGATGCCATACTCTCTGAGTTTCAGGATCATGTGGGCACTTTTCCTGACAGCCTGTTCATAGCGCTCACTTCGGGACAGGAAGCTTGGGTTTTCTTCCTTAAAGTCAGGGTCATTGGTAACAATCGCCTCTACAGAGGAGAGAGGCAAAGAGATTAGACACGGGTCTCTGAGTACAGCTGAATAGGGATGGGAATCTAAAACCAGTTCCATTTGAGAATCAATAACAACTCCCTTAAGGAATCAATATCATGTTACTTATCAATTCCCTCATCAATTCCTTTCACTGACAGGGGTCAGAAGTGGTCAACATTGTGGCTTAATTTTCTGCAAAAAAGGCACTTGCTGCAGAGCTTTCAGTAAGTGGAAACACCAGCAACTTGCAGAAGCATGTATACCTACAGCACAGTACTGAATCAAGAGTCTCGTGTGTGATGTTGTTGTCAGTAAAAACCTACAGGCCAACTTTTGTCCATGCAGAAAATCAGCAGGAATCGATAAGGGATTGTTAAAGAATCGGTTCAATAAGTAGAATCATTACTAGCATTGGTGTTAATAAAATTGTAACAATTTCCACCCTTACAGCTGATGAAGTAAAAAATAAGCAAGTATCATTTTCATAGTACACAGAGTAATGTCTTTTTACTGAGGTACACAGTAACAAGACATACTGCAATGCTGGTGTGAAAAGGGGATTTTCACACTGACAATCAAGCAGTGCATAAATTTCAAATTACCTTCAGCATCCTTTGAGCAAACTGTAGATTTGTCATGAACTTCGTACAATTAATTCTTAGACACCTTGGGAAAATTGTCATCTGCTATATTAATCAAGGTTTACTCATCTATTATCTGATAAAAGAGTATTTACACAGCTTTCACCATAATACAAATAACTGCAAGTTAGTGACCATGTGTTACCTCCACAAGTACAGAAGAAGGAAATTATCAACCTTACAAGTTCATTTGCATGAGTTTGGTAAATATATGGACCAAATTTAGTAGACCATTAAATGATGACAAAGTCAGTACAAACAAACAAAAACAAAGGCTTTGGTCTCCTGCATAGGACTTTGCAGAAGGGATCTGAAAATGTGAAGGCATACTAATGTCTCAAGGAATGTTTATCTTATTTCATTCCAATACATTTTGTATTTATTATTTCAGAATAAACATCAATTAATTAAACTGAAACCTAAACCTATTTTCAAAAATAGGTCTGAACAAAGGTAATGCTCTCAGCTTCTCACACACACACACACACACACAAACATACACACTGTACTTGAAATGGACTGTAACACAGCTGTTTACATAAAGGACTCTTCACGAAGCAATTCATAATATTGCCAAAAACTACAGATGGCTCACCGAGGCCATCAATAATCACCCACACCTGGTTTTCACAAAATTATGTCTTCTTTGGTTATTAAAAAGCTCTACGACTCTGCCTCTTTGACATAACAGTTAAAAAATTTTGACTTTCATGTGTGCACAATAATTGCTGGAAGACAGCATTGAGCAAGGGCAGAGAAAAATGCCTGGCAGGCACGCTGTTACAAAGGAAACGGTTTCATTGGCAATGTTTTTCTTGTGACGTGTGCCAATGCAATTCCCCCTGAAGTGGGTGTGTCTGAACTCTATCCCTTCCATCCAACTTTGAAGGCATTTTTTTTAAATTTTCGGGTAGGATAAATTTTAGCCAAATTATATTTTTTCAGTTTTCAGCAATAGCATGCTAGTTGTTCTTTTGTACAGATGTTGAGAAATAAATTTAATGTCATAAGGAAATGACCGTTTTTCATCTGAAGAAATGGAAACAAATAAGTTGAAATACCACATTTATCACGGGAAAACATGGTAATGTAAAATGTAGGGACTTAGGGATTGAAAAAACATCACACTATTTTGGCTCCACAACCCAGTTTTTGGGTTCCAACCTACCAGCTGAAACTCACATACAGGGGTGGAAAGTCATCCACATTTACTCATGCCATTATAAATGGTAAGTCACCCGAGGAAAGCCTGACTTCCAAAGCAGAAATTCCCAGTGACGTTTTTAATTTGCAACTCTGACAATTCAACTTCAGAGATCAAAAAGAACACAACAAAAATTTCAGGGTAACTCAAGGGTAAAAAATCCTGATGTTTGCTTTCATACATGCAGCTCACTCGAGCAATGTCAGGATAAATTCAGAGTTTCTCTGTAAGTGGGAACAGAAGAAGCTCAGGAAGCAGACAATACAACTACCAGCATCAGAGCACACAAGGAATGCAAGAAACCAGCAACTTAAATGTGGAGGATAAAAGCAATAAACAATTAATACTTAAAATATTTATTTATTTATTGACCTTTATTTAACCAGGAAAAACCTCATTGAGATTAAAAATCTCTTTTCAAGAGTGTCCTGGCCAAGACAGCAACACATTCAAATAAATCTAATCAAAAAAAAATGTAATAAAATACATTAAAAATGTAAAAAGATTTTTAAACAAGTATCATTTATGGTATTATCATTTATCACTTCAAACCTCATCATCATTTATGGATTATCAAAGATGACCAAGTTTTAGAGATCTAATATAATAATATTATTGGGGGCAACTTGTTATTCTATAATTGTTTTAGGAATTTTATATTTATTTGAATAAATAACACACGCTTCTGTAAAATACTGTTAATATGAGCGTACAAAATATATTTTCACAGCTACATTTAGTCATATACTTCATAAATGTGCTGGTGAACTGCTTCTCTGTGGTTCCATTATATTGGTAAAATACTATTTCATAATGCACAATTTTGAAAAAAAAATACCTACTTAACTCGTCACACTTCAGCTGTTGCCCCTTTTGAGTGAAAAAAAAAAGTATTCTCTCAGTGCTTTAAGTGCATTTAAATGAAGTACTTTTTACATTTACTTACATAGAATGTAACCTAAGTAACTGTACTTTTCCTTATGTACAATATTTTCATACTCTTTCCAGCTCTGCTTTTATATACATAATAATATTTTATTCTGGATGCAGTTTTAAAATACAACCATACATCTTAAAATCTTGTACACTGATCAACCCTACTGCATTTCCATATCTTTCGTGTTAATGGTTTATGATAAGGTCATCCATACCAGTAGTGTATAGAGCTTTTGTGATTACAGTGTGCGCAGCATCATTTAATTACACTGTGCGTTATGTAAAAGATCGACTAGGTGTAAGAGTCCAGGCACAAATGAGCTGTAAACCCTTCTTCTTTGATAATTATGCAAAACTGCATTTTGGCTATCTCTGTCAAAATCTCTCCTTCTACATATAAATAAACCAGGTATTGTAGCTATGGCTTTAAGCCAGGGTGTCTAAACTGTGGCACAGGGTCCAAATGCAGCCCACGGCCCTCAGTAAATACATGATAAAATGACATTTGGGCCACATTAGACCAAGAAGCTTGAGCTTGATTGATAAATGAGGCAAATAGATCACAGAATTTAATAGGAACACAACTCATTCACAATTGTATCTGCTCCTTCTCATGGTCTGATTTATGAAAAATACACAGCTAACTCTCTTTTAGAACTTTACAGTTTTATGCAGTTTGCTCTTGTCTCGGGTCTGAATGTGGAGATGAGCCCTCGGCATCGCCCCTCTCCAATGCACGGAGTGTTGTTGGGAAGTCTTAATTAATCAACGTTCCCTGAAACTTGGCCACCCCAACCAAAATCCTTCACACTGCTTGGCTGCTTGATTTGCTAAGCCTCTAACAGCAGGCTATGACTTTATTCTCTAACAGCATACTTCATAGCTGAGCCTTTTCTAAAATATATTGGATTAGTTTTACTAACTTTAACACTCTAAAGGTCATCACATTAATGTAGCCACAGAGTCTTTGTAGTTTTTGGATGTGGCCCTTGGTGAAAAATGGCTGTTAGGTTACGTGAACACACAGTATCAAAGAGTCTGATGTCATAATGTTCACCTGCACAGGTGTAGTGACACGTGAGGCTACCTGATGGTAAACATGACCTTACCTGCCTCAACACAACTTTGGTGAATTATAGTCAGGATGGCTACCAACAACTACTGTAGCATGACATTTACCATAAGGCAGAGAAGTGAAGGATAAAATCTGATGCATCAGGAAAAGTAAGATATCAAATAAGCTGACTTGAGCTACGTCCACAAACAACGCCTGTGCTGTTGTTACAGGTCAGCAGGACAAGCTGAGTTTACACAGCTAACGCTTGGAGCAAAGCTGCGGGCCAACCAACCACCAGGATGCAAAAGCATTGTAAGCTCATCTGCTTTATTTACTAAACATCCTTTACAAGTTACATCGTTTTAGTCATAATCACCACCACAAGTTTTAGGCGTATGTTGTACATGCTAAGCTAGTTTATACGCACCAATTTCTCGCCTTCTTTTTGTTTTTTCTGGGCCTCCGTCCAAAATGTTGGTCAGTTTCTCGACGTCAAAGGTTGCGTTTTTCCGCTCTTTCAGAATATCAGGATTCATGGTTGTTTACCCGGATGAATTCCTGTATTTCTAGAGTGAAAGGTTTCTAAAGAGGCTTCTTGTGTAACTTACAACGGTCTCAACCTGACAAGTGCCCCTGACGACGGCCTCCGCTGTGCGCAGCCGCATAAGACCTGAGAGGCGGGGATGGCTGGAGTCACGTGACAGAAAATCACGGAAGTACTCCGCTGTCATGGCTTTTCTCAGTACTTCATATCACTGAACTTTTTAAATGGAGTTATTTATGTTTTCCTCATGACGAAGCTTCCCGCAGCTGCAGGGTTTTACTTTCCTTGGGAAA
The DNA here is from genome assembly GCA_037902135.1 of Cetoscarus ocellatus. Lineage (NCBI taxonomy): Eukaryota > Metazoa > Chordata > Actinopteri > Labriformes > Labridae > Cetoscarus > Cetoscarus ocellatus. The sequence goes on from JBAMNC010001052.1 coordinate 1,113,524, forward strand.
TAAACTCTGGAGCTGTAAAAGAAGGTGAATCTGTGAGGACATTTGGCAGGTTGGTTTACATTTGCCTCTCATTACTTAGTGATATTTTATGTTATAGATCATGTTATTGAATGTGCGTCCTATCTAAACACTTAAGAGACGTAATATTGTGACAAATGCAGATGTTTTCGTACAAGTCCTGACCTGCCAGAAGAATCAATATGAAGATGTACACACGCCATGTCCTCATGGAAGCGAATAGTTACCATGATATAAATTGAAATACAGTTGCAGAATAGCTTTTTCATTTTGACAATGTGGCTGCATAATTTGACTCATAAATAATATTTTAAAAATATCCAGTTTGCATATTCATTTTCTTCTTCAAGGCTGCTCATTCTTTTACTTAATTAACATGAAAAAGAAAAAGACATTTGAGATTAACTTTCAAAAATGCCCCAGTAAACACCTACCGAAATTGAAATTGAATTTAAAATTTGAAAGTTAAAAAAGCATTTGCAGAAAGGCTTTTTCATTTTAGAATTGTGGCTGCATAACTTGACTCATAAATAATATATTTTAGAAAATGATCCAATCTGCATTTTCATTTTCTTCTCCATGACTGCTCATTCTTTGATTCAATTAAATGAAAAACTTTTTGTTACTGGTCCAGAAAAGGTATATTTTGTTCACTTGCTTTATATGTTACCTTGTTATCCTTTATTATTGTACTGTGTTGTCTTTACTGCTCATGAAAGGAGTCGGGTCTACAGAGGCATGGTGGGTCCATCACCAGATCCCTGTTCAGGATCACAGAGGCATATGCAAAGTTTAGCCACACAGACGGGCCACTTGTGACAACAATGAACATGGGACCTGACAATCCACTGGTAGAGAATTATAGTAACTCTTCTGCAGGGCGATAGAAAAATGATGATACAATATTGGATGATTAATTACTAAAATCATTTATGTGTCAAGTTATACAGCTATAATTTTAAAATGAAATGGCCTTTCTACAATTCAATTTCATTTTAAATTATGGCAGTCTTTCTCTTCCATGTCTCTTCTCTTGTGAGATACTTTTTAAAAACTTTTTTCTTTATTTACCTTTTTAAAAGCTGTGGAGATTTGTTACTCAGAGGTTACTGAATATTGACTATCAGTGGTTCTTTTTGGGGGTTTTTTTCTATAATTGACAAATTAACATTGTGGCAAATTTTAAGTCATTGAGAGTAGGCTTACTTAAGAACTAACTGAAGCAGTTTTTGGACTATCACTCCTTAATACTTCTTATTGTCACAACGTTACCCCAAAGGTCAATTGCAAAAACATTTTATTAAACACAAAAACATTCCTTCTCCTGAAATGCAAAGACTTTTTTTTATCACAATTGTTTTATGAAACACAAACAAAATGGGAAGCACAGAGTTCTATGTTTCATGAGAGGTTATTATGTACTTTTTGTTTTGTCCTCTGTGAACTTTTTGTTATTGTTGTAACGTTATGCAATATGATGGTTTCATGAAATGTTTTTGTTTTTCACAAAATGTTCATCATGGAATGTTTTCAAAGTTTAAGAACATTTTTGTGGTTCAAAACTTGTTTGTGTCACACAAAATATTTTGCATTCACAAATATTTCATTTTTTGTAAAACATTTTAATATTTAGGTTTACCTTTGATACCATCATAGTATTTACCTTCATTGATTATACAACAAGAACATGAGAGGGAGTGATGTTGTGTTTATCAGCACTGCTGTGGCTCCTCTCTGTATGAGACCGCAGTGCAGAATATACACACAGCAGTGCTGAAATTTGAAGGTTACTAGAAAAACTCTCTTGCCACTTCTTGCACAAAAGTTATGAGTTAGATTTTCTGTTTTATGACAAATAGCTTAAAAATGGAGAAAATCAAACTTTATTGCAGTTTTAATGATGACCTTAACATAGTACACAAGCACCCTTTAGGTCAAGGCTACCTGAATTTTTGCCCAATATAATAATGTAAGGACAAAGGAACATTTTTACTGGGTTAGGAAAGCCCTCCTGTTACCATTTAATTCCAATAGAATGATTTAATATTTTAATGATCCTGTCAGTCACTGGCCCATAGAATTGTCATATTTTTCTGCCTTTTCTGCTTCTTTGTGTCTTGCAACAGACCAGCTGCTCGGCTGTTGATGAGCATTTATTTGTGTGCTTTGATTCATTTTGAAGAGCTGAAGCAGAGTGATAATACTGGCAAAAACATCAAATGGAAAAAACTGATGAATTGCATCCTGTAATTTTCACCTAAACAAAAGTAACATACTGGCACACACTTCTTAATTTTTTGAGACACATACCAGCTTTGAATCATTTATTTCATATCAGTAATGTTGAATCAAAAGCAGTGGAATTGCAGCAAGGAGAAGAAATGCATTGAACCAGAGTAACAGAAGCCTAAGCACTGAAAAGCATTTTACAGCACACATTTGAAAGGAAGTAATAGCTTGTAACATCCAGACTGACTTGAATATTATTCTTCTCTGTTAAACTTTGCAGACTCACCTGCTATCTCCCTGAGAAGTCCAGGGCAACACTGTCAGCCCAGCATGCTTCTAAAGAGCATGAGGTGGTGGTCCACACATTGTATGTGGAGCCCTTTGACACAATAATTGGGGCCCAGTACATTGCTCTGGGTGAGACAGAGCATGCAGAAGGTAAAAAAGGCTTTTCTTTCTTTTGTCAAGAGCAGGATACTCTGAACATTTTCACATGATTTGCATTTTTCAGTTTTTCTTCAACCAGTGTATCGGGTCAAACTAAAAATGATCCAGCCTTAGAAAAGCAAAGCCTTAACACTTGAAAATAAAACACTGACATACGAGTACACTGACTTGCAACCCCTCTTAAAGAGCCCATATTTTAAATTTTGGGGGTTTATATGCCCTTTAGTACATGTGTTTAACATGTCTTCTCTGTGAGAAGAGTACTTCCACTGTATCTGGACATTTCTCCTTCTCCATGTATAGAGTAGCAGAAGTTGCCAAAAACAACATTTTTCCATGGCCCAATGAATAGACCTACCAGTGTGACATGCTACCATTGTTTCATTATCAGTTTAAGCCCATTGGCTGGAAAGGCCGTTGCAGAACAGAGATGGCAGAGTGAATGCAGAGTTCTTGACAATACGCACTAAGCGGCACTGAACTGACGATCTACCACTGAGAAGAAATGAGAGCAGATTGGGCCTGCATGGGGAAGGGAACCTAATAAGGGCATAAGCTATAACAGTGCGTCTCGGACTGAGAGAGAATATATCTGGATTAGGGGTACTCTTTTTTTTTTTTTTTTTTTTAAACCGGAGGGGTTTTTGAACATCAGTGATTGTGAACAGACCCTAGTAGTCATCAAAGATTAATATATGAACCTGGTTTGCTGCAGAATATGGTCCCTTTACATAGGCAAAGTCCTGCTAACTACAACAAGATTCAATTTAAATTAATAAAAACGCTGCATTCAGCAAATACACAATCCTCTATTCCTTTATTTCATTTTCCTCAACACAAATTAAATTAACACCAAAAAATCTTTGTTACCCAAACTTGAAAAAAATACACATTTAGAAATAGTTGCTTTAAACATCTGTCTTCATCCACAGTGTATTTTCTCTTCCCTCAGATGTGGGTGTCATGGTCCGCGCCCGTGTCTTTAATTGTGTTGATGGAGTCAACACAGCCCTTTTACAGAGAGCCATCAACGAGCAAAGGAGCTTCTTCAGGGAGAGGGAGCAGAAAGCCGGTGACGCCACCCATCCTGCAGATTTCACCTGACAGCGATGTTTGTCCAAGTTTCCAATGATTTTCTAAGGATTAGCTGGACGGTGCTTTCTGAGGTGCACTGGAATGCTCTAATTTGAGCTGACATAAGGACTGATTGGTTGTTGGTACATTACGCAATTTTCATTCAGCTTGATTTACTATTTGGTTTACCTTTTACCTCAACAGGTTCCTGAAGTTTATCACATTTGTGATTCCATGTTTTATTTCTGCACGGTCAATAAAGAATTTATATCTGATTTAGTTCACAACTTGTGACTCATACTGTTGGAGTTGATCTTTTATTCTTAAATGGGGCTCTGTGGTCTGAAATCCCCCAAAAATCTCCACCCACACCAAGAGCTCAAATGCTTAAATTTGTGCTGCAAAAGATAAATTAAAAACACTCATATCAAGCACTGAACTTATAAAACTACTGAAAGAGATACTTGTGAGATGACTCAGTCCTGGCATTTACATACATAGATCTGGAATGATCTAAAAAGGTGAAGGCATAACGAATATGTGTGCAGAACCAGGGACGTCCGGAGTCCTGATTGTTGTGCTTTTGACATTGGCCATATGTGAGAATATCAAATATTTTCTGACTGCAACCTGTCTTCCTTTTTTAACTTTCATCTTTGTTCAGTTAAGATTCAGGGTTGTTAAAACTGTACTGACATTTTTAGAAAATATTTCCCCAATTTTTCATTTGAAATCTGTGCTTTAACATGTGATTTCTTCCTCTTTAACAGTTTGATTTAGACAAGTTTTATAAACCAATGGATCTACCTATGGATCTCTTACTCTATATCAGCACACCCCATGGAGGAAGGGAAGAAGTTAATTTGCATTTCAGGAGGAATTTTTAAAAAAAAACAAAGGTTTCTGATAAAGGCCAGCTACCTCTGATATGTGTTTGTTAGAGAGTGAACAAAATAACTCAAAAAGGTTATGAATGGAATTTGATCAAATTTCCAGGATAGTTTAGAAATGATATTAGATTTTGGTGGTGATCCGAATCCATTGTGGATCAAGGAATTTCCAAAAGAACTTGTTAACATTGCAAGATAGTGCAGTTTTCCACATTTTCACTTATGCCTTAATAAGCTCTCTATGGATTTTGATACATTTTCAGGGAACATTGGTCATGGCATAAGGGACATGAGATTAGATTTTGGTGGTGAACTGAACCTGGATCTGTTAATTATCACAAGGATTTGTTAAATATGTGAGAAAGGGCAGCTTTCACATTTTTGAAAATAACTTATCCAACAATCCTGGGAATCCGTTGGTGGGGTTTGTGCTCTCAGAGCACTTGTAGGTAGTTCTTGTTTATTCATATTCAAGCACTTCCTCTGATAATTGCCTACTGGATGGATTAACATGAAAATTTTTACCAGTGGTGTCGTTTGGTCCAAGGAAGAAGCCATTACATTTTGGTGGCGATCCACATATTTGTCTGGATGCAAAAATTTCCCAAAATTTGCGAAAAATTCCATAACTTAACATTGGACTGTATTTTTAAAAAATCATATCTCTGACATCATTTGATGGGCCTGCTTCAAAATTAACAGGATAATTGTTGTCTCTATGGTCACGTTCAATTTCATCTGGATCCAATCCAGATTGACGTCACAAAAAAACATTGAAGTTTATAATGGTGAATCCCATTCATTTCTCCTTGGCTGCTCTGAGGGTTCTGCCCCCTTTACGTCATTATGGGAACTGTAGTTTATTTGCAAACTCATGTCAATGTTTTTCAAGCCTATGTTACTACATTACCCAGCTTCCCTTGTAATGTAAGCAGAGTTCTCCCCATGGACAGACATGAGTGGAGACTCGGCCATCATATCGGAGTGCGTGGTGATCCAGAATTGTATCTTGGTGGAGGTCTGCGCTCTCAGAGTGCTTTTCTAGTTGCACCATGTTTTATCTTGACCAAAGCACTGCACTGTTGTTTCATTTAGACTACAGGGGAATGTATTAAAAGGAGGAAAAGGGGTGTGATATGTCAGCTTCAAGGATTAGCAAATTTCAATATGTGGCAAAAATCATCATTAAAATGTTTCAGTCTCTATATTTAAATTAAATGGGAGACAGCCTCACATAACTTGTTTCACCTTAAGACTTAATAATAAAAGTAAAGGACTTTGTGCACTTTATCCATTATAATTTATATTTATTGATATGTTTCATCTCTATAAAGTATCAAACAAGGGTGAGTTTAAAGTGAACAGTATCAAGGATAGCCCATGAGTAATACAGAATCAAATCAAACTTGATAAAAAGCATTGCACCATGTCCCAGTATCCCCAAATAACACAAAAATATCAGAGATTATCTGCATTTATATCATCTTCTCTTAAATTAAATCAAAAGCACATCTGCCCACATCAAACATGTTAAGTAAACAAAGGCAGCTCAGCAGCAATCATCTTGGCAGAAAGCTGAAAGATTTCCTGAGACATCATTTATACAGAAAGCTATGTGTTAAGTATGAATTTCTTAAAACATAAAAGCACATTTATACCCTACCACTCCAAAGGCAAGATAACTCCAGGTATGTTGTGAACAAATCTAAAACCTTGCATATTTACTGGAGTTGAGTCCTGAGGAGTATCCAGACTCTTTAGAGGAGGTGGGCAGCATGGGTAGGCCTGACGATGGGTCTGTCTTACAGCGATCCAGAGCTTGTTTGTAGTTGATCCTCTCCTGTGTGATTGGGTCTACAATATCCTTGATGTAGGTCGACTCCGCCTGCAGCTCCCTCATCATTGTGCTGTCGATCATCTTAGACCCAATGGCATCCATGATGCTCACTCTGCGACCTGTTTTGGGATCGACCAGGCCTCCGGTTATGTGCTGTACCTCCATGTGGCGAATGGCTTTGTCCTTTGGCATCCAGCCTTTCTGGACGGCTTCTCCAACAGACAAACACTCTCTGGTCATGGGGTCTTCAACACCCGAAAAAGCCTTCTGAGCATTCAGTAGCCGCTGGACTTGACTGTCTTCAACAAGGCCTCTAGATGCTGCCTTGTGAACTGGGCATTTCTCCTTGCTGTTGATGTCGATGATGCCGCCTGTTGCTGCCTGAGCCTCCAGAAGTCTTTGGGCTGTGGTGGGGTCTATTAGCTTGCGCAGTGTGGCACTGCGTATTGTATAGCATGTGTCAGTGTTTGTATCTATTACCCCAGCAATAGGGTGGGCTTCTCTCACAGTGGAGAGGTCTGAAGGGGCTGATTTCACTGAAGATGTCTTTGAGGGGATTGAGTTGAACTGAGGCTGCTTCTTGTTGTCGCCTGCAACCATCAATGCGAACTCAGAGATTGGGATCCTCCCCTGCTTGTACTGCTGTAGATGGTACTCGGTCAGCCTGCCTGCCTTCAGCGCGTCCTTGATGGAGTACTGTTTCCCACTCTTGCGATCCTGAAGCACTGATATCTCACCATCAGGTCCCATGGAGGTGATCTCCTCCCAGTCACACTCCAAGTCCTGCAGATGCATGTACTGAGAACGATCGATCAGACCCTGCAGATAGGCATCATATGGGGACATGTCTTTGCCAGTATCTGGATCCAGGATGGTTATTTTGGTGGAAACATTGGTTTCTTTGGTCCTTGTCTCTGCATGCTCCTCTTTTTGAAGGCTCATAAGAAGGTCCCTGATGGCGCTGTCTTTCATGTGGATTGTATCTTTTTCATCCAGGATCTCCCTTTCCAGGCGCTGGGTTTCAGACTCCAACTTAAGGCTCTTCTGCCTGTTCATCTGTGTTCTCTCACTTATTAGTCTGCTCTGCTGCTGGAAGGACAGGCTGGTGTCATGTCTCTTGGCCTCCAGTGTCCTAAGCTCCCGAGTTAGGTTGTCTTTCTCTCTCACTAAGGCATCCCTGCTCAGATTGAGGGAGGTCTCCTCTCTTGAAGAGCTGGACTTGGAGCTCATTTGGAGGTTAATCTTATCACTTAGACGCCTGATATCATCTTCAAGATCCTGTCTGGTAAATTTACTCTGAGAGACCTGCTCCCTCAGGCGATCACGCTCTGCTTCCACAGCCTGGTCTTTCTCGACACGGACGACCTCTTTGTACACCGTCTTCTCCCCAGACTTCTCCCTCTGCAGGATCTCAAGTTTCAGAGTAGTGCTGCGTATGTCTCTCTCCAGACGCAAGATATCACCGGTTGCCTTGTCCACGTCTGATCGAAGTCCGTTTGTCAACCTCTCCAACTTCGGGTCTTTTTCAACCTTCAGGACCTCCTCGACGATGATACTTTCCTCAACAGGAGGTGGAGCATGTTCCAGTTGTGTGATGCGCATTCGAATCTCTCGAAGTTCAGACTCAGCTTGGACCCTTTTTTGGCGCTCATCGCTCTCTCTGAGAATCCTCACTTTTTCTTCGATCTTGGTTCTCAGCTGCTGCAGCTCCAGCTCCATTTGACGCCTGCTCTTCACTTCCTCATCCAGACTCCTGCTAAGTCTTTCATGTTCCATCATCTGGCGTGGATCTTTCTGTAAGCGCACTACCTCTTGCATGACCAGTTTCTCCTCAGGCTTCTGTCTCTCCAGGAGGATGTATTTGTTCTGCAGATCAAACACCATCTCCTCAGTGTTGCGCCTCATCTGTGCCTCCTCTCTCACAACCTTTCTCAGACGGTCCCCTTCTTTCTCCAACAGAGGATCGGGTTCATACTTGATGACATCTCTGGTGACCACTTTGGTCTCAATCTTGGACTTCTCAGCCTTCAAATCATCTCTGTCCCTCCTGAGTTTAATTACCTGGTCCTGGAGCGAGCTGTAAGTAGAGTACAAGTGGTTCACCTGACTGTTGAGCCTCTGAATCTCTCGTTCATTTTCAGGACTTCTTTCCTCCTTCACCACTTCTTGGAGAACTTCTTTCATCTCCACTTTGGGTTTCTCAGCTTGGAGGATGTTCACCTCAGATGTGACCTGGATGATGTCTCTCTCCAGATCAGAGCGGTGCTTGCTTGAATCTTGGATGTCCTTCCTGAGTCGCATTATTTCCAACTCTGTATTGGGGTCTATCCTGTAGATCTCATTGACAATCTCCTTTACTTCCACTTTGGGTTTCCAGGTCTGGACTTCTCTATAACGGCTTTGGAGTTCCGTCAGCTCTTTGGACAAGTTGCTGTTTTCAATGATCTCTTCTTCCATGCCCGTTTTAATCTTTTTAGATTCAGTGATGAGTTCAGGGTCTTGTTCAATCTTCTTCAACTCCTTGGTGACCACTTTAGGTGCAATGTTAGGAATGAGTCTATCTAGTGCATTGATCTGGCTCCTTGTCTGGAAGATTTGATCGTTGAGGAGTTTGACCTTGTTGCTCTCATCAGAAATTTCGGTCTCAAATGTATGCACCGATCTTAACATCTCTGGGTCCTGCTCCACTTTCACCACTTCCTTCTTGACCACCCTCTCTCTGATGGGTGGTTTCTTTTGTTGCAGTATTGTTACCTCTGTCTTCATCTGAATGTGCTCCCCATCCCTCACTCTGATGTCATCTCTTATCCTCGATATTTCATCTCTCAGTTTTGCAGCCTCTATATCCAGCTGAGGATCCTTCTCAAACTCCGTCACCTCTCTGGTCACCAGTTTAGGTGTAATGCTTTTCATGTTTTCTTCTACTGTGATGATTTTTTTGTTGATCACCTCAACATCAGTTTGGGTGGTGCTACGCTTACGGTACTCTTCATCTAGCTTCTTCTGCAGATCAGCCAAATCGCTCTCCAGTGTGGGATCACGGTAGTACTGCAGCACTTCTTTTTCCTCAACACGCTCCACTCCTCTGCGACTTTTCAATGACATCAGCCTGTCTTTGTAGGTTCTCAGTTCTGTCTGGACATGAGTCGTCCTCTCCTTTTCATCATCAAGCTCTCTCATCAAAGTATCTACCTCCAAAGCACTTCTCTGCTGGTTCTCCAGCTGCACTTGCTGCTGCGCCACCATGGTGACTTTCTCTTCACCCTGCAGCGGGACATGAATCAAAGCGTGATGTGTCAATTTGTGTGATAACTTCTGGAACTACACCTTTATAAAAACCATAAACTAAAGTGAAAATGTAACAGCACTAGGGGTGTACTGGTACACAAAAAATCTGTTTGTTTTTTGGTACTGAGGTCATAGTTTAATACATTTTTGGGTGACATACACTCTTTCTGTTAAACACATGTAAATCATATTTTCAGCAGTCTGTGTTAGGGATAGGAAACCAGGGCTACCAAGAGGGCCATGATGAAATTATTCTCAATATTTTACCCCATGTGCAACTAAATGCAGTGTTCTGTGTATTCTAACACCTCTCTATCAGAACCAGCATGAAGTTCTTAAGCAATCTGAGCAACAGTAGCTCATTTGTTGAATCATACCACACATGCCAAACTTTGTTCCCCACATGCATCAGTGAGTCTTGGCCACCCATGACCTTGTCACTGGTTCACCACTGTTCCTTCTTTGGATCACGTTTGATAGATACTGACCACTGCAGACTGGGAACATCCCACAAGAGCTGCAGTTTTAAATGCTTTGACAAAGATGTCTAGCTATCACAATTTAGCCCTTGTCAACCTTGCTCAAATAATATAAGAGATAATCAGTGTTATTCACTTCAACTGTTAGAGGTCATAATGTTTTGCCTGATTGGTGTAGATTTACACTCAGATGCAAAAAGCAGTACTTAATCTTTTGAGCAAAAGAGAAAATTCAAGCCAGTTTCAGCTACTTTCTTTAATGCAAGTAACAAAGCATTTACTGGTTATCAAAGTATATTTTACTTATCTTTTTTAAATTTCTATTTTGACAAATGCACAAATGGGAATTTCACAGGATTAATTAAAGCCAAATACAGCCCTATTTGTTTGGTAGATTTGATAAGGTTTTCTTCATGAACACAAATTTTATTGGAATTTGAAACTGACGGGTGGACCACATTGAGGGAGTGAAATTGGCCGCATTTGTCCCCCTGGCCACCAGTTACCCACCTGTGGTCTATGGCATAAACATATTTCTCTGAAATAAATACACAAACAGAGACTCTGTCACAGATACATTTTTCTCTCAGTGATGTTATGCTACCTTATTACAAATCACTTTTGTGTTTTATAGCATGAGTGTGGCAGAGCCATGTTACTGACTATATGATGAGGGCAATGTTTGACTATAAAGTAAGGAATAAAGTCAAGATGAAATGTTGAAATCTGATGTCGAGAAAAAAAGATCACATTTAGATTTGAACTTTATTCTTCAGATTTTGAATTCATGCTTGACATTTGAACTTTTTTTCTCCAATGCGTTATGAAAAAAAATCTTCTCCTTTTTATTTCCCCTCATGCTTGTTCCCTCTATACCCTGCACTGGGATGGGGTGCATGAACCACAGACTACAGATGGAATTGGACAAAACCAGAGTGACCTTGACTGTTTGGTTGTCAGAACTTGCAGTCCATTTAACTTTCCTTCATTTGTGATTCATGATTTTTTTTTTCAACTTATTTCACCTTTAATTCTCCAAAGCTTGATTATGTAGTCTTCTTCAGGGCTTTTCAATGCGACAACCCAGAAGCGCAGCCCTTTTCAGCCAAATAAAACAGGCAGGATAGAGCATGAGTCTATCCTGTAAGGATGGCATACACAGCTTGATGCAATTTGACATCCACTTAAGCAATCTACTGGATAAGATCTTCCAATCCTGTAAAAAGCTTTTCAATAATGTCTCCAGAATCCCCTCCACATGTCTTTGTTTAGTGTTGTTTTGCAGTGTGAAACCATGTGTTCAATTACTGGAGACTTAGGTGGCAGTGCGGAGAGCTTCATTTTGGCTGTTGGTTTGAGTGTGCATGATGCTCCCCTGCTCAATGAGCCCATGAATAAACTCTTATATGAAATACATTATTTCTGCATGTTTTTGGTTCAGTGTATATTTGCACCATAACAAACATCCTGTATCAAAACTGTTTAATACAAATACATGAACCATAACACCCCTAAACAGTGCTGTTTTAATTCATGATTGGTTAGCTTACCTGGGCAATAAGATTCTTAGCCAAGCCCATCTGTTTTTGTCGTTGTGTATTTTCAGCTGTAGCTTCAGCATAACGGTTGACTAGATCCCTTTCCTGTTTAAAAAGAAAAGAGACACATTAAACTGTTAGCATAACTGAACTTTCAATGTATTAAAAATGTCTAAATTCTGAAAAACAACTGAAGTAACCTCTTTCTGAACAGCTTCACTCAGTGTGGACAGGCTAGGTTTCTTTGCAACTGGTACTCCAGAGTCTTCAAGTGTGCTGTTGTATTTGTCAACATTAGCTTCATAGTCCTGCAGAAAAAGAGGGAGATGTCAGGTTCACTTGTGGGTTTGGACAAAAATAATCTCCTCTTCAAAACAAGTAGGCTTATCCTCAATTTTTGCAGAGATCTGCAGATTGTTTAGTCATTTGGAAAAAGAAAATCAAAAGAAATCTAATATGGTTACAAATGTAATTTTTTAAAGTGTATAAAAGTGTTAATAAACACTTTGTGCACAACAGCAACTTTGTTCAATTGAACAACCTTTACATGGCATTACGTTGTTACTTATTTGAGACTTACGTTGAGAAGACCCTGCAGATCTCGAGACAGGTCAGTCACTCTGTCCATGTCATCTCCTTTCCTCTTCAGGTCATCAACAACCCTCTGCAGTGAATTAAACAAATATCATTTTAAAACATTGAAATAATTTTTACAATACCAGCTTTCAAACAAGGACATCAAAAAGGAAAGTAGCCAAGTGTATTCCACCTTACACCTGTGTTTAGTCTCACCTCTTGGGAGCTCTGCTTCGCACTGATTTGAGACAAATCATCATTGGGGTTAAGTTGGTTACTTGGCAGGTTGTCCAGGAAAGACTTCAGGGATTTGCTAGTGCTTTGAAACTCCTGGTTTTTGGTTCCAGCTTCTTGTAAGACACTTTCTCTGTGACAAACAATCAAAATGATGTTAAATTGAGATTTTCGCAAAACTTGTGGATTGTTGTAACTGAAGTTCAGAAAGCTAATCGTAAGCAAATTTCTTTCTTTTTTTAAATCGCAGTACAATTACCTTCAACCTTTAATCCATTGAGCTGTCTAAAACATTGCCATCAATGAAGTCCCTCATAAATGGCCCTAATTTGAACCGACAACTGTTACTCATAGTAAAACCATTTCCTCTTGTGACCTATCAACAAAGCCAGGTGCACAATCATGTAGTTAGTTAGTTATCAATGTAGAATTTTTTATGTACCAAAACTTTAGAACATGGGCACTGATTTCAACAACAGTGCTGGAAAAAACTCCAAAATCTGAAGGCGCCACCAACGCCCCACCGACGATTTTGTGTCATATAGCCATTGCTGCCTTATGTTTTATAATACATAATAAATACAAAAAAGAATGAAAGGATACAAATTAGAAAGCTAATTGGATAAAGTGACATGGCTATCTGGTAATGTAATAAAATACATCAAATAATAAATTAAGTCAAATATAATCTATTAAAAAAGGTTTCAAACATTTGCTTCAAAAAAGTTTGGAAACGTTATTTTCAGTCTAATATTTCTCCCCTTTAGTAATGCCATTCTGTATTGTATTTCATATAACTGGAAAGTTTTAGTCACTTTTACAATGAGGTACCCCTTGCAAGGATTGTGCATTTGAGGAACATGAGCAGCACAGCTAAACATGTGGGTAGTGCCCAAAAAAATGTACCAAAAATCCTCTGCAACTGGAAGCTGGTGTTCCAGTACACAGAGTGGCACCATCATTTGGTAACAGCCCTGGTACCATTTCCAAACTTAGGACCAAGTTCTGTAAGACTAGTAAAGTCCCCAAGAAGTGGTTGTCCCAGGAAGACTACGCCCCAAGAATACCGGTTTCCCACCTTCGCTTCACTGAAGAACTGTAGGCTTTCTTCCATGGGGAGGGATTTTGGCCCATTTTTTCTGGTGTAAATACACGTTTAGCTGTGTTGCCCATTTAAGGAATGCATGATCCTTACAAGTTGTACCTTGTTGTAAAGGTGACAAATCGTGCTCTCCAACAAAATAATTATCATTAGCCTTAATTCCCATCCCTATCTATTTGTCAGGGGTCTGAGGTATGTGTAGATTGTGTCTGTTGTATTGGTTGGCTCTTGAAATGATTTACATAATCAGAAACACGAGAATTGCATCTTTCTGACAGTGTATGGTGTATTATTAAAGTGTATACAGCCGTTGTGTAAATAACCATGAATGAGATGTCACACCATCAGCCAGGAGACAACCATTTGGTTTCCTACTGGTTTTAATTCAGCACCCCGTCTTTAAATCAATGAAAAGATCTAACAAATCAAGGTAATTATCTTTGTAAATAGATTAACAGTTAATATAGTTAAAATTTTAATGGACTGTGCTCACTTCTGCTTATTAATAAAAAACAAAAAAATACCGCCAAAGTCAATGACAGTCTGGTTCTCACCTCTCCTTCAGCTGGTTAGCCACATTAGCGTAGCGTGTCTGCAGCTGTTTGACCTCTGATCTCTGGCGCTGGATGTCTGGGCAGTACTCCTGGTAGCCCTGCTGCAGAGAGCTGCAAAGCTGCTCTGTGGTCTCCAGATCATTACTCAGCTTCTTCATGTCGTCCTGGGCTGCTGCCACAGCTTTTCGCTGGTACTGAACATTGTAAAAAAAAAATCCACTTTAAAATCTGAGTTGACTTAATGAGAAAGAGAGAGAGAGAGGAACTCCTTGTATGTGGTTGAGTTTCACAAAGCACCCACCTGGATGTCGTCAGCTCGGGCTTGGATTGCATTGGGTACATCAGGGATTGGACCATCTTCACTCAGCTTTTGCTCAAATCCAGAGACAAGCCCGTCCACCTTTTTAATCTGATTCTCCAGGTTAAGAGATGCATTTGCTCTGAGGAATGAGACATGCAATGATAAGTGAACTAAGATCACAAATTTTAGTAGAGGAAAAAGACACAAAAACATCCTAACCAAAATTACAGGGCTATAATGTTTGATACACGGATACAAAACATGTCAAACTTAACTGCATATATGCAGCTCAATATTAACTCACTTCTTGGCGTAGAGGTCAGAGAGGGCGGCGATGCTGTCGTGCTTGTTGTTGGCAGCGCTCAGTTTGAGCGGCAGACCAGAGGAAGTGCCGCTCGGGTCTTTGGACAGCAGTGGCTGCAGGTCAGCCAAAGCTGCTTGCTTCTGCTGCTCCAGAGCCTTCAGATCTTTGGCAGCTTGCTGTGAGGGACACAATACGTTGTTCAGATGCTTATACGAAATACTGTTTTATCAAACGCTAGACATCAAATCAGTTACTGTGATACAAAATATAATGTGGCTTGATGAAAAACATATTTTACTGTAGATTTAGTCTTGGCATTTTAAAAACAACAGCTGAAGTACTTTAAATGTGGCAGAAGTATAAAGATGTTTGTATGTCCCTGTTGTAAGAAGCTTGATGTTTTTTGATGGTCTGACTGTATTTGCAAACTTTAATAATATTAATTTTGATGAACCATGAAGAAATATCAATAGAGTGGTGCCGGGATTGACTCATTTTTAGGCCAATGCAGGGTTGACTTAATGATAATCTTAAAAAACAAACCTACTTTTAATGATTTTTTAAGGTTAAACATAATTGCGAGAGTGAAATGCTATTAGCAAGTTACTATGAAACTACAACATGGAAGTTTAACTTAGAAGCAACAACATATTTAGTGTTTAACATCTTGCTGTAATCTCCCCTGGAGATTTAAAAAGTCTTTCTGATTCTGACTGAAATTGAAGGTTGATATATTTATTTTGTGTAGTTGAGCCAACGTGTCTGAAGTATCCGTGCTGCATTTTCACCCAAAATGAGGCTGAACTTAATGAAATTCAGGAGAAGTTTGATTTTCAACCGTTTTCAAAGCCAGAAAAATTCTTCATTTTTATTGTTGCATTAGGATGTCTTGTAGTGGCAACCGTGATGATCAAGCCTCCAAGACAGACATAATAGGTTTATGTTAATGATACATCAAAAACTGCTCAACTAGGATGCTTTACCTTAGTTTTGCAGTTTTGTCTCTGTACCTTGTTCAGTGTTTGTGCTGCTTACCACAAATGGGCCGTGATTATTATTCTGTCTGTTTTGTTGCCCAAACTCCCCTCACAAAGCATTCTTGGTTTGCTTGCAGTGCAAAACAGGAAGTCCAACATTTCACCTGTATTATGTAAAATTCATCCATAAAACTGATACACCGGTTGGTTGATCAATAACCATTATGTAGAGCATATTTTTATGAACATGAGCGTTCATAAATTTCAAACATGAAGAAAACTGCACAGGCAGTCAGAGCTGACAGAAGGTCAATAATAGCTCCTCATCTTTTGTTACCCCTGGTGGAGGATTTTCATAAACCTCTAAACAACTCAAAGCCAGAGTGGCAGAAGTTCAAACATAATCAATTCACAGTAACAACAAAATTTCTGTCACTGATGTCCGTGTGTGACTTTGTGTCTCCCACCTCCTGGTCTTTAAGCCTCTTGGCGAGATCTCCAGCCGGGTCACTACGGCTGAGCGGGGCTCGCAGGCGGCTCAGCATGCCCTCCTCAGCACTTGCCAGGTCATCGTCCAGCTTGTCCAGCTGTTGAGCCAGAGCTGTGACTTTGGGATCCGGTGGGACAGAAGATGGCGGACCTGAAGGACGAAGCAGAGATTTTTATTAAATAAAAAGTCTGAAATGACTGGAAGTTGAGACAGAGAGTGATGAAGGCTCTGAATTCTTTCGTAGGAAAAAAAGAACAAGGCAGATGTTTAAGTCAGAAACAAGACCTGCATGCATTAATTAAGACCATTAATCAGTTGGCTGCAATTAGACTGCCGAGCGATGTCATATATCAAGAGTATTTAAAGAAATAATTTAAAGTTAACAACCTGATTGTAGGGGCCTTGATGTAGCTGATTTATGATTCTTCAGTGAAGCAGCAAGAGCAGCTCGTCTTTTCTTGATGTCTGCCAGTTCACCTCCGAGCCTGAGGGTGACAGAGGGAGAGAGAAAGGAACGCAGGAATAACATTAGGGTTTTTTTGTGCATTTTTTGTTGTACCAGCAGGAGGTTACTTTACTTACAGGTCCACTCTGTCGATGGCCTCTGTATCAGGTGGAGGAATTAGGAAACAAACTCCTGGGAAGGTTCTTGTTGCCCCGTCATTGGAGGTGATGTCCCAGTTCTCAGGATCTGAGTTTGCCTTCAGGGTGACCTTCTCTCCTCTGGACAGAGAGGCCTAAACATTGACGATAAATAAGAAAGAGTTTCAATCTGTATCACTAAAGTACTGGAAAAAAACCTCTCGGCCCTGTGTTATTTTGTTGAGTTTATGACCTGTGTAATTTAGTCTGCTCTTCTCATTTTTAGACAGGTGCTAACAAAAATGTATTACTTATCACGTTGTGGAGTGACTAAAAAATAGATGTGCTGAAAGACTTTGCCATTAATTTATCCTGCAGTAAATGCTGACAGGCCTCAGGGCTTAGTCTTGGGACTGCTGTAATTTTCACTTTATATCAACAGTGTTGGTCGAAATGTACAAATGCCAATTCTCATCATCTGCAGGTAACACTTTAATATACTGATCTGCCCCTACACAGCATCAGGCTCTTTGTCTGCTATTGTCAGCTACTGAAGGCTACAGGAGACTCTGCAGGGGTCAAATAGTTTTTGTATCCTGATAAAACTCAAAATCTTTACAAACTCATTGAGCCTGTATCTTCTTACAAATACCTTGGATTATATGTCTTGTTTTTGTTTGGTCTTGTTGCTACAACTTATATGCCTCTGAACAATTATGGTGATGTTTGAAATTTGCATACATCTTCTGTTAACTTAAACCTTTGGATACTGTTTCACTTAGAGCACTGAGGTTCATAAAAAAAACCTCAAGGGACTAACTTACCATTACATTTTCTATGAGCTAGGTGGTCAGCCTCCATTGACCACTCTTTGACTGGAGCACTGGGATATCCCTATTTGCACAGTGATACTTTTCTTCTTCCCTCAAATTTGTTGATTATTTTTAGGTGAAATGAAATAATAAATGAAATAGTTTATTCTTTCTTTATTAAAAAAAACACCAGTTTTAGTCATCAGACTCTGTCAGACCGTGCTTGACTTTATATGATTCTGATCCCTAAGAACAATTTCAATCAAAGAAATATTTATTCATTTCAAGACTCTACCTTTCATCATCCATCACAATTTGGTGTCCAGAAGTGGGACTGCTTTGCTTGAGCGTTCAGCCTTGACAGACAGAGAATTTGTGAATTCGATTGTCAGCTTCAACCTCCCCACAAAAGGGGAGTTAGACAGAGATCCCACAGCAAAAAGCTGTACTCACTGCCACTATGATTGTGACTCACATTTGTAGAAATTAAATAAATCTTTCTCTTGCATTTTGACTATAATTATTTTGATACTTCAGGAAACAGCAATTGTGTTTTCTGGTATGGTCTAGGACCTAATGTTCTCGTAGGTCACACAGCTCTGGTTATGTTGTGATTTGATGTATTTTTTCTATTTTTTAGTGGAGAATTGTGACTTATTGAAGGAATAAACCACATTTAATTCAAAGACAACAACAAATATTTGCAGCTGTAGAGACATTAACGCTTCATCATTTTTATCAGACTCCTCACCTTATCTGTCTCCCAGTCACACAGAGACTCCAGAGTGATAGGCCTGTTGGGGGCGTTGCGGCGCAGCTTCAATGGAGAGATGGTGGTGCTGCGCCTCCTAAGGTCAGCCAACGCCTGTTCACTGTTTCGTACGGCTTTGTCCTCTGCCTGGATAAGAAACACAGAGGACAAGATTTATCAAGCAACTCAACAAATGCACTTTTAATATTACATGTATTTTATATATATATATATATATATATATATATATATATATATATATATATATATATATATATATATATATATATATATATATATATATATATATATATATATATATATATATATATATACATACACATATACATAACTATTAATACATAACAACAACAGCTATCCACAAAAGACAGAATAGCTGTTGATTGATATTCTATAAGCCTTTCTCGGGTCAGTGTTTCAGAAAAATTAATCTTAAACAAATCCTTTGAAAAATCTCTAAAAAATATGAAGTGAAGGTAAAGAAAGAATCTTAACCTCAGCAATTAACAACATATCTCAAATGAATCCCTCAGCTCCCAAGAGAAGAAGAGGACAAACTTGTCATTTAGTGTGCTTCTGTCAAAGACAAGATCATTAGACATTTTTCTATTATATTTTATTTGAATGTGATTCATAAACACACAATAAAGTTCCAGTGAATCTTGATTTTCTTGAGAACCCTTGTACTTATTTTAGTTCCAGCTCATTAAATCGTTTTACACATTTTAACCTTTGGGATTTTGTGAGTTTTTGTTGTCCACAATATACTTGTTTAGAAATTTCTTGAATCCCACTGAGATTGTCTTACATGTGCTTTATTAGTAGTTTTGGTCTATTATTTACCCTTCAGAACACATTTGAAACTGTGAGCACAACCTAATAAGACATTTATATTAAGTAAAAGTCGAAAGAAGAAGAAACCATGCATTTTAAAATGTAGTAAAGAAAGACGACTGATCATCAATCAAGTGATATTCACTGCACTGTTGGGTGCCCATTTATTTTAAAGGTGCCGTTCAGGAGCTAACTACTGCTCTTAAGGGTACTGCAGGTTAGTTGTGGGCATTTCTGTGTAGTAATTGGTTCTCTTTGTGTAACACTAATGTTGCCCTGTACCTCGAGCTGCAGCAGTGTTTCTGCATTGCTCTGCTTGCTGATGGCCTTTGGGTCCAGGCTGTTGTTGAGTTTGGTCAGTGACTCTGACAGCTGCTCCGTCTCCATTTGGTACTAAGAAACAAACAATCAAACAAACAAACACAAATGTAAATTTTGTAATACTTTTTCCTTTAAAAACTTGGAAATAGAATCTGATAAGACAACGTGCCTACATCTTACTCACAACAAGCACACTGATAAAAATGAGATATGCAACGCTCCATATTTACCCTTTTATACTCCTCCACATTGTCCAGATGGGTCTCTTGACAAATGCAGAGATTAAGGAATCGCTGCCACTCATTGCGTAGAGCATCTCTCTGAGCCTGAAACATTACACATTAAGAAGGTTAAAAGTTTTTTGTCAAGATTAAGACTTAAAGTCTGCTCTGTTAAAAGCAGCATACCTGTATTGTGGCAGCAGCTGGATGTTTCATTTCCACAAGTCTGTCTCCTTCATCCTGAAGTTTGTTCACTTCACTCTCATGGGACAGTAGATTGTTGTTCTTAAAGTTCTGTCGGAGAACAAATTAAAACCAAATTAGTGAATTGTATTTGATCTTTTTCATGTTCAGACTTAGAAGTTTAGAGAAAAAGTAGCTTTCTCTGTTCTGGCTGAAAAGCCCGGTCAGTCCAGACCTCATACTGCCTGCGGACATCAGGTGGGTCAGCCATGCGGTCGCTCCAGTCCTGGCTCTTGATCTTATCTTGTTCTTCTTTCAGGAAGGCCAGCTCTTTTTGGCTGCTGTTCATGTACTCATACAGGCTGTTCAGGTAGTGCTTACGCCACTTGGAGTTATCCTGAAGAGAGAGTATATGAAACAGACTGAATCCTAAAATCTCTGAATCTGTGTACACCTTGCATCAATGATGTATCTGCACTGAGATCAGAATTCACACGGGCTTAACTGCTGCCCATTTGAGAGGGCTGACTGCATCTTCATATACACCTGACAACATGGCTGTAGCTACCGTTGAGGTCACGAGGTCATGACCTCTGTATTTTTTCCGACCTAAAAAAGCCCAAAACATTTTATTGTGAAATTACAAAGGAGGGTGATGGAGTGACTCCTCGCTTCTCCATAGATGATCTTTGATAGACAGCTAGGTTGCACAGCACGTAGGATACTGTTGGTAAACAGAGCTTTGAAATAAAGTTTTTGGAAAGAAAAAAAAACAGCTTGGAAACAGAGAAAATAAAGTGGTTCTACATGAAAAGGGTTTCCTCTCTGGAAGATCTCCACTGCTCTCTGGGGGTTCATCAAGTACTTGCAATGAAAAGGTAAGTAACATCTATGCTAGATAATCTTAGAAACATTATTTATTTAAGGACATTCGTTTTTGTAATGGACAGTTTGTATGAGCATTAAGTTTGGCCAATAAATATAATATCAGAGATTAGGAACATGATCTATGTGACAGCGCTGGCCTGAACCCCCCCGACCCCTCCCATGATACAATGACCCTGGGTATTTTCAAAATCCTGGCTACGGCCCTGACAGAGAGCAGCCTTGTCCTCCCAGGTTAGGGGATAGTTCTTCCCCTGGCAATCACACTATGTGGCAGTAGGTATCCCAAATCACCTCTGTATAAAGGGCTTACTCAGGGTCTCTAAAAGCATGATGGGCCCTATTGTGATGGAGTGAGGCATGTGTTTGTCTACCAGCGCATGGGGCACAGCGATTTTAAGTGTGTATATTTTTCTATTTTGATAACACAAATTACCATCCCAGAGCCAAGCACAGGCCACAAAGGATGGATGATGTGCCTTAGTTATACATGGGTCGGTTGTCCGGCCTGGATTTCAGCTGGATCTTTTCATTTGTCTCCTTTTTATTGTGCCACAATATTCAAAGGAACAAACACAGGACACTTAATGAAATACATTACTGCTCAGATATAAGTTATTTCAGTGAAGCATTCCAAAACAGTAGAAATGATTAAAAAAGACGACAAGATAGACACTTCCACATGAGCGTAATAGCAGAAACTCACAGGAATCACGCAAATTAAGGAGCATGTAAAAAAGGAAAACTTTCTCTCAGCTCTCTGTTCTGTTAGAAACTTCAATTAAATTTATCAGTAAATGCTCTGACATTTAACAGCAGAAGAGGTGTGTTGTGCATCCTGTGTGAATGAAACAAGCTTAGAAATCTTGCGTATGTTCATCCCTCGAATGCATTCATTATGGCACATATCAAGCTGACTTTAGACTTAAACCTAGGTCTAAGACAGGATCACAGCAACTTTGTGCCTAACCACTTCTCATTTATAGACAACCACACACCTTCATTTAAACAGGAGCGCTTGCTCTTTTGGTATTTAAACAATGTGAGTGCTGAGTGTAAAAATAATAACTGTGTCAGGTGGACCAAAAGACAAAACACGTGTTAAATGCCAATACATTTTGTTCTAGGAGCACAATAGGGCCCAATAAGTCAAATTTCAACTGTATCTAAAGGTTATCTGGCTTCTTTCATTCTTTATACCATTTGCTGAATAAGGACTGGTAACTCCAGAGGGAGTCAAAATGATGCTTTAAATAAGTCTTTGACTTTTAGTGTAGAAACTTTGGTGCTCATTTTGTTTTTTTAAATCAGTGATACAACATGAAATGAAATTAATAAAAAAACTTGTTTGCAGAAGAACAACATAAACAAGTAGAAGCCTTTATAACAGCTTACAGTAAGTGTTCAATCATTTTCTTTTAAGTCAAAGCTTCTCTTTCAGATTTATACCTAAAGTATCTTAACTATTGTGGCACTACTCACCAGTATATTGTTGTACTGTTTCTTCAGGTCTGTGTATTTCTCCTGGAAGACAAGATTAAAACATGCTGGGAATGAGGATATTTTTCTTGACCAATGATTAAATGCAGAGTTAAAACACCCAGAGGACCTGTTTTATGTGTTTCTATATGAGTAAGTGTTTACCTTGCTGCCTGCTGAGCTGACGCAGAGCTGTGCATTGTAGTTCTCCACCTCTTTATGCAGGATATTGTGAGCAGCAATCTGCTTCTCCAGATCTGTCAAGGAGGGGCCATATTCCTCTGAGTTCACCTCTTTCTGAAAGGGGTAAAAAGACAGAGGAGGAGAATGGTCAGGCACATGTACAGATCTTACAGCCTTAAATCAGGTGTGTTGTAACAGTATTACGGTGCTACTGAGGTTATTGCAGGGAAGGGAAAGTCTGTAAAGTAGGTCATTGATTTCAAGCATGAACAGAATGTTTGGTGGTAAACAACAGGTTCTTGCATGTGGAGCAGGTGTAGACACTTAGCCCCATTTACGCTGCCATTTCAAGCTGTAATATTCATGCCCCACAATGCTTTGCCTCCACTCTGAACACCGCAGAGGCAGAATGGAGGGAACAGGTTGACCCCCATTTTGTTCCGTCTTCAATGGCAGTATCAGAGGCATGATGCTTGAGGGAGGGGGCATGCGGACTCAGTGGGAGGCAGGAATGCTGCGAGTGTCTCTGCCTTTTTTGTTCGAACAGTGTGTGCCATGTTGTGTGCATCCAACTGACAGAAATATGTAGCGCCCATGGAATTCATGTTAAAGTCTTGAGGTGGAATGATGAATGAGATTCATTGCAGTGCTTTTGCACACTTGCATTGTGAAAAGGGCTTCTGACACTGCTCAGGTTAATGGGTTAATGGTTAATGGATAAGATTTAAATGATCAACCATGAACTACTCTATTAAAAAAAAATACCACCTCCTGCATCATTTTATAACTCGATCAGTTTGACCTGGTGGGTCTCAACTAGCTACGTCTCAGGACCTGCTATAAAGTCTTTAAAGAGTTATTCTGGCCCTGGCCTTCCCCAGAATTTATGACCCCTCAAATTTCAGACAAAGGCGTAAGATCTTGATAAATTAATAGAATATTTTAAGAGACCAAGCTGTTCTATTCAAAAATGACAATATAATTGAGTCAAAATCTCAAAACAACCAAATGTACCCATTATCGCAGCAAATTGAAGTCAAATTAAATACAATAAATATTCCTTAGATTAAAAACTTTTTTGGCCTTTTTCAGGTAAACATTCCCATCCACCAAAAACTGATCCATATCCCACTTTGGATTCTTATCCACCAGATGAAAACTACTGATGTAATGATCTTACATACTATTTATATTTTGTGTAGGTCATTAAAAAGGCTCAAGTGGGCGCTTTAAGTTTCAGCAATCATGTCCGTTCTGCAGAAAAAATAGGTGTTTTCAGGGAGGTAAATTTTTTAAAGTTTAATTTTAGACTCTTGGTGCATAAGTGGGGGTGGTTTGATGGACAACACAAGAGAAATACACAAACAAAAAACTCTTAAGAAGCATGACAGTTTTGACCTTTTTAGCTGACTGTAAGGCTATCTTATGAGCAAAAAACATGACATTCATATTTTTATAGTAATAAGAAAGTCATCAACCATGAATAGTTTTTCTGACTAACTTAAGCTCAGATAATGATGGGTGCTTACTTGTTTTCTGTTGAATACAGGCCCCCAGTTAATTTTTGGCATCACTGAAACGTCGTCAATCTGCTCATAGATGTCTCGGTAGAAGACGCAGTCCTTCAGCCAGCGCTCGTGAAGCGTGATGACACTAGAGGAGAAAAGAATAAATATAAAAGACTGTATATGTTCAATGCTAACAATTGTATGTCCATATGGAAACAAAATGACTAATAGTGCATGAAATCATTTAAACGATTTATATATAAAAGCTGACAAAAGGATGAAGTCTTAACATAAAACCCTTTCAGAACTATGAAATATCCTTTCTGTGTTTTGAAATGCAGAAAAAAAAGATTTAAAAATACATATATATACTTCTATTAAACATTTTGCACTGTAAAGAGATATCAAAGAAACTCACTCTGTTAGAGCTGCAGTTTGGGGGTAAACTGTAACAGCTGTTTCACTCTGGATGCATTTTAATTGAGTGACAACTGTGGCAATGTTAATTTGAATTTCAGCGAGGATTTTATCAGGTTAGAGCTTACAGACTGCGAGTATAAACTGCATATCTCATTTGTGTCTCACACCAAGAATCTTGCTATTGCATGTGCCCAGTCTGAAAGCTGTGGCATTGCCACCTGGGCTGATACATGTATCTGCTGCCAAGCATCCAGTGTATCTGAACCATTAGTTGAAATCAAAACTGTTCAGTGTGGAGACAAAAATGTCCAATTCTTTAAAGTTTCAGTAGTAGGTACATTTTAGAGTCTGGATCATTTTTGAATTTTAGACAAATTTGTGTTCTTAGCTGGGTTAAGAACTTTTTCTAGAAAAAAATAAGCAATGCATGATATTATAGGAGTGATATCAGTATCATCAGATAATTGCTTTAAAGGGTGATTATCAGTATTGTTAGATATGATTTTTTTCTGCCGATATTTACAGCTGACATTTTAGCTGTTCAAATTGGCTATAAATACTCCATAAATTGGCTGTAACACTGGCAAAAAGTCATTTATTAGAGAATGAAATGTTATTTTTCTTGCTTCACATCTGTTTCTAACACAAAGTAGACTGTCAACATGAAAGGGACAGGTCAATTGTAGTAAAATGGAGGCTTTGTACTCTTGAAAAAAATATCAGTATCTGTATCAGCAATAGCCATTTAGAAATATCAGCATATCTCATACCAAAAAAGAAAAAAAAAATCTGATATCATGCATTACTAAAATAAATTAATAAAATAAATGTGTATACTTCAGGGATAAAATCATGCCCATGCTTGTGTCTGAAACCTTAAAAGAAAAAATATTTTTCAAAGCTTGAATAGTTGTATATCGTCAAATATGAATAGCAGTTAGGAGGATTACATGCATAGCTGCACTTTCCAAAGTAAAACCCCAAAAGCCTGATGAGGGTCTCGTGCCAACCCTGATTTTCTGCAAATTTCAAGTCTCAAAGTTTTTACCTGTACATTTTCATTTTACCTTTCACATGGAAAAGATGAGCAAAGCATTTTTAAATTATGAATCACCTTTGTAAATTTTAGCATTAACCTGACAACAGAAGACATGAGCAGTGTATTGGAGCTGTTTTTAACTTGAGGGTGTTACAGGTTTTTTTTTAATTTTCAAAGGATCACAGATTAATTATAAATGTTTTAAGCTCACTCCTTCTCGATCTCTGTGGCCTGTGGGTGTTTGAGTTTCTTTGCTTTGTCGATGTCGAGGAAGAGGTCTTTGAGCAGATCCTCGGCCTCGCCCAGCCGCTCTGAGACCTCATTCTGATGCTCGAAGGGCAGCTCTTTCTTGTCGTTTTCAGCATCCTAGATAAAGAACAAGATAGTTAGATTTCATTTGGAGAGGGCTACCAATCAAAGTAATGTCTTATCAGTGTTTTTCAGTGTGGGCTTGTTTATAGTTCTCACCACAGCCAGCAGCTCCTCAGATCGGAGGATGTCTTTCTCCACCTGATCTGCATTCTTTTGCATCTGGCCCACCAGTACCTGCAAGTTGCTGGCCTGGGCTCTGCAGGAGGGAGGGGAAGAGGTTAGAAAGGCAGAATTTAAGTCCACCCTAATATAAAATAAAAAGTCCACTAAATATGAGAACTGATATGACCTCTAAAAGCAGCATGGAATTTTTTTTCAGCTTGCATTTATGTATTGCATATAATATGAAAAACAAACTTTCAGCCTTACTTTTTGGTATTTTATCAATTATGTTATAACAGCAAAACGCTTCCTTAAACCTGCATATATCACATGCTTACATGCTACAAAAGTATTTGACCAGATTATTAAAAACAACAACAAAGAACAGATGAAGCTAAATTTCTCCCACAAAATGTGATATTAGTATAACTTTGAGTTACACTCTCAATTCAATCAGACAACACATTTTATCTGTTTAAATCAATTACTGCAGCACTTATTGTTTAAGTTTAGCATCTTGGCTCAGACCCCATCAATCCTCACAAATTTATTTAAATGTAGTGTTCAGAAGTGATGAAATTGAAAATCAAATCCCCTGTCAAGGCTTATAGGTGGATGTAAAAAGAGAAATAAAGCAGATATCTTGCAGCTTAAAAAGACAGTTTATTGGAGGATGTTTGTCAGCTAACTGAATTAACATACAGTCAAGTGTGGAATCAGCACAGCTTGAGCTGTCTGTTCAGAGTAGCTTGCAGGTGACTCCCCATGAACAGCTTTTAGTTAAATTTAAACTCATTTCCGTGAAGCATTTCTTCAAGAGTTTTAACAAGTATTTGAAGTAAATGTTCATATTCTCTCTAGTATCAAACATCATATTTTTGAGCTACGTTTCCCCTTTTGATCAGTACAACAACTGGATCTTGCACAGAGTCATGCGAGGTTACCAGGTAAGTGTAGGGGCAGTCCCAAAGAACAATTTTTAAATGCTAACCATTCCCGGTGGCTGCCTGTGGTTTTCACTCCCTCTGTGCCACTTAGTGTGAGGAGTTTTACAAGTATGTGAGACAAAAGTTGGAGGAGATCCACACATACTCACTTGCTCTCTCCAACACTGTAGGACAACGTACTCAATGTCCTGCTGTTATTCAACTAAACTTTTGGAAATGTCCCCATTAAATGTAGCACTTGTGCTCTTGAATCAGTAAGAAAGGAAGAAACAGTACCTCCATCTTGGGTTTTTGTACCAACAAACCAAAAATGTATACAAACAAATCTCAACACCAGATCATTCTATGTGCAGAGATGGTCTGAGAGTTAGCTAATGCCCTATGAACGAAGGCTTTAGACCTTTTAAGCTGGCCGCCCATGTCCCAAATTCCTACGCTATCCACCATCCTGTCCAATAAAAGCAAATAACTCCTAAAAAATCCTTAAAAACCTCCTTATCATTCCAAATGTAACATGACACCCACACACTAAATGTAATTGATCCTCTTCATGCTACAGGGCTGATTTTACAACCTGAACACACTTCTTTCATTCATGCTATAAAACCCTCAGCCATAACTCTGACATGTAACACAGCGATCAAAAGAATTTCAGCAACCTATTGAGGACTTCACTGGTTTACTGAGCCACATGCCAAAGCTTCCTCTGAGAGCAGAGCCATGTCTCCCCGCAGGAGAAGACAAGCTAATGTCATGCCATGAAGATTTACGAGGATGACAACGACCTAAATCAAAACGATCTTCTCAAAACTCTATAATGATGGAGCCACAGATGAATGCAGAGACACCGTCCTGCTGTGACTCACTCGGCTGGTTCTGCAGCCGCTCTGACAAAGGCCTCCCTATTCCTGCTCACTCAGCGGGAGGGACAGGTATGCACCACACACACACACACACACACACAAGAATGCTATCTTAACTTTAAGCCCAAAGAGCTGCAGGCTGGTACAACTAACAGGTTTTTTTTTTAATAATATATCTACTTGTCACTGATAAGACTGACCTTTATTTGTTTCAGGATTATAACACTTACTTGTTCATACAGAACAGTTCACTTGTTACATGGTTTGTATTTCTTCAAGTAGCCTACACCATCTCCATGTCGGTCATTAAGTACCTGTCTGGGATAAAAAAATAATTTTTTTCATACCGAAGATGTTTTTTTTGCAAGGTGACCTAGGTTGGCATTGCCTCCCCAAAAGACCAACGCCCTGCAAATGCTTAATCCTTAACTATCATTGTCTCTTAGTTTGGTCAGAGGTTGGGTTTTTGTAAAAAACTACTTACAGTATGTCCCTTTTATTTTGTCCTCTATTTCCTCATATTGATGAATGAGTATGGGGAGATAGAGCAACCTGCGCCAATCAGGGCACCTCCTCGTGGCTTAATTTCTCCCATCCTTTTTCTGAACTTTTTCTTTGGACTTTTTAATATATTTGTCTTTTTTCTTAAGTTTTCTTTATGGTTCTTTTTAAAGTGAAATGTTGGCAACAGGAAGAGTTGTGGTATTAGGGGCCATATCCTATGGTAGGTAGCAGACACCACCTGTAGCTTACAGTAACAAAGCCTGGGTCTCTTGAAGGTGACAAAACTATTTTGGCTGTTATGGCCATGTGGTAGGATTGAATTAAGAACAAAGTAATTATGTGTATTGTGGTGTTCTCAAGTGAATGTTTACTTATTCATAGCTTGTGCTTATATATAAAAATGGTTTGTTTTGTGACAGGCTGCATTTTAGTTTTTAGACAGTTTCAATTTGGTTAATTTCTGTTGTAAATACATTTTCATGTGACTTCTAAAGACACAAATAAAACTTAGCATGAATCCCTTAAACATTGTTATTTCTTTGTGGCAAGAATGTGACAACTGTACTGTTCAAAACACTTACTTTAACCAAAGTTACGGTTTATTGAAGTGGAAATAAAAAATTATATTTGAACATGTGTTGTGTGCTCACATGCTATAAATCAAACCTGCAAGAATCAGTGACCCCATTCATAAAGCTCTGACCACGCCCATAAAACATGATAACTAAAATAAATGCAAAAAATTAAAGTCGCATCCCAAATAAAGTCTATGTAGTGATGGTGGTTTCCAAATGATAAAACTGGTTGTCAGTATAGTCAGTTAAATAAGTAATGTGTGGCACTGATATCATTCTAGTAAGGTAAGATTAAGGGCTGTCACCTTATACTCAATATCTGAAAATCCATTTGAGCATGGGGGTAAAAAAAAAAAAAAAACAAAACTCAAACTGTTAAACCAACACTACATAATTTTTCCACCCTAATATAATATTTCTAGAATCATTGTGATGGTACATCGCTTTACAACAGGTTGAATGACACCGCTGTCATGGTCTGAGGGGGTCTGTATCACCTTCACTGGCAGTAAGTAACTTCGATGTGGATGGTAGGAACACTTCTACATTAAAAAACTACACATTTTTACTGCTTTGACTGCTTTACGGCATACGTCACTTCCCTGCAGTATAAAGCAGTTTTTGAATTTTTAAAACATATTTAATGAGCAGAATTTAGTTTAAAGTAAATATGCATTTATTTTCCTAATGGAAATAGGGACCTCTGGCTCACACTCCTGCATAGTGGGTGGCGGTAATGCTCCTCTGATGCTGGATGCCAGCCGCCGTTAAACAAGAAGAAGAGGAAGAATGCTAAATGTAGTGTTGTTATCATGGCAGAAGCAGCGAAAAACCCGAAGAAAAGAAACGTTTATCGGAGGAGACGAAAAAGAGAAATCTGGAGAGTAACAAGCTAAGTGCCCAGGCAGGGATACACATTGGCCCGGCATTCACTCCCTGGCGTGAGCTGAAAGACGAGGCAGGATGTCCAACCGATGCTAATTTAGCCCTGCTACCATTGGACTTGTAAGTACATGATGATTTATTCAAATAGAAACATGATCAGACTGTACTTAATCAGTCAACATGGTTTATTTGTCTCTCGGGACATCCTGTTGGCTCGCTTCTCCTCCATCTGTATGTCAACAAATGCACGTTTGTGTGAGGCGCTCTGTTTTACGACCGCGCAGTTACACTCAACGACCATAGAGGCCCCTAGAGAGCTGAAAGACGGAATCTTACTTAGCGCTGCTTTAATATACACAAATAGAAAATATACAGCTCTGCAGCACATTTGGCGCCTGGAACAGTGAACTGCCCAATCCAACAGAAAAAAAAACTACAAAACAAGACCGAGTTGTGTGCCGATAGTGTGCAAAGCAGCTGGCCCCCTCCTCATCCACGACAAATCTGCAGGCCCATTTGTTGGCACTCCACCCAAGTATCCAGTAGCCCCTCATCAAGTGTTCAGCCCATGAAACTGCGGGCAAGCCCCGCGCCAGAGGCACAGAAAACAGAATATCTTTGGTTACAGAGTATGCTATGATGTATGTTGAAAACCTATCAAGAAAGATTTTTGGGAAAAGTGACTGTCCTAGTATGACTACCATCACCTGAGGTCAAGTTTAATCACATAAGTCTACCTTTATAAAATTAAGCTTTGTTTGAAGGCTTTTATGAATGGGCTGTAGAAATGGGACAGTGAATAGACTATAAAATTAGGGAGAAAACAGTGAGTAATAAAAGGGGGCCACAGTACAGACCTGGGTCAATCGCTTTAACAGCCCCTGTGCTAGAGTTGATTTTTTTTAAAATGTTGGTGCCAAGTTGATACTTTTAAATGGATTCAGTCCCATAATGGTGACTGGATCGACTCATTCAAGAGAGAAATGAGTGTTAAAAATGTTAACTTATGTAGCAACCCATGTGAGAGTGCCTGTGTGGTCTGGAGGTCTTTTTATTTAGCTGTAGGGAAATACTGGACAGCTCACTGGACAGAGAAGACAGAGAGGGGTCTGCATCTTCATCTTTGAAATTAAGAGAATTGTACCAAAACAAAGCACCAAAATCAGTGTTGTGATTTGGTTCAGTATGTATCAGACATGTTAGTTCAGGCACCACCCCCTACTAGATTTTTGTACCTATTGCTACTCTGTAGATGTGAAGCATGAACATGACCACTAGACCACCTGTATTTAGTGTTTAAAGTCTGTGGCACACATTTTGACTAAAAAGGGTCATGTACCCTGTGACCTTTCTGAGAGAGAAGAAACCACATGTATGTGCTTAAAATGCACCATCATGTTTCCTCCTGTTGTTATCCGTCTGTGAGATGTTAGTGAGGTGATCTGAAGTGTTACTGCTACAAAATCAGCAAAGCCTCCCTTACATAAAGTTTAACTGCTGCTTTTGCCAACAGAGCTGACTTTAACGTTTATTTTAACATTATGTGAGCTAAACGACAACTTTGACAAGCAAAGAGTGTGCTTGTTTTAAGACATAATAGGTTTAATGGACGCCTAACCATGTTGTTTGATTTATGAATGACCCAGCTCACAGCTACAACTGATTTGACTACAAGTAGGATAACTGGATAACCCACATAATTCAGATGGGCTCGTCTGTAGTTAGTTATAAAATCACATTACTTGTCGCAAAAACACTCCAAGAGCACTCCCAACTCCTCCAATATTTAACTACATTTTACATTTCAGCCATGTTGACTTGAGTTAAAGCATAGAAAAAATGGTGAGGCTGGAGTTTTGTGATCCTGTTTTCTGTACTGACAAAAAAAAAATCCAGCAACACAGCCAAGAATTCGTCTTTAAGTGTTGACAGTTCCCTGCAAATGGAATATTTATAGCTCAGTGTCCCAATTAATGTGAGTTTTGATAAAAGATGGATCACACTAGGAGAGAGCATAGATGGCAAGATGACAAGCAAAATAAATTTGTTTATTTATCTCTCAGCTGACATTAGTGCTGAATCTACTAGTCAATCAATCAATATGTCAGTGGATATAAAATAACATTTGTGGGTGCCAATCAAATTTTAAAGTTGCTACATAAGAAATATGAAATGTTTTTTTGGTAAATGCCAGCTGTCAGCTTTTATTAGTCCTGGCACATTTCACTGAAAACCTAAATAAAATTTTTGACTGTTAGTAAGACAACAAGTTTAGACTCTGGGAAACTGTAACCATGCAAGAACGGTTAATTGATTACACAAATAATCAAATATTTCAAATGTGAGTCATAAATTAAATAAGCATTACTTTCATGGCCTATTTTATGTGCTCTAATTGATTTAACGAGCTGTGCTGCATGTTCTGTGTCACAGCACAGAGTGCAGTTTGGGAACCAACGCCCACATAAGCCACAGAAACCAGCTGAGCGGCACAGACTGCCCAGCCCTCATCACACCTCAGCATGGAGACAATACGTCCAAGCATGAATCCATGGGCTGGTCACCGTTTAATGACAAGTTAGTGTTGTGCAACCAACAGACACAATAAAGGGCAACAATTGACTGATTTTGAGAATGAATGCATCATCAGGTACGCTCTGTAATCTGACACAAAGGTGATATCATACTGTCATTTAAAGCTGTTACGCCAAGTAAAAGAAAGAAATTGATAAATAGAAATAGTCAATATAACTGAAAAACAGTTTGATCTTATCCTTCTGCTTTATCTGCAGTAAAAAGTTAAAGACTTCCTCAGATAATATTTTTTCCATCGAGTGGTCTAGCCTAATAAGGCTCAGCACGGTAAAAGCTGAGATAGGTACCAAAGTTACTGATCTGTACTGTCACACTTTTTTGACACTCACCTGTTGGGGTGCCATGCATACCGATCTGAAAGGGTGGAGCAAGATATACTGCTGTTAATGAAGTGAGGGTTTGGATGGCTATGGAAACTCAAGCATGATTGGTGTTCACAAAATTCTGCCAAAAATCCACTGAACCAAAATAAGTAGTTTGGTGGAAACATATCATAGCTTCATTCTTTAACCACCAGCCTCATACTTTACTGCAAACAGCCTGTAATTAGAAAACAGCAGTGAGGTGCTGTTAAAACAAGTTATCTAAATACAATTACTCTACATTTGGAACAGGACACAGAACAACCTGAATAAATAGCAGCAGCCTAAGTTTCTAGAATAATATTTGTCCGTGACAGGAGTTCAACTCACTGGAACATGTCCATCCAACCATCATAAGTTTAAATATTGATCCAGACTGAAGAGCATTGGCTCTTTGAGTACTTAGATTTGGGTGCAAAAGGAGCACCTCTCTCTGTGACTTTCACCTCTTCTCATAAACATACTTTTACATCATACCATCTCTTCTCATGTTTACAGGGTAAACCTGACCTCAGGGCTTTGTTAACAACTCCGCTGTGAGCGTTTACCATCTCTGAAGCTTACCTCAGTGCTTTAAATCAGTGTTAAGTCTGCCTGAAACAAACACATATTGATCAAATCTTTCAGTGTGACATAAGCTGAAGCACACATACAGGGAGAAAGAGGACACGGACACACGGGAAACATGACACAGATCTTGGCTGGGGGAGAACAGTAGGAGGAAGGGTGACCGAGATAAAATGTCATCCCACATGCACATATTCACACATGCATCACATTCATACAATCTTCTGGGAAAAGAAACTCACTTGTTCATCTTGCCCGAGACCTTGAGCGTACTGTCCTTACTAGTTTCCTTTCTCTTAAACATCCTGGAGGCGGTGGGGGGGTCACGCAGAGATCCCGCAAAAAATCTCTCTCTCTCTCTTTCACTCCTTCTTCGTCTCTGTCTTCCTCACCCTGTGGTCCTCCTTTACCTCTGGTTCCTCTAAAACTCCCTCACGTCAGCACAGCGTTACACTGCGTCAGCTCCTCCCAGACAGGTTAACAGGTGTGTCACCACCCAGACATCTATCCAGCAGAAAGAGACAGAGAGAGAAGAGAGACTGGACCAACCTGTTTCCTGCACTCTCCTTTTTCTCCCTCCTTCAGTCCTGCCCTTCCTTTTCATCCTGACATACTCTCATGTCTCAGAGAGAGCAGGGGGCCCTTAAGGATGCATTATTCATGGAGCTGGGGGCTCTGAATTCCTGTAGGGAGTCAGAAAAGGAAAAAAGGTTTCATTTACATAGATAGAATCTGTTATTTCACATAAAAACAGGGAATACAGGGAGAATATCAGCTAATTAAAATGTTGTGCAACATCAAATGTTGTGAGTCTCTAAAAGATAAAAAGAAATAAATCTGTTATTTCAGAAACAGCGTGTAAATGACTGATTTGACAAACATATGGGTCTGTCTAATCTGTGAAAAGGGGAAGATAGGGACAAGGTCTTTTCTTCCAGTCTGCTAAACTTTTCCCATAAAAATGTACTGTAGCATTTTTTCAACAGTTATTAGAAACATTAATGTGTAGACAAACAAAAGAATCATTTCACTGATCAATAACCCCCCACAAATTCACATATTCTGTACAAGGATTAGTACTAGGTTAATGTTTGCAGATCAGCGTGTGGACCTCTTATGTATTTGTGGATCTAGCAGCAATTTGTGTACTTTTTCCTGCATTTCAGTTTATTTTACACATTTGTGGCTCTATTTATATATTTTGGATCCATTTACATATTATAGCATCTGTCTATGCATTCGTAAATATTTTTCCAGTACATCTGTGGCTCCTATAACATATTCACAAATTCATGTATGGATCCCTGGATCTATCCACACATCTGCACAATAACAAGTGTTGCAAAAGCAAAAGATGGGTAAAATGTGAATGTATTTTTTAAATTGAAGTATCATTTACAGATTTCACACAAACTTTGGTACGAGGCATCCCTGTTTTTGTTCAAAAACATGCACAGTTATTCTGCCTTTCACGGACAAAAATGAGAACATAAACCCTGGTATCTAAGAGAATGTCTCTTAAGAGGGACATGGTTCTCTATTGTGTTGGTGTAAAAGTAAAGAGTAAAAACAACTAGTATGTTGTTTTTATCTTATGGTTTGTATTATTGTTGTTGTTGGTGGTGATGTGCCCCCCCCCTGTCTTGTATTGTGTGTTTCATGTGAACTCTTGCTGCACAACAAATTTCCCTGAGGGGACAATAAAAGAACTGAACTGAGCTGAAAAAAAAAGATCTTACTTTGGTTGGAGCAACAAATTTTAACTTTACTTCACCTGCTTTCTGTTAGTTACTGATCACTTTGAGAGCATTTATGAGTCTGGCTCCTAGCTATATTTCAGAATACTGACCTCTTATGAGCCAGGCTGCAGCCTCAGATTCTTGCGCGTAGGCCTCCTGGTCCTTCCAAAGTCTGGACTCTAAACTAAATGTGATCGAGCTTTCTCCATCAGAGCTCCTCGACTTTGGAACGACCTGCCTGAGGAGATAAGGTGTGCAGAATCAGACACTCCTTTAAAATCGCTTTTAAAAAACTCTCCTTTGCGGAACTGCTTTTACGTGATGTCGACTTCATCGTATTTCTGTTTGACTGTCTTCTTGGCTTCTTGTCCGTCTTTACTGTTCTCAGCATTTTAGCTCTACTGTCAGCACCTTCATCCATTGTTGGCTTTTTTAATATTTTCTTGGTCCTCATGGTGTCATTTAATGTTGCTGGGCTCCTGTATTTCCTGGGTTCTTATTACATACAGTATGAACAGGTTCCTAATGTACTTGGGTTTATTATGTGGTTTGGGTATGTTTGTAAGGGTTTTTTACTTTAAAATGTGCTTTTTGTTGTTGATTAGTTTCTTTTGTTTGGATGTTTTTGTGCTTGTCCTCTGTTTGTTCCACTCTGTTTGTCATAGCATTTTGTAAACATTTATTTTTAAAAGTGCCATACAATTAAAGTTATTATCACTATTATTCTGGAATTAAAAACTTGTTAAAAACATTATTACAAAATTGTAAAAAAAATATCAACATTTGAAGTGATGTTTTCTGATCAGGGCAAACTGTTGATATATATTTACACACTGTGTTTAGCAATTGATAATTGTTTGGGCAAATACAGAGTGTTTATCTAAAACTTTGGCTCAGGATGTAAAACTAATGTTTCAATTACTCCTTATATTATCATATAAACAGATTTAAAAGCAAATTGCTAATGTATGTTTCATATATGTTATTTGGGTCAAATATCAACTATACACAA
Organism: Cetoscarus ocellatus; assembly: GCA_037902135.1. Lineage (NCBI taxonomy): Eukaryota > Metazoa > Chordata > Actinopteri > Labriformes > Labridae > Cetoscarus > Cetoscarus ocellatus. Next base: position 1,149,624 of record JBAMNC010001052.1, read on the forward strand.
ACATTGAAACAAAGAACTAGTTAATTCATCCCACTCCAGCTGTTGTCAGTTTTAGCTACATGATATTATATCCCCAGATTTTTGCCAATACACACCCCTACTGATATCTTAATTTGTGTGGATCTAATTTGTTTGGGACGAATGGTTATTACCTACATCTTCACTTTTAGGATTTCAGAAATAATCCTAAAATTGGAGATCAACTGATATATGTTTAATGCTGACATGGTTGTGTGTAGATTCAAAGCAATTTAATTAAAGTTTTCCTGATATACACAGCCTGGCCAAAAAAAAAAGTCGCCACCTGGATTTACCTCAGCAAATAGGTACGAGCCTTCTATTAGATAATTACTGCATGGGTGATTATCTTTCAGCAAGCAACAAGTTATTTAACCCCAGCTGATGCAATGAGTAGCTTCTCATTTCTTAAACAACCATGTCCAAAGACACATCCTGTGGTCAGGAAAAAGATGTTAGTCTGTTTAAGAAGGGTCAAATCATTGTCATGCATCAAGCAGAAAAAAACATCTAAGGAGATTGCAGAAACTAATGAAATTGGGTTAAGAACTGTCCAACGCATTATTAGAAACTGGAGGAATAGTAGGGAACCATCGTCTTCATGAAAAAAATGTGGTCGGAAAAAAATCCTGAATGATTGTGATCAGTGATCACTTTAACGTTTGACCAAATCAAATAGAAGAAAAACAACAGTAGAACTCAGGGGTATGTTTAATAGTGAAGTAAGAGCATTTCCACACACAATGTGAGGGGAACTCAAGGGATTGGGACTGAACAGCTGTGTAGCCTCAAGAAAACCACTAAACAGTAAGGCTTACTGGAAAAAAAGGCTTCTGTTTGCTAGGGAGCATAAAGATTGGACTCTGGAGGACTGGAAGAAGGTCATGTGGTCTGATGAGTCCAGATTTACCCTGTTCCACAGTGATGGGAGCATCAGGGTACGAAGAGAGGCAGGTGAAGTGATGCACCCATCATGCCTAGTGCCTACTGTACAAGCCTGTGGGGGCAGTGCTATGATCTGTGACAAATCTTGTGACATTGCAGAAGCTTATTGAAACAGTGCCACCGCGAATGTGTCGGTGTAATCAAAGCTAAAGGCAGTCCAATGAAATATTAGAGTGTGACCTCTTTTTTTGGTGGCAACTTTTTTTTTGGCCAGGCAATGTAACTTGGCCCTCAGTCTAGCTGCAATGAGAAAGAAAAATACAGACATACACTTTAATCAGTGTAAAATAGAAACCTGTGGGAAAAAATGGAAGTCTATAAAGCAAGATTTTCATATAGAGGTAATGCTAATGGTTTAAGAAGGCTCCATACATAACAAGGTCGTGTGTGTAGCATCCACAAGCATGTGAGCAATTTAGGATCAGGGCGTATCTCTGCAGCATATCAACAAAAGGAAATCATGGCGAGGAATGCAGCGAGGCAGCTTTCTTTGCAGTAGAGTAGTACAGAGGGAGCATTTTTGATCAGACCAGTCATACTCTCTCTCTCTCTCTACCTCTCCTCCTGTGGGTGCGTCCACCTGTCTGGAAACACAGATACTCTCTCTGTTGCTATGAGACACAAAGTTCCTAAATGCATCACATGCAGCATGTACTGTTCAGTACAAAAAAGATGCCACAGTTAGAGGATAATTATGGCAAAACTTGTAAACGCTATGAAGGGTAATTTTCAGTGGGACCTGGGGTAGGTTACTGTGTTTGGAGTCATGAAAATCATTTGGGAACTGTTTAAATGATTGATGAGAAATCATAAATATTTTTAACTGGAAAATTGTTGAGGTTTACCATTATTGACGGCCAAATTTGATTATATTATATTCTAATCTGCACCATATTGTGAAACACTATATATTTCTACATTTCTTGTAAAGATTTAGTCTGGAATGTTTTTTATTTTTTAACCTTTGTTCAAATGCATGATTTTTTCACTCTTAAAACTGATAAAAAAAGCTGTTTTGAACTCTGTAAGCTATTTGAGAATTGTTGTCCATAGGTGCTCCATAAAGTCACCTGGTCTGGCCTTGACTTAAAAGTTAAATCAAGTTTGCTTTTGTTTTTTTATTCAAAGAATAAGATGAACTGAACTATGAGCTTATGCGCAAAAGATATTTTTCCTAAAGATTGTTTAACTACCAATCAAAATCTACTGAACTTGTTCTGCCATTTTTCCTCAAACCCAGGGGTTGAAAATCTTTAACCACATTTACACAAGTAATTCTAATGAAATACCTTTTATGTTTCCTTTTATTTTATGAACCAGGAATTTTATTTTGTTATGTTTCTTTCAGGTGTTTTAAACTTTATTTGTCATAGCATCTGAGTGCTGTGTTGAAAAATAAAATAAAAAATTAAAGCAATTTATGTTTTTTGTTAACTCGAGGTTTCATGGTACTAAACGTTAAACTGTTGTGCTGATACCATGTTTGGTTGAGTGATACTTAATACTAAATCAATAACTAAAACTTAAATAAAACTGATTTAATAGTCTATACTTAATGAATCAAAAAGATGTCCCCACAGGTTTGTCACATATTGGGATTGAATTTTTTTAAATTGTGTGTAAAAAATATTACCAAGGTTTAGTGAGTAATTATTTATCAAAGAAAACGGTCAGAAACAGGAAAATCTTTGGCATTTTTTATTTGGTCAAAAACTATGTGCTTATACAAAACACAAAGTTTACAAATATATTTTACTGTTATCATTAACACCTAATTTTTGGACGTTTCAGAGTAAATTGCTTATCGGTTGGTTATATTAAACTATTTGGGTCTAATTTCATTGATACAACACTATTAAATACATATGCATAGAAGTGTGTCTTTATCTTTTCTTATGTAGATTCTTTGAGAGCTCAATTTAATTGTTTTAAGTTCTATCAAAGTAACTACATTTTTCTTGTAACCACATTTATGCTAATTTCAACCCTGTTCAAGTCATGTGTCTAAAACCACAATCATTGCAATATCAACCACATCGGCTTGACAATACAGTTTAAAGTTAAAATAAATGCTTAAAAATACATTTTAGACCCAATACTATACAAGATTTACAACATTCTTACGTTTTTCTTTCTTCTGAATGTTTTCTTCTCTCAGACAAAATGCTGGCTGGACTGTTAGCTGAATGCTAACAATATGCTAATGCAATGCTAATTTTGTCAACGTCTCTACATTTTCACTAAAGGCAAGATTTGTCTGATGTTTCATTTTTAAGTCAGGCAGGCTAATGTTTAGGGAGGAAGGTAAATTGTAAGCGTACTAACTGGCCAACTCATTTGTTAAAAAAGAAAAAGAAAATCAGAGGGTGTGATCCAGTGATACCATTATTCTGTATGCAAACTTAAAATTATAATATTGAGGACATTTCAGTACAAATGTGGTTTTGAAGTATGTAAATACTTGTAAAACTCTTTTCTCTGTCTGATACTAATCACTGCAGGTCAGAGTTTTAACACGTCACACCCTTTCACACTCACTCACCGATGGCTGTAGTCTTTCGACCAATCACATTTACATCCTATAGTGCATATGCAAGCTTTTAGAGTTTTTCTAAAGTTTTGTTTGGCTTCAAAATAAATGTTCATTCATTATTAAAATGCTCACTCACTTGCCACTGTTCAGTCTGAGAGACAGTCTGGATGTTGCATGGAGTGAACTAAACTATTTAGCACTTTGTATTTGGTTCATAGCAGTGCTCTAAGCCGGTGGTTTTTCAACTGATTTTTGCACAAAGCATACCTAAAACCGAGCCAAAATCTTCAGGCACATCTTATTTATTTAACTGCAAAAACAGTCTCTTTGAAAACACTACTGTATCTTGTCAGTCTGTGCACGTTTATCTAAATCTACTACGGATGGAAGTGTTATAAGTATCAAAGAATCAATACTTTTACAAGTTCTGTTTTGTTATCGATTACTCCCCAAAAAATCTCAAGTACTCTAAAAAAATGTTTATCTGTGAAGTTCCTCAGACCATCCTCCCTCTTTCTTCTGCCAAGGTAGCACCAATTTCCATGCCATGTGACTGTGGAGACCAATCATATGTATTAACAGCACTCAGCTGTATCCCCAACCCTACACAGAGACACATAACATAGCTCTGTAACAAACTAAATCAAGACCGATGGAAAGAAAACACAATTCTAATCATTTCTACTCTCCCAAAATATTTAAAGTCATGTTTTAAATAGCTTGGAATTGACAATGATAAGTTCAATCAGATGTTTGATTTAGTACAACAAAGGCCTACATGTTTTATGTACTTGTTTTATTTGTATTTGTATTTATGGAATAATTATCAGTTCATCCAAAAAAACATCACTCATGACTTTAATGTTGGAATATCACTTTATTCTTTTCGACCTTGAAGCTATAATCACTTTTAGATCTGATGGTCTAGAGTCTAGACTACATGTTTCCTTTATGTGCTTCTCATCGGTAGAAAACATCAAATTCATAATAAATGTGTATGAATTTTTGGTGATGAATGGTAATGGTACCAGCATTGGTATCAAAGAAGTATTGGTATCACATAGATTTAAAAAGTCTGGCATTTCCCATCACCAGTACCAACTTATACCTGACAAACAGCTGTATGACTCAAGAAGTATTTATTTACAGAATTATTAATAAATGCATTTTAATTGTGTGTAATCTTCACAAATTCAGCAATATGTGTTCAAATTTGACCAATTAAATGTTAGCCTATTTCACCCATTAATTCTGTTATGAGCAAATGACAATGTTCCAGTGGAGGTGGTGCAAGTTTCTAAACCTACAGAGTGTTGGTGCACATGGAAATGCATTTTAATAAGTTTGGATTTTAGTTGTTCAGATATCTTACAGTTGTCCCAGACCCCAGGCACACCAGCATACCCCGCCACACCATTGGAGAACCACTGCTCTACCGTCTTGTAGAAACAAGATTAGATCCTCAATCCAGGTGTACACTGATGTCCCAGAATCACAAACCCTACTTAAACCAGTCAACATCCAGACATTCACTCAAGCATGTGAACCCAAACTTACCTGAGTATTTCATGCCTTAAGATTTCTAACATTTGAACTAAGATGAGAAAACAGAGGTTAAAACAGCCAGGGTGTGCCCTTTTTCATTGTCCAACTTCACACAGCTGCCAAACAAAGCATGTTGCCTGGTATACAAAGTAAATCATCTACCCTTCCCTCTGTCTACTTTAAAGCTACAACTAAGAAAAACCTTTCAGTCTACAAATTATAATAATAATGATGATAATAATAAATCCCTTTATCAGTAAAAAATGTTATTCGTGTTCTTTTTTTTTTCCTCAGACCGTGGCGGCAAAGTAAAGGATTGGGAGCAATAGGGGGAAAACCCTGAAAAACAGAGATGTGGAAATACACAATATACTTTCAAGACACTGTCAAATGCTTCTCTTGTTGATATTCATCTCTTCCTCATAAGGCAAAAATATTTTTACCACATCTCTGGTTGTTCTTATAGTGACAGAGGAATGTGTGCATGGACAGTGATGACAGACTGCAGATAAGACATCAGGTAAAGAGACGTGTGAGGAGTGTCACAGGAAACTCATCATATAGAATTTAATGTCACTTTGAAACCCAAATGCAGAAAAAGGGAAATGTATAATAGGAGCATGTCTGATTAATCAAGACAGCAGTCTAGTTATTTATGTTAAACTAAAAAAAAGAAAAATCCATATTCCCACCATAAGTCTACACAAGTTCACACCCAGTAAAGGCATCCTACACACTCAAAAGCAACACACCCAACAATGAGGTACACAAAACAGTCACACCTTTTACTCCTGTCATAAATTCAGCTGTCATGCTGAAAAATGGAAGTTTGAATGTATTGAAATTCAAAGAAATCATTCAAGATGCAGCAATATAAAGTATTTTCCTTCTCACAGGGCTGCTGAATGTCTGAGACTTTAAGAGTGAATAAAGAAAAATCAGCAAACATCTTTGATGCAAATGTGTTTTGTTTATTATCCATGAAACAAAGAAGAAATCATACATTCTCATATCATGGAATTATTTGTCTTTAGTTAAGCCTCAAATTATTTTTCATGGGGACGACTTTCTTAATACAGGTTACTTGGGGCAACATCTCCAGCGATTCTTTCATTATTCTCTAACATAAAAACACTAAAAAGAAAGAGAAAAGTGACTGCAAAAGAAAAAAATAACAGAGCTATGTCTCTAGTGTGTTTAACCAGGTTACTCAGACAAACCAGGTCCTTCAAGGATCAGAGGAAATGAGCTGCTTTCGTGCTGACATCACAGCTGGAGAACAGGTGACAACAGTTTTCTAGCCTTATACTCCATCGTCACACATGTACGGAGCGATGAAAACACCAGTCTCATTCATGACGGACAAACAGGCGTGGCAATGTGATAGATGACAAAGTGCTAGATGCTCCCTTCAGTCCTTTATAAATATGACCGACATACAGCAGGGATTAGCTGAAATGTAGATAAAACTGAAAAAAAGAGTTAATGTCAGCTGTGGTTAAAAGGTCACACTCATGTTGAGCTCTGTGCCTGAGGTTAAACAGGGTAACACAAACAGAGCTGCCAGGGTAGTTTGCTCCTGACAGCTGATAAAATTCAAACAAAGGATCCTTTAAGGGACATTCACACATGAACCGATAGCAGCTGATGTTGACTGACGTTGAGAAATCATCAACATTTTGGTGAAAGTATGCTACTTAAATTTGCTGTGTTCAGCACAGGTCGATGTATCTAATGCAGAGAGTGACGGCATACTGGTGGAGTGTGACGCTTTCTGACAGCCCCCTGACTAAATGTAGATGGATTTGAAATGTTCACAGATGTAGATGTAACGCATCGGTAGCTCGCTCAACTTTGGGGAATTCTGGCCTAACAGAACTTTGTGCTGCTGACAGTTGTACAGATGTATTGTAAAGTCGCCATATAAAGTGGGCATATGTGGCATTTCACCACCCACAGCAGGACTCACTATTCCAACACCATGTCTGGAGGAGGAAAGACAGCTAACCACAGAAGTGCACCTCAGGTCGCACAGCAGGCGTCCAGTCCTGAGAAGGAAGCAGCTGGACTCCACAGAGCTGATTTATGTTGAACTACGGGTGGGCAGGTCCCAACATTTGCCAACAGAGGCGAATGCAGCCATAACGGAGGGTAGTGAAGGTAAGCGGAGGTCAACTCTGGCTGGCATTCACAAGCGTGTTGGATCAAACGTCTGCAATTTTCAAACATTGAAAACAGCGGACCAACATCAACTTTTGCCCAACTGACATGAATTAGCTCTACGTGGCCTGACTTGGCTCCTCACAGCTTTATGTTTTTCTATACATCAGCAATATTCGGCTTTAGTTTTTTCGAAAACAACAATAAACACTTCAAATCATGCTTTTGCTGTTTATTTTCCTGTATGTGCAACTTAGGCTCTCATGTCTTTCCACCCAACAAGCATCCTTTTTTTTTCTCCACATTGTCTCCATATGAGAAAAACTTGGCAATTTCAGCTCACAACTTAAAAAACAACATAAGACTACGGGTGCTTTCACACTGCAAGCCTAGATATATGATTCAGATGTAATATTTTGCTCATCTGTCTGTTTTCATTTTCTTTTTAAAATGTAAAAATGGATCAAAAATATCTTAAGATTAAAAAAAAAAAATACAAAAATCTGCTTCTTTGTCTTATTTCTATCAAAAGCTGCAGGGAGCAAAGAAAAGCATTGATACCCAAACATGTATCTAGGACTCTGCCTACAATTTTTGCTAACTAACAATTAGTTACTTAATACTGGGAGCCTAGATATTAGGTTTTTGTTCATGTAACATCAACAGTGTGAGATTTTTGCTAGTATCCAACTTTACAGTTATGGAATCAAGACAACCCCATAAGACAGTTAACGTGGACTAAAATAATGCCATATGTCCTCATTTCTGTGATTTCTAATAGTGTGTAACGCCCTCTTCATCATTAGATTCATCAGAAGAAATCAGAGGAAAGGTTTTTGGGTAAACACTACGGGGGGAAAAAAATGAAACAGCTTTAGGTTTCCTTCAGGTCACAGGTTATGCTGACTAATCTGTGTAGGTACCATAAAAAACAGTAGTTTGATGTGAAAAAAAATTATTCCAAGAAGACACAGAGAAACATACATGAAATACATGAAGGCGCTTTGATATTGGTGGAAAAAAATAAGAAGCCTAAATGGCTTCATAAACTCCAACAGGACTGTGAGATGATAACGTGGCTGTACTTAGTCCATGGCATGACATCTTCTAAATCTTAAATTACAGACTCACTTCAACACTTCTGCTGTGAAATCACAAAGTGAAGTGTTATAAATGAAGATGGCAGAGAGACTTGGGTTGTTTTCTACTTCAAACTGATTTCATTACTTTACTTTAATCTTTTTTGGGAGTCTGGACTGCTTAGGCCTCCTTCAGAGATACAAACTCCACTGATCTTGAACTTAAGCACCAAAAATCAAACATTAAAGAAGCTAAAATTAATCTAAATAACATTGACCCCAGTCTAAATGTTTGTGGTGAACTGGGGAGCCTTTAGTGGAGACAAGAGCCTGCATGGAGGCTGAATTAGCTGCCAAAACCAAAGATTCCCTTGATGTAGCCGGTTAGGCCGCCCTTGCCCTTCTGCTCCACTTTGTCATCCAGCGGTGGGAAGGCCACGTGGTTGTGAGCGAGGTCAAAGAACAGCGGCTTGCAGGGGATAGGCTGGAAGTCAGGAGGGAACTGGACCAGATTGGGCTGCTTTCCTACAAGGGTGGGGTCCAGGCGGAAGGTCTCAAGGCGGCTACTGAGGGGCTGCACAAAGGAGGAGGAAAAAAGTGAGAATATTGTATTTGAAGCCCCAAACAGGAATGTATACTAACTCTGGAGGAAGATTTAATCATCATACTCGATGCCTTTACAAAACTCCCATTGGGTGCTGTTGGTCGATTAAGGGTGACATCCTTTGATAGACCTTTTTCATGTTTGTGAAAACTATGATGACTATTGGGCAGAGCTACGCTCGAGACAAAGCTTTCTTCATGATACTTAATCCAGTGCCGGATGGTGAGTTGTTTTTGGCTTATTCTTAAAAATTGCAGGAGATGATCCAAGTCTCTCTGGATATGTGAGGTCACTCACATAAAAAAAAAATACACTGACAAACAGCAGAAGACTGCCTAAATTTTGTACACTTTATAGAACCCATTACTTCATTTTGAAGACACGCAATTACACAGATAAATTACAAATTTGGGGCATTCAGATACCATGTTAACTGCACTACAAGTTGTGTAGTTTATGTATGCAGTACAGTTTTATGTTCTCCTACAACCTTTGGTAGGCCCGGACAATATATCAATTAAGTCAATCAATTATAATTTTTTGTTGTGAAAGATTTAAGTAAAACCTTTTCTTTTCATGACTTACTTTGTTGCTCATTTAGCTCCTTCTGGGTTTCAGAAGTTAACGCCTTTACCCGTGTTTTCTTCCAACAGAGACACAGCAACTGAAATTTTCCTTGTACTACACTGGTAGGGGCTGACTTTTTTTTAACAGGCACATTTCTAGCTTTGTTTTATTATTATTATTGTTATAATTATTATCATGATCGTTTAAATTACATTATAATTTTAACACACTCTACCATACCAGCACCCCAGGATAGTGTCTTCTTTGTGTTAGCTGGTGTTGCTGTGTGACAGAAATAGGATTAACACTGCTTTGCAGCCTCTTAGCTTGTGACGGTAGTTTGTATTTTTCCTCAATCTAATGCTGTGATGTCAGAGCACTGCGAGTATGAAAAAGGTCTATTCATCAGGGAACACAGTGCAATGATATCAATCATAAACAAGGAATAATGAAGTGACCTAATTTAAGCTCTGCATCTTAGTCTCTGTCAAAAAGTACAATGACTTTTAGATGGGTTAATGGCTTTATTCCCATTTTCACCAAGCACCTGAGTTTCCTGCTTTCAGTGCTGTATAATTCAGCAGCATACTGAGCACACAGCTTCACAGCACTTGTTCAAACATCAGCCTTCAGGTAAACAGAAGCAAGTTAGCCTGTTTCAGTACTGTTTGATAAAAGAGAGATGGCAAAGGATGTTAACCAAGCAAGAAGCCGGATAGAAGCCATCCTCTGTGGAAAGTTAATGTAGGCCACTGTTAGATTAACTGTCAGTTACTTTTTAAAGGTGAAAAAGTTAACCCATATTGTTGTGTAGTTTTTATAGGATTTGATTTAGGTTGAATAAAAACTGGAAAACATTATTCTCTGTTGCGCACAGAAATGCATTTCTCTGTGAACTGAGAGATGGTGTCATGTTCTTTTGCCCCCCAAGCCCCTTCTAACAACATTAGAAAGAAATAAAACTGATTTTGCAGAACATGGGACCTTTAAGAGGGTTGCTACTTTACATCTATACCCCCATAACAGTGAAGCAAAAGAAAGATAAACAGTGTGTCTTGAGTTGCACTTACCGTGTTGTCTTTCACCTGCTGTTGAGCGGGAACTTCAGGAGTCTCATCAGTGTCTGAAACACAGAATAACGGTCTGAGATAGTGGAATATGGGACAGCACTGATTCTATTCAGTCACTCATACAGTTAAAAAAGAGATGTCTCAACAATATGCCAGTATAAGAACACTCTCACCTAAAATGGCAGCAGCTTGTAAGGAGTATTTTTCAGCATTGACCTCAGCAATGAGCTCCTGAACATCAGGGAGATCCTGCAAAAACATGAAACACTTTACAGTACACGTTTTACTCAAGTCTGTTTCCTCAGACTTTGTTTCACTGCTTTCTGTCAGTTTCAAATCCAGAGAGTCAACATGAGCATAAAGGGGAATGTTCAAGAGAGAAGACGGTGTTATACTGGAGTTATACTTTTTATGATATGCCAGACTGTGTTCATACTTACAATCCTAAAAAAACATCTGTAACTGTTATTTGATTGATTAAAAATGCAGTGTCTGTGTGAGCATTTCTGACCAACCTTGAGGCTATTGTTGAGGCTCTTGGCCTTGGACTGAACCTCCTTGGCATATTTCAGCACCCTTTCATACAGCACTAGTGCCTCGCTCCACTTCTTCACCAGCACATATGACTGAGCGATGAAGAAACACCTGAGGGGATACAGCAAAAACACATTACAACAAGTTGGTGTGGCTTTATGGACAAAATTTACAGCTGTATTAAAGGCCCTGGATACCCACACAAGTGTTAGTCAAAGAGCTGATAAGGCCAAGACGAGCTATCGGCCATGCAAACCCCGGACTCATTGACACTTTGCATTTTGGGAGCAAGCATGTGATGTAGACTGGTCTGATGCAAACTGCTAATTATCCTGAAGTTGTATGGCATCCAGGTATTGTTGGCATACTACTACGTACAACATTTGGGCAAAACCACTACATAATGCTACTATAGTATGTCATTTCAAAAATGGTCATGGAGATGGTTAAACTTTTGATTCTAGGCAGATTTTTCTTCTTTTTTCTTTGACAGCACACAGGAAATTTTCACAAAAGTATATCAGAGTCTGACCTGTAGGCCTTGTAAACAAGTGTCTTGAGAGAAACCTCTTTCTGGAAGGTGTGGTCATCCTCCAGACCCTGGAGAGTGGAGAGCTCAGCCAGACTCTGCAGAGACAGATAAACAGGACGAAAATTACAGAGATGAACAAGAGACTGTAAAGCTGGACAGTTAGTTCCAATTACAGTCACTGCCTTAAACAGTTATTGAAACTGAGCAATCTAGACTGAAAGATTATTGTGCAAAAGGGCAGGCTGGACTTTCTTTGTCTTTTTCTTATATCATTTTAAGGTCTTTGTGTTGTTTCACTTATATTTTCATTTTATTGCTGGTACTTTCATGCTCAATATGATACATACAAGCATTTACCTTAAATAACAGCATGTGGTGCTTGTTGCATCGTCATAAAGTAATCATGCTTTATAATCATGATCTCACCATCTATAAATATAATCACAGCTATGATTTTTGCCATAATCAAGACGGTAATACATGGTGACTTTATGGGACTTTTTAATTCCATGAATTTAGTCCAGTTCATTAAAGCATACGACTAAATTTTTTGTCACTTAAACCACCACTTGAACAAAGCTGGTCTCCATTTTTACATGTCACTGACAGTTTCTCCGCCTACATTTCCACAAGTGTTTTGTTGTAAAAAGTTGTTTGTTAACTTCTATATGATAACATGTGTCAAAAATATAAGCACCTATAAAACTTCTCTATCATTTCAGAACCATTCATTCAAAGTATCAGTATTTTTGACATCCAGACCTGCAGGATGATATCATAGAGTCGGATGAGGTCCTGTGGGCGGGGTCCTCTCTTGTTCTCGTCAGCCTCAGGTTCCTTCAGTTTAGCATGTAGAGTGTGGGCCATGCTCTCATTCCTCTTCACCAGCGTGCAGAGCTTGATGTAAGTCAGATAACTAGCAGGGCAAAGGCACATAGGAAAAAAAATGTTTTTTTATATTCTACTAGTCATGGAGAAAAATGAAAACGGCATTTGGGGGGCTTTTCTATGAATAAAATAGGGAAAATGTGTATTTGGTATGATGTTTTGTTGGGTACAAAATAAATAATAGACCCAATTTATCCTCAAGTGCGCCAAGTGAGGACACCCAGCCTGTGAGAATAAAGCAAACCAGGAAAAGAGAGACTTGACAGGACGAAAAAAGACAACCTTTGTTGGGGGAGAAGTTTATTTGATTGTAAGGAAGAGACTGTTGGAGAATCACCACCTGGTCTCTCGTGCATCCGTAGAGACATCTCAATACGGAACTAAACACTGAAGCTTTTTTTCTGCGGTGTTATGGTTGTGCTCGTAGTGACACTGCTTCATATTCACTGCTTCGTGCTACAGTGCTCCTCTAAACTCTTTAAACTATTACTACATATGATCTGTCACTTACCTGTGCAGAAACTGCAAGTTAGACACTTTGCCGCTGTCAGCATCAGAGCTCCTCTCTCGCTGCTTCTACAATGATAAAAATATCATGGAGAAAACAACTGAACATCCACACTCAACATCAAATATCTTAACCGTACGTGAGCTAAGAATCAAACAGCAGGATAACCCTTGAGAAACTTGCTGGCTCTTAAACCTTACCGCCTCACTCTTGAGTTCCTCTCTCACAGCCTGGATGGTGTCTCTGCACTCAGCCAGCAGTGTCTCATACAGATGCTCTTTGGTCTCTTCGTTGGATGCCTAAACAAGAGAAACACTTGAGGTTTAGAGAGGAATATAGCAACTACTTCTACCTGCAGGGTTATGTCTGAAGACGGGCCACCCTGTAAACAGAGACATAAATTAATAATAACCAGTTTTTAAGGGTGCATGGTGCACTAGAAGAGCTGTGGGACCACAAACCTACACCAATGCATTTCTGACAATATCTGTCAAGTTATTTCCAAAAATGTGGAAAACTGCCCTGGAGTGTCTGCCTGGAGTCACTGCATTGTTTCCCCAACCACTTTATTTGGGTGCTAGCCAACAACCCCAACATCACCTACTCAAAAAGAAAGGCACAAAATACTTTTAATGTATAGACATAACTTTTCCAAACTTCCCCTTCAAACTCTCCCTGTGTAGTTCAGCCAACTGAGATATACTTTTAAATCATGGTAGTCTCCAACTTCTTATTACATCCAATCCACCACCTCCCTGCTCCCATTTACAGAGAAATTCAGGGACGACTGTTTCACACAGTACACAAATACACCCACATTTGGTGGGTTGGCAGGTCAACTGCTGCTGATTGCCAGTGTCACACAAACACACAGGACTTGAAGCTCAACTTTTTTGTCATCAGCAGTTAATTTCCATCAGACAAAAACATGCAGGGTAGTTTTAGAGAAAACTATGAAAGATTCTTTAAGGGATTGTAAAGAATCCTGAAAGTTTATCAAAAGGTTTCATACTCAGAGGAATTTGGGAGGGGAAGACTTCAGAGTAATTGCTCATTGTAAACTTGATGGAGGGAAACATTTGAAATATTCTGGAGTGCAAACCTGAGCCTGAAGACATGCACATGCCATGGGACTGTCAGCTTTGTCCAATGGTAACAAAGTATCTTTGAATTTAAACTATAAAACCCCTCAAGGAAAAAAGTGTAGACACATTGGCCTAAATATCTGAACTCAGACATTTATAACCACCTATTAAAGGCAACATTATTCTAATAAATGTCAATCATACACATCCAAACTTAACACTGTTCAGAAGTTCTTTTAATCTGACACAGAGAGCTATGTTACAGTCGTGATGTATCCGTAACAAATGGAGTTGAGACTCAGGTATGTGGCCCAGCAGGCTGCTCATACATTCCTGCACACAACTCATCAGCAAATCGGATGCACTGCAGTTTCAGGGTTCAAATCTTTGTGAATGACAGGGTTGTTCTTCACCTCTGCTTTCTTTCATCAACTTGCTCTAACAACAGGCCACAGAATTACTTGAAAATATACCTGAAAGTCTACAGTGCCCTCGTATTTAGAGGAGAAAATGTACAAAAAAAGCAAAGGGAAAGACAGACCACAAAACAGGACATTTTTAAGGTACACTTTTTGTTGCGACGCCAGAAAAATTATGAAAAGCTTTGTGCATTACACTGTCACAACATCACCTTCATTATAAAGGCAAAACAATAACAGAGCATAACATTTCAGGAATGTTTGCAGAGATAAGAAGGAATGGACAGGTCAAAGGGCTAATGTTTGGTGCCACACACTCATGCCAACACCCTGCCAACGCCTTTCAAGACCAGCTAAACCTGCTGAACATTTTTAGTTGCTCAGATGGAGGGCTGGACGGATAAACTGATTCAAGGAGTAAACAAAGATCTTTGACCGTGTTAATGTCAAAATACAGTGTTTTAGTCCCCAGAAAAAAGAGCAGAAAAACAGGAGTAAAGTTCAGGTGTTTTCCACAAAACCCTGAATATAAGTCGCTCTTGTATTGAAGATGTGTCTTTTCGGGGGTCACAAAGCAGTGGTAATTTTGTAGACTAATTATTTTCGTCATAGTTTTCGTCAAAAACCTTTTTTCCCCTGACAAAAACTAGACAGTAACTAATAAAAACAAGTGCACGTGGACAAAAACTAAAACTAAATAAACTGACATTTTTGTCAACAAAAACTAGACGAAAATGTTTGACAGAGACTTAATCCAATCAGACTTAATTTGGTCATGTAGAACGTAAGGACAAGTTAGGAATATATTCAATCACAGCTACTTTGGTTGTGTGGAAAGGTTGGATGAGTTAAGAGGGACAACCAATCACAGCTCCTTTAGCTTGGTGGTGGTGGGATAAGTTTGGGAGCGATCCAATCAGAGCTAATCTCTGTATGAACTGATATATTCATGTAGAGCAGGTTCACTGTTTGTTGTCAATTCTGGTATTGTAACTGAGATGCTCTGCCAGGTAGCCTAAATAAAGGTGACTGCATTTCACACAAAAGTTAAATTTGTTTCTGTTAATTTATACACTCAAACTTCACTAGCATTCAATAAAGGGTTATTAGATGTTTCATTTTATCCAAGTGTGAAACATGACTTAAGAAATTCAAGGAAAGATAAAAATGCCTCACCCTTTACACTTCAGATTTTAGTCGACTAAATTTACAGTAGGTTTCCTCGACAAAAACTAGACTAAAACTAAAATAATCTAGATGAATAAATTATGACTAAAACTAAAAGATATTTTAGGCTAAAGACTAAAACTAAAACTAAATTAAAAAGTGCTGTAAAAATTAAAACAGTCCTCATGAGGAAAGAATGGTTTAAAGTGTCCCGCTGAGGGATGGTACAGTGTTGTGTCCGGTGAAGTTCACATCTTGCAGTTTTTGTGCTGCGATGTAGCTTCATTAGTTCCAGGGGTGAATGATTTTATCAGCACAACAAAGTATCAGCAGACAAAAGTCTCAAATAGTAATTAAATAAACTTTTTTCAATTAATTATCAGAATCTGCTGTTAACAAAGATTGTACCAATAGTGACAGCTGTTATTTGGCCATACCTTTAAGTAATTAATAAAACACAAAGAGCTGCTAAAAAGTTTTCACACTCAAAATGATTACTTTTCTTATTACAAGATCTTACGCTGTACACAATTGAAATTGTTTCATGTAATGAGTCTATAGGAGCCAGCTAGAGCAATCAGTTGCTGCCAAGACATTTCAACACTTGTCCTAGTATCCTGACAACTGACTAGTGATTGCAATTCATTGAACATCAGTGATGATTCTTCCACTTATTAGTTAAGTCATCTAATGCACTAGTTTACTGTTGCAGAAAGGAACTATTTTACAGTTAGTCTATCATCATATCCTTCCTACATTAAAACAGTGCCCTGCAGACATGATTCCCTCACTGCACTCATGGGAACAAACTCATACATCAACGCAGACTGACAGTCTAAGCCCTGTACTTGTCAGATTTAATTTAATGCAAAAGACTGTCCAACACATTTTGTTCTTCTTTTTAGTCTTGAATACAAAATATTCAGTGATATTTCTTGTGAAAGAAAATTGAAATTTCAGACACTGTCAAGCACTTCTTCAGAAATTCAAGCCCTTTCCTACCCTTGAAAATGAATTACTGTGATTCAAGCCCTTTCAAGGCTTTCCAGCAACCTCAATTACCTGGTCAATAGCGTCAGATTGTGGGCTTGTGTAACAGTGACTGTCGCAGTTGGTCATGACAGCTCATCTCAGCAGCACTTCATGTCGGTATATGGTTGATATGACAATAAAATAAGTATGGAAGTGTGGCTTTTAGAATTGGATATATCTACTAAAAACAACAGACATCGTAGCATGCTAAAGTTATAATGTTCATTATTATTCTCAAAGACAGTGGATGACTTTTTTCTGCTATTACCATGAAGCCATACAATAGGCTTTCCACACACTCTGCCACTATTTGCAGCACAATAGACTCCCTCACTACAGTTTGTTCTAAAAGGGCCTCTTTGAAACTTAAAGGTGTTTCGAGACAATCATACTAATCCGCCCTGCCAATACTCCAGCTGGGTGTTGTCCTGTATTCATGTGTGGGCTGAAATGCACAGAATGCAGTCGCGCGATCAGAAAAGCTACATGCCACAGTCCTGAGTGGCTGTGGGTGTGACAGGTGTGTCTGTGAGGGTGTGCTGAGTCTCTGGGTGTCAGAAAGAGTGAGGAATGAGCTGTAGTGGCTCTAAATAAGACATACAAGACTGCAAAGAGAGGAGTGCCACCTGCTGGCAGTGTTAAAATCTTCTTATACAGAAGGAGAGAGGAGGTGATCTGCTGCCTAACTCATGAGACAGGGTATCATGAGGAACTATGAGGAACAAAAAAACATCTCTAAACTACTTTATCAGCAGTTGAGTGCATTAAGAAGGTTCAGCTGAAATCAACAATCTAAAATTGATCAACATATCAGAACGGCAAGACATAGGCAAGTTTTGTCTGACTCAACAGCACTTCTTATTGGCTTCACATGGGCGTCTTAATGGGCAGATATGTTGAAGTGCATGAGTCATACTTATACTTGTCATACTTATTTTGTGGCGTTTGGATGGAAAACGAATGAATGCCACACATAACAATGCCAAGGTTTTCAAACCACATGGGAACTAGCTTAATACTGACCTGAGCAATAGCTGCCTCATTGTCTGCCAGACCCAACAGAAAGATACGGGCCTTGTCGATCTTAACGGGCACCGTCCGCCCTCGCCACTCCACCTCACTCATGGTGGCCGCCTGTTTGGTTCTGGCCTGAGTGATAAGGGCCTGAGAAGAAATGAAAGACCACATCAAATTATTTTGTTGGACATCTTTAGAGTTCATCAAAAAAACATCAGAGCTTCCATAAATCATATATTTCCACTACATAAAGTCCCTCTATGGATTCTGTGTGTCATTCAACAAGCAAAACAAAAGTCAAAACCTCATGTTTAATTTACCTCTAGTTTCTCAGCCATCATTCCTCCTCCTCCACCTGTCAGTCTCATCTGCATTAAGTCATTGATGGCATTCTGATCACCTGAAATAAGGTGGGGAAAACCAGTTAAGCAAAATCATAGATGTGTAGAATCTGCTTCTCCTGCTGTTTGAATATCTTTGGTCACGTATACATAACAAGGTTTGTGGGTCTCACTTACATCACACAGTTGTATTTTTTTGTTTCATTCTTTTGGCTTTCACACTAAAATTTGGCAAGAGTGCAAAAGCAGGTCAGATGTTGTGTAATAAAGCCTCCCATTAGAGGGGTGTATCATCCAATATGTTGCTGTTTGATTCGTTAACTATTGTGGGAGTCACATTTCAGTCAGATCAAAACTGATTCTTAATTTTAAAATGCCTCAGGATTGGCAACATTCGAGTTTCCTGTTTGTTCTAAGAGGATACTTTTTCAGTATCGGCTTCTGCCCATACTGGGAGGCTATATGACATTGAAAAGCACAATAAAATATGTTCAAGATATGAATCTGATGCATTTTTAAAGTTGATTTCATTGTTAATAGTAGAGATGCATGATGCTGGATTTTTTCTGCTACTGTATATGCTGATATCTAAAGACTTACTGCAAAGCCTCCACTTGACTAAAATTGACCTGTTTCTTTGATGCTGATGGTCTATTTGTGTTAGAACAAGATGTCAAGGAAGGAAAACCAGTTTTTTTTTTTGATAAATGATGGTTTGATTTATGGAAGTGGACATTGAGTGCTGATATAGTATACCATTATGGTAAAATAGTGCATTCTGACAATATTACAGCCGATATATGGGATATCTGGGGTCAACATGTGCGACCAAAATACCTGCTGTAAATACCAGCAAAAAAATTCATATCAGCCAATACGGATTATAAACT
Organism: Cetoscarus ocellatus; assembly: GCA_037902135.1. NCBI lineage: Eukaryota > Metazoa > Chordata > Actinopteri > Labriformes > Labridae > Cetoscarus > Cetoscarus ocellatus. The sequence continues at coordinate 1,168,558 of JBAMNC010001052.1, forward strand.
CTTCAGGCAATTATCTGCTGATACAGGTATTGTTCCGATGATACGGTGCATCCCCAGTTAATGGCACAGCTAATGTTTTTAGCCGAAATGACAAAGCTACTGCTCAGCATGCAAAGAGAGAGGAGAGATAGGCTGCACGGAAGGAAACAGCAGCAAAAAATTCTTTACATGAAAGGAACTTAGTTTAAAGTAACATCTAAAAACACTGACTCATGGATTTTTTTTAACAATTCAGAATCCTAAGAATGACTAATTGGATTAAAATGCAGCATTCTTTGTTTCAGCACCTCGATCTGTAACTACAGGCAGCATTTCCTACCATCTGGCCTACTGCTGGACTAAGAGCCCAAAATATACAACAGCATTTAGTAGTAAGAGGCAGTTTGACAGTATTTTAAATTATTTTTCATCAACTGGAGCAGAGTGTAACCACATCCATTACAGACTTGACCTGCAAGAAGGACAAAAGGCTGGTAATCTACATTCTGCCTATGTATTTGAGAATGCTTATAAACACTGTTTGCTTAATGTTGTTAAATTGGAACTATCCAGCCAGATTCAACTCACAAAGAATTGTCTTTTGGTTCACTTCCCTTGGTTGGTTTGACTGGCATTCCCATACAGCAGACCAGAGTCAATTTGAGCACTCATGACAAAAAATGTAAACAAACTGCCTAATGAACCAAAACCAGAGTTCCTTTCAAACGAACCAAACATGGTAGGTGCGACAGAAGCCTTACTCACCAATGTTGTAAGCACAGTACCGGATGTTCGGTGAAATCTCGTCCACACGTTGACGATACAGAACGGCAAGCTCTTCAGTAAATGCACTGGCCAGCTTCTCGTAAATGGTCCTGAGGGAGAAAATGGGTCGTTTAATATTTTCAGACAGTCATTTAAATTCATAACATACATTCAGTGATCATGTCATTCTGAAATACTGAAGCTGTAAAGACTCACTTGCACTTGTTGAAAGCCTCCATGGCACGCTTCCACTCCTGCAGCTCAAACTCCACCATACCACTCAGGTATGCAGTGTAAGCCTGAAATGGATGCAGATTTTCACCTCTTCACCTCACATTGCTCTTTCATAAATATCAACAATACCAATCAATAGAGATGGGGTTAATACATTTTTATTGACACTAATATTCTTATTGATCTCATTTATTTTAGCAGTCCTTATCATAAACATTTCTGATTATATCTATGGTTTAATGAAGACTAGGTCATAAACATTTTACAGAATTGGTATGAACTGAATTGAATGTGTGAAGAAGTTAAAAAAGAAATAATCTGATCATATCGGGGTATTTTGATTTGATATTAAATAAATTCTCTCTATACAAATGTGTTTATCTCAGTAACCTGCCAAAAACTTTTTTCCCTAGATGGAACATTTAGACACATCATTATGATTTTTTAATATTCCCCTGATTGTCATATGTTGGAGCAGACCTTGAACTCCTGTTAACAGTACGTTTGCTTACTTAGTTAGTTAACTGACTGATACCCTGCCAACGTCTGTTTGGTATTTAAAAGTGGATTCTCATTTTCAAGCAATGGGACATGCTACAAAGTTTGGGGGAACTTTTAGGCGGTTTGACCAGATGAGGAGGATGGCTGCTCTGCTGTGACCAGTGTTGTGTGTGATCATGCTGCATACTGCTACGGCATAAATATGGCATTTGGCTTGATTTGATATTCAATTCTAAACTTCTCTGAACACCCCATAAGTCACTGGACGCATGGGACTTCATAGAGGTATCAACAAGCTCAACCATAATTGATTTTTGGGTTTGAATAATGTTAAACAGATGGGGGATTCAATCTTGAAGAAGTTTTTAAAAGACAACCAAACACTTTTGTATCCAAGCTTTTGGACATTCAGAGGAAGTACACTTTTTATCTTCTGTTCTACGTACCTGTGCCTCAAGTTTAGTCTTGGCGTCAACTCGGGGGCTCTCGCAAAGTTTCTCCAGCTTCTCGCTATGCTTTGCAGCCTTTCGTAGTCTTGCTAAAAGGTGGAAGCGTTTACGAGGCTCTGTGTTGGCCTCCTGCTTCAGCTGCATGGCGTAGCTCCATGCACGCTCGGCCTCCATCAAAACCAGCAACAGATACCTACGAGGGAGAGGTAAGGCATCAGTTTTCTCATCAAACACTCCATGATTTACTAAGATACACCCAAAAGTTGAACTAAACTCCATTTTGGGAGCCATAGTTAATACTTATCTTGAGCTAATATGTATTTATCATGGTATCGTACTCAGCTCTTTGATTTGGCAATAACTGTTCCTTCAGGCTGGCAACTTGTGCAATGTATAGGCTAGGGCCCGACCGATATATTGGCCGGCTGATTAAATTGGCAGATTTTATCCCTTTTCAAAGGATTCAACATCAGCCAGAGTTTTGCCAATATATTCTCATAAAACAGCAAACACTGTTCAGCATCCAAGCTGCGCAGAATGATGACGCTGTGAGCTGTGAAAGACAGCAACGCGTTGTTAAAGCGGCTCTGAGCTCTGCTGTGTGTATGGATGATGGAGTGTATTGGGCAAAATCACCTACAGTCACACAGAGTTGCTGAATGTTGTTTCTGCCTGCAAGTCCGACATAACGACCGACTTTCAGCGCTCGCACAGTATACTGCTGGACACAGCGAGAGCACTGGGCTCTCTGCTCAGCTACAGAAGCAGCCGCACAGACCGACACTGATGAGCTGACCAATACCAGATCTGTCATTTACAAAACTGACGAATTGGACCTTCTGATGGCAGGGGATCGGTTCATTTCTGACTATTCTGTGATGATTATTACGGAAACCTGGCTTCACCTGCTTTTCCCTGACGCTGCAGTTGAGCTAACTAGCTAGCTAGCTAACTATGCTAGCATTAGCATTGCTCCCTCGGAGCTGTTTGACGTCATTGGGGGGAGCCTTCATCATAGCTGGGAACTTTCATCAGGCCTGTTTAAATAAATTGTGCAATATGTGCAGTGTCCCACAAAATATTCTGATTCCTTACACATATTACCTCATGTTTACAATAAAAAAGTGGTTCTACCTGCACTAAACCTACTTCTGATACACTAATGAAGACTCTGGGACTGAAAGGCAGATGTGACAGGACAAGAGCTCATAATTCATCTATATATTTACATTTTAAATAAGGTTATTTATTTCATTTTGCAGGAATTGACTGCAGTTTTGCCCACTACTTTATTTTATATTTGAAAGTTCTTTGCTCTTGAAAGTTGCAGAGGAGAAAAATAAAAGAGGCTTATGAAAAGAATGTTGTTGCTTTCCTCTCACAATGACCTGTTTACAACTTTTTAAAAGTTGTTCTACCTGAACTATAACCTACCTTCTTATTATTTTCATCAACAAGAAGTACAAGATAAAGAGCGACTCTTCTTAAGGTTTTATAATTAATTTCCCAGAGGTTTAATGCTTTGCATGTTTTTGTACTTGAAAATTCCTCTCTGTTGTAAAGTTATACAAATACTTAGTGACAAAGTATTGTAAAGTGGCAAAATATTCTGCCTGTAATTCATATATTCAGTGTTGTAAGTGTTTTTGGACCATTTAAAAAAAAAAAAATCATTTTATATATATATTTTTAATTAATCGGCCGATTAATCGGTAATCTGTATTTTTTTTTTTTTGCTAAATATCGGTATTGGCATCGGCTTCAAAAAATCCATATCGGTCGGGCCCTAGTATAGGTAATAACATGACACTAGCACTAGGTAAGAACAAGCCAAACTCTGTTGCTGTATTTTTATCATCCAGCATCAAATACAGGGTTTGTGTGCTTAAATTTAAATTCACTGTGCAATCATCCTATCATCAAGTTAACTACATGTCAATGTCTGGCACAGATTATTCACTCCTCACCTGCTGTCAGAAAGCATTTCCACTGTTATTTTCTTCCCAACAAACTTGTGTCTGTTGCCCATCTTGAAGCCAAGAGTTTTACGCAGGCGACGTAGTCTGCGAGAGCAGTAGCCCCTGAAAAACAATAAACATAGTTACATGACACTTAAACGAATGACAACTACTTCCATCTACAGAACATTGATTACCTATGTCCATCCCTTACACCCAACACTGCAGAATTCCTCGTTCACACCCAGGTTACAAACTGAATATTTATTCTTTATTAGGGGATGTACATATTAGGGATGCAAGAGCACATGGTCTTAACTTTATGAAAACTGACTAGTTAATTTCAATGTGACAGTATATTAGTGTTAAGAACAGATATAACAGAAGAAAATGATTTAAGTCTTAAAAGGTGAAGCTCTTCATTTGTACATGCACCCATACAGTGATTAAGCAGTGCAGCAATATGATACATTTGTGTATTTAGATAATTTAGCAAATATATGATCAATATGTGTGGCCAATATATATGCTATAAATATGCAAAAATACTAATAAAAGTGCAAAAAAAAAAGCCACCAATATTTGACTTTCTAGGCCGATATCAGCTGATACCAATATTAAAACAATAATATTGTGAATCCCGAATAACTGTGTTCCATATTATGAGTCTTTCTTATTAATGAGATCAAGATCAGATAAACTGAAATGCCAATAGCTGCTCAAGAATAATTGGTAATGTTTCTGTCTGTTTTAATGAAGCTATTTATAGAGCATTTTCCTCTGTGAGGATTAAATGGCTTCGCACAGAGTCATAGATTAAGTGAAACCATATGGCAATAGAAGTTTATTATCAGTCAGCACCTTGAATAGTTAAACAGCTAGGTATAATTAAAAAATTACTGTATTTTTATAACAATCCGCGCACATTTTAACGCACATCTAAACTATACCAGTCATCATGGCTCAATGTAACTGTGTAGCGCTTGGTGAAGATGTTCAAGACATGAACAACTGGACTCATCTCACCTGTATCTCTGATAGTCTCCATGTCTGAGGCCATGCTGCTGCTGAGACTCCTTGATTATTTGCAGAACTGCAGTTTATTGTTAAGTAACAACCACCTCTAATGAGCAGATTTGTCATTCACATTTAATAAGAGAACAAGAGAAACACTGCCCATTACTGCACAGAAACACATAACCATGTATAAACATATAGTCATACTGTAATCATGTCACACTGATGGTTAAGAAGCTTCTGCTGATACTAATATTACCACTTATAATCGTGTCTGTACTTTACATGTCTTACAAATCGTCTTTTCAACTTTAGAGCTGCAAAATCACATAAAAGACACAATATATCAGCTTTTTACGCCTGTCAAAAACAGAGGCTTCAGTGTGACACGTAGCCTAAAACGTTAGCGAGCATTACCATCTACCCATGCTATCGGATGAGCTAAAGCTAACTTGTCAGTCTAACGTAGTTTTATCAGAGTAAAAATCAAACTATGTCAGCTCATTTGCTGTCAAGAAGGATACTTTCCAGTCCAAGTCCACCGTCCGAGGTATTTTCCTTATTTTCATCTGTAGAGGCAACTTTAGCTTCGTTCAGCTTGTCTGAGGCCATGTCTAAATGCTAACAGCTAGGAGGCTACACTCATGCTCAGAGAGGAACCGTAGACCAGTGACCGGACAGGGAGGGGCAAGAACACGCCGAGTTATCGCGAGATGTGGCCGGTTGAGTGGCCTCAGTCAATGATCTGATCCAGAGCACAGGTGGGCTGCAAGTTACAAAAAGGACACAATTTTTGATTCTCAGTGCCAAAGGGCCATACTGCTGCAGTATTTGGAGAGAAGACCGGGACCAAAGCAACCGCCCAATATAACCATATTAGACCCAGAACCCCAACACCCCTTAAGTCAGACCAAATCAAATGATTAAGCAACAATAAGAAATGAATGTGAAACAACGGAATGAAGCAACCCAGAAACAAATCAATTACAATGTTTTGGCCCTAAACAGAGAATACTTACTGGCAGATTACCTGAGCACTGTAAAACCTTAGTCACTGAGAACAGTCCTGTCAAGGTACAGACAAGTGATGACAGACTGGCTATAGATATAGGTCGTCTCAAAAAGAGCTGGCTCCTAAAGGACGACAAACTCTACCCCTACTTTGACACCCAACGGGTAGAGACAGAGCTCCACTTCCTCACATCTTGCCCTAAACATCAGGTTGAGAGAGGAATACTATGCCCAAATAAAAAACACGCCCAGAGTTTGATTATACAACTGATACTGAGATCACACATTTACTGGGAGAAATACAGAACTGTGCGATTGCTGCAGCCAAACGTGTGAAGGCCTGAGGACAACCAGTGGAACCTGAACACACAAAACCACAGGACACACATTTATGATCACACAAACTTAATAAAAAATAAAACTAATGTACATTTTCTTCTCAGGGAAGAGGACAGTGGCTGGATTCAACCCCAGAGCCTCAATACATGAGATAACCTGCTAGGTTTTCTGCACCCCACCTCCTTTAGATAAAAAGAGCACTGGCTCCCAGTAGGGTTTGACTTGACAAATTAGTCCAGGGAGAGGGTCCTTACCATGAGCATTTCAACAAAACCCCTGTAAATTGAGAGAACAAGGAGCTGCAGACCTGTGGGTCCACCACCTGCAGGGCAGACATAGAAGTACAAGACAATGTATACCAGGCAGCAGGCAAAAGCAGAGACCTAGACTTACTGGCCTCTTGCAAAATAGATGTTGTTTTCAACCCCCTTTTCAAAGCCATCAACACTATTTTTGGGTTATCTAACCCTTTGACCCCTGGCCCCTATTTTAGATCTCTAAAAATACACACCAATTACTTATAGAGTAAATAGTGGCTAAATTTGGCTTGATTCATGCTGTCATCTACTGGTGAAGGAATACGTTTATAACTAGAAAAATTGCATTTCCTTGCAGCAAATGCGTTGAAATGCTGAGTCTGAATGCAGAAAATGTGAAATGAAATCGCTAAACGCAGTGCAAACAAAGCTGAACATGTGAAAATGTGAGTAAATAGTGGCTAAATTTGGCTTGATTCATGCTGTCATCTACTGGTGAAGGAATACGTTTATAACTAGAAAAATTGCATTTCCTTGCAGCAAATGCGTTGAAATGCTGAGTCTGAATGCAGAAAATGTGAAATGAAATCGCTAAACGCAGTGCAAACAAAGCTGAACATGTGAAAATGTGACATATTTGGAAGCATGACAGGAAAGCTGAAAACTGTGAAACATGTGGTATAAAAATGTTTGAAGTTGTGAAAGAAAGCTAAAAATGAATCAATGTGAAAGAAATTTGCAGAAAGCTGCAGAAATGTTTGTCCACCCTGAAGAAGTTGCAATCAATGGTCAAAAGACTTTAAATTGTAAGGCCTAAAATGACAAAGACTGTAATCAGTAGCCGAAGTGTTAAAGTTATGAAATACGCATGATAAAGACAGAAAAAAGAAAAGTGGTACAGAAGTAAAAGGTTGAATGAGTGACAACCTGTGACGTCCAGACTAATGCTCAGCCAGGGCTGCCAACTTTTCAAAAAACCTTGGAGTGAGATTTTGTGGAGCCAACCAACATGTTGCTGCATACACGGCAGGACAACATTCGGCATGTAATGTCTCATTTTTGCGTAGGTTTAATCAAACTATAAAGCACTCAGAAGTAACAAAATGCTGCAAGTGCAATTAACTCAGGTATAGGTAAAAAATAAAATGAAAATAAATGCTATATTGTTTTGCTGTGTTGTCTGATACTTCCTCAAATGTCCTACATAGTGATATTAAACAATAACTGTAATCATGGCATTGCTTCTTATAAGTCTATATCCTACCTGTCTACAGGTCTGTTTACACACAACCAGCAATTCCAAGACCAGTATTTTGTTCACCAGAAACACTGGTCTGATCACCACTACAGCAGCTTTACAAGAACTGAAAGCTCAATACAAGTTCTAAAACTAGAAGAAATACTTTAATGAATAACCACATTAAATCAAACTAAACTTCATGTTTTCTCAATGTTTCTTATCAAACTGTCAACAAGCAACAACAAAACAAAATCTGAAAATGTCACAAAACTTCAAAATGCAAAAACCTTTACACAATTAACCCCTTAAAGCCTGTTGTATCATATTTGATACATACTTTTATGATACCTTTATCTAATCAATATGATCAATAAATTGCTAAAAACAAAAACAAAACATCTGAATACAATGACATAAATGATGAATATGTCCTCAAGTGGGTTATCAGTTGCCAACAACATCTCGTGTTTCAAATGAGATACAAAATATATACATATGTTAAATTTTATGGAAATTGTGATTTTGTTGGATTTCAGTAGAAAGTGAAATAAACATTTCAGCTCCAAAAACATTTGGATGTTCTGGCCATTATTTGTGCATTCAGGCTTTAAAGGGTAAAATTATGAAGTGCAATTGAATGCATAAATAGCCTTGATTTAATTTTCCTTTAGTAAATGAAAAATGTTTTGGCATCAATGTGTAGGCTACAAGTCCACAACACTATGAACTATCCATTATAAAAGCATCTGACTTGAAAATTACTGTAAACAGTGGTGATTTTCATTGGAGGACAATAAGGAGTGGAAATTAACTGTCAGAATGTCATTAGAAAATGGATCTGTTCAAGTTAACATCTAAGTCAAAGTTATCAGTACTTCATTTTTAAATCAACAAATCTATAATAGAACATCCAAGTCAAAGTAATAATAGCCTACATAAATGAATTTTGAAGTCTGGACAGGAATATCTGAGCAGAGAAATGTAAAACAGTGTAATATTTGTGTGTAGTCTGGTTTATTCTAGTGGGTATACTCTGACATACTCTGATGGATGTTTGTCCTCTCAGGGCCTCCATACACTGAAGACAATTTTGCCATATTTTGACCTGACTTACAGTATACACCGTCCACTGAAAACAGCTCTGAGACCAAGTATGGGTCTCCACCCACAGGTTGAGAACCACTGTACTAGTAGATTGTATTTGAAGGTTGATCCTTCAAAGATTGGTCTTATATCATGGAGAATAAACTTATGGAGGATCCCTCAGGATGAATTTATTATTTAGAAAACAGTGAGTGAGTGAAAACAAGAGCTGGACTGGTGAAGAATGTAGAGTTTTGATGAATGAAAGGCTGACTCGTCAGTTTTTGAAGTCTTTGTGTTCACTTAAACCGGGCACATGAGCTGTCAAGACACCGTGTGAATGATAAAATCACACAGAGTGACTGATGATACCTCACTGTCCCTGCGATGCGTGTCTATCTGCGTCTTAACGCTCGCCGGCAGACGGAGGAGCACACACACGCTGAGTGAAAGTCACACAGGCATGCCATACTATCCTTGCGCATTTTGTCTTTGTCATATGGTATTTCGGGGCGTTTTCTAGTGGGTATATGGCGAATACCTGCGTATGCACCCAGACTCTGGCGTACTGTGAGCGGAGTGGACTCCGCGCGGAATGTCCACAGACTTCAGTGCTGTCATAGTCGAGTGCACTGCAGCGTAGTAGCTTGCTGTGAAATTACCGTGAAACCCCACATTTCCCACAATCCTTTTTCCATTTCTCCGTCATGACACTACACTGAGGACCAGGGAGAGGAGCTGCTCTGCCTGCTGACTTTGCAAAGCAGTAACATGAAGAGACGGAGGTGGTGTCACATTTAATGCGGGTCGATGTGAAAATACATGGCGAACAGTGTTTTGTGTGACAGCAAGTACGCGAAACGGAGTCCGGGCAGTCGTAAAGTTTGAGCTATGCGCGCATAGGCCTCCCGGACCTCCTAGTCCGCTCTTCCCGAGTATGTTTGGGCACACGATCCCTGCGTCCCCCTGGGATTTGTGCCTTGAACATGAGAAATTGGAAGTGTGGTGTAAGAGCGTGAGAAGCCAATGAGAGCTGGCAGCCCTGAATTTCTAAGGGCTTAAATGAGAAAGATTGTAATGAGTAGCAAATGTGTTTACGTATGTTATGAAATATGTATGATAGAAAGTAAAAGTCCCTGACAGGGAAGCAAACCCTGGTCTCCAGATGGAGAGCCTGATATGCTAACCACAAAGCCAACAAGCCCCAACATGCCTCCCCACACAGGAGCAGAGTATGTAATGATACTATATGCCTTTACAGAGCTGGGAAGTTAAGCTGGTACTTCCGGGTAAATGAGCTGACGCTGTGCCAAATCGTAAAAGCTATCAAAAAAGGAGTTGCATTGTGAGCATCCCCGGAACCAGCTGAAACGATTGATGTACATTTCATGTCTGTACTGTAGAAAATGTTGACACAAGAGCAGTTTTAAAACGGCCTTCAAAGTGAAGCGATCAGCTCTCTGGGGAGGAGTATTATAATGGAAGCAGATGGAAGAGTTTGCGGGATACCCGTGGCTCCGAAGGTTACTGAGACAAAACGATGTCAATGTAGAGGTAGAAACGAATTTCAGGTGAAAGAGGAGAAGTGTACCTTCATTTTGATGTATAAATCATATCTGTGGAACAAAGTTTGAGAATGTTATAGCAGGAAAATTGTAGCGATTTCTTGTCTGTCAGAAGCAGGAGCTCGGCTCTGTGTGGTCACGTGACACGCTCTAAGAACAGAGAAGTCCTGAAAACTTTGTGTTGCTGAAACAGTGATATCTCACAAACTATAGAAGATAGCAAAAAGCTGAACACATGTAACAATAGTTTAGAGATCAGTGAATCTGTGAAAGCAAGAATGAAGTCTGTAGGTGGAAGTATGCTGAATCTGTGGAGCATGAAAGTTGAAGCACTTGTCAGCAGAAGTTTTGGTTGTTTAACATGGTGTGTATTTTGTGTATCCATGTGAAAGATAAGTGTGCTCTTTGGTGAACTTTATTTCAGAACTTGTTCCTTCAGTCCATTAGGGATCTGTTAGGGATAAGGGGGTTGTTCTGTTTTCTCAATGCATTTTTGTGAAATCATATTTGTGAAAAACCTCAAAACCACAAAGGAAGATGTCCTGCAAAGAATTCATTACATACCAGTGTTCAGAGATTATTATGGAAATACATTTTTAATATTCAAATACAATTGTGCATAGTGTTGTGCTGGCAGCTCACTATGACTAAATGGAGCAGATTCTGTTTTCTTTATGGTTACAACTTATTAATACTTAAAATTGACTTATGGGCCACACTGAGTAAAAAGTGGAGGCAAAAATGTATCTGAGGGTGATAGTTGCCCATCTGAATCTTATACTTGCTTCAGTGTTCATGTTGCTTCTTTTGTTTTCAGTGGTTTCATATTAACAGATATGTGCAAGCTCTCACAACTAACATGAAACACAAACGAAAGAACATTTTACCAAAGCAAGAGGTAAAAACATATGGAAAATATAACTTGGAAACCATACATCTCTCAGTACTGCATTATACAGTCCAAATATCTTAACTTACAATGATAATACGGTTAGGTTCTGAATGACAGAAATGTATTTTTCAGCTTCACGGCTAAGTGTTATTTGATACATTCACTTGCAGACAAGAATCCAAAGGAAAGTTATAAAAAATAAATTAACAAATAATGCAACTAAAAAATAATAATACAGTGACCTGAACAGCAGACTTGATTACTCAGTAAAAAGACAAGGACTGAACAATGAGAGACGCCTGTGGTAGGAGTTACGGCTATTGATCTTTATATAGATTTTAAAACAGTCTTTGGTTAAGCCACTCAGTTTTCAACCTCAATAAATATGAGGTTACCTATTAGATACATTCAGACAGACTTTCTACAAACTTCCTTTTCAAACTTTACTGAAACATGAAAACAGTTTCAGAAGCTGTAATACCTGGTAAAGATTTACCAACAAGTGGATCACACTGTGCCCCAAGCCATTCAGACAAAAAAAACTGGATAAACTTCTTCAATCAAGTCCTTTATTTGGCTTTTTGGATAGCTAAAAATCTGATGCAGCACAGTGAACTGAAGCTCCTTCTTGTTGCTCCAACAATGGGTCCATTTAGATGTTGTCAGCAGCAGAAATATATCTGAAGATGAATTTCTTGATCTCAGAGATGTGCATTGTCTCTTTGATGGTGGTGTCTCTGCTGCGGACTTGAAGCAGGCCGTTCTCCAGCGTATTCTCACTTACCACTACAGTGAAAAGCACTCCCATCTCATCATACCTGAAATTAATCCACACAAGTCATGTCAGTCTACAACTTATGAGGCGCTGCAGAAAAGGTTGTGTCCCAATGTTAGGTTGAATTTACTTTGCATTAAGCTGCTCCACTGATGTCGGCAGAGTTTCGAGGTACCCAGGCCAGGCAGAAATTTTTGCCTCCATAAACTCCTGAAGCAGCCCTTCACAAACCTACAACATAAAATTCAGGTTCATTTGTCTGAACAGTTTCCTCACAGTGAACATGATTAATTTAAAACTTTAGTTCAATTTTTTTCACAGATCATTATTCAAAAGCAGTTTGTGAATTCTGCTACCAGGAGCCTCTAAAACAAAACGATGACACAGGATGATATGCAGAGATGTGGCATCAGATTTACGCTCCTCTGCTCCTTACAGTATTTCTTGTTTGAATTTCGGACTCAGTTCAACAAAAACAGAATCCCACAAGGTATATTTACCAAACAGTCAACCAGGGTTATGGTTTTATAAATGAACTCCGCACAAAGGGAAAGAAAATCTGTCAAAAGTGGAAAACCCGGTTCACACTTGGAGAGATCCCTGAATGAGTTGCAATAACTTACAGTGTAAACCAATCAAACAGCTTTTCTCCTTCAGTATGTAAAATTCATCCATGAGCCCAAATCCATGGTTTACTTTTATTTTATTTATCTATTTATTGGTTTATTTAACTAAGTGGCAATAAAGGAGCTTGCGAGTTTTGTCCCTGAGGGGAGATATCTGTGGGGCAGATGTTAGCCAGTACATTGCAGTACATGGTGCCACCGAAAACCTCATAGTTAACTCATTTATAGGTCAAAACTACACAAAAGCTGTGTTGGCTTGATGACAGATACAGTAAGATTCTTCACAGTGTTTAAATTTTCCTCGACTAAGCCCCCAGCTGACATAGGGCGAGAGGCAGTGTACACTCTGAACTGGTTGCAGGGCCAAATAGAGAGACTCTCACATTCATACCTAAGGGCAATTTGGAGTCATCAATCAACCTAATGAGCAAGTTTTTGGTCTGTGGGAGGAATCTGGAGTGCCCAGAGAGGGCCCACCCATGCACGGGAAGAACATGCAAACCCCTCACAGAAAGGCCCTTTCCCGTACAAGGAATCAAACCGGCCACCTTGCTGTGCAGCACGTGCACTACCTGCTGCGCCACCATGCCGCCCAGCTTAAAAAAAACACTGGATGTATTTTAGGTAATATATGGAATTGACTATAACATCCATAATATAGATTTATTCATTGATTTCACTTTAATGTATATTCAGAGAGATTTTAACAAGTTTTTGAAAATCCATTAGTCTTTGTTCTTTTTTTTGTCTTCTCACCTGTCTCAGCTCCACGGTGGCTCCCCTGCCGATGTCTAATGCCACTTTGACTGGGGCCAACACTGGATGCAATTTCAGGACCTGAAATCCACAAAGAACCAAAACTCAAAGGAAGATACCCAGAGAAACGACAGCAAACTTGAAAGATCAACCTAAGTTTCAGCTCCTCTAAAAACAGAGGATCATCACCTTCCTCTGCTGCAGCCTTTGCCTGCTTTCTCCTTTCTTGAGCTGCTGCAGTGAGTTGGACAGGAAGGCCATCACTCCACGGTCCATGTTGGCAGTTATAGAGAGGACGTGAGGAATCGACTTACGGCCATCTCGACACTGTAAGACGACATATCTCACAATTTAGATTTAAGTTAAATACTTTTTTTTCCTGTCACTGTAAACTAAAATTAAAAAATGTATCCAAGCAGTCCAAATCAGTAAACCTACAATAAATTATACCACATTTACATTTGACAGAATTTTTTAGTCATTAAATACAGAAACATCTTTGGTGTATTGGTGGTGTTACAATGGTATCTATCTGCATGATGCTATAGCCCTTTTCACAGAGCATTCATGCAAAAGTGCAGCTCCACTATTATCACACATCAAGACATTCACATCAGTTCTCTGAGGATGCTACATGTGTGGCATATGGAGGAGCAGAGAGTGTGACACATCAAGTGCGCGACATAAACACACAGGCAGACACTCAAAGCGCTACTACACTCTGCTTCGTCTTTGTGCCCCCCTCTAACCAATATAATATCTCTGATAATACCTATGGAGATGGAGCAAATGGGGGGTCAAGTCATTCCAACTATCCTGTCTCCTCCAGGTTCACAGTGGAGGCAGAACATCAAGTGGGTGAAAATATTACTGTGTGAACTAGCAGCTTAAGTTTCATGTGTGCAAACTACACTCCATGAGACCTCTGGGTTATTTCAGGTCAACAGGATTAAGAAAGATGCAAATAAATGAACTAACAGGCCTTGGTTCAGATTTAGACTATATTTGCAGTCCAGCAGTCTGACCTGTAGTTTGGATCGATCTCCTTTGTGTGTCTGCAGCAGCTCGGCATTTCCTCTGTTCCACAATGTCTCCAGTGTCTCTAGCCCCCACGGGAAACGGTAGATGATCCTGACACCAGAAGATGCAGCCCCCTCTAGCTCGTCCTCAGGAACACCACCACTGCTGAAGTCTGATGGAGACAGAGCAAACTGAAAAGACAAGTTATTGGTTTCATAAGTCTGAGGTTATCTTGACTAAGGTGAGCACTGTTTGTTTGCTTTTGCTATACTTGTGCTAAATCAGTGCTCTTAAACTGGTGCCTGAGAAGTGCTGCTTTAGCTACATCTTCTGTGAGAGACATAAACTTTACTACTCACTTTCATCCACCATTTGAGTCTCTGTCTTGTCCAGTGATCCAGCCACTGTGAGGAGGTGCGAGCCGAGCAGAACCAAACCAGAGACGCCTGAGTGACCTCAGCAGGGCTGGGGAAGAAAGGGAATTGACCTTGAATCAAACACGACACACTACATTTATCTTTGTTCACTGCTTAAAGTCCTCACTGGAGGAAACTGTATTCAAATACTGAACTTTTTACACAAGTATGTATCTACAAAGAAAGACGGGACAGGAGATGAAGCCTCACCAACCAGAGTGATCAGAGGGCTGAAAACACAGACCAGTCTGAGCCAGGCCGAACGGCAGCTTCCTGTTCACCAGCTCTACTGAAGGGACAAACTGCTCCAGGCTACCTGAGAACAAACCAGACTTCATCAATGTACTTTACTGCATTTAAGTTGTTTTTTTTTTTTACTATAATGATTATGTTGGTGTCATCATTCTCCTGTCCTTAAGAAAACATCCAGGTCTTATATAAGGGTTATAAACCCTTATATAAGAGTTATCAGTCACAATACCACATTTTTAACTTTAGTATGATTGTGGGATCAAAGGGGCTGCATCAACTCCTCTGTTGATTGGACAGGGCTGGGTATTATTTGATGTTTTCTGACACTGGTGCTAAATTGATACCCTTAATTGGTGCCAGTGCCTAAACAGTTCCTGAATGGAAACATTCAAAAGAATAAAGTGCATTAATAATGTTTACACTTTTCAGGGCTCGTGTGATGATGACTGAGGATATTAGTGGACAGCTTCAGGTAGAGAAGGCAGTGAAGGTTCAGCTTATTTGGCTCTGACATTCACTGAATGGTCCTAAATGAAGCACAAAAACCTGAGCTTTGGTTCAGTTTTTGTTGGTACTTGATGTGTTTCATAGAAGTACCACATTTATATCAGGTTTCAATAATCCTTCCTTACTGGCAGTATTTCCATACCAGATAACTGTGAATGTAAATATGATCGAGCTTTTTCTATCTAACCAGCTTATACATAAACTTAAGACTAAGAACATATTTTAAGCCTCTGTAATTGTTTAAAACTACCAACCATAAAACAAAACAGTTTGTATTATTTTGAAACACATGGTTTCTAAAAGTATCATATATCTTTCAACAAAGACACAAACAAAAATGCATTCTGTCTTTGTCGGTATTTAAGCCTCTATCTAGACAGGACTTTGTCCCCTTCAGACCAGTGTGTAGTGCAGAAAGGCACTATTTAGGTTGGATTACTGAAAAAAAAAGATTAGAGTGTTATTTGATTGATTTAGTATTGCACTCCACAAAAAGTTTATTTCCATTATTTCAGTGACTGATAGGATACAAAATGCCCAAAGCTTAAACAGCGGGGCTGTGTTTAGCAACAAACTACAACATTATGACACAGGAGGTCTCGTAGTTTATTGCAAAAGTCTGAATTTTCACACTTAAGAGCAAACAAGCACCAAGCTTTCTCATTCAGCATGTGCACATTTTTAACACTGACACCAGTTTCATTGTTTTGTGAAACTGAAGGTAGCTTTCAGATATTCCCAGAATAATAATTATACATTTTTATTAAAAAGAATTTATTATGGCTTTTAGGAGATATGATGCAAAATAGTAGTGGAGAAAATATTGTTAATATTATACATCGACATCCTGAATGGACGTTTCAGATTTGATCCTCCAGGGTTCTATGTCTACAGGTGTACATATCAAATAATTATGGCCATCAAATATGTCTGCATGCAAGAATGAAAAATATGCAAGAAGCCTGTCTTACTGTGACTATTTTTTTTACAGTTGTATTATTTGGATATCTAATTTTAAATATAGTGTGTAGTATACAGTGTGATTCTAACATTAAAATAACTCTGAGTCTAAAATAATTAAATCATGTTTGTAAAAATTACTGTTGATGGTTCAACTTAGATCTTTTGTGCACTCGCCGCATTTTTATTAATAACATCCTGTAATTTGTAAAACACTAAGGTATGGGAAATTCCCTTTTTTCAACAACAGTCAGCACCACCTGAGTGTGATGAAGTGTCCCTACAATTTTTGACAATTTAAAACAAGAAATTATCCAACAATACTGGGTGCCTGAGACATGTTTTTTTCAATCACTGTGCTAAAAGAGGGTGTATCAGGGGATCTTCACCAAAATAGTGTTATCATAAAAAGAATTCATAACATCATGAATTATTAATAGAAAATACTGATACAGTAATGTATAGTTATAGTTTGCAGTGCCATATTGTATAAAATGTCAAAGTTTATTACTGGTATTTTTAGTAATAATTTCTTAAAGAGCTGGGACACGTGTTTTGTATTTTAGTTTAGCCTCAGTAACTCGGCCATTTCACTCTCTGCCCCTCTGCTACATTTATTGTTATCATTTCTGTCACCAGGACAGACGATAAAGTTTATGTTTCAGAGACCAAACACTGATTAGAAACTGTATTTCATTACCTATAATGTTGAGGGTTATCAATACTTCTGTTTTTTGAAAGTTGATGGTTTAGTGAAAAACAAATATGATGGATAGCCCTACTTTAATTAATATGATATCATCACCTGGATCACAATACGTATTGTGTTGCCAGATTGTTGTCAATGCACAAAACTTTACACAAGTGTAACACAGTTTAAAATAAATAACATAACGTTATACTTATGCAATACAATTTAAAGTCTAAGAAACATTCTACCTTGGAGAAAGTTAGTTCTGACAGACGGGGATCTCTGAAGAAACATCTGTATCTTCTGGACGAGCAGCTCTTTACTCAGGTCTTTCTCTTGCAGTATTTGTAGTAATTTTGCAGCCTCAACAATCCTCAGCTGTCGCAGTTCATCAGTGTCTGTGTCTCTGCTGCAGCTCAGAGTGTTTATCCCGAACACCTGATGTGTGGTCCTGCTCACAGAGCTCCACCACTGCTCCAGCAGGTTCCTCCTCAGCTCCATGCCCAGAGGTCCATACCTGCAGCTGAGGCCGCTCTCAAACAGCTCCATGTTAGCTCCACCAGGTGAGATGAAGTTCCTGTCCGCACAGAGCTGCAGCAGAGTCCTCACCTGTTCTAAGTCCTGATGAGATGATGTACTGAGCTGCACAGCCCCTCTACTGTGAGGGGATGTTAACACGGACAGACGCCTGAAGGGGACGCCTCTGATGAAGCGAGCAAACATGATGAGGAGCTTATGGTCCAAGTTTCTGCAATAATGGTCGATAAATGGGATAAATACTCATAGGGTTGACTTCTGATGCTGCTTACGGATCAACAACAATTAAGAAAACAACTCAACGACGGAAAGATGACGTATTGGCTACATTATTCATCTGGGAAGCTTTTAAGTTCTTGCAGAAAATGAAAAAATAAATACTCACTGTGATGCTAATAAAAGGCATAATGCAGCTAGCCTCCGATAAAGCGTAGATGTTGGCGACCGTGGGTGCAAAAATATATAACTATTGAAAAAGCGCTTGTTTTCATTTCCTGCGACTCGTGATAATTGAAATAAACAAAGTTGGAAAATCACAGGGATCGCACATGTGATAAGTCGCCCGGATACAGAAACTCTACATCCGGGTCACGGACTTCCGAGTGACGTAACATTTTTTTTTTTTTTTTTTTTAAACATATGAATTCCGAAAATATATCTTTTTTAAAATTTTATTTATTATGATAAAGTCACTTAATTTTATTTCACGGGTATTTATTATAATAATACAAAATTATTTTTCATATAAACAGAAATGACATATCTGAATTCTGTGTCATCTGGAAAGTTCCCAAACACTACATTTATGTCGTTACAGCGGTTGCCATGCATCCAAGGACGACAGGTGGAGTGTGATGAGTTATCTTGAGTTTAGTTTCAGTTTAACAGAATTGTAAAACATTTACCCCAACTAGTATAACATGACCACAGAGTAGCAATTTACTTTCATGTACACGAAATTAAATGTTTGAGATGTCAGTGAAAATGTATTGTACACTCATAGTTTTGCATAAGCATACTGCATTTGAACAAATGTTTGTAGAATGCTATACATATATATATGAATATATGTTATCAATTTACCCAGATAAATTTTAAATGACTAAATCCTCACTGTAAATGTTTTTACATTTAATGTTGGTGGATATAGCCTACTGATAAACTGTCAATTCCAAAATGTGATCAACCCTTGATCCGTCTTCTGATTCATTTGGTATCCAGTAGTTAACTGATAGTTTCCATTTCAAATATTATTTATTAAGTATCGTGAGCTTGGTACTGGTGTCAGAGATTAATTTTCCATATTTTAACAATGCAAGTTAATTCAGATATAATGAAAAATGTAAAGGAGTACGACACATCCTCAAAATACACATTTGCTTAAAAGTACTGCTGGTAAAAAAAAAAAAAAAACTACTCCAAAAGTCCAAGCTGGTAAAAAAACTACTCCAAAAGTCCAAGTTCACGAAAGGCTGCTAAATCGCGAACTTGAGTACATGTAAGTAAAACTTTGAATTTACCTTCAGGCTCCTGAATTTGTTCCTGTTTAAACTTTAAGGAGTGGGATGCACTTTTAAAATAAAACATGAAATCTGTTTACAATTCAATGTCTATGTTGACAATTAAATTCCCTGTTAGAACTGTTAAAATGTCCCAGTGAAGTTAATAATGTGTTATAAGTTCTGGAGTCGTCCCTGATAATAGGACTGTGTACTTTTCTTCATAACACAAATATGAAAATGTTTTCTTTAAAGCATGTAATTCTCCTGTCTGTTTACACTTTGGAAACAAGTAGGAAAACAATTTGATGATGCTGCCTTTCTCCGATGTTTAAGTACCTCTTTCACAGTTTAACTGCCATGAGGAACCTTTTCTTTGTGACATTGTCATGTTTCATTTGAACTGTTTTACCATCTCATCCCAGTTAAGGATTTGTGTTATGTCAGCTTTCTTTAAATTTTTTTGGATTTGATGTCTTGCCTGTGCTCAATACTGTCATCAATGCTTTACAATTGTTTTGAACTGAACCAAGCACACCGATTTGCTTTATGCCTGAATGGTTCTTTAGAGATAAACTAGCTTTGACTGAGCTGAGGCTTTCAGAAAAAGTTACCTCAATTCTTATCATTTGGAATTGCAGCTCTAAAAGGTGATCACAAAAGCTGTGTCTGGGCTGAAAAAAGTAAATGTAATAAACAAATAAATAAATATGTGTATGGTACATAAGTCAGCCTTCGTAAACCAGGACCACCAAAATAACTTAAGAGATCCAGAGCATACAGCTCCCTTCCTCCCTCTATTTCACCGTATCACCGTCTGGATCTAGGAATTTTTTAAAGGATTCTTTAACATTGCCAGATAGGACCATTTTCACCAAAGTGGACTGAAGCTGCTTGGCAGAGGTCTGCGCTCTCTGAGTGCTTTTCTAGTTGTCCATTTGTTTGTCTGTCCACCTGTGAGCAAGATAACTCAAAAAGTTCTCAAAGTACTTTGATTACATTTTCCAGAAATGTTGATCTTGGAACAAGGAAGAGGACATTCAGTTGTGGGAGCGATGCAGGTATGGATCAAGATCCAGAAATTTTGTTGAAGGATTTGTTTATATTGTATGACAGGATGGTCCACATTTTCCCAAATATCTCTGCTAATAATGTTAGAAATGCCTTGACCAATGTTAGTACTCTTCCAACACCTCCAGTTTTAAATGTGGTTTTCTCTGGGTTCATTGTTAGTGGGCCTTCCAAGGCCTTCCTGTGGTAATGCAACAGGCCACCAGAGGACCCTGGTCCACATTTGGGGAAGCACATATCCATAAATCATTAAAGTCTGATCATCTTTATCTGTACCCATCGTGTCAAATTCTGAGGTAAAATAATTCTTGCTGGTTAGTTGTACTTTGCTCTGATTCAAGTGGTGTAAATTCATGCCTAACATGTTTGAAAATATCAATTCTTGTGATCTAAATTTCCAAGTCAAAAAAACGACACCAATTTCCCATTTTCTTATTTTTATTTAAAAGGGCCAACACGCACCCTTTTTAATATGATCTTCATAACATCACTTTGACATACCACAAACTGAAAACACTGCATTACCTAGTAAAAATAAATTACCGAGGAATGTAACAAAAAACAGTCAAGGAAAAGTGCAGCAATCAAAGTTGCACTGTAGGAGACGCGTTATGGACTCCATTTAATGCTCTGGGTGTACTGAATATTTCCAACCCTGCTGTAAGCAAAACAAAGAAACAGTACAAAGGATAATAATTATAATAATAATAATAATATTAATCATTTTGTAAGATTTCAAGACTAAACAAAAATCATGTTGGTTCCATATATTGTGCGTATATCATATCTACTGAGGGAAGGGCGGAGGCATGGGGTAGGGCACCATTGGTGGAGGGGGTGGTGGCTGTTGAGCCTGTGGTGGCGGCTGTGAGCCGAATGGAAATGGAGGGTGGTTCATACCATTCTGAGATGGCCTCTGCATACCCCCGAACTGAGGAGGGCCCTGGAAGCTTTGGTTACCAAAGGCACCCACCTGGTTAGGTGGAGCACCAAAATTACCCTGTCCATTGCTGTTGTTGTAATTGTTGTTGCCATAGCTACCACCAGAATTGCCACTGTTACCCCCATAGCTGCCACCATTTTGGGCCTTGTTGCCACCAAAGGAACTCTTGGGCCCACTGCCAAACCCTCTATCGTTGTCCCTGTCCCTGTAGCCGCCCCCGCCAAAGTTGCTCCTCCCACCCCCTGAATACCTATCCCGACGATCGTCCTTGTAGCCACCTCTTCCCCCCCGTCCACGACCTGGATAAAACAAACAGGACAAACAAGGGAAAACAGTTCAGACCAACAACAATAACAAGGCTGTGAAAAAGAGGGACACTTGATTTCAACATCTTTCTCAAGTGTGAAATCTACCATTTGTTCTGTTTGACTGATACAAAAGCTACAGCTGACATGTCTGTCACTCATCCATGACAAACTATTTTGGTTTTGAAGACTTAATGCAACAATGAGGTGTTTTTAACTGGTTAGAAAACTGATTAACATGAATGCTATTGTGCATGCATGACCAAGTGCTGTTTTGTTGACCATATGACTAAATGATCATTTACTTCTTTTCATCACACACAAGAGATTGTAAATAGCTATCAACAGAGATGAGGACAAAAGTGTTTGAAGGTGGCCTGCTGGACATCCAAAAGCAATGGCTTGTTGTAAAAGAGGAGAAACACAGTTGTCTTCTCTTCATTATAAACAGGAATCAGAGCTCTGTCTATAATTTACTGTCACAACTTTACATGGAATAATATAAAATCATTAATAGTGGTGATAAAAACGACCCATGTTGAGGCGCCATTATGAATATTTATATTAATGAAGACTAACTTACTGTGGAAATACTATACTAAGTTAAGAGTTGTTGATTCTAGATGTACCAGGATTTTCTTTTATTAATTTCAGCATACTTCTCAAATTAGTTTTGAAACGTTATTTCAGTCAATTATTTCTCCCCTTTAATAATACCAAGTGGTTTTGTATTTTCTGTCATTGGGAAGCCTGATTAGTTACCTTTACAACAATGTACAGTTTGTAAGGATAGTGCATTTGTGGAATGAGCAACACAGCTGAACGTGTGGGTCGTGCCCAAAAAATATGAGACAAAATCCCTGACTATTCCTCAGTAAAGCAAGGCAAGGAACTGGTCTTCCTGGGATATCCTCTTCATGGTCTTTATTTGACTTTACCAGTGTCACAGAACTTGGGATTGGAAATGACACCAGAGCTGACACAAAATAATGCTGCCACTCTGCACACCAGAGCACCAGCTTCCAGTTGCAGGCGATTATAACAATGTTTGCTGTGTTGCTCATTCCCCCAATGCACGATCCTGACAAGTCGTACCTCATAAAGGCAACTAATCATGCTTTCCAACAATATAAAATACAATACCAGTTGGTATTATTCGAGGGGAAAAATAATCAACCAGAAACAACAGTTCAAAATGTTTTAGGAGAAGTATATTGAATGAGTAAGGTTAAAATAAATTTGTGTAAATAAGATTATACTTTGACCATAGCTCTGGACCATATATTAGACTCTGATGATTGCTAAAGATCACAATTGCTGATGTTCAAAACACTTTCTATTTTTTTTTTACATAATGAGAGGTCCAAATCCACCTCGATTCTCAGTCTGTCTAAGATGCTCTTGGAGCTCCCGTCACTTCAAGGCCCCCTTCCCCATGAGGACCCAGTCTGTTCTGAGTGGTCGACAGGTCCACTGCATGGTTCAGTGCCATGCTTCCAAGTGCTCTACATTCTTCAAATAGTCTATGACCCTAGATTTGCCTCCTTGAGCCAGTGGGCTTTAACTGCTGGCTAAACTGTGGAAAAATATACTAATAGGTCTATTCAAGGGGTCCATCAGACAGCTACTGGCACTGCTCCCAAGGGGAAAAAAATTTTGCATAAAAGTGCTTTATCATGAGAAGGAGACATGTTAACACATTTGACTTTAGTTATTCAAAAGAGAATTTCTGTTAAAATGTCTTTCAGAAAAACTAATAACCTTTTTTTGTTGAAAGACTTGGACTAAATCTTAAGCAGCTGC
The DNA here is from genome assembly GCA_037902135.1 of Cetoscarus ocellatus. Taxonomy (NCBI): domain Eukaryota; kingdom Metazoa; phylum Chordata; class Actinopteri; order Labriformes; family Labridae; genus Cetoscarus; species Cetoscarus ocellatus. The sequence continues at coordinate 1,192,009 of JBAMNC010001052.1, forward strand.
CAAGTTAACACTGCAACAATCTTTCAAAGTATAAAATGACCATGAGCACTGAGACTGATATTTTTATGACATGTTTTTCATGATAAAATATTTACTGTGAGATAAAAACAAATGGATATGAGAGGAAGCAGGGAAGGTGTTTTTTGCTATTAAAACACTTTCTGAAAAGTGCAGGACAGCAGCAGGCTTGAAGCCCTGCTTTGTCTACAAGGGTCCATAAATTTGACACATGGAAAAGCTCCTAGAGTTATCAGAGGAAGACGTCTTATCAACCAAATTTCAATCTAACACGTTTCCATAGACTACTATTACCTGTTTTGATTTTCCAGCAGCGCATAAACATAGAAAGTCTGAAATCTCATGACTCGTTCTTTCTAAATTTCTCAATGCAGGTTTGTATGACAATCTTTAAAAAATGTGGTCAAGCACCAGATGAAGTGTCACATCCACTTTTTGAATGTTTGTATTAACAGCACTGATGATATATTGAAAAACTACATCACTTAGCTTTTAATATACTCAAAGAGATGAGACCAATGTAAGGTTTAATCTCTGTGTGTTAAAAAATGCTTTTATGAAGGTATGTAAATGTTTAAGACAAAACCATGTAAATATATATGTTATTCTAAATTACTGAACCTTTTTTTAGCCAAGTTAGTCATATTTACATCAATACTTCTTCTCAATGGAGGCCCAACCATGAGTGGCAGCAGTCCACATTTTCTAATATTTTACTTTATTACTTTCAATGTCAGAACATCAGGGAAGATACAATCATTAGTTGGAGATATAATCAACAGGTGACTTTTCTGGTTCAAAGAGTCAACGACAAGATCCACTTCTCATATTTACTGTATTATTGTTTTCTTTACTTAAACAAAAATATATTTTCCACTCTTACTGGACAATTATTCATTGGTCTTTAAGTAAAGTATTGAAGGCATAATCTGTTGAATCTCATAAAACTGTTAACATAAATGTTAATGTCTGAACTTTCCTGAGAGACTAGGCTTTCTTTTGATCCATGTGGTGGTGTTCAAGGACAAAGGTTGGGGACAAATTTATCACACAATTACTACTTCTCTCCCTTATCTTATTGTTTATTAATGTAAAACATGTAGAAGGTTTTACCTCCTCTGTCCTCTGCCATCTGGATCAGTTTGGGGTTAATGGCCTGGTTGGCCTCACGGAGCACAGAGATCAGGTCGCTGGCTTGTTTCATGTTGTTGGGGGTGAAGAAGGTGTAGGCTGTGCCCGTTTTTTGACTGCGGGCTGTGCGTCCAATGCGGTGGATATAATCCTCGGAGGAGTTAGGGTAGTCATAATTGATGACAAATTTCACATCCTCCACATCTGTGAAAGTGTTGCAGTGTGGCAAAACAAAACATGGAGGCCACACAAGATTTTGCACACCACAACAGCCAGATCAAAGGAAAAAGTTAGCAGCTAGGACGGCTGGGGGGAGGAAAGGTTATTAGGCTGTGAAGGAAAATGTGTTAGGACAACAAAAGATTGTCAAAACATCTTATCCATGGGAGTACTACTGTGGGAAGAGAGAAACGATGCACACTCCAGTTGCATACCATTATCAAAATGATCCAAAAGACCTTCACTCTCCCTTTTGTTAAGCAAAATGGATTTGAGGCTTACCATAAAAGGAGTATGCATTCACTAGTCCTTTCCCAATGCAGCGAAATCCCTCACAAATTGTCAAGTGACATCCAGGAGCTTCTACGCAGTTGGGCCATGATATGCACTGGGGCATCCTCATGTGCCAATAAAGGACCAATCTGTGGTACTTTTTGTTGGTCTGTTTTTCCCAGTACATTCTCAAAAGAGGCTTGATATTAAAAGGCCGCACTGCTCGTCTTGCCAAGACAAAATAGACCAAGTACTAATTTGAACAGGGACCCTGTTCAGAAAACATGAAAAAAGGCCCTGGCATTGATCCCTGTGGGACCCCTCACCGAGCACAGAACAATTCCCCCACCCACTTCATCAGTCTCATCAAGGCAAGATCCTTCAAGAAGCCAGTGTTCACTTGAGAAAATGTCTCTCGTTGGCAGGTCTCGACATGACTTTAAAACGCAGGCGAGGGAGAAACTTTGGTTTGAGCTTTCTCACTTTCTTCTCTCACTAGATGTTCCCACTAACCCCTAAACACATGTGCCAGGTCTCATCAATTTTCAGAGACAAATAAAAGATTTCAAACTGCTCTCTCCATTTGAGAAAATCCAGCACTTTGACGGGAAAGGAAGACAACTGAAAGCTTTGACAGGCTCACAAGCACCCATGCTATGTGATAAGAGCTCTGAAAGGTTAAGACGATTCCAAATCTCAAACAAGTGACTTGCAATACAGCGCTCTGTAACACAACAGCATGCAAGGCAGAAGTCACAACATCAAGCAGGTCTTTTTTTGTTTGTTTGTTTTTTTTTTTTTTTTACGTTTGAGTTGGACACAGCTGGATGGCGTTTGTCAGGTGAAATCCATGGACAGAGAACAGATGTGTGTGTATTTCAATAACATATCAGAGACAAAGGCTTAGCCACACAGCCTTTTGAAGATCACTGGCACACAAGAGCTTTCACCTCTCTAGGCCCACTGGGTGGCAAGCCAGTTGAGCACTTCCAATATGTCATCCTGCTCCCTCTCGAGGCCTGGGACTGTCATGCCTAGCGCCTGCCACAAAGACTCCACCTTAAGGTGAGAAAAACTCAGAAAATGCATAGAAAAGTTAAAGAAAGCAAAATCACTTTCTTTAAAATGAGCGTAACACTGATAAGAAGGTGAAAGAATTTTAAATCATACTGACCTAAACCACGGGAGGCCACATCTGTGGCAATGAGGATTGGAGCTTTGCCATACCTAAACTCTGAGGAGAGACAAACAGCCTTCCTTCAGTCACAGAGCAATCTTATCGTACTTCAGTTTGAACTTTTAATTTGATTTATTCTGTCTCACCATTTAGGACCCAGTCCCTCTCTTGCTGGCTCTTGTCTCCATGAATTCCCATTGCTGGCCACCTGCGACAGAGACAAATGTTGAACAAATGATTTGATGTCAATTGGGAGCAGTGAAAAATGACCGTCATCATTAAAAAAAAACACTATTCTGTTCATCTCTTCTGTTCATTACTCTTCAAAATAAGAAGAGACCTGTACCCATCTCTTCTCATCCTCCTGGTTAGTTCGTCACAACGTCTTTTGGTTTCCACAAAAATAATGGTCTTGTTCTCCTTCTCGCTCATGATCTCCTCCAGCAAACGAATCAGTCTGATAGAGAGAAGACGAGATGGTTAAACATTACTGTAACACTTTCTCTTAGTACTAAATCCATACCCATTACTTTTTTCAAGGATAATTAGTTGAATAAACATTTTCTCAACTCATTTAAGTTCTCACTGTTTTTCCGTCAGCTCCATATGCTGCACAAGAAAACCCCCATGAACATATAATATTGCAACTTCCACCATTTTGAATTTTGAGAGTTGCTTTTTCTATTCATTCAGAGTGGGTTTGATTATGACCAAACTTACTGTGGAAATTACTGAAATAACCTCATCAAAAGTTGCATACAGCAGGCCAACCCTTTTTTAAATGAAGGGGATAAAGCTCACCAGTAAATGGCCATAACTCAATAATTAATTTATCTTATCTCCACTGTTTTAGGGGAAACAATCAGGCTGTGATTTAGTATAGGTCAACTAAAACAAAATTAAGATGAAAGATAGAGGAAGGAATCCACTACTCACTTGTCTTCCTTCTCCATGTCATTGCAAACATCTACAATCTGCAGGATGTTGTGGTTGGCGCTGAGTTGCAGAGCTCCAATGTTGATCTGGACGTAGTCCTTCAGAAAGTCCTCAGCCAGCTGGCGGACTTCCTTGGGCCAGGTTGCACTCCACATAAGAGTCTGACGATCTGGCTGGTATAGGCAGAAAAAAAATTATATACTTACAACAAGCACAATACTAATACTGAAGCATGGCTGTTTAACACTTTCAGTTAAATGTGGTCACAAAGACTGAAAATCTTCTACCACAGAGGAACTAAATGTGTGCTGTAGGCAGGTTGTTGGCAAACATAAAGGAATGGTTGGTCCTTATAGTACATTTTAAGTATCTCTATTTGGGTGCTGGAATTTATTTTCTTGAATCACCTTCACTGTGGTTATTTAACTGGGACAATGTACTCTAAGTCACAAAAATATTAATTATAAAATTTAATTAGATATATTACCCGAATCTGTTCCACTATCTTGCGGATCTGAGGTTCAAATCCCATGTCCAGCATGCGGTCAGCTTCATCTAGCACCAGATAGGTGCAACGACGCAAGTTAGTCTTGCCGCACTCCAAGAAGTCAATGAGACGACCAGGGGTTGCAATACAAATCTCAACACCTAATAATCAAAATGACAAAAAACAAATCATTACAACAAATCCCTGACACCACAGAATAGCAAAACTCTTTCAGTTCATTTCATTGAGAGTAAAACAGAAAGCAAACCTCTTTCAAGGTCCCTGATTTGAGGTCCTTTGGGTGCACCGCCATAGATGCAGGTGCTCTTGAGACGAGAGACCCTGCCGTATTCAGCAGCCACTTGTTGCACTTGCTGAGCCAGCTCACGTGTTGGTGCCAGCACCAAGCACTAAAGAAAGAGGGATTCATTTTTTTTTTCTTAATAAATCACTTTTATTTCGTTCCAATGTATCTTTAACATGAAAATATACAGAGAAAAAGTGTTAGATGTGTTTTCAGCAGTTAAAGGATAAGTTCATTTTTTTGACACCTGGACCTTATTTTTAGGATTAAATACGCTTGTAGACTCACCCAGACAATTTTGGCGGAGCTCAGAGCCGTTTTCGAGCAATTTAGATCCATGACGGCATTTTTCCTCATGCCGTAGTAGCAGACAGGGCCAGAAATCGAAGCCCCTAAATTAGACATTACCTGCTGCGAAACTCTCTCATTTAAGCTACATTTTATAAATGAATGGCCAGTGTTATCACCATGTCAGCTCAACTTTGTTGTTATGGTCATCCGGGGCTTTACAAGGATGGGTAACTTTTGGTGACGTCATAGACAAGCACATGAGTAGAGCCGCTGTTGTTGCTAGGCTACACAGCTACACGGCTATTTTTGTGCAACATGGCAGAATATTTATCCGATGTAGAAGTGTCTGATGACGTCTTTGAGTATAATGGATGCCCGTATCGTTTTGAGCCAGAATATACCGACGAGGAGCTATTTGAAAGGAGGATGCAGAGGGAAAGAGCTGAACAGCTGGCCAGAGAACAAGCAACCACTGCACGTCCACGAATGGGGGCTAACTGGTGGTGGTGTTGTGGACATTGCACGGCAAACACAACAGAGGAGGAGTGCCTTTGCTGCTCAGAGTGGGACTTGAGACCAGAGGAAACACGTATTGATGCCCCCCAAAATACGATTTCTGGCCCCGTCTGATACTACGGCATGAGAGAAAAACGCCGTTGGATAGATCTAAATTGCTCGAAAACGGCTCCGAGCTCCACCAAAACTGACTGGGTGAGTCTACGAGCGCATTTAATCCTAAAAATAAGGTCCAGGTGTCAAAAAACTGAACTTATCCTTTAAGTCAATATTGTGTTTAACCAATGCTTTTGGACAACAGTTCAAAGAAGCAAGCCAACAAGAATGACAGATGGTAGTGCTCCAAAAGTACAGCATACTGTAGACATAATCTAGTTTAAATCAAAAGACAATCCCTGTCCCTTCTCAGGGGGAAACCAAGCTAACACTTGAACCAACCAGAGAGGATGCTCACTGGTATCAGTTTGTTTGTCCCTGTAAATTGGAGTGTGCCTATTTCAGACAAAATAGAAGTGAACGGGACTTGGCATCACCTGGATTCAAGGTTCTTCAGAACAGTGCAAAAAGTGGACATTATCCTCAAAAGCAACCTCAGACTCTAACAGTTAAGTGTACTTACGATTGGTCCATCTCCATGCTCCAAGAATGGCTGATGCTGGATGTGCACGATGGCAGGCAAAAGGTACTAAAAAATAAAAAGGTATTACACACGTACAGTGATAGCCAGATAGTCTTAAACTTTTATTTTATGTGCAGGAAGGCTCAACAAAAAACTATTAACATTGAAAATGTGATTGAAATTGAAACAACTAATAGCAAAGGGTTTTATTATATATATCTCTATCTATCTATCTATCTATCTATCTATCTATCTATCTATATATATATATATATATATATATATATATATATATATATATATATATATATATATATATATATATATATATATACACACACACACACATATATATACACATATATATACACATATATATGTGTATATATATACATATATACATACATACATATACATATATACATATACACATATACATATATATATATACACACACACACACACACACACACACACACATATATATATATATATTTATATGTGTGTGTGTGTACACACAAGGGCTGACTGATAACTTGTGAGCCTTGTATTGAAGAAGATAAGCAGGGATGTCCTTTTTCAGCTCTACTATTCCCTGACTATTTAAGGCTGTGTACCCGAAGACTGGTGTCATTTGGTCAGTTTATGTGGAAGAGGTAGCACTCTAAAGTAAACAAGGCAAGTGACTTTTGCAAAATGGACAAAATGCCCCTGTTCACAAGTCTGTCATTGCCATGACTGCCATTAAAGATTGTGGCTTTGAACTGATTTAGCATCTGCCTTGTTCGCCTGATCTCGCTCCATCAGACTTTCATCTATTTCCAAAATTGAAAAAGTCCATTTCCGGTCCCCACTTTCGGTCAGATGATGACATCATACATGCAGTGGAGGACTTTCTGAACGGTCAAGAAAAGGACTTCTTTAAAAGTGTCATTGAGGCCCTTAAACATCGCTGGCAAAAGTGTATAGATACTGAAGGGGATTACGTTAAAAATAATGCAATATGTCAGCCAAAAGTTAAACCCTTAAAGTCTGTGTAAAGCAAATTCAGTCATTTTCTTCTAAACACATTAAAAAGGTCATAAATGTACTTCCTTAAAACATGTGAAAGCCATTCAACCATTCAGAATATAATTGTGGAGCTAGGCTTCACAAGCTGTTTTTCAAAATTTCTGTGTTCAGGATTTAATGGATAAGTTCGGTTTCTACAGCTTTCACATAGTTTATAGAATGAAGTAGAACAATATACTCACCCAGAAGGCTTTCCTGATCCAAACAGTGCTTCGGGAGATATTTAGATCCAAAATCGAGCGGCGGACATCCGTATAAATGGTAGCAGACGGGGCATGTATAGCCGCTCCTTAAACTGCATTAATCGTCCAAAAACTCATTAGTTTCACCAACATTTCATCATGGTCCGCTCGCGCTACTCCTCCACGACAGTCCGGTGTCACTCCATCCATGTTTTTGTGACTGTGCTGACCTCTGAACTGAAAAGTTTCTTTCCGGTTGCGTGCATGCGCAGTACGGCTCATTGTTTCAGCGGCGAGCGGTGGCTACACAATAACTTTCTTCTTCAAGTTTTGTGCAAAATGGACGAATAGCTATCGGATGAAGATGTTGTAGACGAGAACTTTGAATATGATGGGTGTCCTTACAGTTTCGAGCCAGAGTATACAGATGAGGAGCTCATCAAAAGGAGGACGCGGAGGCAAGAAACTTTTCAGTTCAGAGGTCAGCACAGTCACAAAAACATGGATGGAGTGACACCGGACTGTCGTGGAGGGGTAGCGCGAGCGGACCATGATGAAATGTTGGTGAAACTAATGAGTTTTTGGACGATTAATGCAGTTTAAGGAGTGGCGCTATACATGCCCTATCTGCTACCATTTATACGGATGTCCGCCGCTCGATTTGGATCTAAATATCTCCCGAAGCACTGTCTGGATCAGGAAAGCCTTCTGGGTGAGAATATTGTTCTACTTCATTCTATAAACTATGTGAAAGCTGTAGAAACCGAACTTATCCTTTAATGGGCAGGTCAGAAATCATAGCCGCGTTACGTAATGAAGCCACCAGTAGCATAACCCCACCCCTGCTGCTTCAGCGGTATAAATACATTCAGCGCATTAGCTTTGGTGGTTTACCCGCTTGCTCCTGAGCAGAGTCCATATGAGAGCACAATGATTAACCACAGGTATCTTTTTTATGCGCCACCAATATAGCTATGACAAGGAAAAACAGGTAGACTGGGGTTTTACTTTTGTTTGTATTGTCAAACATGGACTGTTGGACACCTAAAATGAGCGCCATGAGCGCGTTTTTTCCCCTCACGGACATTAGCTGCTTATATACAGAGGGAGACGGGAGCAGCGAGCTCAGACGGAGGCAATATGTGAGTTATCATTTTCTCTGCGCATAAAGCATACATGTTTCAGTTATTTCAAAGCTAAAGCTACTCCACAGCTGGTATTATCCCTCACAACTAATAAAAATTGGGCAGACGGAGTAATTGGGGATCTTGTGGTAATAAAGAAACTGTCAGAAAAGTAACTGTATGAAGGAAGTATGATAAGTAAGAGTAATCATCGCTGTAAAATGTCAGCCTTTAAAAATTATATATGTGTTTTTTGGGATTACAGTCATTGTTGCATGAATCAGTTTCTGGCTCTGATGGCTCAAAACAGGTAGGGCTGGGTCCGTCCGATGAAGATGCTAGCGTGAGCTTCCATTGTTACTGTAGGTTTACGTCCTTGTACAGTAGACGGAGGCGGCTCCCTCCCGCATGTGGGCGTGGTTCCAGCGCCTCTAACTGACACGCCCCCAGCGTTTCACAGCAGAGAGATGTGCTTGTTTTTGCATGATTTTGAGACCTAATTTTATAAACTTAGCAATATTTTTAATCTCTCAAATTTGGCTCAATGGTCAATGACACGTTTCTGTGGTATGACAAACTTACAACACAAATTATTTTTGCTTTACACGGACTTTAAATATGAGGCTCACAACTTATCAATCAGCCCCCGTATATATATAAATAAACACACACATACAGGTTCAAACTTGACATTTTCTTCAGGAAACTGTGAACTAGAATTAGTCTATTTGAGAGACTCGGCATAAATGAAATTGGACTAAATGCTCATGATAGGAGAATACTTCACTTACTGCAAGGGTTTTCCCAGACCCAGTTTGAGCAATTCCAACCATGTCTTTGCCACTCAGGGCAACTGGCCACCCCTGGGACTGAATGGGAGTTGGTTCAGTCCAGTTTTGTTTGCTGATGATGTCCATGACGTAACCTGTAGTAAGAATGAGCAAATTAAACTGTTGATCAGCATTTATTTTTTTTTTACAAATGATGAAAAAAAGAGGGGTCAGTATTTTTAGTGTTGAAGTATGAAATTCTGCTCACTTGGAAATGCGGCTTCATGGAATTTGATTATTGGTTTTGGACAGTCTCTGCCCTTGACAGTGACCTCTTTGCTTCTGCGGGTACTGTTCAATCTCTTGCTGTAATAAGAAAAAGACTCTAGTCAACATACAGCATATGCCAAGAAACCAACATAAATCAGCAGAATGACCTTGTAACTGTGATTTAGAGTGGTTTTACAGCATATCTATGGATCAAGTGCAAGCATGCAAGTCTTACAAGTGGTCTCCGGGATGTATCGGGGTGTTCCTGGTAGAAGTTCTTCTGAAACTTAGGAAGTTCATCAAGGTTCCAGTGTTTCTTCCTCAGCCTTTCACCAGGGTTACCAAATTTCCCAGGAGGAGGTCCTCCTCTGCTGCCTCCTCCGCCACCACCAAAACGAGGGGGTCCTCCACCATATCTGATGAAAATAACAGGAAACACATGTAAGAGGTTGCAGAATAGAACTGTAAGCCTGGTTGATCAACATTATAATAATCAAGTGTGAAAAATCAACTCTTTTGGAATTTATAGATTTGGCATGGCTTTTATTCTTCAGATTCTGTTCTGCCTCTCTCAAACTTTTATCAATAGTTACACTTCTTTTGTTTTTTTAATGTAAACATACTGTAATCTTAAGTCCTTGATGCGCCATGTGGGAATATGTTTGACACATCTGAAAAAAGTGCAAAAGAGAATACTGGAGTACTGACGCAAGCAAGTTGCCTTGTAGTCTTTAAATTTCATAGATGATTACTCTCACTTTGTAAAAGGCAGCACTATTGACAGCTATAAAAAAATAAACTTGATGGCGCAGCTGCTTATCCTTTGAGACTTTGATGTGGTTTGAAAAAGAGAAAACTACAATTCTTAGGTGTTTGACAGCTTAAGAATGTTATTGTATACTATATGAACTGGGCAGCATCTTGAAATCTTGGTCAAACTGGGGGAACTTGCTGTTATTCCCAAGTCTAAATTCTGATTTGGACTTGTCATTTCTAAGATATATTAAACCTGTAATTCTACACCACAGAACTGGTTTACCTTTAAATTTAGGGACACAAGATGTTGTATTTTTGCTGGTGTCCAATCTTTCTTAACCCCTTATCACCAATACTAATATCAATAGCTTTTGCAGTCTCTGTTTAACTAAAATGAACCTGTTCCCGACAGTGAGGCAGTTTATTTGTATCTGGCACAGATGTGAAAAACAGAATTACACCACTTTGTTCACTTCTGAATTTCTCTTAAATTTTCATATCTGCAGGTACATATATTTAACTTATTAAGCTATCCTCTGCCAATACTGACATCATACCTATAACATCATGCATCCCTACTAAAATTTTATAAATCTTGCTAAGTTACATTTTATCAGGAGTTATTTCGGCCCTATACCAGAATAAAATACAAGAGCTCTTCATCTCCAGAAAAATATCATTTGCAGAGGAGGGGGTAGTCTCAACACTTATAGTTAGAAGGCACATACTATTGCCAGGTGTCATGTATTGTGCCAAAGCACAAATGTCTCTGAATAAGAATAAAAAGTAATTTGATAATAGAGGGGGCGGGGTGGGGATGGATGGTGGGGTCTGTCAGTGCATGTCTAATCTCATTTTCTCTCTTTCCTGGCCTCTTGCTGGCCTGAGTTAACAGTGCTCCAAGTGTAACTGAACCTGTGCACAGTTCTGTCTTCACATCATAACCAATGAGAGCACTATCCATAAAGCGTGGTCTCGGAGCAAGAAACATTATGAATGCAACTTTAATGATATGGTGGTGGCTTATTTTGAGATAATCTTGTAAGATGAAGTCCACTGTTTAAAATAACTGCAGTGAGGTAGCCTTGCCAGGCAGCTGGATTTATCATATACCATGTCAAACAAAACAACCGTCCAATCATCTTTCAGCTCTTCTTGAACTATTCTGCCATTCCCAATCACTTTCTGTAAGATGTTGCACAAATGGTGAAATGTATTTCATGGATACGTGAAATAGTCCATCCGGTGTGTCAGGTTAGCCAAAAGGAACAGATGCATCTATAAATAATAACACTGAGATCACACGACCTTACATATGCATAAATGCCTGGGCATCCATTTCATACAAGAGGACACCTCTTCCAAGCTTGCTGGGCTAAAGGAAGTGAGCTGTGCTTAACAGCTTCACTCACATTTGTCAAACAACTGAACATGGGGGTCAAATGTGCCGGTACATAGCACAGATTGTATGGTGGTAGCAAACCCAAAATTGACAAATTAGAAACATAACAATGGATAGAATGAGCTGTGACTTTACTCATTAACCAGTTGCCTTACTTTTCTTGGTAACTTTCAGTCATTGTATTCTAAAGTCTGTATGAAGTATTTAACACGATTATTCTTAAAACAAGCAGTAACTGAGAGAAATAAAATTGCAGTAAATATGTTTGAATTCTGTAACCTTTCAGAGAGTATGTTGTTAACAGTGCAAAACTGTGGTCTCCAGTGCTTACAACACAAAGAAAAAGAGTGCCTAGAAATGTTCATTTTCCAGCTTGTTCAACTTGATGTTTCATTATCCACCTATGCCTTCACCCTACTGGCGCTTATTTCCATGGATGCTAGAATAAAAATCCAAACTACAGTATTTGACAGCAAAGAGGGCGTGTTGTCCAGAAAATGGGCGTGGTCTGAGTACATTCAACGGACACGCCCACGTCATAAGAGGGGAGGGGTCCTTACACATTTTGATTGGTAATGTGGATATTTTTTTTTTTTTACCCTGGATGTTTATATCTAGAAACCACTTTCTTTGCCATCATTACTACTTCATATGTACCTCAGTATATTTACCCCGTTGAACTCATGCATCATGAAGCTTTCACATAAACCTTTGGTTTTCCACTGGCTGTGATTTAAGAGTAAGCCTGGGCTAACAGACACATTCAGTGAGAGACTTCTGGAAAGCAGCTCGTTTGACATGATTTCGGCCTCTACGACACGTCTGTAGTGTCAGATGTGAATCCGCAGCAGCAGACAGCACTGCGTCACGAAGAGGAGCACAGCCTGGTGACTACAGACACCCGTTAGCTGCCATTTTAGCTCTCCGCGGCAGGAGATGACAAATGAGAAAACAGCAAGTGCCTGAGTACATGGATGTTTCTCTGCTCTGGAGACGTGTCTTTCCTTCTAATACCATGTAAACGCAGCTGAACAAATAGTTAGCAGTAGGGAAAGCCTGAGGGTAGCGGTGATGGTTTAACTTAACGCAGCCATGTCAGCACTGACGTTAGCATTCTCATGCTAATCTGCTCATCCACGCTGACGTGAGAAGAAACCAGGGCTTACCCTCTGTCTCTGCCACGGTCTCTGTCTGAAAATCCAGGCATGATGTAGCAGGGAACTGTGGCGATGACGGACTACTTTACAAATCAATCTAACCGGTTTGTAAGACAGAGGATTGGTCTTCCAGCGAAACCCAGAGCCGGTAAAACAAAAAGAAAATGCCGGCTGAGAAAAGTCCGTCTGGAAAGACGGATGTGACGTCACACGAGGCTGATTACAATGTATCTTTGCGCGACAGACACCGATGACCAGACCGTCAAGTCTGTGGCACTATTTTATTTCGTACATCCACTTTTTCGAGTGAAGAGGAAACAAGCGAAACCAACTTTACCGTCATCATGATAATTATCACTGTTATTAGAACTAATGTTGTGATTTTAATGAGCTAATAAGAACAACAACAACAAAAGCATAATAATGGTAGATTTGCCTTACTGCTTTATTTCTCCCAAATTTGGTAAAATTCAATTTAATTTAGCAAATATGACAAGATCACTTTCTTTAGTGTTTTATTACCACCACCATTATCTATACAAAGGCCTGTTTACCATATCTTCTGATGAGAGACTGTGGTTAAAAACGAACATTTACCCTAGAGTAAAAGCCACACAAATGAATGGACGTAGTGGAGGCAGTAGCATTTGCAATGGTATCTGTTTTACTAATTTATCATGTTTTTATTTATTTATAATTTTCCCAAATTTATTTCTCACTTGTCACCTTATTTCTTTTTTTTCTCCTTGTTTTTTCATGTTTCATAACTATTCATTTTTTTTCTTTTTTCCTCTTCTTTTTATTCTCTTCTTTGACAACAATCTGTCCATCTGCTTCTCTCTAACACTCTCCCTTCTGCAATCACAATACACATGCACTCACACTGAAACACGTGCAGAAATTCACACTCACTTCTACTTACTCGTCCTTCAATGTAGCTCCACCTTTAACCATCTCTCATTTAACTAGGGTAAACACAAGGACAGGACCCTCAAGAGAGAGGGGCAGGATAACAACAATGTAGCAGCAGTGAAAACCTAACAGAGTTTCCACTAACACCTTGTCTCAATGACAAAATTGTGTGCTACATGGAGGCAAGTTCCCTCCCCAGGGTCTGGTGGCCCCCTCTCCTACAGTATGTGGTCACATCTGAGGGTCTGTGGCTGCCGCGGTTAGACCTACACTCAGGAAGAATATTCCATCAGACTCCTCAGCTCCTCTCTCCTCATCAGCCTCACACTACTAACATAAGTCTTTTCTCCTAAAACTCATTAAGCAGACCACACTACAGATCTGCAATAACCAGTTCATAAAGTCACACGCAAACTCATGCTCACATGTGTGTCCCTCTAGCTCTCTGTTTCCCTCTCATAACCACCAAACCTTCCTCCTCCTTCCCCTGTTCTTCTCTTTTTCTCTAAATGACATCTTTCTTCTCTGTCCTATTTTGATTTGTCCTATTTAGTTTTGTGTTGTTATTAAATTCTGCGTTATTATTGTTTTCTCATTAGTAATCCTGTTATCATGTTCTGTCTATTTAGTCTTTTGTTCTTAACGTATGAGTACTTCAGTGCTTGCCTTATCTGTCCTCCTTTTTTATGAGTTTTATGAGCCCACCACCTGTATTGTCTTCACACTACAGCACAGTTAAAAAAAGGTAATTTTCACATGAACTGGGCTATTCAAAACACACACAGGCAGTCTAAAGTGCTTTACATGGAAGCAAAAAAGAGATCAACATAAGATCAAATATTGACATGAAAATGATCAGGCTTTTTGCAGAGGTCCATTTACAAAGTAGTATTACACTGTAGTACTTCACTGGTATGTCAAGAAGGATTTGGAGAGCAATGCATGCAAAAATAGTAAAAGAAACAATAAAATCAATTTGATTGATAAAAATATAAGAAAAATGATCGGTAAATGATTCCAAAAGAGAAGAGGAGCCTGATAACTGAAGGCTCTACCTCCCATACTACAGTACATTAAGAGACTGATGGTACCACAAGAAGGCCATCATTTTGGGAGCGTAATGTTCTAGAGGGGTTATACGGCACTACAAGCTCTTTAAGATAAATAGGTACCTGCCCAGTGAGAGCTTTATATGTGAGAAGAATTATCTTGAATTCTATTCTACATTTTATTAGAAGCCAATGCAGAGAAGCTACTACAGGAGTAATGTGGTCTCTTCACCTAGTTCTAGTCAGTACATGTGCTGCAGCATTTTGAACCAGCTGAAGCGTCTTAAGCGACTTGCTGGGACAACCTGATAAAAGAGAATCACAACAGTCCAGTCTAGAGGTAACAAAAGCATGGACTAACTTTTCAGCATCGCTCTGATACAGGATAGGCCTGATTTTTGCAATGTTCTGAAGATGAAAAAAGGCTGTTCTTGAAACTTGTTTTATGTGGGAGTTGAAGGACAAATCCTGATCAAACAGTACCCCAAGATTTCTAACAGTTGTGCTTGGTGCCAGGCTAATGCCATCTAGGGCAGTAATATCATAAGATGGGGTCTCTCGAAGGTGTCAGGGGCTCAGCACAATGACCGCTGTCTTGTCTGACTTAAGAACAAGAGTGTTTCCTCATGACATCACCAAGGGGAAGCATATATATAAGGAGAAAAAAACTGGACCTAGCACAGAACCTTGAGGACCTCCATAACTGACTTTAATGTAGTCAATTATGGAATTAGTGACTTTATTGTTCACTTGTATTAATTCTTAACTTGATCTGATCAGTAGGACTTGAACCAATTTAAAGCAGTCCCTGTAATCCCGATTTATTCCTCTAATCTATGTAGAAAAATGTGATGACCAGTGGTGTCTAAAGCTGCACTGAGATCTAGCAAGACAAGTACAGAGAGAAGTTCACTACCTGAAGCTGAGAATAAATAATTTGTTACTTTAACTAGAGCAGTCTCTGTGCTATATTGTGCTTTATAGTATATAGAGAATTGTTTGTCAGCAGAGTTCAAGATGTTTTTTTAGTGAGAGGCTAACCCTCGGCAATGTAGGAAGAGTTCTTGAGTTGTACGCATTGACAGCTGAATGTCAACCATCCAACTAAACAGATGAAGTTACAGGGGACAGAAATTTTCAGTTAGCGGTGCTTCCAAAAACTCAATTAACAAACTTATGTGAGCATACTTTTTTGGTATTTTGTGGTCTTTGAATGCTTAGATTTATCAAATGTTTTTGTCTTTTAGGGACCAACGTAACGCCCAAAATAAAGATTTAAAAAGTAACTGGATCAGCTGCTGACCTCCTAGCTGATGTATTTTGTTGGTCACAAATAAAACAGGAGTCACTCTTTGTGATTTTTATTATTTCTTTTATCAAGATTACTTAGATGTTCATCAATACAGAAACACTACAAAGATACAGAATAAAAAAAGAAATATACAGAGACAAGAAAAAAATATTCAGGAAGAAAAAACACACAAAAAGTGCCTCATGATAACATAGAGGATGTTGATCATATTTAAAGGTATCTAGTTCAATAATACATCGCATATTTGATGCTTGATCTTAACTCATTGTTTTTTTTTTGGCTTGTCTAAGTCATGTTTTCTAACAAAATGTAACCATGTAAAGTCCTTTCAGATGTCCCAGAATGACCATTTCAACACTTCCTGCTTATCATCCAGCAGTTTCCCATCAAACCATCTTCATCTCTTTGTCAGGGAGTCACACATTTTTCCAAGTTCTTACATTTCTTGCCTTTACTTCCTGCAAATCAGAGGAAGAGACATTTTAATCATCCTATTAAAGCAAAACTCTCCTCTTTTTTCTCTTGACAAATAAAAGCAAAACACATGACAAAATAATCTGTCATGACACCTCTGGATAAATCAACATAAAATAACTGAGTCAATTTAATGTGATTGCAAGCCAATGTCTGTGGTTCAGCTACTTTACCTCTGTGATTAGTGCTGCACATCTCAGGTGTCTAGCAGCAGTGAAGAAAAAACAGGCCCATGAAATGTATTAAATTAAATAGATTCAACATATTTTTTTATGCTTGGATAAATTTAAGAATCCACTTTGTGTGGCCCAATCATCTGTTTGAATGCACACACGGAGTATGAAGAAGACAAGTGGAGAGAGTAAAGGTGGAGTAACAGGTGTCTCCATGGATTAAACTTTACAAATAATTCATTCAGCTGACGTATGCTGGTACTTGGCAATTTTTAAAACCCCTAGCACATCAGCTGTGGTGAAATGCCAGATCACTGAATCATTTATGACACAAAACCAACGTGCACAATCTACAGAACTGAGTCAAAATTTGAGGCAGGTGTGACAAATACAGTAAAGTTAGAATATCCTCAATGTCATTAGCTAATTTTTATTAATTACCAAACATGAAGTGAAAGAACACAGAAGAAATCTAAATCAAAACAGTTTTTGATGTGACTGCCATTTTACCTTCAAAACAGCATCAGTCCAATGACACAAAGTCAGGGGTTTTGCCAGATTGGAGTTAAGTGTGTGATTAACCAGTTACACTAGGTGGGTGAAAGTGATCATCATTTTCATATGTCAAACACAGTCATAAAATAAAAAAGAAGTTTTTTTTTAAAGACCTTGGCATATAGATTGTTTCAGACATCTTGGAGAACTAACCACAGGTCTTTTGCAGATAAAGGCTGGCTCAGATCCTTTTGTCCCTTCATGTAATCCCAGACCACTCTGTTGCATGAATGCTGAGTCACTGATAACATGGCATCAGGCGACACAGAACTGACCAGTCATCAGGATGGGTCAATCAATCAGAGCAGACTGGGTCAACATGGGGAGAAACTGAATGTATGAACCAGAGCTAAGGGAAAATATGAGCTCTTTGAATTACACAAGAAAATTTCTGTTTACATTTCTTTAAGGGACTGATTATTACACAATTATATTTTTTACAGGAAAAACTGTTATTTGGATGTTAAGCCACTTTTGATTTCATATAAAAACTGTCTGTCATGAAGTGCTGCACTCCTACACACACACATGCATGTAACACACCCACACACCCCCCCACATACATCCCCCCACACACTCACACACAAACATGCACATACAGCTTGTGCCATCATGCCAAAAATGATAAAACTCTATGCCTGCTTTATCATCCAACTCAAAGAAAGCACACAACTGCTTCAGGTGTCGTTGCACGTCAACAAACAGTGGGGGGCCCTGCACACACTTCCTACTTTCCATTTGAACTTTAATGTTGCTGACTTAAAAGGTTTACTGTTTGTACTCTTGTTTTATTTTGTCATCTATCTATCTATCTATCTATCTATCTATCTATCTATCTATCTATCTATCTATCTATCTATCAACCCTCTAGTGCCACTATTGATATTTCTGTCATAAAGGGGTAATTTTTCACCTTCATTTTGACTGTTTAATGTTCATAGCTTGATTTAGTCCAGACTGCATACAATATTACTACAGTCATAGGAGGTCGGGGAATTAAACAAACATGTTCAGTCTTGGTGTGTCAAAGAATATTTGTTATTGATTTCATTGCTTAATCAGAAGTTTTGATCAGTACTGAAGGTGATCAACAGATTTGGCAGCATTTTTGTTCTTAATTGCCTCAAATTGCAGCAAAGTATAAAACCAACAGTGAATCTAAACCGATATTGCTGCAAAACTCTGACATATCCAAGGTGGCATTAAGAGGGCCTAAACCCCCCCCCCCCCCCCGCCATATTTAATGCATAGGGCATAACATATTCCTTGAGCGCTTTTTGTTTCACTTTTTTTTTACTATTAAATACAACATTGGCGTCATATAAACAAATGGAGGAGGGTTAGATTCCTGAAAAAATATTTTTATACCTTACTGTTTTAAAAAAAGAGCTTAAAAATAAAATACATTATTTAATAAATGATTATGGAAATGGGCATATTTGCCTTTAATTACCTTGACAAACAAAGGACTTTCATCTCTGAGTGTGTGAGTGTAATATTTTTCTTACCACAAAATCTTTTAAACAGCAGCTCACATTTATTTGTGAGATTGGTGATATCTTCTTTGAGACTGTTTATCTCTTGTTCCCAGTTGGATTTCTGTTCTGTCACTTTAGAACAAGGGGGATGACAAACAAACAATCTGAATGTTCACGTAAGAATTTTATTTGACATTTGAGTTCCTGTTTCTTTAATTTTGTTTGATTAGTACAGAACAGAATCAGGAAAAACTCACTTGTGATTCCAAGATAAATGAGGGCCACAATTCCAGCCAGGAGGAGAAGACACAAAATTGCTCGAAATACTAAATCCGCTCGACTCTCTTTTCCTTTGCTACCAACAGAGGCTTAAAAAAAAACATCAACATGAAGTTATATATTTAAACTTAATTCTTTTAAGAAAATATCATATATCCCTATATGATGTTTATTCATCTTAACTGTTAAGAGCTAACAAATGCTGTACACATTAATAGAGAAATATATAAAGCAGAAAAATCCCAGTATTATGTATGTATCATGTCAGTATGGTATTTTACTCCTAACATGCTCATGTTTGTCAAGTCCCTACCTTGCTGAGTCACTGCAGGTGCTGGTATATTTGCTGACTCTCTGTCCACCCAGGGGTTGTCATACACCTTCAGGCTCTCCGCACTGACGTAGATGTTCACTTTGCTCTCTTGGTCACCTTCATAATGGTGAGCAGACTGAGCGAAGGCATCCTCTGCCATTATATCCCAACAACACAGAAATGAAGCAGCTTGATTATTTGTCGATCCACAGTAGTTACTGCATTTCAATATTTGATTTTACCCCTGGTATGAGAGTTCTGTGTCAGACCTCAACAATAGATTCAAAAGGAGGAAGAGTGAAAAACAGGAAGTCCAACTTTGTATCTGCGTGGGCATCTGCTGCTTCCCTCTGCAATACCCTGAATATACCTGAGATCAGAGAGTAATGAGCGTCAAATATCACTTCTTACAAACTTTGAAGCAAACATCACAAATGGAGGTAAAAAGGAGAATCTGTTAGACTTCTATTATGAACAGTGTTAAGATCAAAGGTAATTTCTGGCAAAATCAGCACAATTTTAGCCGATGTCTTGTTTCCAAGTCAGAAGTATGGCTGTTT